>JABBOT010000020.1:1111583-1820721 GCA_016165875.1 Acanthopleura granulata | reverse complement strand
AGATGACAGTAAAAGAATTTAGACAGGATTAATAAAATCCCTTAATTTATTTATTTATGTGATTGGTGTCGTCCACCGTACTCAGGAATATTTCATTTATATGACGGCGGCCAACCTTATGGTGGAAAATAGCTTGAGACAATTTAGACAAATTTGCACGTCCTCGTATTTTCCGTTGTATGCGATCTTTTTATCACATCATAAAGTTTTTCCAAAGTTTGCATTTGTAGCTAATAAGCAGGAATATATTGCTTTCTCTCAGGCAAAAAGGGCATATCAGTAAATAATAGAATTCATCACCTAGAAGATTTAGGCTACATAAGTTACATATCCTGTCTATTTTATCAACATTCCGCCATCTCTGCCTATCTAAGTGCGTAAGTCAGAATTTCAGGTGGTAAATTTCGTCACACATTTTCTCAACTTAATCGGGAGAAAAATGAGGTACTTTTCTAACTGGTGATTATTTTTGTACAGAGAGTAAATGACTGCTTTAGGGGACGCAGTTAACTGTGCATTTAAGATTTGAAAGCACTGATCGATTAATCTTTGACTTGCTGCAGATTTAATGTTACAAAAATTTTGAAAGTTCTGTTGAGGCCGAATGTCATTCATGTTTAAGTTTTGGAAAAAATGTCTCATATAGGGCCTACTCGGATTATTCGTTCATGGGAATTCCGCGTGAGGCCCCATGCGGCCTTGGCGTTCATGAGTGTTCGGCGAATCGAGAGTGTTTTCAGTTCAAAGAAATCTACATACTGGTAGTACTCCCACTTGTGACTTACCTGTATTTGTTTTCTTTAAAGTTTTCTGGAAATTTTTCTGGCTATATGCTTACGCTGCAGTAGTTTATTTAGCTTACCCACAACTCTAGTAACACCAGGCTCACACCGTTAACGATTTACCGGTTTGCCGTTTTGATTTAGAATTTTTCTTAGAAATGAACCCATTGTCCTTGTCAGGTTAAACAACAGCAAAAAGTGTTCATCCTGGTATCCACAAATCCGTGGCTGTACAGCTGTCAGATTAATGTGTTCATCCTGGTGCCCACTGATGAGCTTGAGGATGGCTTCACAAATCCCTGGCTGTATAGATGTCAGATTAATGTTCAAGTTAATTTGTCACATTAGTAACTTAAATGAAAACCTACCTCTCACGCTTTTCCCCCAACTACCGAGAAATCTCTGAGCAGGGAAGTCGGAATGAAGGTTTTCTTCACTGAAATAATCCTTTTGATTTATACAGTGTACGTTGTTGTTGTTGGCAAGCACAGGAAAGTCACGGACGTTCGGATAAAGCTCAATACTGATTTCTCAAAATAACAAAATATGACCGCGAAGTATAAAAACACTAATAAATAGGCTTATTTTTTCTGTAATAATTTCACAAAGAACACCCACCTAAAGCTGTATTCCCTAATTGTTGACCCAAATGACACATGCTGTCAAATAACCAGATGCCTAGCCTACAATTTATCCAAATATCATCAGACGTTGACCACTATTTTCTCAAAATAAATCAGCTGGAATACAGGTACTAGCGGCCTATCGCCGGAAACAAGGTGTAGGGGGCACTTGCACATTTGATTTATTTATTTATTTATCTGATTGGTGTTTTGCGCGGTACTCAAGAATATTTCGCCTATACGACGGCGGCCGGCATTATGGTGGGCGCAAACCGGGCAGAGCCCCGGGGGAAACCCTCGACCATCCGCAGGCTGCTGGCAGAATTCCCACGTACGGCCGGAGAGGAAGCCAGCATGAGCTGGTCTTGAACTCACAGCGACCGCATTGGTGGGAGGCTTCGGGTCATTGCGCTGCGATAGCTTGCTAACCGACTGAACCACGATGCCCCCTGCTCATTTGATCATATATTTCTCTGCTTAGTTGAACCCAAGTGGACTTTCTTCAACCATTATTTGACATAGTTTATACCTGCAAGGTTCCCTGCCAGTACTGGCAAAACACTTCAGAGATACAACCAATCCCTTCCCGTCCCGACCGTTTTCTCTGCACCCGAATCTTGGATTCAAAATTGAATTATTGTTTTTCTACCTATAGAATATGGCCAAAGTCAGTATATTCAGAAAAAATACCCACGCTGCATCCACCACCTGTTCTGAGTACTTAACACTGATATAAAAGTTCAGCAGAACAGAGTAAGCGAACAGTGCATGAAAACCGTGGTCAGGCCAACCTGACAGTTGCCATTTACAAATCGCTGATTTGTTCTGTTGTATTCCCCTGCCTGTCTTCAAAAAATTCAAGCCACTGAAAAAAAGTTCTGATGTTTGTAGATGACTGGTCCTGTATGGTCTTAAAGAGCAATAGCATGTCTGTGTGTTATCTAATAGGTTGCAGGTATGCGCAGCATTGAATTGTTAGCCGCAATGTTCGTGTGGAATCTAAAGTTATGATGAATGTTATTTTCCACTTGTCATGTGCATAGACTTTTTGTTACCTTAATACATTTTTCTCTCATTTTCAGGGTGAATACTCTTCGCCATGCCTTTAATTCTTGAATTGAAGAAAGTTTCTCAACATCTGAAGAAACCGTTTCGTGGTACATTCCTAAAAACCGTCTACAGAAGAGTAACAGCCATACTTGTTGTCCTTGTAATAGTCATTATTCATTTCCGGAAACCCATACTACATCACGAGGCTCATCATCCAATCAAAAGTTCCTCCAGACCGATGCTCTGCGTGAAAAGCTATGGCCGCATGGGTAATCAGATGTTTCAGTTCGCTTCACTCATCGGGCTGGCAAAGTCGAACAATATGACCGCCATCTTTCAGGCAGATTCCGAATTGTGGAATGTCTTCAAAATATCGGCTGAAACCGGATGCGAAAGCAATTTGCAGAATGCTGCCGTTTTAGAAGACAACAGAGCGGGTGTGTTTCTTGAGAAACTCACTTCATTGTCCGAAAGTGCCATCATTAATAGTTTTCTGCAATCCTACAAATATTTCGAAAACGTGAAAGCGGAAATAATCCAACAACATTTTGCCTTCAAGAACGATATTCAGCGAAGTGCCACGGAATACATTTCACAGGTACTTCGAGATAAAGGGAGACCACTCTCCAAAGTCGTCGGCGTGCATGTCCGACGAGGTGACTTTGTTCGGCAAATAAAGAAGGGGTACGGTGTGGCCCCGAGGCCGTATCTCTACAGAACCATGAATTATTTCCAGCGAAAGTATGAGGAGGTTGTCTTCATTGTGGCCAGCAATGATATATACTGGTGCCGGGACAACATGGTAGGACCGTACAACATTCATTTCTCAAACATGCAAGATGGCGCCCTAGACATGGCGGTTTTGGTCAACTGTGATGACGTCATCATTACGACTGGGAGTTTCTCGTGGTGGATTGGATACCTGAACAATGGTACGACGCTGTATTACAGGGGTTACCCTGTGGACGGGACCTGGTTGGCGACGATGTACTCCAAAGATGATTATTATCCTCCAGATTGGATTCCAATGTAATTAAAGGGAAAAAAAACAAAAACGGAAAGCAATTCGCTGAGGTATCTGATTAAAAATATCGTTTTCAAAAAGGGCCTTCTGGCACGGCGAGCAATGAAATTACAATCATCTTTTATAAAATATTCAATGAGCCAGGTTCCTCTTACCGATGCGGTTGCTGCGCATGAGTTCAAATCCAGCTCATGCTGGCTTCCTCACCAGCCGTATTAAGTGTGAAGTTGGCAGGCAACCTGCCGATGGTCGTGGGTTTCCCAAGGGCTCTGTCCGGTTTCCTACCACCATAATGCTGGTCTTGAATACGGCGTAAAACACGAATCAACCCAAAATATAAATATTTAAAGAAATATAAAATAGTAGAACAGTATGCGGACGGTCATGTCAAAATAAATTGATGATCATGTGATTTTTTGGGCCAGTCAAATTCCTCCAACCTCTAATATTAACAACTCAGTATTGTTGTTTTCTGTTCGTGTTTCTATACGTGGACAGACTCCGCTATAGCAGAATCGCTTTCGTCCATATTACAGATGGACAGTTCAAAATCGAAATGGAAGTTAATAGATAGCCCGACTTCAAATTATGTATAGAAATACTTTCTTTTCTGATTTTACATTTCAGTTTATATCCTTTTGAAAAGAGTGAAAGGCATTCAAACGCTTGAATTCTAAGCTGGGCTTTCTGAACCACACTACCAGTGTTTTGGAAATACAAGGTTTTCCTTCTATAAACACGGCATTGGGAGTTGAAATAGCTTTTCATTATCCATGGGTAAAAGAATGGTTACTTACATTAGTTGTTTGGCGGGTTAGCGCAGCGTAATGACCCAGAAGCCTGGCACCAATGTGGTCGCTGTGAGTTCAAGCTCTGCCCATACTGGCTTCCTCTCCAGCCACATATGGGAGGGTCTGCCAGCAACTTGCAGATGATGGTGGGTTTCCCTCGGCTTCTGCCCGGTTTTCTCCCACTAAAACGCTGGCCATCGCCGTATAAGCAAAATATTCTTGAGTACGCGAACTGAATAAATAAATTACATTAAGTTGTCAGGAATTTTTCTTCTTCTGGTGAATGAAACAAAAGTGATGATGGTGCCTGACGGGCATTCAAATGCCCCTAACACTCTTAAAACAAAGTAAAAGACAAATGAAAGTGCCAGTATGCACAGTTTTCGTCTGTTTTTTCTCGTGGACCCTTATTTCATATCTTTTAACTCACACTTATTTCAGTAATGCAGTCACACAATGGCGGCTGCCATTGACGTTCCAGGAATTATCCCGCTTTCATGAAGATTGCTCTTTTCATTTTACTGCACTAAAACTTCAGGCCATCAGCATAGTTGTCCATCCTACCTCGTTGAAACCTCTCAGACTTCCTTTGTCTATCGTAATTATCTAAAAAGAGTAATCAATACTGATATTATATTTTAAGGCGAAAAAACATTTCTACATACCTTTTGTGTGTTTTTGTGTATTTGGGGGCCACCTTTTGGTATAAGATTCCGTAAAAATGTACTAATTGAGGATTCAGTGTGTGTCTCATATATTAAATTTACTCTCTGGTTTCCTCTTCCCACAAGACTAAGCCCCATCGTATAAGTGAAATATTTGTGAATATGGTGTTATTTGTGAATAAGTAACAAAAATCACAATAATTTGTTGAAAAATAAATAACTGTCAGATGGATTGTGCCAGTTACTAGTGACGCAGGTCTCCCCGAACAGTTGTCCACGATAAGCTCTTGATCATTGAAACTACGAGTTTAAGTAGATCACTGGATGGAATCTCAAACCTTAAATGGGTATATATATATATATATATATATATATATATATATATACCATATAAATTCGGAGTTTTATGTTTTGGTTTGTGTAATAAAAATAAATACAGTACGTTGAATTATATTAGTTTTCCTTTACATTGACAATTGACAAACATGATAAACATAAAGGATTTCCAGCGAGTGATCCTGTTGTATCAAATTTATTAAGCGAGAATGGAAAAATTCTGTTTTTTATGAGGAAAATTTCTTTACTTGACTTCAATCAATTTGATTTTACAGGGTCACGAGCTGGAGATTCTGTTTCTTCTATAAATGCAATGTAGTAATGGCTCCTAAGAATGCACGCTTTCCAATTAGGTCATACAAGTGCTAAAGCATGATGCCACCATTTAGTTAATACAAAGTAGCGACACAAAGAGCGCGTTTCTGCTTTAGGAGCTATATTTATTATCATTGTTATTATTATTACTGATACCTTAGACCAAATCGTGTGCAGTCTGAAATCGTATATTGGCTTACTCACCAGTATTGCACTATGTATGGTTAGGAAACACAACGCTTTGTTTCATGAAGAAAAAGCCTATTTTAATTAGTATGGGACGTTATTTTATGAGCAAAAATGTATGCCTTTTGAACCCAGAGAATTTTTACTTTAAAACAATTAGCGCATAAAGAGTAAACCTCGGCTTGCAATGTGCTTAAGAGAAAAGGCAACAAAAAATATAACCAAAGTTATTTCCGAAGGGGGGCCATAAAGGCGTAGGTATTTTGTTTTGACGTGCTTGGTAACTCTATAAACCACCTTTTTATCTGGAAGTCTAACCAAGCCATAAAATACGCTGTTTCAGAGAAACCGGAAACATGGTGTCGCGTCATCCGTACCATACGCTCTTCAGTTTTAAGGGCCAGACAGTCCTTTGTGTGCGAAGTGCGATCCATTTTATGATTACAGGCCACGCGTTGAAGCCTTCCGGTTCAGGCCTTGGAAAATACCCCCAGACGTATTTCACTATCAATTTCTCGTTGAGAATGGCTTTAAAGTGGGTCAGAATTGTCTCGCAATCACCAGGAAAACAGAGATATCTCGCCCTTCATTGGTTAAAATTGAGAGCGAGGCGGCTCGTTGGATTTTCCCCACATGGACGTTTTTTTGTTTTTTTTCCTTAATTTGAACTGCGATTCCTTTGTTATCATAGATCAAAAAAAAAGTGACGTTTCTTGGAATATGAATAGGATTCTTTATCGATACGTACATACATTTAATCTAGTGCTGGTTTTTATTTTAACCAGGGCAGTACAATTCAAAATTTAGTCTTTTACAGTTCCGTTTAATTTCGAGACACATCTCATCAGTTGCTCAGCAGTGAGTAGAGTAGAAACAAACTGCGCCTAGCGCAATTTCCATGACTGACATCCCCGCTATAACAAGGGACCAAATGCTTCCCACACGCTCTCCAGAGAAACCAAAAAAAAAACACTGGCCACTATATTCTCACTTACGTAACTGAAATGTTGAAGTAACTTCGTCGACGAAATTTGATACGTTATACAGTGTCCAATTTCCATTATTACCGACTTGTGATTTCTGTCGTGTTTAAAACAAGTTTAAAACGATCTTTACTTTTAAATTTGTATTGTTTCTGGCAATACACATGGGAATGCATATGTACCATTCTAAAATACGACAGCTTCGGTCTAATTCCTTAAAAAAAGTATTCAAGTCGCTTGACACTTGCAATTGGTAGGGCCGGCCTAAAAGCCCATCTGAGTTCCAATCGGCCGATCTGAGATCGGGTCCGGGCACTTGTCCCATTTACCTCATTGTATTTAATCACCTCCTCCTCCCAGTCAGGTACCCGGATGCTCAAAACTACAAATAGGCTAGCATACACACTGGAACAATCAAGAAATATATGCTCTTACATAGTGTCGTATAGCAGGTCCTTTTCTGGTTATAGTAACAAGAAATATCGTACGAAGTCAATTTTATTTACCTGGCACAAGTTTAGGGTTTAACATGGTGTGGCAGCACATTGACTCAGGGGCCTGTCCCCAATGCGGTCGCTGTGAGTGGAAATCTGGGTCATGCTGACTTCCTCCCCGACCATACATGGGAAATAGGTCTGTCAACAACCTACAGATGATCAATGGTTCCTCCGCCCCCTCTCACCCCCGGGACACGGTCCCGTTTAAATCACAATAATCCTGGCCGCCGTCTTGGAAGTGAAATATTCTTGCGTGCGTAAGGCGTAAAAACTCCAATGAATCCAAATAAATACCAGACTACATCTCCTCCCCCTCCCGTCTTCTTCTTCCTCTCCTTTCGCGTTTCTCTTCTTTCGCATTGTCCTACATAACGCCTCCCCTTGCAGGCGACCCCCCTCCCCCGCCCTCTCACACACACACACCAACGCCCCAACCCCACTAACACCACTACCATCGTCTCCCTTTCGCGTCCCTCGTTCCTCTCCCCCTCCCCCATCCCTCGCCTCCCCCTAGTGCACCTTGTGTTACCTTGTGCACTAGCATTACCACACCTCAGCTTCTAATTGCCTGTTGCCACTGCTCACACCAGTCTCACCTGCATTCTAAACTGACAAGCTACGCACATGGCTACCGAGAAAACCCGCAGACTCACGGTCGGGAGCCCTGGTAGTCATTTCGAGGACACGAAAAGCCCACAGAGAAGGCTGGACGTTTGAACTAACCAGTAAATCTACGGCAAAAGCCTGACGAAGCTGACACAGACATTTTGCTATTGTCTCATGGAAAACTTCCCGGTATGTACATCACTCGTTTTTAGTCGCTATTCAGGCCTGTGTGCTAAGCGTGAGTGCCAAATGTTTGACATGCTAGTGCAGTGTTTCCTGATGTCAGACGTCAGCAAATTTCTTTTGCGACCATATCTTGGGTTATTCGAAGTTTCGAGCATCCGGGTACTTGGCAAGGAATGGAGATGATAAATAACAATGGGTTACTTGGGCGAAATGCTGATTTTTGCCGATTTCAAAAGTTTAATGAACTGAAATTCCCCGAACCTGTCATATTTGAAGGCTAGACAAGTTTCACAATGAACATGGGAAAACTGGGTCAGCGCCAAACAAATCACGGAGGTAAAACAGAAAACAGAAAGCAGAGCCGGTCGGCATAGGTACACATGCTAAGTTACCACGGATTAGGGGATTACCTCACTTCTGAGCATTACCAGCGGTATATTTTCATACACCTCTCCATAATGTTTATTACCTTGCAGCTAATGTTTGTCTGACATGTATACCACTTTTATGTGCAGACCTCTGAAAGAGCAACGCTGTGGTGTACAAATGTGGGAGGGGTGTAAACTTTGGTGAATCGAAATGCTATGTTGACAAATCCAACTGTCTGACATGAAAATGGTCCTCGTTTGAAACACCACATCCAACAGCATCGCCATACACGTTATAAATGAATGAAACTTTATTAAGCTCAGATCACTTATTAGCGATATATGAGGAAAACAAAATACACATATGTATAAGATGACAGTAAAAGAATTTAGACAGGATTAATAAAATCCCTTAATTCATTTATTTATGTGATTGGTGTTTTCCGCCGTACTCAGGAATATTTCATTTATATGACGGCGGCCAACATTATGGTGGAAAATGGCTTGAGACAATTTAGACAAATTTGCACGTCCTCGTATTTTCCGTTGTATGCGATCTTTTTATCACATCATAAAGTTTTTCCAAAGTTTGCATTTGTAGCTAATAAGCAGGAATATATTGCTTTCTCTCAGGCAAAAAGGGCATATCAGTAAATAATAGAATTCATCACCTAGAAGATTTAGGCTACATAAGTTACATATCCTGTCTATTTTATCAACATTCCGCCATCTCTGCCTATCTAAGTGCGTAAGTCAGAATTTCAGGTGGTAAATTTCGTCACACATTTTCTCAACTTAATTGGGAGAAAAATGAGGTACTTTTCTAACTGGTGATTATTTTTGTACAGAGAGTAAATGACTGCTTTAGGGGACGCAGTTAACTGTGCATTTAAGATTTGAAGGCACTGATCGATTAATCTTTGACTTGCTGCAGATTTAATGTTACAAAAATTTTGAAAGTTCTGTTGAGGCCGAATGTCATTCATGTATAAGTTTTGGAAAATATGTCTCATATAGGGCCTACTCGGATTATTCGTTCATGGGAATTCCGCGTGAGGCCCCATGCGGCCTTGGCGTTCATGAGTGTTCGGCGAATCGAGAGTGTTTTCAGTTCAAAGAAATCTACATACTGGTAGTACTCCCACTTGTGACTTACCTGTATTTGTTTTCTTTAAAGTTTTCTGGAATTTTTTCTGGCTATATGCTTACGCTGCGGTAGTTTATTTAGCTTACCCACAACTCTAGTAACACCAGGCTCACACCATTAACGATTTACCGGTTTGCCGTTTTGATTTAGAATTTTTCTTAGAAATGAACCCATTGTCCTTGTCAGGTTAAACAACAGCAAAAAGTGTTCATCCTGGTATCCACAAATCCGTGGCTGTACAGCTGTCAGATTAATGTGTTCATCCTGGTGCCCACTGATGAGCTTGAGGATGGCTTCACAAATCCGTGGCTGTACAGCTGTCAGATTAATGTGTTCATCCTGGTGCCCACTGATGAGCTTGAGGATGGCTTCACAAATCCGTGGCTGTACAGCTGTCAGATTAATGTGTTCATCCTGGTGCCCACTGATGAGCTTGAGGATGGATTCACAGATCCGTGACTGTACAGCTGTCAGCTTAATGTGTTCATCCTGGTGCCCACTGATGAGCTTGAGGATGGCTTCACAAATCCGTGGCTGTACAGCTGTCAGCTTAATGTGTTCATCCTGCTGTCCACTGATGAGCTTGAGGATGGCTTCACAAATCCGTGGCTGTACAGCTGTCAGATTAATGTGTTCATCCTGCTGTCCACTGATGAGCTTGAGGATGGCTTCACAAATCCCTGGCTGTACAGCTGTCAGATTAATGTGTTCATCCTGCTGTCCACTGATGAGCTTGAGGATGGCTCCACAAATCCGTGGCTGTACAGCTGTCAGCTTAATGTGTTCATCCTGCTGTCCACTGATGAGCTTGAGGATGGCTTCACAAATCCCTGGCTGTATAGATGTCAGATTAATGTTCAAGTTAATTTGTCACATTAGTAACTTAAATGAAAACCTACCCCTCACGCTTTTCCCCCAACTACCGAGAAATCTCTGAGCAGGGAAGTCGGAATGAAGGTTTTCTTCACTGGAATAATCCTTTTGATTTATACAGTGTACGTTTTTGTTGTTGGCAAGCACAGGAAAGTCACGGACGTTCGGATAAAGCTCAATACTGATTTCTCAAAATAACAAAATATGACCGCGAAGTATAAAAACACTAATAAATAGGCTTATTTTTTCTGTAATAATTTCACAAAGAACACCCACCTAAAGCTGTATTCCCTAATTGTTGACCCAAATGACACATGCTGTCAAATAACCAGATGCCTAGCCTACAATTTATCCAAATATCATCAGACGTTGACCACTATTTTCTCAAAATAAATCAGCTGGAATACAGGTACTAGCGGCCTATCGCCGGAAACAAGGTGTAGGGGGCACTTGCACATTTGATTTATTTATTTATTTATCTGATTGGTGTTTTGCGCGGTACTCAAGAATATTTCGCCTATACGACGGCGGCCGGCATTATGGTGGGCGTAAACCGGACAGAGCCCCGGGGGAAACCTTCGACCATCCGCAGGCTGCTGGCAGAATTCCCACGTACGGCCGGAGAGGAAGCCAGCATGAGCTGGTCTTGAACTCACAGCGACCGCATTGGTGGGAGGCTTCGGGTCATTGCGCTGCGATAGCTTGCTAACCGACTGAACCACGATGCCCCCTGCTCATTTGATCATATATTTCTCTGCTTAGTTGAACCCAAGTGGACTTTCTTCAACCATTATTTGACATAGTTTATACCTGCAAGGTTCCCTGCCAGTACTGGCAAAACACTTCAGAGATACAACCAATCCCTTCCCGTCCCGACCGTTTTCTCTGCACCCGAATCTTGGATTCAAAATTGAATTATTGTTTTTCTACCTATAGAATATGGCCAAAGTCAGTATATTCAGAAAAAATACCCACGCTGCATCCACCACCTGTTCTGAGTACTTAACACTGATATAAAAGTTCAGCAGAACAGAGTAAGCGAACAGTGCATGAAAACCGTGGTCAGGCCAACCTGACAGTTGCCATTTACAAATCGCTGATTTGTTCTGTTGTATTCCCCTGCCTGTCTTCAAAAAATTCAAGCCACTGAAAAAAAGTTCTGATGTTTGTAGATGACTGGTCCTGTATGGTCTTAAAGAGCAATAGCATGTCTGTGTGTTATCTAATAGGTTGCAGGTATGCGCAGCATTGAATTGTTAGCCGCAATGTTCGTGTGGAATCTAAAGTTATGATGAATGTTATTTTCCACTTGTCATGTGCATAGACTTTTTGTTACCTTAATACATTTTTCTCTCATTTTCAGGGTGAATACTCTTCGCCATGCCTTTAATTCTTGAATTGAAGAAAGTTTCTCAACATCTGAAGAAACCGTTTCGTGGTACATTCCTAAAAACCGTCTACAGAAGAGTAACAGCCATACTTGTTGTCCTTGTAATAGTCATTATTCATTTCCGGAAACCCACACTACATCACGAGGCTCATCATCCAATCAAAAGTTCCTCCAGACCGATGCTCTGCGTGAAAAGCTATGGCCGCATGGGTAATCAGATGTTTCAGTTCGCTTCACTCATCGGGCTGGCAAAGTCGAACAATATGACCGCCATCTTTCAGGCAGATTCCGAATTGTGGAATGTCTTCAAAATATCGGCTGAAACCGGATGCGAAAGCAATTTGCAGAATGCTGCCGTTTTAGAAGACAACAGAGCGGGTGTGTTTCTTGAGAAACTCACTTCATTGTCCGAAAGTGCCATCATTAATAGTTTTCTGCAATCCTACAAATATTTCGAAAACGTGAAAGCGGAAATAATCCAACAACATTTTGCCTTCAAGAACGATATTCAGCGAAGTGCCACGGAATACATTTCACAGGTACTTCGAGATAAAGGGAGACCACTCTCCAAAGTCGTCGGCGTGCATGTCCGACGAGGTGACTTTGTTCGGCAAATAAAGAAGGGGTACGGTGTGGCCCCGAGGCCGTATCTCTACAGAACCATGAATTATTTCCAGCGAAAGTATGAGGAGGTTGTCTTCATTGTGGCCAGCAATGATATATACTGGTGCCGGGACAACATGGTAGGACCGTACAACATTCATTTCTCAAACATGCAAGATGGCGCCCTAGACATGGCGGTTTTGGTCAACTGTGATGACGTCATCATTACGACTGGGAGTTTCTCGTGGTGGATTGGATACCTGAACAATGGTACGACGCTGTATTACAGGGGTTACCCTGTGGACGGGACCTGGTTGGCGACGATGTACTCCAAAGATGATTATTATCCTCCAGATTGGATTCCAATGTAATTAAAGGGAAAAAAAACAAAAACGGAAAGCAATTCGCTGAGGTATCTGATTAAAAATATCGTTTTCAAAAAGGGCCTTCTGGCACGGCGAGCAATGAAATTACAATCATCTTTTATAAAATATTCAATGAGCCAGGTTCCTCTTACCGATGCGGTTGCTGCGCATGAGTTCAAATCCAGCTCATGCTGGCTTCCTCACCAGCCGTATTAAGTGTGAAGTTGGCAGGCAACCTGCCGATGGTCGTGGGTTTCCCAAGGGCTCTGTCCGGTTTCCTACCACCATAATGCTGGTCTTGAATACGGCGTAAAACACGAATCAACCCAAAATATAAATATTTAAAGACATATAAAATAGTAGAACAGTATGCGGACGGTCATGTCAAAATAAATTGATGATCATGTGATTTTTTGGGCCAGTCAAATTCCTCCAACCTCTAATATTAACAACTCAGTATTGTTGTTTTCTGTTCGTGTTTCTATACGTGGACAGACTCCGCTATAGCAGAATCGCTTTCGTCCATATTACAGATGGACAGTTCAAAATCGAAATGGAAGTTAATAGATAGCCCGACTTCAAATTATGTATAGAAATACTTTCTTTTCTGATTTTACATTTCAGTTTATATCCTTTTGAAAAGAGTGAAAGGCATTCAAACGCTTGAATTCTAAGCTGGGCTTTCTGAACCACACTACCAGTGTTTTGGAAATACAAGGTTTTCCTTCTATAAACACGGCATTGGGAGTTGAAATAGCTTTTCATTATCCATGGGTAAAAGAATGGTTACTTAAATTAGTTGTTTGGCGGGTTAGCGCAGCGTAATGACCCAGAAGCCTGGCACCAATGTGGTCGCTGTGAGTTCAAGCTCTGCCCATACTGGCTTCCTCTCCAGCCACACATGGGAGGGTCTGCCAGCAACTTGCAGATGATGGTGGGTTTCCCTCGGCTTCTGCCCGGTTTTCTCCCACTAAAACGCTGGCCATCGCCGTATAAGCAAAATATTCTTGAGTACGCGAACTGAATAAATAAATTACATTAAGTTGTCAGGAATTTTTCTTCTTCTGGTGAATGAAACAAAAGTGATGATGGTGCCTGACGGGCATTCAAATGCCCCTAACACTCTTAAAACAAAGTAAAAGACAAATGAAAGTGCCAGTATGCACAGTTTTCGTCTGTTTTTTCTCGTGAACCCTTATTTCATATCTTTTAACTCACACTTATTTCAGTAATGCAGTCACACAATGGCGGCTGCCATTGACGTTCCAGGAATTATCCCGCTTTCATGAAGATTGCTCTTTTCATTTTACTGCACTAAGACTTCAGGCCATCAGCATAGTTGTCCATCCTACCTCGTTGAAACCTCTCAGACTTCCTTTGTCTATCGTAATTATCTAAAAAGAGTAATCAATACTGATATTATATTTTAAGGCGAAAAAACATTTCTACATACCTTTTGTGTGTTTTTGTGTATTTGGGGGCCACCTTTTGGTATAAGATTCCGTAAAAATGTACTAATTGAGGATTCAGTGTGTGTCTCATATATTAAATTTACTCTCTGGTTTCCTCTTCCCACAAGACTAAGCCCCATCGTATAAGTGAAATATTTGTGAATATGGTGTTATTTGTGAATAAGTAACAAAAATCACAATAATTTGTTGAAAAATAAATAACTGTCAGATGGATTGTGCCAGTTACTAGTGACGCAGGTCTCCCCGAACAGTTGTCCACGATAGGCTCTTGATCATTGAAACTACGAGTTTAAGTAGATCACTGGATGGAATCTCAAACCTTAAATGGGTATATATATATATATATATATATATATATATATATATATATATATATATATATATATATATATATATATATATACCATATAAATTCGGAGTTTTATGTTTTGGTTTGTGTAATAAAAATAAATACAGTACGTTGAATTATATTAGTTTTCCTTTACATTGACAATTGACAAACATGATAAACATAAAGGATTTCCAGCGAGTGATCCTGTTGTATCAAATTTATTAAACGAGAATGGAAAAATTCTGTTTTTTATGAGGAAAATTTCTTTACTTGACTTCAATCAATTTGATTTTACAGGGTCACGAGCTGGAGATTCTGTTTCTTCTATAAATGCAATGTAGTAATGGCTCCTAAGAATGCACGCTTTCCAATTAGGTCATACAAGTGCTAAAGCATGATGCCACCATTTAGTTAATACAAAGTAGCGACACAAAGAGCGCGTTTCTGCTTTAGGAGCTATATTTATTATCATTGTTATTATTATTACTGATACCTTAGACCAAATCGTGTGCAGTCTGAAATCGTATATTGGCTTACTCACCAGTATTGCACTATGTATGGTTAGGAAACACCAACGCTTTGTTTCATGAAGAAAAAGCCTATTTTAATTAGTATGGGACGTTATTTTATGAGCAAAAATGTATGCCTTTTGAACCCAGAGAATTTTTACTTTAAAACAATTAGCGCATAAAGAGTAAACCTCGGCTTGCAATGTGCTTAAGAGAAAAGGCAACAAAAAATATAACCAAAGTTATTTCCGAAGGGGGGCCATAAAGGCGTAGGTATTTTGTTTTGACGTGCTTGGTAACTCTATAAACCACCTTTTTATCTGGAAGTCTAACCAAGCCATAAAATACGCTGTTTCAGAGAAACCGGAAACATGGTGTCGCGTCATCCGTACCATACGCTCTTCAGTTTTAAGGGCCAGACAGTCCTTTGTGTGCGAAGTGCGATCCATTTTATGATTACAGGCCACGCGTTGAAGCCTTCCGGTTCAGGCCTTGGAAAATACCCCCAGACGTATTTCACTATCAATTTCTCGTTGAGAATGGCTTTAAAGTGGGTCAGAATTGTCTCGCAATCACCAGGAAAACAGAGATATCTCGCCCTTCATTGGTTAAAATTGAGAGCGAGGCGGCTCGTTGGATTTTCCCCACATGGACGTTTTTTTGTTTTTTTTCCTTAATTTGAACTGCGATTCCTTTGTTATCATAGATCAAAAAAAAAAGTGACGTTTCTTGGAATATGAATAGGATTCTTTATCGATACGTACATACATTTAATCTAGTGCTGGTTTTTATTTTAACCAGGGCAGTACAATTCAAAATTTAGTCTTTTACAGTTCCGTTTAATTTCGAGACACATCTCATCAGTTGCTCAGCAGTGAGTAGAGTAGAAACAAACTGCGCCTAGCGCAATTTCCATGACTGACATCCCCGCTATAACAAGGGACCAAATGCTTCCCACACGCTCTCCAGAGAAACCAAAAAAAAACACTGGCCACTATATTCTCACTTACGTAACTGAAATGTTGAAGTAACTTCGTCGACGAAATTTGATACGTTATACAGTGTCCAATTTCCATTATTACCGACTTGTGATTTCTGTCGTATTTAAAACAAGTTTAAAACGATCTTTACTTTTAAATTTGTATTGTTTCTGGCAATACACATGGGAATGCATATGTACCATTCTAAAATACGACAGCTTCGGTCTAATTCCTTAAAAAAAGTATTCAAGTCGCTTGACACTTGCAATTGGTAGGGCCGGCCTAAAAGCCCATCTGAGTTCCAATCGGCCGATCTGAGATCGGGTCCGGGCACTTGTCCCATTTACCTCATTGTATTTAATCACCTCCTCCTCCCAGTCAGGTACCCGGATGCTCAAAACTACAAATAGGCTAGCATACACACTGGAACAATCAAGAAATATATGCTCTTACATAGTGTCGTATAGCAGGTCCTTTTCTGGTTATAGTAACAAGAAATATCGTACGAAGTCAATTTTATTTACCTGACACAAGTTTAGGGTTTAACATGGTGTGGCAGCACATTGACTCAGGGGCCTGTCCCCAATGCGGTCGCTGTGAGTGGAAATCTGGGTCATGCTGACTTCCTCCCCGACCATACATGGGAAATAGGTCTGTCAACAACCTATAGATGATCAGTGGTTCCTCCGCCCCCTCTCACCCCCGGGACACGGTCCCGTTTAAATCACAATAATCCTGGCCGCCGTCTTGGAAGTGAAATATTCTTGCGTGCGTAAGGCGTAAAAACTCCAATGAATCCAAATAAATACCAGACTACATCTCCTCCCCCTCCCGTCTTCTTCTTCCTCTCCTTTCGCGTTTCTCTTCTTTCGCATTGTCCTACATAACGCCTCCCCTTGCAGGCGACCCCCCTCCCCCGCCCTCTCACACACACACACCAACGCCCCAACCCCACTAACACCACCACCATCGTCTCCCTTTCGCGTCCCTCGTTCCTCTCCCCCTCCCCCATCCCTCGCCTCCCCCTAGTGCACCTTGTGTTACCTTGTGCACTAGCATTACCACACCTCAGCTTCTAATTGCCTGTTGCCACTGCTCACACCAGTCTCACCTGCATTCTAAACTGACAAGCTACGCACATGGCTACCGAGAAAACCCGCAGACTCACGGTCGGGAGCCCTGGTGGTCATTTCGAGGACACGAAAAGCCCACAGAGAAGGCTGGACGTTTGAACTAACCAGTAAATCTACGGCAAAAGCCTGACGAAGCTGACACAGACATTTTGCTATTGTCTCATGGAAAACTTCCCGGTATGTACATCACTCGTTTTTAGTCGCTATTCAGGCCTGTGTGCTAAGCGTGAGTGCCAAATGTTTGACATGCTAGTGCAGTGTTTCCTGATGCCAGACGTCAGCAAATTTCTTTTGCGACCATATCTTGGGTTATTCGAAGTTTCGAGCATCCGGGTACTTGGCAAGGAATGGAGATGATAAATAACAATGGGTTACATGGGCGAAATGCTGATTTTTGCCGATTTCAAAAGTTTAATGAACTGAAATTCCCCGAACCTGTCATATTTGAAGGCTAGACAAGTTTCACAATGAACATGGGAAAACTGGGTCAGCGCCAAACAAATCATGGAGGTAAAACAGAAAACAGAAAGCAGAGCCGGTCGGCATAGGTACACATGCTAAGTTACCACGGATTAGGGGATTACCTCACTTCTGAGCATTACCAGCGGTATATTTTCATACACCTCTCCATAATGTTTATTACCCTGCAGCTAATGTTTGTCTGACATGTATACCACTTTTATGTGCAGACCTCTGAAAGAGCAACGCTGTGGTGTACAAATGTGGGAGGGGTGTAAACTTTGGTGAATCGAAATGCTATGTTGACAAATCCAACTGTCTGACATGAAAATGGTCCTCGTTTAAAACACCACATCCAACAGCATCGCCATACACGTTATAAATGAATGAAACTTTATTAAGCTCAGATCACTGATTAGCGATATATGAGGAAAACAAAATACACATATGTATAAGATGACAGTAAAAGAATTTAGACAGGATTAATAAAATCCCTTAATTTATTTATTTATGTGATTGGTGTCGTCCACCGTACTCAGGAATATTTCATTTATATGACGGCGGCCAACCTTATGGTGGAAAATAGCTTGAGACAATTTAGACAAATTTGCACGTCCTCGTATTTTCCGTTGTATGCGATCTTTTTATCACATCATAAAGTTTTTCCAAAGTTTGCATTTGTAGCTAATAAGCAGGAATATATTGCTTTCTCTCAGGCAAAAAGGGCATATCAGTAAATAATAGAATTCATCACCTAGAAGATTTAGGCTACATAAGTTACATATCCTGTCTATTTTATCAACATTCCGCCATCTCTGCCTATCTAAGTGCGTAAGTCAGAATTTCAGGTGGTAAATTTCGTCACACATTTTCTCAACTTAATCGGGAGAAAAATGAGGTACTTTTCTAACTGGTGATTATTTTTGTACAGAGAGTAAATGACTGCTTTAGGGGACGCAGTTAACTGTGCATTTAAGATTTGAAAGCACTGATCGATTAATCTTTGACTTGCTGCAGATTTAATGTTACAAAAATTTTGAAAGTTCTGTTGAGGCCGAATGTCATTCATGTTTAAGTTTTGGAAAAAATGTCTCATATAGGGCCTACTCGGATTATTCGTTCATGGGAATTCCGCGTGAGGCCCCATGCGGCCTTGGCGTTCATGAGTGTTCGGCGAATCGAGAGTGTTTTCAGTTCAAAGAAATCTACATACTGGTAGTACTCCCACTTGTGACTTACCTGTATTTGTTTTCTTTAAAGTTTTCTGGAAATTTTTCTGGCTATATGCTTACGCTGCAGTAGTTTATTTAGCTTACCCACAACTCTAGTAACACCAGGCTCACACCGTTAACGATTTACCGGTTTGCCGTTTTGATTTAGAATTTTTCTTAGAAATGAACCCATTGTCCTTGTCAGGTTAAACAACAGCAAAAAGTGTTCATCCTGGTATCCACAAATCCGTGGCTGTACAGCTGTCAGATTAATGTGTTCATCCTGGTGCCCACTGATGAGCTTGAGGATGGCTTCACAAATCCCTGGCTGTATAGATGTCAGATTAATGTTCAAGTTAATTTGTCACATTAGTAACTTAAATGAAAACCTACCTCTCACGCTTTTCCCCCAACTACCGAGAAATCTCTGAGCAGGGAAGTCGGAATGAAGGTTTTCTTCACTGAAATAATCCTTTTGATTTATACAGTGTACGTTGTTGTTGTTGGCAAGCACAGGAAAGTCACGGACGTTCGGATAAAGCTCAATACTGATTTCTCAAAATAACAAAATATGACCGCGAAGTATAAAAACACTAATAAATAGGCTTATTTTTTCTGTAATAATTTCACAAAGAACACCCACCTAAAGCTGTATTCCCTAATTGTTGACCCAAATGACACATGCTGTCAAATAACCAGATGCCTAGCCTACAATTTATCCAAATATCATCAGACGTTGACCACTATTTTCTCAAAATAAATCAGCTGGAATACAGGTACTAGCGGCCTATCGCCGGAAACAAGGTGTAGGGGGCACTTGCACATTTGATTTATTTATTTATTTATCTGATTGGTGTTTTGCGCGGTACTCAAGAATATTTCGCCTATACGACGGCGGCCGGCATTATGGTGGGCGCAAACCGGGCAGAGCCCCGGGGGAAACCCTCGACCATCCGCAGGCTGCTGGCAGAATTCCCACGTACGGCCGGAGAGGAAGCCAGCATGAGCTGGTCTTGAACTCACAGCGACCGCATTGGTGGGAGGCTTCGGGTCATTGCGCTGCGATAGCTTGCTAACCGACTGAACCACGATGCCCCCTGCTCATTTGATCATATATTTCTCTGCTTAGTTGAACCCAAGTGGACTTTCTTCAACCATTATTTGACATAGTTTATACCTGCAAGGTTCCCTGCCAGTACTGGCAAAACACTTCAGAGATACAACCAATCCCTTCCCGTCCCGACCGTTTTCTCTGCACCCGAATCTTGGATTCAAAATTGAATTATTGTTTTTCTACCTATAGAATATGGCCAAAGTCAGTATATTCAGAAAAAATACCCACGCTGCATCCACCACCTGTTCTGAGTACTTAACACTGATATAAAAGTTCAGCAGAACAGAGTAAGCGAACAGTGCATGAAAACCGTGGTCAGGCCAACCTGACAGTTGCCATTTACAAATCGCTGATTTGTTCTGTTGTATTCCCCTGCCTGTCTTCAAAAAATTCAAGCCACTGAAAAAAAGTTCTGATGTTTGTAGATGACTGGTCCTGTATGGTCTTAAAGAGCAATAGCATGTCTGTGTGTTATCTAATAGGTTGCAGGTATGCGCAGCATTGAATTGTTAGCCGCAATGTTCGTGTGGAATCTAAAGTTATGATGAATGTTATTTTCCACTTGTCATGTGCATAGACTTTTTGTTACCTTAATACATTTTTCTCTCATTTTCAGGGTGAATACTCTTCGCCATGCCTTTAATTCTTGAATTGAAGAAAGTTTCTCAACATCTGAAGAAACCGTTTCGTGGTACATTCCTAAAAACCGTCTACAGAAGAGTAACAGCCATACTTGTTGTCCTTGTAATAGTCATTATTCATTTCCGGAAACCCATACTACATCACGAGGCTCATCATCCAATCAAAAGTTCCTCCAGACCGATGCTCTGCGTGAAAAGCTATGGCCGCATGGGTAATCAGATGTTTCAGTTCGCTTCACTCATCGGGCTGGCAAAGTCGAACAATATGACCGCCATCTTTCAGGCAGATTCCGAATTGTGGAATGTCTTCAAAATATCGGCTGAAACCGGATGCGAAAGCAATTTGCAGAATGCTGCCGTTTTAGAAGACAACAGAGCGGGTGTGTTTCTTGAGAAACTCACTTCATTGTCCGAAAGTGCCATCATTAATAGTTTTCTGCAATCCTACAAATATTTCGAAAACGTGAAAGCGGAAATAATCCAACAACATTTTGCCTTCAAGAACGATATTCAGCGAAGTGCCACGGAATACATTTCACAGGTACTTCGAGATAAAGGGAGACCACTCTCCAAAGTCGTCGGCGTGCATGTCCGACGAGGTGACTTTGTTCGGCAAATAAAGAAGGGGTACGGTGTGGCCCCGAGGCCGTATCTCTACAGAACCATGAATTATTTCCAGCGAAAGTATGAGGAGGTTGTCTTCATTGTGGCCAGCAATGATATATACTGGTGCCGGGACAACATGGTAGGACCGTACAACATTCATTTCTCAAACATGCAAGATGGCGCCCTAGACATGGCGGTTTTGGTCAACTGTGATGACGTCATCATTACGACTGGGAGTTTCTCGTGGTGGATTGGATACCTGAACAATGGTACGACGCTGTATTACAGGGGTTACCCTGTGGACGGGACCTGGTTGGCGAAGATGTACTCCAAAGATGATTATTATCCTCCAGATTGGATTCCAATGTAATTAAAGGGAAAAAAAACAAAAACGGAAAGCAATTCGCTGAGGTATCTGATTAAAAATATCGTTTTCAAAAAGGGCCTTCTGGCACGGCGAGCAACGAAATTACAATCATCTTTTATAAAATATTCAATGAGCCAGGTTCCTCTTACCGATGCGGTTGCTGCGCATGAGTTCAAATCCAGCTCATGCTGGCTTCCTCACCAGCCGTATTAAGTGTGAAGTTGGCAGGCAACCTGCGGATGGTCGTGGGTTTCCCAAGGGCTCTGTCCGGTTTCCTACCACCATAATGCTGGTCTTGAATACGGCGTAAAACACGAATCAACCCAAAATATAAATATTTAAAGAAATATAAAATTGTAGAACAGTATGCGGACGGTCATGTCAAAATAAATTGATGATCATGTGATTTTTTGGGCCAGTCAAATTCCTCCAACCTCTAATATTAACAACTCAGTATTGTTGTTTTCTGTTCGTGTTTCTATACGTGGACAGACTCCGCTATAGCAGAATCGCTTTCGTCCATATTACAGATGGACAGTTCAAAATCGAAATGGAAGTTAATAGATAGCCCGACTTCAAATTATGTATAGAAATACTTTCTTTTCTGATTTTACATTTCAGTTTATATCCTTTTGAAAAGAGTGAAAGGCATTCAAACGCTTGAATTCTAAGCTGGGCTTTCTGAACCACACTACCAGTGTTTTGGAAATACAAGGTTTTCCTTCTATAAACACGGCATTGGGAGTTGAAATAGCTTTTCATTATCCATGGGTAAAAGAATGGTTACTTACATTAGTTGTTTGGCGGGTTAGCGCAGCGTAATGACCCAGAAGCCTGGCACCAATGTGGTCGCTGTGAGTTCAAGCTCTGCCCATACTGGCTTCCTCTCCAGCCACATATGGGAGGGTCTGCCAGCAACTTGCAGATGATGGTGGGTTTCCCTCGGCTTCTGCCCGGTTTTCTCCCACTAAAACGCTGGCCATCGCCGTATAAGCAAAATATTCTTGAGTACGCGAACTGAATAAATAAATTACATTAAGTTGTCAGGAATTTTTCTTCTTCTGGTGAATGAAACAAAAGTGATGATGGTGCCTGACGGGCATTCAAATGCCCCTAACACTCTTAAAACAAAGTAAAAGACAAATGAAAGTGCCAGTATGCACAGTTTTCGTCTGTTTTTTCTCGTGAACCCTTATTTCATATCTTTTAACTCACACTTATTTCAGTAATGCAGTCACACAATGGCGGCTGCCATTGACGTTCCAGGAATTATCCCGCTTTCATGAAGATTGCTCTTTTCATTTTACTGCACTAAAACTTCAGGCCATCAGCATAGTTGTCCATCCTACCTCGTTGAAACCTCTCAGACTTCCTTTGTCTATCGTAATTATCTAAAAAGAGTAATCAATACTGATATTATATTTTAAGGCGAAAAAACATTTCTACATACCTTTTGTGTGTTTTTGTGTATTTGGGGGCCACCTTTTGGTATAAGATTCCGTAAAAATGTACTAATTGAGGATTCAGTGTGTGTCTCATATATTAAATTTACTCTCTGGTTTCCTCTTCCCACAAGACTAAGCCCCATCGTATAAGTGAAATATTTGTGAATATGGTGTTATTTGTGAATAAGTAACAAAAATCACAATAATTTGTTGAAAAATAAATAACTGTCAGATGGATTGTGCCAGTTACTAGTGACGCAGGTCTCCCCGAACAGTTGTCCACGATAGGCTCTTGATCATTGAAACTACGAGTTTAAGTAGATCACTGGATGGAATCTCAAACCTTAAATGGGTATATATATATATATATATATATATATATATATATATATATATATATATATATATATATATATATATATATATACCATATAAATTCGGAGTTTTATGTTTTGGTTTGTGTAATAAAAATAAATACAGTACGTTGAATTATATTAGTTTTCCTTTACATTGACAATTGACAAACATGATAAACATAAAGGATTTCCAGCGAGTGATCCTGTTGTATCAAATTTATTAAACGAGAATGGAAAAATTCTGTTTTTTATGAGGAAAATTTCTTTACTTGACTTCAATCAATTTGATTTTACAGGGTCACGAGCTGGAGATTCTGTTTCTTCTATAAATGCAATGTAGTAATGGCTCCTAAGAATGCACGCTTTCCAATTAGGTCATACAAGTGCTAAAGCATGATGCCACCATTTAGTTAATACAAAGTAGCGACACAAAGAGCGCGTTTCTGCTTTAGGAGCTATATTTATTATCATTGTTATTATTATTACTGATACCTTAGACCAAATCGTGTGCAGTCTGAAATCGTATATTGGCTTACTCACCAGTATTGCACTATGTATGGTTAGGAAACACCAACGCTTTGTTTCATGAAGAAAAAGCCTATTTTAATTAGTATGGGACGTTATTTTATGAGCAAAAATGTATGCCTTTTGAACCCAGAGAATTTTTACTTTAAAACAATTAGCGCATAAAGAGTAAACCTCGGCTTGCAATGTGCTTAAGAGAAAAGGCAACAAAAAATATAACCAAAGTTATTTCCGAAGGGGGGCCATAAAGGCGTAGGTATTTTGTTTTGACGTGCTTGGTAACTCTATAAACCACCTTTTTATCTGGAAGTCTAACCAAGCCATAAAATACGCTGTTTCAGAGAAACCGGAAACATGGTGTCGCGTCATCCGTACCATACGCTCTTCAGTTTTAAGGGCCAGACAGTCCTTTGTGTGCGAAGTGCGATCCATTTTATGATTACAGGCCACGCGTTGAAGCCTTCCGGTTCAGGCCTTGGAAAATACCCCCAGACGTATTTCACTATCAATTTCTCGTTGAGAATGGCTTTAAAGTGGGTCAGAATTGTCTCGCAATCACCAGGAAAACAGAGATATCTCGCCCTTCATTGGTTAAAATTGAGAGCGAGGCGGCTCGTTGGATTTTCCCCACATGGACGTTTTTTTGTTTTTTTTCCTTAATTTGAACTGCGATTCCTTTGTTATCATAGATCAAAAAAAAAGTGACGTTTCTTGGAATATGAATAGGATTCTTTATCGATACGTACATACATTTAATCTAGTGCTGGTTTTTATTTTAACCAGGGCAGTACAATTCAAAATTTAGTCTTTTACAGTTCCGTTTAATTTCGAGACACATCTCATCAGTTGCTCAGCAGTGAGTAGAGTAGAAACAAACTGCGCCTAGCGCAATTTCCATGACTGACATCCCCGCTATAACAAGGGACCAAATGCTTCCCACACGCTCTCCAGAGAAACCAAAAAAAAACACTGGCCACTATATTCTCACTTACGTAACTGAAATGTTGAAGTAACTTCGTCGACGAAATTTGATACGTTATACAGTGTCCAATTTCCATTATTACCGACTTGTGATTTCTGTCGTATTTAAAACAAGTTTAAAACGATCTTTACTTTTAAATTTGTATTGTTTCTGGCAATACACATGGGAATGCATATGTACCATTCTAAAATACGACAGCTTCGGTCTAATTCCTTAAAAAAAGTATTCAAGTCGCTTGACACTTGCAATTGGTAGGGCCGGCCTAAAAGCCCATCTGAGTTCCAATCGGCCGATCTGAGATCGGGTCCGGGCACTTGTCCCATTTACCTCATTGTATTTAATCACCTCCTCCTCCCAGTCAGGTACCCGGATGCTCAAAACTACAAATAGGCTAGCATACACACTGGAACAATCAAGAAATATATGCTCTTACATAGTGTCGTATAGCAGGTCCTTTTCTGGTTATAGTAACAAGAAATATCGTACGAAGTCAATTTTATTTACCTGACACAAGTTTAGGGTTTAACATGGTGTGGCAGCACATTGACTCAGGGGCCTGTCCCCAATGCGGTCGCTGTGAGTGGAAATCTGGGTCATGCTGACTTCCTCCCCGACCATACATGGGAAATAGGTCTGTCAACAACCTATAGATGATCAGTGGTTCCTCCGCCCCCTCTCACCCCCGGGACACGGTCCCGTTTAAATCACAATAATCCTGGCCGCCGTCTTGGAAGTGAAATATTCTTGCGTGCGTAAGGCGTAAAAACTCCAATGAATCCAAATAAATACCAGACTACATCTCCTCCCCCTCCCGTCTTCTTCTTCCTCTCCTTTCGCGTTTCTCTTCTTTCGCATTGTCCTACATAACGCCTCCCCTTGCAGGCGACCCCCCTCCCCCGCCCTCTCACACACACACACCAACGCCCCAACCCCACTAACACCACCACCATCGTCTCCCTTTCGCGTCCCTCGTTCCTCTCCCCCTCCCCCATCCCTCGCCTCCCCCTAGTGCACCTTGTGTTACCTTGTGCACTAGCATTACCACACCTCAGCTTCTAATTGCCTGTTGCCACTGCTCACACCAGTCTCACCTGCATTCTAAACTGACAAGCTACGCACATGGCTACCGAGAAAACCCGCAGACTCACGGTCGGGAGCCCTGGTGGTCATTTCGAGGACACGAAAAGCCCACAGAGAAGGCTGGACGTTTGAACTAACCAGTAAATCTACGGCAAAAGCCTGACGAAGCTGACACAGACATTTTGCTATTGTCTCATGGAAAACTTCCCGGTATGTACATCACTCGTTTTTAGTCGCTATTCAGGCCTGTGTGCTAAGCGTGAGTGCCAAATGTTTGACATGCTAGTGCAGTGTTTCCTGATGCCAGACGTCAGCAAATTTCTTTTGCGACCATATCTTGGGTTATTCGAAGTTTCGAGCATCCGGGTACTTGGCAAGGAATGGAGATGATAAATAACAATGGGTTACATGGGCGAAATGCTGATTTTTGCCGATTTCAAAAGTTTAATGAACTGAAATTCCCCGAACCTGTCATATTTGAAGGCTAGACAAGTTTCACAATGAACATGGGAAAACTGGGTCAGCGCCAAACAAATCATGGAGGTAAAACAGAAAACAGAAAGCAGAGCCGGTCGGCATAGGTACACATGCTAAGTTACCACGGATTAGGGGATTACCTCACTTCTGAGCATTACCAGCGGTATATTTTCATACACCTCTCCATAATGTTTATTACCCTGCAGCTAATGTTTGTCTGACATGTATACCACTTTTATGTGCAGACCTCTGAAAGAGCAACGCTGTGGTGTACAAATGTGGGAGGGGTGTAAACTTTGGTGAATCGAAATGCTATGTTGACAAATCCAACTATCTGACATGAAAATGGTCCTCGTTTAAAACACCACATCCAACAGCATCGCCATACACGTTATAAATGAATGAAACTTTATTAAGCTCAGATCACTTATTAGCGATATATGAGGAAAACAAAATACACATATGTATAAGATGACAGTAAAAGAATTTAGACAGGATTAATAAAATCCCTTAATTTATTTATTTATGTGATTGGTGTCGTCCACCGTACTCAGGAATATTTCATTTATATGACGGCGGCCAACCTTATGGTGGAAAATAGCTTGAGACAATTTAGACAAATTTGCACGTCCTCGTATTTTCCGTTGTATGCGATCTTTTTATCACATCATAAAGTTTTTCCAAAGTTTGCATTTGTAGCTAATAAGCAGGAATATATTGCTTTCTCTCAGGCAAAAAGGGCATATCAGTAAATAATAGAATTCATCACCTAGAAGATTTAGGCTACATAAGTTACATATCCTGTCTATTTTATCAACATTCCGCCATCTCTGCCTATCTAAGTGCGTAAGTCAGAATTTCAGGTGGTAAATTTCGTCACACATTTTCTCAACTTAATCGGGAGAAAAATGAGGTACTTTTCTAACTGGTGATTATTTTTGTACAGAGAGTAAATGACTGCTTTAGGGGACGCAGTTAACTGTGCATTTAAGATTTGAAAGCACTGATCGATTAATCTTTGACTTGCTGCAGATTTAATGTTACAAAAATTTTGAAAGTTCTGTTGAGGCCGAATGTCATTCATGTTTAAGTTTTGGAAAAAATGTCTCATATAGGGCCTACTCGGATTATTCGTTCATGGGAATTCCGCGTGAGGCCCCATGCGGCCTTGGCGTTCATGAGTGTTCGGCGAATCGAGAGTGTTTTCAGTTCAAAGAAATCTACATACTGGTAGTACTCCCACTTGTGACTTACCTGTATTTGTTTTCTTTAAAGTTTTCTGGAAATTTTTCTGGCTATATGCTTACGCTGCAGTAGTTTATTTAGCTTACCCACAACTCTAGTAACACCAGGCTCACACCGTTAACGATTTACCGGTTTGCCGTTTTGATTTAGAATTTTTCTTAGAAATGAACCCATTGTCCTTGTCAGGTTAAACAACAGCAAAAAGTGTTCATCCTGGTATCCACAAATCCGTGGCTGTACAGCTGTCAGATTAATGTGTTCATCCTGGTGCCCACTGATGAGCTTGAGGATGGCTTCACAAATCCCTGGCTGTATAGATGTCAGATTAATGTTCAAGTTAATTTGTCACATTAGTAACTTAAATGAAAACCTACCTCTCACGCTTTTCCCCCAACTACCGAGAAATCTCTGAGCAGGGAAGTCGGAATGAAGGTTTTCTTCACTGAAATAATCCTTTTGATTTATACAGTGTACGTTGTTGTTGTTGGCAAGCACAGGAAAGTCACGGACGTTCGGATAAAGCTCAATACTGATTTCTCAAAATAACAAAATATGACCGCGAAGTATAAAAACACTAATAAATAGGCTTATTTTTTCTGTAATAATTTCACAAAGAACACCCACCTAAAGCTGTATTCCCTAATTGTTGACCCAAATGACACATGCTGTCAAATAACCAGATGCCTAGCCTACAATTTATCCAAATATCATCAGACGTTGACCACTATTTTCTCAAAATAAATCAGCTGGAATACAGGTACTAGCGGCCTATCGCCGGAAACAAGGTGTAGGGGGCACTTGCACATTTGATTTATTTATTTATTTATCTGATTGGTGTTTTGCGCGGTACTCAAGAATATTTCGCCTATACGACGGCGGCCGGCATTATGGTGGGCGCAAACCGGGCAGAGCCCCGGGGGAAACCCTCGACCATCCGCAGGCTGCTGGCAGAATTCCCACGTACGGCCGGAGAGGAAGCCAGCATGAGCTGGTCTTGAACTCACAGCGACCGCATTGGTGGGAGGCTTCGGGTCATTGCGCTGCGATAGCTTGCTAACCGACTGAACCACGATGCCCCCTGCTCATTTGATCATATATTTCTCTGCTTAGTTGAACCCAAGTGGACTTTCTTCAACCATTATTTGACATAGTTTATACCTGCAAGGTTCCCTGCCAGTACTGGCAAAACACTTCAGAGATACAACCAATCCCTTCCCGTCCCGACCGTTTTCTCTGCACCCGAATCTTGGATTCAAAATTGAATTATTGTTTTTCTACCTATAGAATATGGCCAAAGTCAGTATATTCAGAAAAAATACCCACGCTGCATCCACCACCTCTTCTGAGTACTTAACACTGATATAAAAGTTCAGCAGAACAGAGTAAGCGAACAGTGCATGAAAACCGTGGTCAGGCCAACCTGACAGTTGCCATTTACAAATCGCTGATTTGTTCTGTTGTATTCCCCTGCCTGTCTTCAAAAAATTCAAGCCACTGAAAAAAGTTCTGATGTTTGTAGATGACTGGTCCTGTATGGTCTTAAAGAGCAATAGCATGTCTGTGTGTTATCTAATAGGTTGCAGGTATGCGCAGCATTGAATTGTTAGCCGCAATGTTCGTGTGGAATCTAAAGTTATGATGAATGTTATTTTCCACTTGTCATGTGCATAGACTTTTTGTTACCTTAATACATTTTTCTCTCATTTTCAGGGTGAATACTCTTCGCCATGCCTTTAATTCTTGAATTGAAGAAAGTTTCTCAACATCTGAAGAAACCGTTTCGTGGTACATTCCTAAAAACCGTCTATAGAAGAGTAACAGCCATACTTGTTGTCCTTGTAATAGTCATTATTCATTTCCGGAAACCCATACTACATCACGAGGCTCATCATCCAATCAAAAGTTCCTCCAGACCGATGCTCTGCGTGAAAAGCTATGGCCGCATGGGTAATCAGATGTTTCAGTTCGCTTCACTCATCGGGCTGGCAAAGTCGAACAATATGACCGCCATCTTTCAGGCAGATTCCGAATTGTGGAATGTCTTCAAAATATCGGCTGAAACCGGATGCGAAAGCAATTTGCAGAATGCTGCCGTTTTAGAAGACAACAGAGCGGGTGTGTTTCTTGAGAAACTCACTTCATTGTCCGAAAGTGCCATCATTAATAGTTTTCTGCAATCCTACAAATATTTCGAAAACGTGAAAGCGGAAATAATCCAGCAACATTTTGCCTTCAAGAACGATATTCAGCGAAGTGCCACGGAATACATTTCACAGGTACTTCGAGATAAAGGGAGACCACTCTCCAAAGTCGTCGGCGTGCATGTCCGACGAGGTGACTTTGTTCGGCAAATAAAGAAGGGGTACGGTGTGGCCCCGAGGCCGTATCTCTACAGAACCATGAATTATTTCCAGCGAAAGTATGAGGAGGTTGTCTTCATTGTGGCCAGCAATGATATATACTGGTGCCGGGACAACATGGTAGGACCGTACAACATTCATTTCTCAAACATGCAAGATGGCGCCCTAGACATGGCGGTTTTGGTCAACTGTGATGACGTCATCATTACGACTGGGAGTTTCTCGTGGTGGATTGGATACCTGAACAATGGTACGACGCTGTATTACAGGGGTTACCCTGTGGACGGGACCTGGTTGGCGAAGATGTACTCCAAAGATGATTATTATCCTCCAGATTGGATTCCAATGTAATTAAAGGGAAAAAAAACAAAAACGGAAAGCAATTCGCTGAGGTATCTGATTAAAAATATCGTTTTCAAAAAGGGCCTTCTGGCACGGCGAGCAACGAAATTACAATCATCTTTTATAAAATATTCAATGAGCCAGGTTCCTCTTACCGATGCGGTTGCTGCGCATGAGTTCAAATCCAGCTCATGCTGGCTTCCTCACCAGCCGTATTAAGTGTGAAGTTGGCAGGCAACCTGCGGATGGTCGTGGGTTTCCCAAGGGCTCTGTCCGGTTTCCTACCACCATAATGCTGGTCTTGAATACGGCGTAAAACACGAATCAACCCAAAATATAAATATTTAAAGAAATATAAAATTGTAGAACAGTATGCGGACGGTCATGTCAAAATAAATTGATGATCATGTGATTTTTTGGGCCAGTCAAATTCCTCCAACCTCTAATATTAACAACTCAGTATTGTTGTTTTCTGTTCGTGTTTCTATACGTGGACAGACTCCGCTATAGCAGAATCGCTTTCGTCCATATTACAGATGGACAGTTCAAAATCGAAATGGAAGTTAATAGATAGCCCGACTTCAAATTATGTATAGAAATACTTTCTTTTCTGATTTTACATTTCAGTTTATATCCTTTTGAAAAGAGTGAAAGGCATTCAAACGCTTGAATTCTAAGCTGGGCTTTCTGAACCACACTACCAGTGTTTTGGAAATACAAGGTTTTCCTTCTATAAACACGGCATTGGGAGTTGAAATAGCTTTTCATTATCCATGGGTAAAAGACTGGTTACTTAAATTAGTTGTTTGGCGGGTTAGCGCAGCGTAATGACCCAGAAGCCTGGCACCAATGTGGTCGCTGTGAGTTCAAGCTCTGCCCATACTGGCTTCCTCTCCAGCAACACATGGGAGGGTCTGCCAGCAACTTGCAGATGATGGTGGGTTTCCCTCGGCTTCTGCCCGGTTTTCTCCCACTAAAACGCTGGCCATCGCCGTATAAGCAAAATATTCTTGAGTACGCGAACTGAATAAATAAATTACATTAAGTTGTCAGGAATTTTTCTTCTTCTGGTGAATGAAACAAAAGTGATGATGGTGCCTGACGGGCATTCAAATGCCCCTAACACTCTTAAAACAAAGTAAAAGACAAATGAAAGTGCCAGTATGCACAGTTTTCGTCTGTTTTTTCTCGTGAACCCTTATTTCATATCTTTTAACTCACACTTATTTCAGTAATGCAGTCACACAATGGCGGCTGCCATTGACGTTCCAGGAATTATCCCGCTTTCATGAAGATTGCTCTTTTCATTTTACTGCACTAAAACTTCAGGCCATCAGCATAGTTGTCCATCCTACCTCGTTGAAACCTCTCAGACTTCCTTTGTCTATCGTAATTATCTAAAAAGAGTAATCAATACTGATATTATATTTTAAGGCGAAAAAATATTTCTACATACCTTTTGTGTGTTTTTGTGTATTTGGGGGCCACCTTTTGGTATAAGATTCCGTAAAAATGTACTAATTGAGGATTCAGTGTGTGTCTCATATATTAAATTTACTCTCTGGTTTCCTCTTCCCACAAGACTAAGCCCCATCGTATAAGTGAAATATTTGTGAATATGGTGTTATTTGTGAATAAGTAACAAAAATCACAATAATTTGTTGAAAAATAAATAACTGTCAGATGGATTGTGCCAGTTACTAGTGACGCAGGTCTCCCCGAACAGTTGTCCACGATAGGCTCTTGATCATTGAAACTACGAGTTTAAGTAGATCACTGGATGGAATCTCAAACCTTAAATGGGTATATATATATATATATATATATATATATATATATATATATATATATATATATATATATATATATATATATATACCATATAAATTCGGAGTTTTATGTTTTGGTTTGTGTAATAAAAATAAATACAGTACGTTGAATTATATTAGTTTTCCTTTACATTGACAATTGACAAACATGATAAACATAAAGGATTTCCAGCGAGTGATCCTGTTGTATCAAATTTATTAAACGAGAATGGAAAAATTCTGTTTTTAATGAGGAAAATTTCTTTACTTGACTTCAATCAATTTGATTTTACAGGGTCACGAGCTGGAGATTCTGTTTCTTCTATAAATGCAATGTCGTAATGGCTCCTAAGAATGCACGCTTTCCAATTAGGTCATACAAGTGCTAAAGCATGATGCCACCATTTAGTTAATACAAAGTAGCGACACAAAGAGCGCGTTTCTGCTTTAGGAGCTATATTTATTATCATTGTTATTATTATTACTGATACCTTAGACCAAATCGTGTGCAGTCTGAAATCGTATATTGGCTTACTCACCAGTATTGCACTATGTATGGTTAGGAAACACAACGCTTTGTTTCATGAAGAAAAAGCCTATTTTAATTAGTATGGGACGTTATTTTATGAGCAAAAATGTATGCCTTTTGAACCCAGAGAATTTTTACTTTAAAACAATTAGCGCATAAAGAGTAAACCTCGGCTTGCAATGTGCTTAAGAGAAAAGGCAAGAAAAAATATAACCAAAGTTATTTCCGAAGGGGGGCCATAAAGGCGTAGGTATTTTGTTATGACGTGCTTGGTAACTCTATAAACCACCTTTTTATCTGGAAGTCTAACCAAGCCATAAAATACGCTGTTTCAGAGAAACCGGAAACATGGTGTCGCGTCATCCGTACCATACGCTCTTCAGTTTTAAGGGCCAGACAGTCCTTTGTGTGCGAAGTGCGATCCATTTTATGATTACAGGCCACGCGTTGAAGCCTTCCGGTTCAGGCCTTGGAAAATACCCCCAGACGTATTTCACTATCAATTTCTCGTTGAGAATGGCTTTAAAGTGGGTCAGAATTGTCTCGCAATCACCAGGAAAACAGAGATATCTCGCCCTTCACTGGTTAAAATTGAGAGCGAGGCGGCTCGTTGGATTTTCCCCACATGGACGTTTTTTGTTTTTTTTCCTTAATTTGAACTGCGATTCCTTTGTTATCATAGATCAAAAAAAAAAGTGACGTTTCTTGGAATATGAATAGGATTCTTTATCGATACGTACATACATTTAATCTAGTGCTGGTTTTTATTTTAACCAGGGCAGTACAATTCAAAATTTAGTCTTTTACAGTTCCGTTTAATTTCGAGACACATCTCATCAGTTGCTCAGCAGTGAGTAGAGTAGAAACAAACTGCGCCTAGCGCAATTTCCATGACTGACATCCCCGCTATAACAAGGGACCAAATGCTTCCCACACGCTCTCCAGAGGAACCAAAAAAAAACACTGGCCACTATATTCTCAGTTACGTAACTGAAATGTTGTGTGCGATCGCTGTGAGCTCCAGCCCAGCTCAAGCTAGTATACTCTCTGATCCTATGAGTGGGAAGGTCTGCCAGCAACCTGCGGATGGTCGTGGTCTTCCCCCGAAGCTCTACCCGGCTTCTTCCCACCATAACGCTGATCGCGAGAAATTGGCAAGAGGCTGAATTTCACCGATAATGTGTGACCATTAGGCAACTATCACACTGTCGTCAATGCTTTGGATTTACTCTCTGTACTGTAGTCTTTCATATTCCATAAAACGAATGCCTCTTGCTGAATAATGAAGCCATCTGTAGGAGTCGAAAAGACATTCATATGGCATAACCAAAGTGGGGGTCCCTGGTAAATAATTACAAGACCAGTTTCAAAAACAGCATTTATTACAAACTAATGAAGAGGTAAGTCTGAAGTGATAAATAATGTGGTCCAGTCAGCTACAAAAAGGATTTGAACGGACTGTTGAAATGAACACAGAGCTGTGTTTGACAGGACTGTTCAGGCTTTTTATTACAGTAAACATCATATTTTCTTCTTAAAATGCACCGTGTAATTGTTTACTTGGTACGGTTCGTTGACAAGTACCTTTATTCCGCTGACATGCCATCGTGGATTCTCAAGTTACTTGGTGGATTGGCAAAGCTGATAACTTGAATTTTAGGTCTGCTCTGACATTAAGCAAAACACCTAGGATTTATTTCCGCCACTGTAATACTTGTGAATTATGTACATGCCGACTAAAGATGAAGGGTATCGCCATACTGGAACGTATAATCTCATGTTGGTAGGAAACATTGTATGGTAATTCCAACAGAGGATTACAGGGCCGGTGGGTGGGGGGCGGAGGGTGAAATATTCACCGGCTTATTGCAATATCAAGCATAGATTCTGGGATCCAAAATGCCTCCGGCATAACGACGATCTATCCAAATTCCATCACGCCGTCTTTTTAGTATACTGTATGTAGGCCTATCACGTAGAAATGACACTGTATTGACCGGAGCCGTGCTGACAGGCACTCCTTTGCAGTAATTTTCACTTGGTCAAGACAACATCCAGTTAATTTTACTGTGATTCAAAAATAAAGTCACGGACAAATCGAAAGAACAACACACTTGAAGATGAAAATGCGCATCATTTACTTAAATGAAATATGCCACTTTCGATGCTTTTGGATCTGCATAAAGGTACGTGAACAGGATCCGTAACTTCCATTTTCGTCGCAGGAGCAAACACGATGTTCTTCTTGTGACTACATACAGGCCAGGCGAGAACTCTAGAATAATATTTGTCTCGATACGCACCATCTTAAGGATCAATAATCCCTCACCTTCCTCGCAACTAGAAGCATTCCATTCATCCATTAAGCAAATTTAGAAACGATTGCCACTGGCCACGTTTGTGGGAGTCGACGTGGGAGTTTGTCTTTCGTGAATGAACAGAAATGGATGCATGCTAATAGTTCTTAACTCAATTCTCAAGTTTAGTTATTGTTTTTTCCGGAATTTAATGCAGTGAAGTTTTTGTTTTTCCAGTTCGACCTTATGGACCTCTTTTGATGCAAAATTATCTTGTTTTCATCGGAAACCCAGTATTATACTGGAATAGGTCATACAATACCCGAGAGTCACATTACACGAAGAGAGCAAGGGTTGAACTTATAGAGACGTTCTTGTATTCTTCAGTACATCGTAAAACACCTATCAAATAAATCAAGAAAACCAATTTTTTATTCCACGAGAAAGTTTCTCTGTCCATGCTGCATTTTCAGTGGCTAATCAGACGGGTTGTTGAATCAGACGCTATGTTGAATTTAATATGACCTATTTGGCAGCTGTTAAAACGGTAGTATGATACTGACAGCTGCCAAATAGGTCATATTAAATTCTTAAAGAGCAATAGCATGCCTGTGTGTTATCTGTTAGGTTGCAGGTATGTGCAGCTTTGAATTGTCACTCTACAAACCACTCCTCTACATAAGATTATCAATTTTAGCCATCTGCACTGGTGGTAGCTTCTACGAGAAAATACTTTTTCACCCTGGCCACAAGCAATTGCAGTCAAAAATTGACATGTTGAAATATCATTTAACACGCACTTAATAAAGTCAGAATTGATCACACTACCTGCCTGCTAAAAGGATACAATGCTCACCGCCTCTAAAAATTTAGCCTATAAGAACAAGAAAAACAACAGACCTGCAGACCGTAGATACAACAACACCATACATGTAGAGACAGTCTGAAACCGGGAAAGCGAGCGGCATTTCAAACACCCTGTGTGCTGTGAATTCTCCGCTCATAGCCTCCCCTGGATCATTTGACACCCTGCCGTTCAATGCAGTCATATTTGCCTACAGATGGGCAAACAATGCCACAAAGATCTCCCTTTAGCTATTTCTCAGTGAGGTTCCATGACAGCAATTTTTTTTTACCTTCATTGCAGAAGATCTAAACTGTCACGTTCGTCAAATTTGCTAAAGATATAAAAGCGAAAGAAAAAAAGAGCATTACTATCTGTGTAGTGATTTTCACAAAGAACACGCACCTAATTTTTGTTGGCCCAAATGACAGATGCTATCAGATAGCTAGTAACCTGGCCTACAACATGTCCAAATATCATCATGGGATGACCTCCATTTTCTTAAATCAGCACATTCTCATTGGATAGAATTTTCTCTGTTAAATTGTAGCCACGGGTAACAGCCTTTTCTCAACCATTATTTGTCATAGTTTATACCTGCAGTACTTCAACACGCTTCAGAAATACAGCCAATCCCTACCCGTCCCCACTGTTTTTTGTGCGCCTGTATCTTGGATACGAAATCGATTTTAGTGTTTATATGCCTACTACTTAGACCCTCAGTTCCAACATACGCGAGAGCCACTCCCAAGCGGAACTGCCATGAACGCCCTAAAATATCCAGCGGTGGTCATAAATACCTGGGATAGTATGTGACAGGGTGATTTTATAAAGTAAGTAACTGAGCTTCATATATCTCTCATTTACTTGTTAATAACCGCCCCAATTCTCTTTTCATAGCAATGCTCAATCCCCCCCCCCACCCCCACTCCGCCCCGTTGCTATAACTGTTTCAATAACTGACATTCATTCTGTCGGTCTTAATTATTCAGCACGTGAAAAGAGGTCTCTGAGTAACGCTCGAATGGGTGCCGACTTCCTTTCGCATGATCTTGATGTCCAGACATGTTAGGTGTTGTCAAGGGGACAGCCTCAGATAACTGCCACTATACGTATATGTAGTCAGGGTCTTATACAGCTGGCTGGACAGCGCTTTACGACAGGATAAAAGGGTAGAAAACCAAAGGTGGGATAAAGAGAAGTGGAGGGAAGTAGAGGGTTGGGGGGAGAAGTGGAGTGCGACGGCAGGTGTCTTAAGCGCACGAACAACACGGACATAACAAAGGGACAAAATATAACTGATTTGGAAATATTAACGGTGAATTCGAGAAGATAATAACCCCAGTTAGGGAAACGAGCAGAAAAGTTGCAGGTTGAAGGCTTTATTTCTTGAATTTCACGCCATTCTCACCTGCATTCTCAACTGACAAACTGCGCACACGGAGACCCAAAAAACCGACCACTCACGGTCGGGAGCCCTGGTGGTCATTTGTAGGACACGAAAAGCCCACAGAGAAGGCTGGACGCCTGAACTAACCAGTAAATCTACATAGCTGACACAGACATTTTGCCATTGTCTGATGGAAAATTTCGCGGTATGTACATGACTCGTTTTTAGTCGGTATTCCGGTCTGTGTGCTAAGCCTGAGTGCCAAATGTTTGACATGCTATCACATTTAAGGCCGTGTTTCCTGATGTCAGACGTCAGCAAATTTGTTTTCGACCATATCTTGGGTTATTCGAAGTGTCGAGCATCCGGGTACTTGACAGGGAATGGAGGTGATAATTAACAATGGGTTACTTGGGCAAAATGCTGATTTTTTGCCGATTTCTAAAGTTTAATGAACTGCAGGACCCCAAAACTCACACATTTGAAGGGTAGACAAGTTTCACAATGAACATGGGAAAACTGGGTCAGCGCCGAACAAATCATGGAGGGAAAACAGAAAACAGAAAGCACAGCCGGTCGGCATAGGTACACATGCTAAGTTACCACTGATTAGGGGATTACCTCACTTCTGAGCATTACCAGCGATATATATACACACACCCCTCCATAATGTTTATTACCCTGCAGCTAATGTTTGTCTGACATGTATACCACTTTATGTGCAGACCTCTGAAAGAGCAACGCTGTGATGTACAAATGTGGGAGGGGTGTAAACTTTGGTGAATCGAAATGCTATGTTGACAAATCCAACTGTCTGACATGAAAATGGTCCTCGTTTAAAACACCACATGCAACAGAATCGCCATACACGTTATAAATGAATGAAACTTTATTAAGCTCAGATCACTTATTAGCGATATATGAGGAAAACAAAATACACATATGTACAAGATGACAGTAAAAGAATATAGACAGGATTATTAAAATCCCTTAATTCATTTATTTATTTATTTGATTGGTGAATATTTCATTTATAGGACGGCGGCCAGAATTAGGGTGGAAAATGGTTTGAGACAAGTTTGACAAATTTGCACCTCCTCGTATTTTCCGTTGTATGCGATCTTTTTATCACATCATAAAATTTTTCCAAAGTTTGCATTTGTAGCTAATAAGCAGGAATATATTGCTTTCTCTCAGGCAAAAAGGGCATACCAGTAAATAATAGAATTTATCACCTAGAAGATTTAGGCTACATAAGTTACATATCCTGTCTATTTTATCAACATTCCGCCATCTCTGCCTATCTCAGTGCGTAAGTCAGAATTTCAGGTGGTAAATTTCGTCAGACATTTTCTCAACTTAAATGGGAGAGAAATTATAGAGAGTAAATGACTGCTTTAGGGGACGCAGTTATCTGAGGATTAAAGATTTGAAGGTACTGATGAATTAATCTTTTTGTTGCTGCAGGTTTAATATTACGATAATTTTCAAAGTTCTGTTGAAGCCAAATGCAATTCATGCCTAAATTTTGGAAAATATGTCTCATACAGGGCTTACTCGGGTTGTTCGTTCATGGGAATTCCACGTGGGGACGCTCGCGCATGTGTTGAAAATTGGGGGCCATGCAGCCTTGGCGTACATGGGCGTTCGGCGAATCGAGCGTGTTTTCAGTTAAAAAGAGAAGTCTTAATACCGGTACTACCCCCACTTGCGACTTACCTGTATTTGTTTTCTTTGAAGTTTTCTGGGACTCCTTGTGGCTGTATGTTTACGTTCCGGTAGTTTATTTAGTTCGCACGCATCATTTACCAGCACATGGAAGACAACTCTAGTAACCGACACACCAGGCCCACACCATTAACGGCTTGACTGGTTTCCCGTTTTGAATTGCAATTTTTCTTAAAAATGATTCTGTTGTCCTTATAAAGTGAGGCAACACCGAAATGTATCCACTGATAAGTTTGAGCATGGCTTCACAGATCCATGGCTGTATAGATGTCAAATTAATGTTAAAGCTCAATTCTCACATTAGTAACTGGAATGACAACCTATCCCTCACTGCTTTGCCCCACCTACCGAGAAATCTCTGAGCATGGAAGTCGAGAGTAACGTTTTTTTCGCTAATATAATCCTTTTGATTTATACAGTGTATGTTGTTGTTGTTGACAAGCACAGGAAAGTCACAGCGGTTGTGCTTAAGCTTAATACTGATACTACGGACATCTCAAAACAAAAAATGTGGCCGCGAAGCGCTGTGCTACGTCTACCCTCACATCACACATATGCGGGATCGTCCCAACGCGGAACTGTTATGAACGAACAGTCCGCGTAGGCGCTATAATGTCCATCCGTGTTCATAAATCCCTGGGATAGTATGTGACAGCTTGAATTTATAGTGTAAGTAACAGAGCTTCTTACCTCTCTCATTCACCTATTAATTACCTACCCTCACAATCAAATCATTCTCTTTTTAATAGCAACACTCAATTTTCCCCCTGTTGCTACATATGAATCAAGATGGTCTGATATGCATTCCGTCCGTTTTAATTATACGGTACATCAAAAAGGGGTCTCTGAGCGACCGTGTGCTAAATACCTTTCGCAAGACGTCAATAGCTATTCGTATTGATAGCACTTGCGCGACCTAAGCACAGGACAGACATGAAAACCCTTTGTCAACAACAAAGCTCGAGTTCTGCTCTGTCGGTAGTGTACATTGAACACTTCGAAGGGCCCGAGCTATGCCTCCTTGTAGTTTACCTCCATGAACAAAGGGACAGCCTTAGCTGATTGCCACTGAAATCCTATACATAATCAAGGCCCTATACAGCTAGCTTGACAGCGCTTTCGGACAGACCCAAAGGGCAGATAACAAAGAGAGAGTGGGGGACACAGAAGGGTAAGCTGGAGAGAAGTAGGGCACACTGAGGGGTGCGATGGGTTGGGGTGCGGTGTGCCGCCAGGTGCCTTTAGCCTACGACCACTACCGACATGACGGATTTCATGTTTTTAGGCGTATTAATTTACGAGAGCGTGGGTATGCACGGGATTTAAATACCCCACCACCAAGAATATCACTATCTCATCGATAACGTCACTTTCTGACAATAACAAGATTTAAGGACACGTGTGTGTCATATCACAGACTTAAACGTACACTGTAATTTGTTTATTTCCTTGATTGGTGATTTACGCCGCATTCATACGACGGCGGCCAGCATTATGGTAGGAGGAAACGGCGAAGAGCCCGTGGGAAGCCTACGACCATCTGCAAATTGCTGGCGGATCTTCCAACTACTGTACTTAAAACCACATGCATATTATTACACAGCGTGAAATGTTTGTATAGCATAAATATATGACCGCGTATGCGAAATGTTTACATATTCTACCTGACAATTTCTGCACAAGTTAGGACAATGTAGATATGAGTCTTGGACAAATTCTAAGCCTAACCTAAATACATACTCCTCATAGCACGGAGAACTATGAATGCAAGAAGCAATTTTCGGGACTAGTATTACTTGACTGACACTACTACGTATCATGTTTACACAGAAATGTTTTAATTGAGAGATTAGCCCATTTGTCGCACAAAAAGGCCAAACTTTGTGGTATCGTTTGTGATCATTATGGCTACGGCGCTGTGACGATCATCCATTCAAACTTGGTCATTGAACCAAAACTTAATGTGTCCAAACAACAACCGGTTTTATGCTCGACAGGATTTACCACAGTGGTACGTGTGGAGACCAAACTGGAACTGGCATGTAAGCCGTTCATGAGTATGGACAGACAATTTTTAACGGTCCAAGACTCGGTATGTATATAAGCCGAATCGGCATTGAAGCCGTCTTGCGAGATTAATGCTGTTTGGGCTGTATGGGCTAGACATGAGTTATTTTGCGTTAATTTTCGAGAACACCCACTCATGTCTTGCTCAAATCGGGTTAAAATCTTCAAAGACGATTTGGCTCAATGAGGACAACACAGGAGGTACGTTCAGAGGTATGTAACGTAGGCTTAAGGAAGACGTCAGGGCTGTGATTCTATGCGAGACTCTAGACAGATAGTCATCATCGCTCGAAATTATGACTCTTCCAAAATCTGATTACCAAAAAATTATCACCTTACAATTAAAAATCTAACAAATAACGCAAACATAAATTTCGCATTTCGTAAAGAAGAAAACACCAAAAACAAACTTCACATAAGTTTCAGATATTAGTTAACATGGTCTATATTTTTCTCAAGTGGATGTGTTTAAAGGTTTGTTTTTCTCTATGGTGGGCACGGACATCACCCTTAGATATCATCTTTAATGCTTTAAATGACGAGCCGGTGCTTATGTGATATATTTATTTTAATTTAAATTTGTGTGGCTGTATTCAAACAAATGAATTAAATATGAATTATAATAAAATGAAAGAATCTGTAATATATAATATATGTACGTCTGAACTAACGAGTAAATCTACGGCAAAAGCCTGACGAAGCTGACATAGACATTTTGTCATTATCTGATGGAAAATTTCCCGGTATGTACATGACTCACTTTTAGTCGTTATTCCGGTCTGTGTGCTAAGCCTGAGTGCCAAATGTTTGACACGCTAGGACAATGTTTCCTGATGTCAGACGTCAGCAAATTTGTTTTCGATCATATCTTGGGTTATTCGAAGTGTCGAGCATCCGGGTACTTGACAGGGATTGGAGGTGGTAAATAACAATGGGTTACTTGGGCGAAATGCAGATTTTTGCCGATTTCTAAAGTTTAATGAACTGCAGGTCCCCCAAACTCTCACATTTGAAGGGTAGACAAGTTTCACAATGAACATGGGAAAACTGGATCAGCCCCGAACAGAGCGTGGAGGTAAAACAGAAAGCACCGCCGGTCGGCATAGGTACGCATGCTAAGTTACCACTGATTAGGGGATTACCTCACTTCTGAGCATTACTAGCGGTATATTTTCACACACCCCTCCATAATGTTTATTACCCTGCAGCTAATGTTTATCTGACATGTATACCACTTTATGTGCAGACCTCTGAAAGAACAACGCTGTGATGTACAAATGTGGGAGGGGTGTAACCTTTGGTGAATCGAAATGCTATGTTGACAAATCCAACTATCTGACATGAAAATGGTCCCCGTTTGAAACACCACATGCAACAGCATCGCCATACACGTTATAAATGAATGAAACTTTATTAAGCTCAGATCACTTATTAGCGATATATGAGGAAAACAAAATACACATATGTAGAAGATGGCAGTAAAAGAATTTAGACAGGATTAATAAAATCCCTTAATTCATTTATTTATTTATTTGATTGGTGAATATTTCATTTATAGGACGGCGGCCAGAATTAGGGTGGAAAATGGTTTGACAAATTTGCACCTCCTCGTATTTTCCGTTGTATGCGATCTTTTCATCACATCATTAATTTTTTCCATAATTGACATTTGTAACTAATAAGCAATAATATATATTGTTTCCTTTCAAGACAAAAAGGTCATGTCAATAAATAATAGAATTCACCACCTAGAACATTTAGGCTACATAAGTTACATATCCTGTCTATTTTATCAACATTCCGCCATCTCTGCCTATCTCAGTGGGTATGTCAGAATTTGAGGTTCTAAACTTCGCCAAACATTTTCTCAACTTAAATGGGAGAGAAATGAAGTGTCTTTCTGCCCGGTGATTATTTTTGTACAGAGAGTAAATGACTGCTTTGGGGGACGCAGTTAACTGTGCATTTAAGATTTGAAGGCACTGATCGATTAATCTTTGTCTTGCTGCAGATTTAATGTAACAAAAATTTTCAGAGTTCTGTTGAAGCCGAATGTCATTCATACATAAATTTTGGAAAATATGTCTCATATAGGGCCTACTCGGGCCTATTCGTTCATGGGAATTCCGCGTTGGGACGCTCGCGCATATGTTGAAAGTGAGGCCCCATGCGGCCTTGGCGTTAATGGGTGTTCGGCGAATCGAGAGTGTTATCAGTTCAAAGAAATCTACATACTGGTAGTACTCCCACTTGTGACTTACCTGTATTTGTTTTCTTTAAAGTTTTCTGGAAATTTTTCTGGCTATATGCTTACGCTACGGTAGTTTATTTAGCTTACCCACAACTCTAGTAACACCAGGCTCACACCGTTAACGATTTACCGGTTTGCCGTTTTGATTAAGAATTTTCCATAGAAATGATCCCGTTGTCCTTATCAGGTTAAACAACAGCAAAAAGTGTTCATCCTGGTATCCACTGACGAGCTTGAGGATAGCTTCACAAATCCGTGGCTGTACAGCTGTCAGATTAATGTGTTCATCCTGCTGTCCACTGATGAGCTTGAGGATGGCTTCACAAATCCGTGGCTGTACAGCTGTCAGATTAATGTGTTCATCCTGCTGTCCACTGATGAGCTTGAGCATGGCTTCACAAATCCGTGGCTGTACAGCTGTCAGATTAATGTGTTCATCCTGCTGTCCACTGATGAGCTTGAGGATGGCTTCACAAATCCGTGGCTGTACAGCTGTCAGATTAATGTGTTCACCCTGGTGCCCACTGATGAGCTTGAGGATGGCTTCACAAATCCGTGGCTGTACAGCTGTCAGATTAATGTGTTCATCCTGGTGCCCACTGATGAGCTTGAGGATGGCTTCACAAATCCGTGGCTGTACAGCTGTCAGATTAATGTGTTCATCCTGGTGCCCACTGATGAGCTTGAGGATGGCTTCACAAATCCGTGGCTGTACAGCTGTCAGATTAATGTGTTCATCCTGCTGTCCACTGATGAGCTTAAGGATGGCTTCACAGATCCGTGGCTGTACAGCTGTCAGATTAATGTGTTCATCCTGCTGTCCACTGATGAGCTTAAGGATGGCTTCACAGATCCGTGGCTTTACAGCTGTCAGATTAATCTTCAAGTTAATTTCTCACATTAGTGACTTAAATGAAAACCTACCCCTCACGCTTTGCCCCCAACTACCGAGAAATCTCTGAGCAGGGTAGTCGGAATGAAGGGTTTTTTTCACTGGAATAATCCTTTTGACTTATACAGTGTATGTTTTTCTTGTTGACAAGCAGAGGAAAGTCACGGACGTTCCGATGAAGCACGGTGTAAAAACACTAAAATGTAGGCTTACTTTTTCATGTAGTAATTTCACGAAGAACACCCACCTGAAGCTGTATTCCCTAACTGTTCGCCCATAAAACACATACTGTCAAATATCTAGATGTCTAGTCTACAGCTTATCCAAATATCATCAGACGTTGACCACCATTTTCTCAAAATAAATCAGCTGGAATGCAGGTACTAGCGGCCTATCGCCATAGAAACATTTGATCATATTTTTCTGTGTTTAATTGTAGTAATGGACTTTCTCCAAAAATTATTTGTCATGGATTATACCTGCAAAGTTAGCTGGCAGTACTTCAACACACTTCAGAGATACAGCCATTACCTACCCGTCCCGACCGTTTTCTCTGCACCTTAATCTTAGAAACAAAATCGAATTAGTGTTTTATACCTATAGAATATGACCAAAGTCAGTATATTCAGAAAAAATACCCACACTGCATCTTCCCCACCTGTTCTGAGTACTTAACACTGATATAAAAGTTCAGCAGGACATAGTAAGGTAACGTGACAGTTGCCATTTACAAATCACTGATCTGACGCAAGGCTGTTCTATTGTATTCCCCTGCCTGTCTTCCAAAAACTCATGCCATTGAAAAAAGTTCTGATGTTTGTAGATGACTGGTCCTGTATGGTCTTAAAGAGCAATAGCATGTCTGTGTGTTATCTAATAGGTTGCAGGTATGCGCAGCATTGAATTGTCAGCCGCAATGTTCGTGTGGAATCTAAAGTTATGATGAATGTTATTTTCCACTTGTCGTGTGCATCAAATTTTCGTTACCTTGATACATTTTTCTCTCATTTTCAGGGTGAATACTCTTCGCCATGCCTTTAATTCTTGAATTGAAGAAAGTTTCTCAACATCTGAAGAAACCGTTTCGTGGTACATTCCTAAAAACCGTCTACAGAAGAGTAACAGCCATACTTGTTGTCCTTGTAATAGTCATTATTCATTTCCGGAAACCCATACTACATCACGAGGCTCATCATCCAATCAAAAGTTCCTCCAGACCGATGCTCTGCGTGAAAAGCTATGGCCGCATGGGTAATCAGATGTTTCAGTTCGCTTCACTCATCGGGCTGGCAAAGTCGAACAATATGACCGCCATCTTTCAGGCAGATTCCGAATTGTGGAATGTCTTCAAAATATCGGCTGAAACCGGATGCGAAAGCAATTTGCAGAATGCTGCCGTTTTAGAAGACAACAGAGCGGGTGTGTTTCTTGAGAAACTCACTTCATTGTCCGAAAGTGCCATCATTAATAGTTTTCTGCAATCCTACAAATATTTCGAAAACGTGAAAGCGGAAATAATCCAGCAACATTTTGTCTTCAAGAACGATATTCAGCGAAGTGCCACGGAATACATTTCACAGGTGCTTCGAGATAAAGGGAAACCACTCTCCAAAGTCGTCGGCGTGCATGTCCGACGAGGTGACTTTGTTCGGCAAATAAAGAAGGGGTACGGTGTGGCCCCGAGGCCGTATCTCTACAGAACCATGAATTATTTCCAGCGAAAGTACAAGGAGGTTGTCTTCATTGTGGCCAGCAATGATATATACTGGTGCCGGGACAACATGGTAGGTCCATACAACATTCATTTCTCAAACATGCGAGATGGCGCCCTAGACATGGCGGTTTTGGTCAACTGTGATGACGTCATCATTACGACTGGGAGTTTCTCGTGGTGGATTGGATACCTGAACAATGGTACGAAGCTGTATTACAGGGGTTACCCCGTGGACGGGACCTTGTTGGCGACGATATACTCCAAGGATGATTACTATCCTCCAGACTGGATTCCAATGTGATTGAAGAAAAAAAAAACAAAAAACGGGAAAGCAATTCGCTGAGGTATCTGTTTAACAATAGCATTTGCAAAAAGGGTCTTCTCGTAGGACGAGCAATGAAATTACAATCATCTTTTATAAAATATTCAATGACCCAGGTGCCTCTCACCAATGCGGTCGCTGTACATGAGTTCAAGGCCAGCTCAGCCTGGCTTCCTTTCCAGCCGTATAACACCAATTAAATAATAATAAAAAAAAGATAAATATAAAATACTCGAAGGGCGTGCAGACGGTCATGTCAAACTAAGTTGATGATCACGTGATAGTTTGGACCAATCAAATTGCCCCAGCCTGTAATATCGACAACTCAGACAACTACAACGTCATGAGAAGGTTTTCCTTCTATAAACACTGCATTGGGACTTAAAATAGATTTTCATTATCCATGGGTAAAAGGATGTTTACTTGTTTACAGGGGCCGCCATTGTTCAGGTGGTTAGCGGGCTAGCGCAGCGTAATGACCCAGAAGCCTGGCACCAATGTGGTCGCTGTGAGGTCACGCCCAGCTCGTGTTGGCTTCCTTCCCGGCCACAAGTGGGAAGGCCTGCCAGCAACTTGCAGATGGTCGTGGGTTTCCCCCGGATTTTACCCGTTTCGTCCCACCATATTGCTGGTCACCATCGTTTCAGTGAAATATTTTTTGAGTACGGCGTAAAACACCAATCATAGAAATTAATAAATTAAACACAGTTGTCAGGAATTTTTTTCTTCTGAAAAGATGATGGTGCATTACTGACAATGCCCTTAACATTGCTTACAAAAAATAAAAAGATAAATGAAAGAACCAATAGGCACAGATTTCCGCTATTTTTCTGATGAACCTTATTTCATATCTTTTAGCTCACATTTACTTCAGTAATGCATTCACACAATGGCAGCTCCCACTCATGTTCCAGGAATTATCTCCTTTGCATGAATTGTTTCGTTGCCATTTCATTTTATCACACTAACACTTCAGGATACCAGCACAGTTGTCTATCCTACCTCGTTGAAACGTCCCAGACTTTCTTTGTCTATCGTAATTACCTACAAAGGATAATCAATATTTATAATGTATTTTAAGGCGAAATTTGTGTGTTTTTATATGGATTTTGTCTCTCTGGTTTCCTCTTTCCATAAGACCAGGCCCCATCGAAGAAGTGAAATATTTGTGAATATGACATTCAATTAACAATAATCACAATAATTTGTTGAAAAATAACTAAATGTAAGACTGTCATATGGATTGTGCCAGTTACCAGTGACGCACGTCTCGCCGACCAGTTGTCCAGGACAGGCTCTTGATCATTGAGGCCACGAGTTCAAGTAGATCGCTGGATGGAATCTCAAACCTCAGATGGATGCATGCATATATATATATATATATATAAATTTGCAACTTTATGTTTTGGTTTGTGTAATAAAATTAATACAGCACGTTGAATTATATTAGTTTTCCTTTACATTGGCGATAAACACGATAAAGATAGAGGATTTCCAACGAGTGATTCTGCTGTATCAGATTTATTAAACGAGAATGGAGATAGGAGTTCTGTTTTTTCGAGGAAAATTTCTTTAGTTGATTGCAATGAATTTGATTTTACAGGGTCACGGGTTGGATATTCTCTTTCTTCTATTAATGCAAATGCGAGACAACTGGGCCACAAATCAGTGGGGTTTATTTCTATACAAGCAGGTGCAGATGCCATTCGTCCGAAGACCAAAGGACAACGTTTATGTAAAACTTACGCCACACAAAAGAGTTCAACTTAACTGCCTTTACCGACACAAGTTTAGCTGGATTTTAACATTATCATCTGTATAATTGAAACTGAGTAGCAGGTAATGGTTTTCAAGTAGTTTTACGAACATGTTTGTCGGACAATGGAAGCCTTCGAGGGGTTACACGAAACACTACTCAATGGGTGAAAGCAACAGGACTGCATAAGCGTGCAAGTCAACTTCTGTGAGAACTTCTGAAATGAAGAGATATGTATGTATATACTTCACAAGAACATTCAGAAACTTCAACGCTAATATCGCCACGATATGGCTGAGACACTGCCTATGTGTCCTTAAGTCATAATCATACATTTATTCAGTTTTAATATCATTCTTCCGCTACAAGAGATGAAACTGAGTAAAGAATCTCTAATGTATCTATGGTCACAGTCTGTGTATATCTTCGAATGTTTGTACTCAATGCAGGCGACAAAAGCATGTAGAAAATCAAAGTAGTTCTGCCCGTGTGTGGCATTTGATTTGCAGGTTTTGATCAATTAATAGGGTCACACGTTGATTGAAGGCCGCTTCTTTCCACTAACACCACAAACATGATACTATTATAGGGTTTATTATGCCGTGGGCTGTATAAGGTCGTCATCATTTTAGACTCCTATTTATACACTATAAATTGTACATTGGGAGTCTGATATTTTGTGGGAGGCGATAATTTCAGCTGTTCGCCTTGTTGACTGAGTTTCGCGTTGTGACTGAGTGTCACGCTGTTTGTATTGCTGACTGAATCTCCTATAGCGTCAGACCCTCGCGCTCTCACTAAGTTTCGCGTCATGACTGAGTGTCGCATTTTGACTGAGTCTCAGGTTGTGACTGACTCTCACCTTGTGAATGAGTCTCTGTTGTGGCTTAGTCTCAGTTGTGACTGAGTCTCTGGTTGTGACTGAGTCTAGCGTTGCCACTGAGTGTAGTGTTGTGAACGAGTCCGGAATGGTCGGCGCTGTGTCAGTATAATGTGATTGGGTTTAGTGTCATGCCTGGTGTCTTCCGCATGATGTTTCAGTGACGGCAGCACTTTGGTGGCGTGGACTCCCCTGCCACAAGAAGACATAGTATATCAGTATGTATACATTCTCAAAACTCCCCGTAGTCATACAAATGAAAAGTTGTTGAGCAAGACGTATAACCAAAACATAACATACAAAGGTCTACATGTACACTCTTTGACGTAATACTGACTTCCTCTCTTTTCGTACGTGGGAGGGGCTGTCAGCAAAATGTGGAGGGTCGTGGATGTCCCCGGGGCTCTGCCCGGTTTCCTCCTACCATAAATCTATCCATTTTAAGTTTATAAATTATAAACGTATAAATGGAATGTTCTTGAATACGGCGTAAAACACAAATCAAATAAACAAATAAATAATCTGTGGCGTGTATGTGTTGTCACGTGTCACATTCCCGTCCGTGGACATCAGCCGCCATTAACGGCAGTACACGTGCGGATATCTCGTTAGGTAGTTTTATCTCATTCTACGTGTACCATGAATTGTAAAGGAAACTATTCCCGTAGCATATATGTGCTGTTATGGTTAAGATAAGGTTTGTGGGCGTGTCGCTTACCAAGCGGCACTTGACGTCAGTTCATTCATGCTTCCCTGAATGAGTCTTGTTGAACACTGTAGCACAGAGGGTCCCCTTTTTAAATGTGGACAACATGACAAAACCATATGACATGCCAACTTGCGCACTGAATGCTTACTAAATTCATCTATCTTAACCACGTCTATAAAACAGCTTTTGACACAAACAAAATGGTGCAGTGGTAGAGACGTCTGCCTTCAGATCCAGCTGTGTGGTGGGAGTGCAAAACCAGCGATTTTCTCGAGCATCGGCGCGATAAGCACATGGCAGCATCGTGAAATTTCCGGTACTGAACAAAACAAGTTATGTGTACAAGCACATGGCCGTGGGAAAATGGTGACGTCATACAGAAGCGACACGCCCAGCAACCTCAACTTTACAAACCCCGCTTCGTGTAGCTCGTTCCGAGAGGTCACACATTAAGGGGGCATAACTCTGCACGGCGTTTGCGGTGTGGATACGACAGTGCTTTCACAGGAAATTTCTGGATTCTTAAAGAGGAGCCTAGCTGTCACAGATGTTTATGTAGTGTTAACTTCGTAGAATATCGTTTCTCTCCCAAAAATGTATAGCATGCGGATCTTAGGTATAACAGCTGGCAAATTGGTTTACCTTGAACATCTCGGTTTCCAGTCATAAGACTGGCCGACATCATATATGAGTCAACCTTGGCTATCTTCTTCTCCGGCCGTATGTGGGAAGGTCTGCCAGCAACCTGCCGATGGTCGTGGGTTTCCGCCTGACTTGTCCGGTTTCCTCCCATCATAATTCCGACCGCCATCGTACAAGTGAAATATTCTTAAGTACGGCGTGAAACACCAATCAGTTAAATAATTAAAAATGAGTCCAGCAGTCTTGATTATACAGAGCGCTAAATAGAAGTTATTCTAATAAATCACAAATGCGAATTACATAAAATTGATATCCCTATGAAGACGTGTCCCTCAAATAGGTTTATGTTGACGTCAATTTCTACACGCAGTGGGACAGAAATAACAGCTTGTTACACTTCTCTCTCAACACTGTCTATATATTCTTTGTATCAGGACTAATTAACAGCAGTTATATTTTGAATATGTATGTGGACTTTGCATTATGTGAACTTGACCGTTAACCTTTGAACTCTGATGTCCACATGTTATATTTGGGGTTCGGATGGCCGGATCTAACCATATATAACACAACGACAGGATTTAACCAAATCAAGATACACTTGTACTCTTGATAACCACGCCGGCAAGACAGGGTACATTCAAAACCATCACTTAGTACATAAACATAATTTAAACGGAAACGGACAATATACTACATCCACACAATACGTAGGCCCACATAAAGCTAAGATGTCCACATACACACAGCTTATGCACGGTACAGTACGTTATGATATCGTAGCATACGTTTGCATGTTCTTCTCAACATAAATTTCTTTGCCGAGGCTTAGCGCTATCCCTTCCTTCGGTTACTTCTCCCCAATAATGTTAAAAACACAGGGCAAAGACAACTTTACAGGTTGAAGAATCTAAATGAGTAACCCGAGGCCATTTCTACTCATTCAGTTGGACAGAAGTGAATGACAAAAACGTGGAAAGAAACTGATTTACAGGTATAAAACCAAGTTTCGGTTTGAACCTATACATAATAGGAGGAATGTTTTGGCATCATCAAATGTTGTACTGTGAAGACCTATGATGTTCGTGACCTTTCACTCTTGAGTGAGTTGTAGCCACCTTGAAACCGGCTCATACTGATTTCACAATGAAATTAAGTGGGAAAGTTTGGCATTAAACGGGTATCAACCAGCCAGTGGTCAACCATTTTACTGTTAACAATAGAGAGACTGATCATTATCATGGAAGTACTAACATCACTGAACCATAATATCACATACACTTGGAAAAATTTGTTATTTATTTGATTGGTGATTTACGTCATACTCAAGAATATTTCACTTATGCGACGGCGGCCAGCATTATGGTGGGAGGATAATGTGCAGAGCCCGGGGAAAACCCCTGATCATCAGCAGGTTGCTGGCAGACCTTCTCACACACGGCCGGAGAGGAAACCAGCATGAGCACCTAGTGATTGCTAGGTCTCCCTTTCGTTTTGTGCATGCTTCAGCCGATAAATCAGAACACAGATCCAACTGATTTCACAGGCATCTCTCCCTTTTATTTCAAACCCAGTGATCTGAGTGACCTGAAAAGTTTGAAGATGTAATGATTTTCAAATCACCCATGCATGGATTAAAAATATTCAAGAGAGCAGTGATCACTAATCACAGTAATCGAAGACATTAAAATTCAATGAATAACATTTTTTATGTTAGCACGTCTGCAAGAAGGGTTATCTGTTGTGGACAGTTGCAAAACAAACACTTCAACAAGTTTCCAGCTACAATAAGATTAAAATTTCTGCAGAATAACATCAAATTTCCGTTTGGTTATAGTGACAGCATTAATCACTGCAATCTTTATGTACTCACATAACCATAACTTCTTAAAACAACCAGACATTTCCCGAGCAACTGAGATATGAAATGTACCTATACATGTACACATATATAATACAGAGAGAGAGACACACACACACAGAGAGAGAGAGAGAGAGAGAGAGAGACATTATGGTGCCACAAGAAACAGTTTATGTTTTGACAAGAAATGTTATTATTTTTTTCTCTTCAATGAACAAGTACTGGTATCACTAACTCACATCACAGATTCATCTTGATGAATTTAAACACACTCTTTGGTTACAGATAAGAGTGGAATGTGATGATTTAGGGTAACCCTTTAGACAACTAATGGAGCCATGCACAGAGCCGTACAGCAAATATGAACTACTTCATTAACCTTGCCAGCAAAAATGCTTCTAAACTGAAGGTTTATATAAACGATAAAAAATTATCATTTATTTCATAAACACTAAAATGCTCTAAATCCTTAAATTCTCCTGTCATGTTAACTCTAAAATACTCTGTAGTAGATCAGAGATGTACTTATTCTGTTTGAGGCGCAGAAAACCATGATATCAACGGCCAGGGAAAGACAAAAATGTATCAAAGCACTGAAAATTCCCCCCTCTATATAATCACTGCCGCTGACTTGTTCACTTATTTATGTGCCTCATTAATAAAATACTGAACTCTGGTTTTTAAATTTATTTGCTTCGAAATTCTGTAATATGTTGATTTTTAGGACTCTTCTCTATGAAGTTTTGAAAAAAATGTCTTCACACAATAAATCTCTTTTGCTGACCATTTCTTTCTCTGCTGCTTTTTTATTGGTTCTTCTGGAAAAAAAGCAAACAGTTACGTCATTAAAATGAAATCACAACACAATTGCACACATTGCCAAACACACACACAAAAAAGCTCAAACCAACGGACTTACCAATTTTCAATCTACTACAAATGGCAATATTTGACGTGTTCAGAGCCCACCAGGGGGAAGATTTAATTGCCAAAATGAGACGAAACCATATTTATTGTGTGTTTGTACCAGCATGCTGCACCGACCGTCTCCAGCCGCTTGATCTCTCCGTCAACAAAGATTTCAAGGGTGAACTCAAAAACTGCTTCCAGGCGTGGTATGCTAATGAAGTCATGACCCAGCTTGAAGATAGCCATGTCGATACACGGACCGCTGTGTTGAAGCCTATTCATGCCCGCTGGATTATCAAGTGCCATGAGATAATCAGCAAGAGACAGGATTTGATCCAAGCTGGATTTATTAAAGCCGGAATCCATACAAGTACCTTGTAAATATTTCTCAACGTTTGTGAACTTTGTGCCATTAAATTTGTAGTGCTTCGTATTGTATGATTGCAGCACCTATTAAATAAATAAATTATTTTACTAAAATACCTGCTTTGTCCTTTATTTTAGTCAGCTCAAGTAGACTGTACATGCTGTAGTTCAGACTAATACTAGTACATAATATAATACATGTGTATTTAAGCAACGTATGGGTTTTGTATTCGCTGGCTTTTGTTTTCGCGGAAAAGTAAATATCGAGAAATCCGTGAAAGTTAGAACCGCGCGAATAAAAAGGCGTTTACAGTATTGTGAATCAATGATATATAAAGCGCATGATAAATCAAGACTTTAATATTTCTTTTAGTTCTGGAATAGAGACATTTAACAAGCGACAGGTTATTTTAAAGATTAGAATTAATTGTGAAGAAAAATACAGCTAAGCACAAAACTATAACAAGTGAAAATGTCATAAATCAGAGATGACCTGATGCATTCCTAACACAGGAAAGATGGTCATCACTGTGCAGATATATTGGTCCTTTTAGTGTCAATAAATTTAAAATACATAAGCTCTTGTCAACCAGGTTCTAGATCTAGGTATGGGAAAAACTTACTCGATGTCCTGAACAAGCGTGCATACAAATGAGGCACTGCGAGTGAAATTTCTCTTACCTCATCCAACGCATAGCACACAGAAACAAGGTTTCTTTAGTTGTGCATCACACTCGTTTCATAGAGATATTTAATTAGTTACACGTATCAATTTGTTAACAAAATACAGTGTTTGATTTAAACTTATACAGTACCTCTAATGACTGACAGGTGAATGTTTAATGCCAAATCGAAAATTTTCTCATGTAAAATGGTGTGCCATTTTCAAAAGGGACCGAAAAAGACAATACTAAGGTATTAAAGGTAGTACTAAACTGTGAAGCTTTGGTAAGTTACTGGCAACGCAATCTACATATAGAGTGGAAAAAAGCCTGTAGTTTGGGGGTGGGGTGGAGTGGGGTGGGGGGATGTGACATTCTTTCAGCAGACGGATGAACAACTAACACTTTCACAATAATTCCTACTATATATCTATGCAGTAAGTATATATTCAATAAGATTAAGAGGTTACACATGCATAAAGAATGAAATAGACCGTTACTTACTTCTAGCATTTATTCCCCTCTTCCGCTTTCTGTAAGCCACTGGGACATCTATATCAACAATAAAAATTAAAGCTGTTATCCAACAGTACTACCGGGGTCCACACTATTACCTATCTACCACATCTGGTTGTCCCCTGATAACTTCATGGTAAAAAAGAAGACAAAAAAAAACGGAAAAAGACATTGGAAAAGAACGTACTGGATTTGAACCAGTGCCTGAGTAGAATAATATACAATGGGAATAGTACTAAAAACAGCGTGAAAGCAATTCAGCTTTGATCTTTTGTCCATAGCCCATAACAAATAACATAAAGAATAGAGAGTGGCCAGAATGAGCTCCATTCTCACAGTAAACTGCGCTCAGCGATGTTCAGTTTTACAGCAGTAACGGTTTTCTATCACATGACCTCTAAATGTGGGGAAATTTTGCTTTTCCGCTTTTTGTATAGTACATATCTGACCCTTCGCTCTCTGTAATATTCAGTATTACAGCTGTAACGAATTTTCCGTCAGGTGTCCTCCAAATGACATGGCAAAATGACATTTCTTCCAACTTTGATGGTAATTTGTGTCAAGTGTACATCGCAGGCAAAAAATAAGATCACATTCGTGATCAGGATGTCAAACTACTTTAGGTAGCATACATAAAATATTTAAATTCAAAACATTTTGGTCACGTGAAAAATCCGGTAATCAGTACATTTCCACAGCTTTTAAGATATGAAAATGATTTTTGCACACGTAATTTGCCCCGACATACTCTCTTTGCATTTAAAATTTCACCTCAATCGGATAAACCTTTCTTGAGAAAATGACAAATCAACGCATTTTATTGATGGCAATATGGCATCCAAAGTGAGTCAGGTTGAAAAATTCAAATTGTGGGGAAAAAATTTCCATGTAAAAATGATAATAAATGGGCTTATCTGAACCTCACCGTCCTAGGAGTAGTCCACAGTGCCTAATAATTTCACGATACTTGAAAAAAAAGGAGAGAAATAAGACTAGCAGGATTTAACTGGATTTGAACCTGGGACTGCTACGTACAAGTTCACTAGGGCCATGGTGAAAGCCAGTGAAAAAAACAACAACAAAAAAACAGAGATTGTGCCTTTGATCTGCTTCTCCAGGTGCCAGGCACCATTAGAATACCCACCCTGTGGCCAGCCGAACCAGAATAGACACTTTCGTGAAGTCTTGCTCAAAGCTCCCAAGTTATTTAAATGGGAGGGTTTTGACAAATTTTGGTTGTTTTTTTTTTTTGGCAAAAACTTCAAAACTATACAATGCACGAAAATAATTTTTTGCAGATTTGTAATCCTGACAACAAGGAACACCAGATAGTACGTTTGGTTAATCATTTTAAACAGTATTTAGAGGTGACGTAATTTTTATTTAACTTTTGAGGTCAATTACAGCCTAATTTGCATATCAAATTTAAATTTAAACTGAGTAGGGCCATACACTTAGAAACAGCAAGTGGAATTTCCTCTCGACAGCTTTACCTGTTTTTGAGAAGAAGATTTTTTAAGCTTAACAATGAAATTCAAAATGGCCGCTTAAGCACGTGGACTGGCATTGGACACTAAAAACGTGACTTGGAGAGCACTAAAAATAATTATAATAATACTACGAACGATTTCTATAGGTATCCCACAGGGAACCTGTTTGCACCGCTAATAAACGTCAGACAAAGAAGGAAAACGCCACAAATTTTCTCTGCTATAGGAGTATAAGTCTATTGAATTGTTTGCTTGCTTGGGGTTTAACAATGCTTTCAAAGTTATTCCTGTCATATCATGACGATGTCCCCTTGTTGTAGGCCGGATCCTGTGTTTACGTACAATGCTGCCCCACTGAAATGCCATGATGAGGACACCAGACTCGACACCCTCACCCAGCCACAGTATACTGACACCTGGTCGACCAGTACTTGGCATATTCCTCTTACACTGAGTGCCAAGCCAGGTAGTATCAACATTGCCGATTTTGAGGTCATAGAATAACTCTATTCGGGACTGAAAGTCTATTGCGAAAAATTGTACACTGTGATTGCTTTGTATGTAGAATTCCAGAAGTAGGTACAATCATAATCCGAAAATACTTCTGATAGTTTTGTCTCCGATAACAAGCCAGTCTGTGATATATAAACAGAATAGTTGAGTTGAGTTTTAGATCTAAGGTATTTATACTCCTGGATGATAATGCACACAATGAAAGTACATGTATACCTTCTTCTACCTCCTGTCCTCGACTTTTGTGTAGTTCATCATTTTCACTAATGCCACCAGACTGAACAGAGGTAATATTTGAAGTATTAAAGAAAGACATTTTATTCACATTGCATTCTTAATATCACACTTTAAGAGCAGCTACAACTGTGCCTTGAAATGACAAAAAATATGACTAAATTATAAATCTAATCTCATCTTTAAACTGAACTTAAGGTTTCTTTCTGGAAATAATAACTTTGAATTTAAAATTTTGTAAGTAAACCATGTCTATACTACTTTACAGCAGACATTACTTTTTGATCTGTTACTGAGTTTTTAGGCCTTAATGTTCTACGTAACTTTGCCAGTGAAGCATCGTGCCAAAGACACCGGACATGACGCCCACTTTGAAGTCACATGAAACTACACCAACAATAATCTATGCTAAACCTCAGCAAATCTGACCTCTAACAGAACTTCAGTTTGGTGTGGAAAAAAAATTGTGAACTGCTCTAGACAGTATATTTCATGATTTTTCTACAATCTACTGATGGGCCATGCTGAGCAGCAAGTTTGGTTTTAAACTGCCTTGGAACTGACTTTAAATAGCATTTAAAGTAGAGGATTTCAAGGATTTTCAGCTAAATCAAAGAAATATTAGAAACTATTACTGTTTGAACATTTACTTATTCACAGTACATGATTTTTACAGTGAAAATTTGGTGTTCACCAATTAGATATTTTTTGTTTATTTTTTAAGGACTTGACCTTTCAGTTTAACTAAAAATGAAAAGAACCCTTGAGGGCTAAAATAAATGCGCTTAATTAGACCGATAAATTCAAACTTAAAAAGCAATATAAAATCACAAGTCATAACGTTTTCAAGACCTGGCTTCGTAACTAATTTAGCCCCACTGGTAGACTTCAGGGAATCATGAAATAACCTGAACAGAACATTAAGGCTTATCCTTAATGTTAAAACTTAGGCAACGTTGCAGGTTGAATTCTCTTTGAAATTTTCGGGTAGCCTCGTTTGAGAAGTGATTAGTTAACATGAACCATGTAATTCCATGCATGATTGCACTGCCGTCCCCACGAAGGTCAACAAAGCCATATAATATCTACACTAAATAAAAACATTTTTTGATATTAAGATACTAAAATGTACCCTGAGTCTCTTCACCACTTTGGGACACCATGAGTATATCTGGAATAATACAAAATTTCAAGTTGAAGGAGTAAGCAAGTTGGAAAAACACAACCTACCCAATCTTGTATTTTGATGGTTTCGTACTGCCTAGGACGACCCCTTAAATGTATATGCCCCGTTACATATATCTATTTTATGACAGCCATCCCTAAATATTTTAAATATCTAAAAATATTTACACATATAAATGTGTAAGATAACAGACTGTTGAAAAGATCACACAACATGGATATATAAGTTACTCCATATGCAATGAAGACCTAAACACGCTGTGTAAAGTGAATGAGTATTTGCGTGTAATGCTGTACTAAATGGTATTTCAGGTTTTTGACAGCAACACCAGTGTACCCCCATTATCGTTCGAGAAAACATGACAAAAACAGAAGAAAACACATGCTCATTGGCCAGAGTTAGGCTGCCCTATTTTACAAGGACAGAGAGCAGGATGTGAACTATTGTCTATTGTTAGTAATATTTTGATCACTTTTTGTTTGACCACTCACCCATTCAATAAAAATGGAAATATTACTTTAATAAAATTTTGCAGATGGTAAAGAAGTTATACACAGTGTCATAAGAATTGATCAACTTCGACCTATCGAGATACCAAGGCAAATATATAAAGGTGATTTTGAGATGAGATGGTAAAAACATGCAAAAACCATCAAATTTTAGCTGTCACAACTTGAATGAAAAAAGATGTGTCTTCAGACATTGCGATTTCTATATATCCCTCCAAAGTCAGCTACAGGCGGTACAAGTATAAAGATAGGTTACTTCTACTCCCGGTAATAAAATATATCATAATTCCCAATTAAGCACAGTAAATTAACTGAATATATGCAGCCCTTGAGGTGTTGATTACAGAGACTTGAATGTGTAGTAAGACAGCATCACTTACACCAAGACAGAAAAGAATACTACTTCTCCACACAGGAAATTCCTTTTATGCAAACCCATACATAGAAAAAAGCAACATCTACAACCATCATTCTGAAAGCTAACAAACCTTGCACTACCCGCTACAACCATCCAGACAAATACTGACTTCTTACCACCTCACTCGATGATGTCCAACGACCTTCCTTTAAATCTGCACACTTCGCCTCTTTCAACAGCCATAAGAAGTTTTGAAATTTCGACCAGTTCAATGGTTGATTCATGCTGTCGGTAAACAGTTCTGTGGATATCTATGTGATGATCAAGGTGATTGGACAACCACTCTAATTCACCACCAGATAAAGCCAGAAGCTGAAAAATTAGATAAAAGCTACCATTAAATAAGTATTTATTTACTTATTTATTTATTTGATTGTTGTTTTACGCCGTACTCAAGAATACTTCGCTTATACGACAGTGGCCAGCATTATGGTGTGAGGAAACCGCGCAGAGCCCGGGGAAACTCAAAACCATCCACAGGTTGCTGGCAGACCTTCCCACTTACGGCCGGAGAGGAAGCCAGCATGAGCTGGTCTTGAACTCACAGCGATCGCATTGGTGGGAGGCTTCGGGTCATTGTGCTGCGATAGCGCGCTAACCGGCCGAGCCAACTGTATGCACTGAAAAAAATGTTGAGGACAAACATTTGAGGCTTAGACATCCTGCGCCTCCGTCTCCCTGAATGTAAAAGATTTCAGTCATTTTACTGAACTTGAAACATCTCTGTTGACGTAACTTATTTAAATAATTATATTATTTGCACAGAGACGATCAAACTATATGAATCGTACACCTTATGCTGGATTTCTGCTGAAAGGTTGAGGAGTTACATAACACCTTTGCGTAAACAGGTCATGATACGATAGGAGAACACCTTTTCCCTTTTCCTGGCACATGTGTACAGTATGTAACTACAGGTAGTTCTACATTAATGTGAAATGTAGCATATTTGAGCTACCACTTAATGGGGCAATGTATTTTGCTCCAAAAATGTTAGCTTTAAGAAGATGGTATTATTAACGTTTGTTAGAAGCACTGCATTGAATGAATGGCGTTTTTTTAAGTCAGTAGAACATTATTTCATTGTAACAAAAAACCTGATTTCCTGATTAAAATGTGGTTTAATGACTGGATTGTCGGACGAGGAAACAGTGTAAAGAATGATAAATACTGTTTACAGATCATCCCTGAAGTTTTGCCCCTTATAGCCTAAGCTTTATTGGCATAAGTAATCAGTGTATCATCATTATCGTTAGTTTGATTTCACATCCTCGGACAAATGTGTGAGTAGAGGAATCTAGTATACCAGATACGGGTGTAATGTAATCCTACATAAAGAAAATACAGGTTGTTATCCCCTTACTAAATGACTGCAGTCAATGCATGCTTTCATATTGCCTTCAAAATATATTTTGGAGCTCAAGTGCAGCTCTGTCATATCTGTTGACAAGTACCCTCCCATTATTATACACTGACCACTGAATTATAAGTCACATATTCCTGGTCCTGCCTGAATCAACAATCAGATGAAAGCAATTTCTGGTTACTCTTGTCAATTGTCAACCTCAGGTTACGCGGTTTTTGCAACAAGTTCCTTCCGAAAGGATTACTTCCTCTTGTAGTATGTTGGCGAAAGAAACTTTTCGAGGATATAGAATTTACAAAAACAACAAACACAACTACGTGTACCATTTTAGGTTCCCTTATCCGGAGCAATGGTAAGTGATAAGTTATTATTGCTTGTGTCTTGTGAGGTCTTTTGTTGATGTATGATGTCTTAATGATTAAATGATTAAAATCACAAATTGTTAAATTTTTGCAGTAATTTAACTATGAAATGAGAAAGTAATACAGAAATAATTACAGAAAAACTTGAGCCTGTTTCTGCCACGCTTGGCATTCAGCAAATGTGAAGATAGAGCATGGAAACATCACTGGTTGACATGTGTTAGTATAATGTGACTGAGCCTGGTGTTTTCTGCATGATGCCTCAGACTTGAACCAGCCCCGCCACAAGAGGACGATATATATGTTCTGACCTCAAATGAGGATCAGTCCACGGATCACTCTGATACCGATCGAGACGTTAAGCCAAAAAATATCATTCGTGGATTTTAAGGGTTTTTGAGAAGTAAGAATCAAATGGACAAGCGTCTAACAAAAACATTCCTGTAAAAACTTGCTTTTGTTCAATGGTTCTGATATATTTGTGATGCGGCAGAAATCTAAATGGACTGCTGCAAGTCTGGTTCTTATAGTTACCATTCGCTTTCCGCATGACAAGACCATCTTCACACTCAGGATTCGAAATTTGGCGACAACAAAAAACATGATCATTTATAATATATGAGCCGAGTCTTAAATAAATTTATTTACAACACACTGTTTTCAATACAGACAAAATTAAGCAAATGTGATCCAATCACAAGGGGTAATTTCAACAACTTATGATGCTATTTACTTTATGATGCAGTAACAGTGAAGTATTGAATAATAATTTGTGCTATATGTTTAACAAAAGGATTTGATCTTAAGCGTCTTGTAACATTTCTTTCAGTTAGTTATTAACGGCACCGTCTTTAGTATGCAGACTGGCAGCAATATGTATTTTTATATTCCCCAGTAGTTTAGTCTCATGTCTCAAACCCTGACAATAGTGTACCGGGAAGTGTGAAACTCAGAATGAGTGCTTAGTATATTTCTAACAAGTGACCCAAAAAGTTGTAGTTGTTGTAGTTAGCAACTCCAGGTATTGGATATACATGTATATTGGATAGGAAGATCATCATTTGCATCAGAATCTACTCAAATCAAAAACAGGCAGTTACCTGCTACCTCTGAAGGTGTCAGTACGTAGCCCTCCTAGAGGGGCGAACACCCACATTTAATGTTGTTCCCATTCCACTTAAACGCCACTAATAAGATCCTTGAATGACTTCCATCTGCATCTGAGTATAACATCATTCTTATTGTGCAGTATAACAGCTGGCAAATCTCCCATTAAACTGTCTCTCCTCTTCCATCGCGCTGAACACTGCCAGCCTTGAGTTTTAAGGTTGTGATTGTGTTGGGGAGACGACATACCAAGGGCAGTGCCAGTTTCAATGACAGACCAAGTTTACATCTCACATGTTTTACTACGACAATAAATTATGCCTAATTCCCACCAAAATCTTGTTCTTGATATCAATTATTTTTTGTTTCAGTCGTTTTAACTAAGGCTACATAATGATCGTCTTACAAGTTGACGTTGGTTTGCGTGATTGTCTATAGCCAAGTAATCCGTTGAACATTAATGGCGCAAACCTACCAAGAAACCAACCAATCCGATGAGATTGTCGATACTTCTCAGAATGTCAGCTAGGACGGAGTATATCATAAGCTCTGTGCATGAGCCACTCATCTATGCTAACATTACTCTTAAAATCAGAAAAAACTATGCACCATTGCCGCCAGTGGCAGGAGCCTGGTTTGGTTGTCACATCATTACTTTTCATCACCACTGCCAGTTTTCATGGCAAATGCAGATGACAGACAGTTGAATTTGAGATTTGCAATCCGGTAGCGATGGTAAAACTTGGTGACATAGTCAATGTGATGCACGGATGCAAAGTTTAATGGGTGATGATTTTACACAAAGAGCAAACATACCATGTTATGTTTTGAGCCTCTCCGAGGATTACCGACTAACACCAGTCGGTATGCCTAATTCCCATCTTAGTGGGTCATGCCGTTTATGACAACCATCCCGTACGGTACTTGATTCAGCGAGTGCTGTGATTTGCATCACCTGAGTTGATTTTTTGTCTCAACAAAACGACAGCCACCCATTACAATTATCCTTGAACAAATGGCATTAGTTACCTCCAAATTAATATTCATTTCAAGTCTCTAAAACATTCCCCAGGCTGCTTACAGGATTTATAGGTTATTTCATCAATAATTTTACAAGTTTACATCTATACCTTCAACGCTGAAGAGTTCATTAAGAGCTTTATTACGAACATTTTACCAAAAACAAGAGAGATTATACCTAGAGCAAAGGGTTAACGGCTGGATATTTGGGCAGGTGGGTGTATTATCAGCTGCATCATAATGAGTTTTTATTAAATATCTTTTTTTAAATACATTTTTGTAAAGTATTTTAATATCTATCACTTCCATTCATAAACCCTCAACGCATTGAAAAAAATTGTTAGCATTCTTGATTGCATCTGATCATCTGGTATTGATGTTACTGAATTATCTAAAGGGCTTTATCCCTGACTTAAAGATTTGAATGAGACTGTCAATTATCACACAGCAAACTTTGGCTATTATAACTTCAAATGCAGGAAAATGAGACGAGACTGTTAATAAATCAAACAAATAAATAAATCATTGTTCTGCACAACTACATATAGAGTTTATTTATCATTATACAGTAAAACTTATGATGGTTGACACCTAAAAAAAACATCCTATCACAACAGAACACACAACTCTGTCCACATTTTCTCCCATTGGTCGCATATTAACTAGTTAGAATACACATACATCTATATCTTCTAAACAGACGCTGTTTTTACAGCCCAGTCCTATTAAACCTGTCTTAAGGATACCTGAACCCCCCCCCCCCCCGTAGGCGGAATTTCACGTTTTGCCTTCTGTAGCGCCAAATTTTTATCAAATATGGCCATATGTATATATTTTCTGAGAGTTAAAAGACTGCTGACCTAGAAAAAAGCTTTCAAAATTGACCTAACTTTAATATGAATATAAATAAAGGGAAAATTTTTAAAAAGTCAGAGCTTCTTTTTTGGCCAATTTTCCAAGTGGATAATTTACTTTTTAAAGAAAGAAATTGTCCCGCAGATTATTAATATTCATCTCAGATTAATCTCAGTGAGCATTTAAAGTTAAAACTTTCAAAAATCTACAAAAAAAAAATTGAAACTTTAATGCTCTTTCACTAATATCTTTAAAGCTTGGAAAGATATCAAAAATTTCTAGGACCGAATTTTAGCAAGTAAGTATTCAGCTACATACGTGTCAAGATTCATACCATTACGTTGAAAAATAAACGAGAAATAAAAGTATATCACTACACAACCATCTCAACAATAGAAAGCGAGAAAAGGGCTAAAATGTTACATTATATGTGACAAAATTTGTGATTAATTTGTTTATAAACCCCCCCCCCCATGGCACCCCCTTGGAGTGATTAAGACTGTTGTTTTAGTTAATAGGTCTGCTTGAGCAGTCTGCATAAGCGAGCCATGCATATGTTATAGCAGGGGGCAATAGACATTTACCAGAGACATGTCACAGCAGGTAACCCCCCTTCAGTGAGCTTATTCCCCTGATCAGGGGTAACTAAGAAAACACTACCTTGCTTCACAGCATGTTATACTTTTTGTCAAATTTAAGGCATTTACAATTCGAATTTGGTTTTCATCTTTAAGTGAGAGGAAATATAGGAGAATGGAGAATAAGAATATGAAATTAAAAACACCTGGCAAAATTTCATCCCTGAGGAGGTCCTGGTGTTCTTAATGTTCCATAAGCCGTATACTCCAACACAGGATGTTGGCTCACAGAGAAAGCTCCAGCAGTGCCTATTCCAACCCACCCACCCCCCTCCCTCCTATAGGTGTAAGCATACATTTGAATTTCCAATAGCTTAAATACAAAATTATATATAGGTCTTCAAATGAATGCAAGTAAATCAAAATGGAAATACTAGGCTTGAAATTCAGCCTACTGCTTTGATATAATTAAACCAATTTTGTCTCCAGTTTATTTGAGCTGTGCGAAAAGACAACAGCCCAGAAATGAGTCGAATTAAATAATACTCCATAGTAACACTGCCCTCACCAATGCAGGGCATGTACCCTTAAAGCACGATCTGCTCTATCTTGAAAATTGCATATGTTGTTGTAACGTGAATTGCTGACAATTTATAATACGAATGAACTCAGCGTTGTAGCCCAGTCATCGGTATCTAACAGAGCGATAGAGATCAATACCGTAACGTAAATCAAAGTTATTATTTTTATATTTTAAGAACCGCATACTTATGCTTTACACCGTGTAGGCTGCTGTAATTATATTTTTGCGCGTGACGAAGTTCCGTGACCTAAGTTTTACGGTTGTGATTGTGTTGGGGAGATGACATACCACACAACCCAGGGCAGTGCCAGTTTCAATGACAGACCAAGTTTACATATCACATGTTTTACTACGACAATAAATTATGCCTAATTCCCACCAAAATCTTGTTCTTGATATCAATTATTTTTTGTTTCAGTCGTTTTAACTAAGGCTACATAATGACCGTCTTACAAGCTGACGTCGGTTTGCGTGATTGTCTATAGCCAAGTAATCCCTTGAACATTAATGGCGCAAACTCGGCCATTTACCGAGCGGCTTTCAATCGACCATTTCGATTCTGCTTCTGTGTTGTATTTTTCTCATTAGGTTGGGCAAAATTCCCGACCCTAACTCCCACTGTTAAGTCATAATAAACTCGAGCTAACTCCACCTGGACTTCGGTAAGACATGAAGGAGCCATGTTTGATGACGCAAAACATTATGGATACAACTGTAAATTTTATCCTGGGTTTCACATTCCCTTGCAGCAAGTTGTTCATTCTTTGGAATCTAGACGATGGCGATGGCGATGGCGATGGTTATGGTGATGGTGATGGTGATGGTTATGGTTATGGTTATGGTGATGGTGATGGCGATGGTTATGGTGATGGTGATGGTGATGGTTATGGTGATGGTGATGGTGATGGCGATGGCGATGGTGATGGTGATGGTTATGGTTATGGTGATGGTGATGGCGATGGTTATGGTGATGGTGATGGTGATGGTGATGGTGATGGTGATGGTGATGGTGATGGCGATGGTTATGGTGATGGTGATCCTCTTAAACATCAGACGTAGATTGATGTTAAATCGTTGTGCATCAGTTCCTAGGATAAAACGTGACGAGCCATAGATCGGGAAGCTTGTCGAACCCTGATGTGCAACGAGAAAGACAGAATTTGCTCGAGTTTTATTAAGGCTTAAGAGTTGGCGTTAGGGATCGGAAATTGAAGCGGGTGCTGGTCATCAATCATACAAATGAATGAATAAATTTACACCTATTATAAGAAATCACCATGCACGTAAGAGTGTGAATCTATCGACGTACAAAACTTTCAGTTATTCACACCATATTTTACTAATCAGGCACGAGTTCTGTCTGTAGGCTTATGCGTATGCGTGACTATCCCTCTGTTAATTGAATATCACAAAAGGGAGCATAGCTTTCTTTACCTTTTTTAGATCTTTTAATCAGAATTTGTTCGTTATCTATGAAGCATCACCCACCGCATTCGAAATACAAGGTACGAGTCAAGATAAAACAAACACGTGACCGTCAGTATTATAATTCACTATCAATGCTTCCCTTGCATGAAATGAAGCGTGATGTACGAGTGTCTCGAGGGTATAGATACGCGTATTTAATTAGAACATCAGGCACATCATACTGCCATCAGATCAGTGGCCACAGGGATGTAGGCCTAGGGCGGGTCTGAGTATGTATACACCTGTAAGCGAGAGAACACATTCCTTGATTTTGTGGATTTATAATTGATCTGATTGATTCATGTTTTTGGATGTGAACAAAAGCATGTCGTGAACATATGTCGACATCCCGCATCAGCTGAGTTGTGGGTGACCTATTTTATTCCTATTTTATTGTCGCTGTTGATGTTGTTTTAATTACGGAGAACACTTGCACCTTATGTCTCTATGTTAACTGTGAATTCAGATAAATACACTTGAACACAAAAGCACATGTAAATTGTATTCAGGGCAACTTCTATTCATTCCGATATTTGAATATGTGATTAAAGTTTCGTGTCGCAAGTAACACATACAGTAAATATGCGATTTACAGTACACGTATTCCAATACCAAGTAACGTATTTCATTACTCATTGCGTTGTTCCTATGCTTTACTTGCTAGTCGAATATTTTACTGGATAAGAAGGCAGCTACAGTCTGTTTGCTGTAACTAGTCGATATGCAGATGTAGGACGTCCATATTACGCCAAAAAGGAAAAATAGGTATAATTCACTTTTTTTTAACTCATAGCCAGTTTTGGAAACCAAGCCTCCTTTGCCTCGTTAGACGTCTTGATTATTCCAAAAAAGCCTTTTATTATCTAGGCGACAAGTTGAAAGCAACAGACGTGTTGTAATAGACAGATATATGTCTATTGATGTAGAAGAATAAAGTATAATTTGATTGATTTATTTAATTGGTGTTTTACGCCGTACTCAAGAATATTTCTCTTATACGACGGTGCTCAGCATTATGGTGGCAGGAAACCAGGCATAGCCCGGCGGAAACCCACGATCATCCGCAGGTTGCTGGCAGATCTTCCCACGTACGGCCGGAGAGGAAGCCAACATGGGCTGGACTTGAACTCACCGCGATTGCATTGGTGGGAGGCTTTCTGGGTCATTGTGCTGCGATAGCGCGTTAACCGACTGAGCCACAGAGGTCCCGATAACGTATAAGGTAGCAATAGATAGATCATTATATATATATGTAGGTTCAGTGACCCAATGATTGCACGTGACCTGCAGATTGTTTTATTTACTTATTTATTCATTTATTTATTTGATAAATTACTTGTTTTACGCCGTATTCAAGAATATTTCAGTTATACGACGGTGGCCAGGATTATGGTGAGAGGAAACCGGGCAGAGCCCGGGGGAAACCCACGACCATCCGCAGGTTGCTGGCAGATCTTCCCACGTACGGCCGGAGAGAAAGCCAGCATGAGCTGGACTTGAACTGTCATCGACCACATTGGTGGGAGGCTTCTAGATCATTGCGCTTCGCTAGTGCGCTAACCGACTGAGCCACGGAGGCCCCCCAGACTGTTTTAAGACATCTGAAGCGTGCGCGCTCCACGGCAGCAACGCAAGTTACAACAGCACGATTAACAGAAGAGGAACATGTGTGGAATTTCCTGGGAATTTGTGAGATAATCCGCAGTTAATATATGACTCAATTAACTACGACACATGAGATAGGACGACCTTCGCGTGTAAAGCGGTATATACTAGTACATTCCCTACATGGTGAGAAATTATTGGTACTTATTCGGTAAGACTGTGGTTGTAAAACCAGGTTTTCTGACGTACACGATACTGCTTTATCTTTACAATAATGTTCTGTTTATATTCAATGTACAGTCATCTTGCTTTGTGACAAAGCGCCAAGATTATCACTCTCTGACACCATACTAACATTTTAGTATTTTCTGGTTTCTCTCTCGCTTACAAATTTCTCAGGTCGTAGTTTGTTTTTGTTTTTTTTTTTGACCTGAAAGTTCATACCCAAGTTTGTAAATTGATTAAACTAACGGTTTCATTCACATTCATTCACACCTTTTCATTTATTCATTTTTCTCTCTATTCAATCATTCAATCCTTCATTGATTCAATCATTCATTCACATAATCATTCAATCCCCCACATCTTTCTTGTTATTCCTTAACCTTTTGTTTCTGGCTTTTACTTAAAGTCAATGGTCCATAGGTCGAAATTTATGCTTTAGTTTTTCTAGTTATTCGCGCAATCATTTCAGTAATTCTGAGTGACCAAATGATAACCAGATGACTGGCTGACTGATAAAGGATTGACTAACGCGAAAAAATTCTCACATGTGTATGTTTAAATATTCTCACACGTGTATGTTTAAAAATACTCACACGTGTATGATGAAAAATACTTTCGCGTGTATGTTTAAGAAACAGTACTTTCCTACATTTATTTTATTGATTCTAATCCAAACTGGAGACACAAAATTTCCCGAAAAAGAACAAAAACTAATAAACCTATATGACATAGAACGTGGTAACTTTTCTGTTCACGATTTCGTGTTATTACAAATTACTCGTCAATGGCATTGTGGTGGGGAAGTTTTTTTACCGCATGAATTTCCACGTAAACGTCCAGTTAATGAAATCAACATGCTCACCACAGCGTCTCCCACTACACCTGGCCAGTATGACAGGCTGTTCCAATCGCGTGCGGTGTTGCCCCACCTTGTATTGACAATTTTTGATATATATATATATATATATCCGTGATAGATGGAGGTATATCCTTTAAAAACGCCGTCTTACCACTGAAAGCAATCAGTTTTCACCTGGCAGCCTTCTGGCTTGTTCTGGCTGTCGTCCTGACTTCGCACATTTCCCCAGTTTTTCTTTCCAACGATGCAACAGAACACGACCTGCCTGTGACATCTGGTAAGACTGTTTGGTTTTTTTTTTTGTTTTTTTTTGTTTTTTTTTTGCTGTTTTTTTTCTCTTTTTTTTCTTTGTTACTTGCTTTTATTCTTGCTCATAATAACACTGGAACCTCTCACCAGTGCGGTTGCTGTGAGTTCAAGTCCAGGTCTGGCTGGTTACTTCTCCAGCCGGACGTGGGATGGTCTGCTACCAACCTGCGGATGGTCATGGATTTACCCGACCCTTGCCTAATTTCCTCCCACCAAAATGATGACAAAAGTCGTTATAAGTGAAACAGTGTAGAGTACGAGATAGAACACCAATTAAATAAATAAAATTATTATTTACCAAATATTCACTCATAAAACGTGTAGAAGCTGCCATGATTTATACATTATAAGCTACGGATCGTAAATGTTAAATGTTAAAATTTCCGTAGTTGTGGGTACATGACTATTTTATATAAAAGGTACTCAACACCCCATTCGAGGGCCATCGCCGGTTCTGAAGGTGAGAGCACAGAGCTCATAGTTATCAAATATTTACGGCGTAAGTCAAAATTCAAACACAGCTACAGTTAAAATGTCTGACTCAATGAAGTTTAAGATTTGTACACTTTTTCTTTACCGCAGAACAATCTGCCATCCAGAGTTCTTTTCTGTTCTGAGTTTTGGTTTTTTAGCACTTGCCATGTATTACTAAAGCCTTAAGTTGCTTGATAAATACAATCACTTGTCACTGCGGCTATCGGCCTCATGGTCGGTGTTTTTACCTGTTCGAAACCCTGGCTGCTTCCCTTTCGGCTTAATGTAAGGAGTTTTTTTTTCAAATAGCAGAGGGAGGTATAGATGCCCGGTGAAACCCTCCTAATTACTCCTCCAAAACACCTGACCTCCGTCACGTAAGTGAACAATTCTTTAACACATCAATCAATCAATCCAGACATTCCTTTTTGTATATATTTTGGTATTCCTGTATTCTACAAACACCTATTTATTTTATCCAACACTATTAAAATATTATTTAAAAATGTACAGCGTACTGCAAATAAATGAGCAGCAGCTATCAGTTCTAATTAATTTTACAGATTATCAGTAGCACTAACATATCTGATAAAGGAAGCGATGCATCGACAAGGATTATGTTGTCGCGATTTAACCAGGCAAATGTGAGTTGGAATTAACCGAAAAGTGTGAATGCATAATGTCGAAGTGCACACCACCCAAATGCATGTGAATATCATGTAGACCGCCTACACGTTACCTGTGTGTCATGTGAATATCATGTAGACCGCCTACACGTTACCTGTGTGTCATGTGAATATCATGTAGACCGCCTACACGTTACCTGTGTGTCATGTGAATATCATGTAGACCGCCTACACGTTACCTGTGTGTCATGTGAATATCATGTAGACCGCCTACACGTTACCTGTGTGTCATGTGAATATCATGTAGACCGCCTACACGTTACCTGGGTGTCATGACAATTTCCATGTAACACCTGGTGATCATTCAAGCTGCATCCCTTATTCACTCACATGGTTCTAGTCCAGCTCATGCGGGCTTCCTCTCCTGACATACGTGGGAAAGTCTGCCAGCAATATGCAGATGGTCACGGGCGTTGTCGTACGGCTGCCCGGTCCCACTCCACCATAATGCAGGCCACCGTCGTACAGTGTATAGGTGAAATATTTTTGAATATTGCGTAAAACACCAATCAAATAAAATAAATAGATAAATAGATAAGTAAGTAAATAAAAATAAATAAATATTCATTTAAGTGTATTTAAAGGCACTAAGTTGAAAATGCATTATATTTTTAAAAAGCTTAATGGACGCGCGAGTTGCGTGGGGAAGTTTGTCAGCTACCTGGTAAAATAATTGATTATAAGCCAGATGGTTATGGTTTTTAACTGATTTATATTTTATTGGCTTAGCGCTTAACGCTGTGGTCAAGGACAGTTTACATGCACAGTATTTTAGCGGTCAGATTTATGGGATAGAAAACCGAACACCCTTCCTAAATAGAAGCCACAATCAAACGTTGCGAAAGCGGGATTCGACCCAGACCGGTAAACGGCTCAACCGTCTGAGCTATCTATAGTTCGTTAAAATTGTTTCAAATATTAGTAATTAGTAAACTGATTATTATTTTTTTTTCTTCTCCATTCATCAAAGATTTGGATGGATTGCTTAGACATGACGACATGAAATTAAGCAAAATCAGTTAAACATGTGCAGGAATACAGAAAGCATGTGACACTTTTAATCTAACTGTAAAATGACAATCGCTTCTGTACGACATGTATATTTCTGTGGGCAACTTTACCATACAAACCTGATACTTTTTCTTTAAAGGTTTTTTTTTTTACCTCTTTATTTTACAGATTAAGGGAAGAAGTTTCACACAGAAGGCTCTTGGGATAGATACTGAACTATTAAACCGAAGAACGTATACGTAAGTCAATACCAATTACTTCTGATTAGCTATGATGAGTATTTCGTCGATGTTTTACGTCTGCTCCTATAAGCCACATGCATGAGTCACAGCTGTGGCTTTAACATCGGCTGTCTAGGCTCTTCCACGGTTTGCGATTAGCATAACAGTAATAGGCCGGTACTGGTGATCGCGGTGACAGTGTAATGCGACTGGGTAGGGTGTCGGGTCTGGTGTGTGTGGCATGGCGTTCCATGCTATGTTATAAATATATCGGTAACAGATCTGGTTTGTTACTAGAAGATAACGTCGAGGCATGACCGCGAAAATATTGAAAGCGACGTTAAAACCCGATCAAATAAACAAACAAAAATCGCTGTTTTGCCTAGGCTTCCCTTCACAAACAATACACACTTCTCGCCGATGTTATCGCTTTAGATTGGTCTCCTTTGTACATGTATGTTCGAAGTGTCAAAACTGATGTCTGCCGATTCGGTTGCGGCCTAAAGTCAGTGATGTTCTTCAAATGCTTGAAATGCGGTGTTTTCCTCCAGCCTCTACCTGGTCTCTTCGCCTTATAAACCTGCATGGTCGCCTTCGTTTATAGGTTACGTGAAATGATTGATCTGCTGTATATAACCTAAAGTTTAGTATGAAAAAAAATGCACTTTCGGCAGAGTATAAACGCTTTAAAATGGCACTTTTAATCCTAACACTTAATTCTTTCTGATTATAAATTAACCAAACGTCACAAAAAATCACCCTATAAGAGGGGGGGGGGGGCAGCCAATCACAATCAAACACTATGTGTCGCTTGAAAAATACTAAACTTTAGATGAAACACCGAGTTTGACTGTTCCTTAGTCTGATCTATTCCCAAACTTGTGGCGTTGTATTACATGGGAGTCATGTTTTGTATGGCGGAAAGTGGAGTGGACGGTCTAATCTGATTGGAACTGATTGTATATTTAGAGGAGAGCTGCTTAACCACTCGGAAAGATGCTCTGTAGACGTTTGTCAGTATTTTATTGTCACGAAAACTATTTCAAAATTGATTAGATTCGCCAATAAATTTTAGGTAATACATAAGTAGTCTAACGGAGGCTTTATTTTCGCGGAAATTGTTAATTTTTGCGTCAGAATGAAGCTTTTGTAGGTCGAATTACATTGTGTGGTACATGTTTGCGAGACACCATTTCTTATTACCGTGTGTACACTTCGGTCTCGGCGTATGTGCTAGTAAAGGCGACATAGCTCACTATTGCCGATATTTTGTTTTATAACCCAAATCGTTTGACCCTGTTACTTGGCTTCTCCATTTCATAGGAGTGAATTATTGGCTAATTAATTAAAGCAATGATTAATCCATTAGCTTGTGGTGGTACCAACGTCCATGCATAGGTGGCCAGTTGCACTGGTTGCTGCGTAATAAACTACACAGCATTACATTCCATCAGGGCTTATTAACATACTATCGAGGTATTCCTGTCAGGGGTAACACATACAGGTAACTTATGATTTACACCTGTAATTAATACCACGGTATTTAGGAATGAATAATTTTCCTGTGAGATGACACGCACCTATCTTCATGGAAATCAATAAAAACTGTCAAATTGTCCTTGTTCAATCCCATTGCTTAATTAGAAAAAAAGAGTTACATTTAATTACGCGCGCACGATATTTAACGAGATGTTCACAAATGTATTCCTTACTCATCGGTCACAGACCATCTATTAATATTAGAATTACTATTAAATTATTAGTTGGGTAAAGATTGGGGTTTGATATCGATTTCAGCATAATTCTTGATACGCCACGACGGCCACTCTAGTTATAATGTTTATGTATTCATGGTGCTGCTTCAATAGACAAGTATGTCGAAGGCACTACGCATGACCAGTTCATTCAGCATACTGACACCATTTCTACCAATACTTCGCCTATCCAAGTCTCAAAGTCATTTTTATACAGAGGGGCCTCCGTGACCGTTTAGAGCGTTGGCATAGCGCAAGGATCCAGCTGCCTCTCACCAATGCGGTCGCTGTGAGTTTAAGTCCATCTCATGTTAGCTTCCCCTCCAGCCTTACTTGGGAACATCTGCCAGCGAATGGTAGTGGGCTTCCTATGGCTCTGTCTGTTTTCGTCACACCATTATGCTGGCCGCCGTGGTATAGGTGAAATATTCTTGAATACGGCGTAAAACACCAATCAAATAAATGTTTTCACTGCTGCCACAGTGGCTATGATAGTTACGAGGGCTTGGTGGGTCCAGTGGTGTCCATGACATTCCACGTGAGCACGTGCAGCGCAGCTGAGCCTCTAGTTTCATTAGTGGTGGTCACACCTTGTTCGTGAATACGTCAGTAAATTTGGTGTCTTGTACTCTTGATCAGCCACCTGTGCATTGTCCACGCATGCGCGTATCAAATTAAGTCTCAACAAGGTCTGATAACACATCTACATATATGACTTATGGACTTAGAACCGGTCTTTATGAAAAGTACATACTGATACTTTATTGCGGGCAATGCGCACCTACAGTTCATATACTTAAGTTATTGTTTTCTTTTTAGACACGCGAAGACACATTACCTCAAGGTGAATCTTAATGTATATTTTTTTGGAGCATAATTACTTTTTTATGTTGGCGAGCAAAGGAAACCACACACAATTAATTCCATCATTATTTTCTCTTGTTGGACATACGATTCGTGCTAAATGACTGGAATATATTTCATGGACAATGAGGGAATATGAACTCTAAATTTGAACACTATGTTTTGACTCTCTGATAATTTCAGTTTGCATGCACACGTGCACTGAAATGCTTTATTAAAACTGAAATGTTACATATAATTTTATCAATGTTAAATGCAGCATTTTGCCGGTGGTTGAGGAGGTAAAACATATATCAAATTTATGTTAAATATAAACATCTGATTGAAAAATGATCAAACTGAAAATGATGTAATTTACGGCTGTTTTGTGGATGCTTTTTTGGAGGTGGCAGGGGAGGGTGTGGTGCTCCACATTATGAATTTGAAAAATCATCACATGCAACCAGCCAAAAATCACTACGGTGCCGTAATGTATTAGTATGTTGACATTCATAAGTTACCGCATTTAACGGGACGTGGTACCATTTTATGCTTAAAACATATTCACATTTTAACATGATGCGTTTTAAGACAATAGATGGTACGTCCATTACTTATACGTTTTGATGTCCATTTTTCTTAATAATCACCTATATTTTCAGAGAAAATAAAATATATTAAAAAAATATATATATTAAAATATATTTTAAGAATTGTTTTTCTTAACAGAGACACGCAAAGATATATAATTTACCTTACTAAGGTGAAAAAAAATATACATAGCATTCTCACGATGTCATCGATTTATACTGATATCCCTGGCGGTTTACGTCCTCCTGTCACGTGACATGTTTATCACAGTTGAACTCACTTCTTAACTTTCTATTCAATAATGTGTGATCATGCAAAGTAGCGTGAAACGTGCATTTTCCACCTTTACACGAGCCGCTGAACATGGACAATAATAACGCCAATGCCTGAGAATTTGCACCCAAAAGTTCAACTTTGTCATCGACAATTCTCTTTCCTTTTTTCTCCTTTTTGTCTGTACGTTTAAAGAAAACTGGCATTTTCGAATTTCGTTTTATTCGTGCCAAGATATCCTTACAAATCACAGGGTATAAATCATGAAGGTTGAAATTCCCAGGCACATGAAACATGAGCTGCATTCGTAAACTTGTATTTTTGTTTCCTCCCTCAGGTAGGTAATGTGTTTGCCGGCGTATGTTTTTTTCTCTGTATGCCTGTCTGAGTCTGTCTGCCATAATTTTTAATGGATTTTTGTGCATAGTTTAGCCTTAGCCGAAGACTAATCCATTCAGTTTAAGTGGTGCGGCTCCAGGAAGCTGTTACATCATTCTTCACCATTGCACGACAGGACAAAATTCAGAGTATTGTCAATTTTCCAGTAGTGGGGATTTGTACCTTGAAGAACAAGAAGAATACACATCCAGAACAGGAAAACAACAACAGCGCAGCTTTCGTGTCCATATAGAGCTGTTTGTCAGAGCTACAAGTATCACATGGGCCTGCTTATCCATGTGCTGGTTATGGGTGATCAAATGACAGCTGTCAGACTTTCATGGCATGTCGAGTGTAGCTCACCTCTTGTCTTTCTGATATTTTGTATTTTGGAAATAAATTTGTTTTATGTTTTCTTTATACCAGTTGATTCCGAACATACAGTATGCTGCGCGACAGAGTGCTACCTCTTTTGCTCCTAGCGACTTGCTGTATGGCTCAAGTCTACGCTGATAATGGTATGTACATACGAAATGCTACAAAATAAAAATAATAAACATAAAACACAATAAAAACCACGTTTCTAGGGTAAACTGTGTGCGTTGGATCAATAGAATATGTAAACCAGGTCTATAAACCAACGAAACTTAATATTTACGAGTATAGTTTGACCCACCAGTGATGATGGGGTATCGGCAGATTTTCCTCTCCCAACAAGAGTCGCTGCAGTGAATTAGGACTTCTACGTCATAAGCCTTTTGTTAAGCAATGTCAAACATGTTTCGTAGATCGTTTTCATTTATGACGTATATGCTATATTCACTGTGACGTCCCGCTGTTGACGCTGCATTACAATCTTCAGCGTTACTAAAATGACGTCACATGTCCCACTTCCGACTTCTGCCGGTATCCCATTATAGCTGAGACGGAGTAATTATTTCTAAAATATTTATCACTTCATTGATTCTGTTTTTGAATATTGCCCTTGTCATGTGTGTTACTAATAGAAGCTGAGGTTTAAATTGTTACTGACATCTTCCCACTTGCTCACCCTTTCTGCTCCACATATTAGACAGCTCAGCTTGAGTTCTGTCGAAAGCGAGTAAAAAGCATGAATAAAAATGCCTGCAGACAACATTTTTGACGCCATCTTTTTAACTTTCATTTTATCTTTAATTTAAGTTTAAAATCATGTCTGTTCTAATTTTTTTACAAGGATAAATATCTGTGTCATGCTAACTTTGCCCCATGCTCTATAGAAAGGTCGGCTATGCTTGCGTGATATGTCATAGATTCCTGTAAGCACAACTGAACACAGACTGTGACACAGCACACCAGAAACCAAACAGCTCTTATCTACAAGGGTAAGCTAAAATATCTGACTAATAAGCCTATACAACCATCACATAAAAAATGAATGAATTGTTTGCCTCCAGAATTGGAAAGTTGGCACCAAAGAGTGGCTAGAGGCACGAAGCACTACGACTCAGCCAGTCGTCTATTTTTAGACGCGATGACCAAACTGTACGAAAGCGGAGCGAGCACTAAGAAACTTGGGGAGGCCCTGTTGAAGTTTATCTACCTGTTGAAGGGGGTAGAACTTGGACACATGAAAGAGACCGAAATGCCCACCGAGCCAGCCGGTGGCATCACGGAAGGCATCACCGAGCCCCAAAACGGCACCAACCCTAATGGTACCGAATCCGAGGATTTGACGAGTTCGACGAATCCGGACTCGAGCCTGATGCCCACGCCAATGCTGGGCAACTCCGCAAGCATGGTGCTGGAGACCTCCACCGTGGTCGTCATGGCGACCAACTCCATGGAGGTCTTGAACATTAGTCCCTCTGCGACAGTGGTGGAAATGACGTCCAGTGAAAATGCTATCACACCACCGTCTACGGAGAACAGTAACTCTACAGGTACAGCTTGGAAACGTAGTACTGTATATTCAAATTAAATTATTTAAGTAATAACACGGTTCAGTAATATTGTTCAGAAGAGTTGTCGATATGATCTAACGCCGCGTGCTTTCCATCCATGACAAAAAAAAATTCTGAAAACTTACCACAAAATAATCTGTTTGAGTTTAACGGAGAATATAATGTAAGTAACACATATTCTGGTGGTTTTTCACCAGATGACCATAAGGAAAGGTAAAATAATTTTATAAGAACAGAAACACAACAAAAATGCAAAATCACATACGAATGTCTTGTTTAAGGAAGGAAAGGAAAGAAGCAAAAAATAAAAAATAGACGAAAACAATTTGAAATCCTACTATGGCTAATAGTGTTGAATTCTATTCAACTCCACTATATTACTTTTTGGGGGATATTTACAGGGATATATTACCTTGTTTTCGTCACCTTCTTTCCACGTTTTTTCATACACAGAATCTTTCTTTTCTTAGATGGATCCATGAATGTAACAGAGGCGCCATCTACCGGCGTAACAGAACCCACCACTGGAGGTAACTGTATCATTGCTTTTGTTTTTATCCAGTGCTCACAGCCAAGCTATACTTTCCGATCCTAAACCAAACTCATCTGTATAAAATACTTGTCATGGGACAGGTAAAATTATTTACGGTTTTTATATTCTTTCAAGTTTGGAAGAAACGCGCGTGAATCTGGTTCAATCCCAGACATGGTCATGATGTTGGTGGAAGTTGTACACAGCGCGAGATCTCAACTGGATAGTGGGCGTATCGAGTATGGAACTTTGGCCGAAACTTTAATACGAGATCGTATTTTGTTGGGTATTAACGACAATGATTGCTAGATTGCTGAGGATACCTGACTTAACATTGGCTAAAATTGTTGAACTGTATAGAGCTCATGAGATATCTGAAACCCAGTTAAGGACATTAAATGACGCCGAAGCCGCAAGTACTGTGAGTGAACTGTGCGGAAAACCTAAACAGAGCTCTAAGTCTTCCCAACATCAAAATGAATTTGATCGCACGTCTTGACACTGTAACACACCCAGAGGAAAGTGAAGATGTGTTTGCTGAACTAGGTCTAATGAAAGACACTATGGTTAAAATTAAGTTGCGAGATGATGCTATTCCGTATTGTTCTACAACAGTTAGGCGAGTACCTATTCCACAACTTAAGCAAGCTGAGGAAGAGCTCAGGCGTATGGAGCGTCTCGGTGGGATAATTCCTGTCACAGAACCGACTGATCGGTGTTCGCATATGATCGTTGTACCTAAACGTGGTGGTAAAGCACACATTTGCACTGATCTAAAACCGCTTAATAAAGCCGTTAAGCGTAAGTTGTATACTCTACCAACGGTCGACGATATACTTCACAAACTGTCAGGAGCTAAGGTATTTTCTAAGTTAGATCCATCGTCTGGTTATTGGCAGTTGGGTCTTGCTGAAGACAGTAGTAAATTAACAACTTTCATAATGCCTATTGGCAGATTCAGATTCTTGAGAATGCCGTTTGGAATTTCAAGTGCCAGTGAAATTTTTCAGCGTAAAATGACTAAATTGTTAGATTGTTTACCCGGGTCAGCGGTATTCCACGATGACGTCATGGTATTTGGTCCAGACGCAAAGGAACATGATGACAATTTGTCCAGTGTGAGTGAGTGAATCTGGCATGAAACTCAATAAGGAGAAATATGAAATTAGACAGAGTGTTGTGTTGAGTTCTTAGGGCATTTGGTGAGTAAGGATGGTATTAAGCCTCATCCTGATAAAGTTCAAGCCATAAAGGACCTAAATCCACCTACCGACGTGAACCAGCGCAGGCAGGTAATGGGTATGATGGACTATTTGGGGAGACATGTGCCTCAGATGGCGGGGATAGCAGGTCCGCTTAATCGCAAAAACTTGCAGGATGGTACTGGAATGAACCTCAGGAGCGATCATTTCAGACATTAAAGGACTTTCTGAATCACCGGTCCTAGCTTTTTATAATGTTACTAAGCCGACAACAGTGAGTGCTGACGCTAGTGAGTACGGTATTGGAGCTGTGTGCAACAACACGGTGATGGGCTGAAACCCGTGGCTTACTGTTCTCGTCGACTGACCGCCGCTGAACCACAAGAAGCCCGGATGGAGAAAGAGTGCTTAGCTAGCACTTCGGCATATGAAAAATTCAACAAGTACATTTGTGGACTCGAACATTTCAGTTTTTTGACCGACCACAAACCACCGGTTCCACTGATCAATGATCGGAACATTGAGCAAGTTCTAGTGAGATGTCAAAGACTCTTACTCAGACTGATGCGGTATAATGCTAAGGCTCAGTATGTACCGGGGAAGGGTCTAATCATAACAGACTTATTGTTTAGATCTCTCATGAATACAACCTATGAACCAGATACAGAGCCTGAGATTGTAGCCTAGGTGCAACCAGTTGGAGCTAACCTGCGGATCTCAGATGCATTGCTTCACGAAATCAGATTGTCAACTGACAACGATCACGTCTTGCAGCAAGTGATCGACTACACCATTGAAGGTTGGCCCAGATGCGTGCACAGTATTGATAATGATGTTCGTGAGTTTCACAGTATCCATGGTGAATTTGGTGTTGTTGATGGACTGTTGGCGTGGGACGCGCATTGTTATTCCTGAGTGTATGCGGGAGAGTACAATGGAGAAACTTCATCATGGACACTAGGGACTGACTAAATGTCTTGAGCGTGCTAAACTGACAGTCTGGTGGCCAGGGCTTATGGCCACGGCTTAATGAGGTAATTGAACGTGTCGTGAAACATTGCCAGGTTTAGAGAGTTGCTGAAAGCCATGAAACACTGCGATCTTCACCAATACCAGACTGTCCTTGGTGCAGAGTTGTGTGAACTGAATCGCGAGAAGTATCTCGTAGTTGTCGATTACTATTCGAGATATACTGAGACCGCTTACCTACCCATTACAAAGGTCAGTGTAGTTATTGGGAAACTGAAGAATATGATATCTCGTTGGGTTATCCCAGAGACATTGGTAAATGATAACGGACCTCGGTTCACTTGCAGTGAGTTTGATGCTTTTGTGAATACGTATGGCATCAAGCATGTATCTAGTAGCTCTCACTTCCACCAGTCAAACGGTGAGGCAGAAAAGCTGTGCAGGCAGCAAAGAACATTATCCGTCAGAAGGATCCATTCCTTGCGTTACTGTCGTACAGAGATACACCTATACCTGGCTTAGGCTACAGTCCGAATGAATTGATGTTGTCAAGGAAAGTAAGGACGACTGTTCCTGCCTTGCCCAGTATGTTACAGCCTAAATGGCCTAACAAAAGCGAGATCCAGCATAATGATAGTCGAGCCAAATCTGACCAGGCCTATCATTTCAACAAGAGACATGATGCCACAGATTGCATGTGCTACAACCCGGAGACAACAACGTTCGTATGAAACTTGACAACGACAAACAGTGGAGTCCTGGATATCCGAGCTCCTACATAGTACGTGACGAAAATGGCGGATTGTACCGTCGAAACCGAAAACATCTACTTTATGTACCAGGGGATACCCATTTGTCAAATCAGTCAGGCTGGACCACCTGATTTGAAGGTGGTTAATGATGCGAATGTACCAACAGCAATCTCTAGTCCACAGCAGCTGTCACCAGACCGTTCTAATGTTGGAGCGTCTGATCAAATGTCATCAGTTGGACATCGTATCAAACCGGTCAAGCGATTAGACTTGTGACTGTAATCTGTAGTTTGTAGTCTAACTGATGACAGTCAAAGTGGACAGTTAAGGTGTTTTCTTTTGTTTTCTGTTTGTCGTGTTCAAGGCTTGAAATAAATGTGTGCTCTGATGATGTATCGCACATTTCTTGATAACCTTTCTTTCAGAAGAGACATTGATTTTTTGTAATTTCTAGTTTCGGATGGACAATGTCTAAGAAAAATTAGCTGGGTTCTTTGCTATATCATTTGTGTTGCTGGATCGAAAACCTCCCCAGCTTAACTGAATTTGAATTGTAAACTTAAAGGGGAAGATGTCGGAATGTGTCATTGAATGGTACATGGAGCAAGGGAGACTACTCTAGTTTTCACGAGAGTTTAAGACACTGTACCGCTTCTTGGTAATAAACACTTCTTTGTAAACCCACTGACGAATCCATGTGGTTATGACACAGGGCACTGGTGCTCGTGTGGTAATATTGGTAGTCTGTTGGGCGTTTGTTCCACACAAGATGCCTTCCCCCAATTTGGCACATAAGCCTGTACGCCACACTTGTGTAAGGGGAGGGGGGGTAGTAACCCCCTGGGGCTCCTCTGTCCGCCACTGTAAAGTGAAAATCTTGAAACTGGCTTTTCAGCAAAAATCAGTCGGTAAAATAATCAATCAGTCAGTCTGCCATGCGTGTCTGTTTTCTCACAAGATCGTCTTGCTTTCTGTTACCAGTTTCTGGGCCACTAGGCGGTACAGTTACGCCTCCCACTGAGACTGAAACAACAACAAAATCCAGCGTGGGAGAGGACGGTACGTACTGTGAACCAGAACAAAACTGAACCATGGAGCTAGTACGGTCGATATTTGGGAGCAACCACTCGAATTCAACCACACTACAACGTCTTGATATATATTTTAGTAGAACTTGTACAGGCCATACAGAAGTAGACATTGTTCTATTTTCATTTCACTTGTCGTAGGTGACTTACTTATTTTTAAAAAATCCTCTTTGCTTATTTGAGAAATTACCTGTCTATAATACTATTCTTTCGATGACGGGGTTGCTTGTTTCCTGTCTTTGCACGTAGGTTTGATTTCATTCGTTTGCATTCTGGCGTGTTTTACTAGCTTTATTCTTTGTGGGTTGGTTTACTAGCTAAGTTCTTTGTCTATTATTTTCTAGCTTTATTCTTTGTCGGCTAGTTTTATTTTTTGTCTCTTTGCTTTACTCTTGAGTTCCTTGAGCTATTGAATAGTTGAGTCTACCTTCGGTGCATTAAAAGTTAGTAGTGTTTCTGAAACCGATGATCGCCGGTTATACGTTTGTATACTTGAGCAGAACTTGATATAAATGTCATAACAGCATCTCCGCCCACTAAATATATAAAATATATCTAAATTTTACAAAACTATAGTTTAGTATATTATTATTAAGATCTCTTCGTACATACATACCTTTTCCTTGTCCAAATCTCAAAGCCGACAACTATAGGTACTAATATTTTTGTAAATGTTTCACGTAGTACATAGACAACGGCTCATGTGGGCAAGTGGGGCTTAAGTGGATGGGGAATGAGGTTACAGGGCCTTACTGCAGGGTAATGAACCAGGTACCTCTGACCAATGCGATCGGTATGAGTCCATCTCACGCTGATTTCTTCTCCGGTCGTACATGAGAAGGTTCACCAACAACGTGCGGATGGTCGTTGGTTTTCGTCGGGCTTTGTCCGGTCTTCTCCCGACATAATGCTGCCAACCGTTGTATAAGTGAAATATTATTGAGTTCGGCAAATAACACCAATCAAATACATAAACAAATACATCATACAGCGGTCAATGGACCTGTTCTGGTTCAGATCCGGTTCTTGAGAAGGACTTTCTAGATGCCCGGTTCCGTCTTATGCAGCCATAAAGCTGAACGGCGACAAGTAATTGAACATTTCTTGAGTAAATGGCGTTAAAACAAGAATCAAATAAATAAATTAATTAATACTATATGTCATGGGGGCCTCGCACGCACTTTTCAATGATGCGTTTATCTCGCCTCAGCTGACTGACCTTTGACAAATGAAATCCTAGGCTCAAATTCGTCTCCCGGGCGTGTCGTAAAGGAATTTGACGTTTAAGGAGTCTGTGAATCGGAGATTTGGGGCAAAAACTCGATCAGCTCAAATCCAATCAAAGTTTTGCTGTTGTTATAGAATAGAGAAATAAAATTACCTTTCGCAAAATATCCGCTTCGCCTGAGCTCATTTTACCGGCTAAAATCGGTGACTAAGTGCATCAAATTTATAATGCGGGCCGTTTTATAGCACAAGTGTTTTCTGAATAGCAATAATTTGAGCTGTGCATGGTAATTGAAAAAATTTAATTTGACTAGCGAATGCTTTTTGTTCTGTATTTGTTTTTTCCCTCAAAAATCTTCGTTGACCTTTAAATAGATATTTAATAATCTGAGGGGTTTCCGTTTGCAGGAGAATGGGGTCCATGGAGCTCTTGTTCAGGTTCGTGTGGAGCCTGCGGCACTCGGAAACGACTTAGGGACTGTTCGGTGACCGGATGTAGGTAAGTCTGCCCGTGGGACTTGGGCAGCGGAAAAGTTTATAATTGTATTTAATGAAAGTTTTACGATGGGTTATGGCCTGCTTTAGAGTAGAACAAAAGAGCCTTTAGCGTCGTATGGTCCATACGGTCTCCCACAATCCAAATACATAACGAATTGCATTTCATTCACCACAAAGATTAAATAATCTAAAGTACTTTTGGATACACTGAAACAAATCTGTTACCTGAGTGATAAAAGATTAGTCCGTTCCTCATAAAGATTTCAACTGGAGATGTTTTTTTTTGGGGGGGGGGGTTACCAGCTAAATAATGCTATATGCTATGATTTATGTTGCCTTTCCCTTTAATGTACTTTAAAGGGTAAAGAATGGACACTGATTGAATGACAGTGTAGACAGGGTTTCCTGGGTTGAACTCTGCAGTTGTCGTCAAGCTTAAATAAATCCACCATACATAAAATTTAGCATTGATCAAGAATAGGATTAGATTTCTCTATCTCTCACACCAGCCAATCGAATCGATTTTTTATCCCTTTATGGCAAAGGTCAAGTTTATCAGGGACCTTGTCTTATTGTCTTTACAGTAAAGGTCAACTTTATCAGGGACCTAGTCTTATTGTCTTTACAGTAAAGCTCAACTTTATCAGGGACCTAGTCTTATTGTCTTTACAGTAAAAGTGAGCAGATTCAGAAATGCGGACTCCATCCATGCCCTAGTCGGCTCATTGCATCCAAACACTACTGCTACAAGCCCGTGGAATGCCCAGGTGTAAAATACCCGGGAAATTATCCTTTTAAGGGCGGCTATCCGAGCTATCCCTACACCGGAGCACCATCTTTCCCGGACCAGGTGTATTCCCAACAACCGAACCCTTACGGCTATCCCGTAGCCCGCAAGCGGCGGACAGCCTACGACAGGCCATATCCGGGTCAGAGGTCATCTCCGCGCCAAACAGGCACATACAACATCAACATTCAGGCCGGATCGACGTACCAAGGCAGACCAGAACGAGGCTCTCCAGTGGGTGAAAATGTTTACAAGGACGCCTCGGGAAAATGTTCAGCGTAAGTCTTCTAGAGCAGACCCCTCAGCATTGTTTTATTTATTTGTTTGTTTATTTATTTATTTATTTACTTATTGGATTGTTGTTTTACGCCATACTGAAGAATATTTCACTTATACGACGGCGGTCAGCATTATGATGGGCGGAAACCGGACATAGCTAGGGGGAAACCCACGACCATCTGCAGTGCATTTTCTTAACGTTTAACTGTTATTAAATCGGATGTCAACACACCATTTTAAGTAACTCTAGAAAAGTATTGTCTAACAAATTACAATTGGCACGATTCATTTTTTTTACCAAATTCTTCTAAATACGTTAAGGTGCTGGGTGTCGTCTAAATTGCTACTGTTAAGGCGTTTGCATGAACAGTTAGAATAAACACCTAGCACAAGTAAAATGAGGAGAGGCCATATATCACGTGACAAGTGACAATTTGCCAACCATTTGCCAACAACTGTGACACTGTCGTTACGGCTCAAGTTTTACTCCGTATGCTGTAGTCTATGCTGATCTGATTCAAATTAACTGCATATCATCCTTGTGGAACCAGTTGTCCGTCACTGGTGGAGACTTCCTGTCTAGCAGCTTGAGACATCTGCCAACGAAAAGAAGTGTACAAATATCATATATACGAAGGAGCAAAGACGCTTATTCTTTAAATGGCCAGGATGCAGATTCTGAGAATTTTCAATCACGGTCTTGGACACGAAATGAATGAACTAATTTTGCAGCTCTCACTGTTCCTGGAGATTTAGTGACAGTAAGTGGTTGACATGCTTCGATGGCCATTTGAGCAGTCGTTCGTTGAAAAACACTTGCCCTTTACTAGTATTGTATGAATCTGTGGGTTTCACGAAGGAAATTTCGCATTTAACAGGCCAAAGACTGGTGGTTTACCCTGGGTTGTTCCATCCATAATACTGGCCAAAATATATAAAATATATTAAACAATAAAAAAATTAACTAAATAAAAAAATGATAAATAAACAAAATAACTATGATATTGTGCGAATGCATTTGATACATGCCATATGCGATAAACGCCGCATCCCTGTGACATCTTATGTTCTTTGAAGTGAACAACGAAATATATTAAAATATATTAAACACTCGTTAACCATCAAAATTTCTTTTTGAAACAGGTATACGCTGTGTGAGACAACGTACGAGTCAGGGCCATACTGTTGCCCAGGCCACAAGATACGAGGAGCGTGGTGTATGACGGAACAGTACTATCAGTGGTACAGCCGTTACTATGCGTACTACAAGCAATGACAGAGTTGTCCGCCTTGATGGTTGTCATATGAAGTTGACCTGACGGAGTTACCTATCAACGTATTTCGTTATTAACTTTTATATTCATAAGGTTTGAGGGAATCAAACTGACCTCATTTACGAACTATAGTCCATAACGTAAATACGTAAGTATGAGATGTTGTAATGTTTTTGTATTAAGTCGTCATCCCAAGGACTCTTTGCCTCCTTTCAAAAATTTTACTGAAACTTTTCACTGTAAATTTCGATGTTTAATTGTTAAATATTTTTATGCATCAGATATTAAACACTTCGAGACTGTAACAGTATAGTATGGGCCTATATAGATGTACATGATTTAGGCACTTATGTTCAACACTTAAATATATGTGTATATTTATTAAACACGCTTGTTTGAAGTGTAATCACAAATTCAACGCGTTGGGCGTTGGCCATTTTACAGTGTATTGTATTTCTAAACTGCACGTTGCGCCTTTCTGAAACAGGTCCGTCTTTCTGAATATTTACTGTCTTTCTGAAATACTTACGGTTTTTAAACACAATGTCGACTTTTCAAAACTGTAGTCTTAATTTCCAGACCATTTTGAAATTTTAAAGCCTTTCCGCCTGTCTGAAACATTACTGTAATTCTACAACATTACCGCCTGTCTGAAACATTACTGTTATCCTACAAAATTACTGTCTGTTTGAAACATTACTGTCTTTCTGAACAATTTATAGTCTTTCTCGAACAATATCGTTCTCCTGAAACACTATCGTCTTTTTGAAGGATCAACGCCTTTCGGAAACATTAAAGTTTTTGAAGGGTATTAATTTTTCAGAAAAATGTTATCATTTGTATAATTATTACGATCTAAAAAGGAACATCTTTCTGAAAGAGTACTTGTTTCTGAAACTTTACCGTCTTTCTCAAACATTACCGTCTTTCTCAAATATTACCGGATAATATAAAGTATATTTGAAATTGTACTGAATTTTTCGAACATTTACAGCTTTCCCAATACCACTCCGTCTCAGAAAACATAGCCATACCTCAGGGACTTTTATGAAACTTTTCTTCCTCTCTGAAACCATAACCCTTGGTGAAAATTTACTATAAACTATTTATCCCATTCAATCACCTACCAGAGAAATGCTTTTGATGCCACTCTTAAGTATTCTCTACAAATGACGACCAATCTGTCAGTTTTACTCCGAAAAGAAAAGGGTAAAATAACTCACATTTTCGAGACGTATTTTAATGCATATGATACGGTAAATGGGTTACCAACAATTTTCGAAGTACTTTGGGATTTGATTTAATCTGAAACTGGCAGACAGTGATACTTAGTTAAAAGAAAAAAACGAAATTAAAGCGAACATCAGCAGAAAGACCATTACAACTGTAACTAACAAAGCTTTAATTATCTTTTTAATTTTTTTTCGAAAAATTGGCTTTGATCATTTATTTTTCTTTTGTTTTTAGAATCTTCTTTCACTGAATTAAATGCATTTTAATGCTTTGATTGTAAGGTTGGCATTTTTGGACCGTATTGCAAATGTATATTAATGGCGTTACATCGATTTTCTGTCCCCTATATGGATTCGCTTTTATTGCACGGGCGCACATTATATAAGCATCTCTGACAAGAATATTATTCAGCCCTGACCCAAAGGCAGTCAAACCAGATGTATGACGTCACTGACGATATACCTTAGCTGTATAATCCAGAGTATTTCACTTTACACCTCAAACATTTTATTCGCCACGATATGGCTGAAATACTCCCAAGGTGGAGATAAGCCGTAATCATTCATTCGTACAATCATTTTACTGCCTTTTATTGTGTTTATAAAAATACTTAAAGAAGATTGAAACATTTTCAGATAAACTTTTAATGTTTTTTCTGCTGATATTTACTTTATTTTAACGGCATCTTTCAATCTATGGTTGGTCGTATTTAGTTTCTTATTAATCGCATATATGTGTAGCTGTGTGGATTTCATCGACGGGGAGTTAAATTCCAATTCCTTACTTTTCACAAAATATTTTGCCTCTAAGCAATATTGAAATAAACAGTTCTCGCCCATTTTCGTTAAATCTCGTTTCTTGTGTGAATTGCTTAGATTTACGTACATCTGTCCCTACCTTTCCTGTCATAGTTTCGTTTCGCATACAAGTAAAACGTTATCATCTTTTAAAGGGTGTCTTTTGAATAACCTCTCTCTGGACATAAATATAGAAAAACTGTAAAAAGGTGATGAATCAAAATCTCTACAAGGGCTAAGTCACATGTAATGAAATTAGCTATGCAATATATAGACGCCAGCAACAGGTTTTGTTAATGTCATTTACATAAAAATTGCTTTTTCCGTGTCGAAACACTTTGACAACTCTCAGACTTGCCCTCCTTTTCTCACTTCTTTTTTTCTATTTCGTTCTGCTCTTTTCTTTTTTTATCTTTTATACCGCATTTCGGACAATCGGCTCTGTTGTTTCTTTCTTTTTGCTTTTGGTATCTTAATTTACTGTCATCGTATTCTCACATCTGCAGTACAGCCGTTAATTTGTACTTATTAAGGGAATGGGTCTAATAAGCTTTTTAGAGCTTATTCCCAATCCCATTGTATACTACGCAATAAAATATGTTGAATTCAAAGAGTTCCTCGTCGTTAGCGTCCTTGTGGGGTAGGGTGACCCGTGAGCCTCTCGCCAATACGGTCGCTGTGAGTTCAAGCCTCTACCGTCGTAAATGGGAAGGTCTGCCAGCAAGCCAGGGATTTCCTCTGGTTTCCTCCCGGTTTCCTCCCACCATAATGCTCACCGCCTTAGAGTAAGTGAAATATCCTTGAGTACGGCGTAGAACACCAAGAAAATAACTAAATCAAATCTTTTGTAGAACTCGTCCTATCTGGTAGGCACAGGGACTCGGGTTCAATCTCAAGCCTAGTCGTCTTGACCCCACCTCAATATGTAATATGATGGAATAGTCCAAGCCCTGGTGATCTCTGTATTTATTTATTTATTTACTTATTTATTTATTTATTTATTTAGTTAGTTAGTTAGTTAGTTATTTGATTTATGTTTTACGCCGTACTCAGGAATATTTTACTAATAATATATATAATGATCTCTGTATTGGTGTACAGATTTAGCAGAGCGTCGTGTCTGGTAACTTCATTATAAATTATTCACTTGGAGCTCGTTAAAACTCCCTGCCACGTGTGTGAAAGTTGTGTTACACTACGTGATCCTGTGGCCTTTCCTACAATACCTCAGGTTAAACCCTCAGGCTGTACACAAAAACTGCAACGTCACAGCAGAATTTCATTACAATTTACACCTCTTTGTTGCCCATCAGAGTCTCCCATACAAGTGAGAAATTGCACTGAATATATCATCCCCTAGACTCACTAACAAATTAGCTCAACCCGGTATATACTTATACATAGTCGATAGTTATACATGTATCATAGTGATATAACGGGGATCCGTGGCCGATGGGTTAGAGGGTTTCTGCTGCGCAATAGAGCAGCAGCACTTTTATCAATGAGATCGCTGTGAGTTCAAGACCATTTCATGCTGGTTTCATCTATGTCCATCCGTGGGAAGGTCTTCTAGTTGCCTGAGGATATTCGTCGGTTTCCCCTGGTTCAGCACGGCTTTCTCCCTCCACAAATCTCGCCGCCGTCGTATAACTGAAATATTCTTGAGTACAGCGTTAAACACCAATCAAATAAATAAACGAATCAAGCATTTTGGCTGAAATATGGCTGAAATGCTTTCCACGTGGAGTTAAGCCATAATCATTCATTCATTCATTAAAACATTTAACTGCTTTTAATTCTGTTTAAAAAATTCTGATAGAAAATGAAATATATTTAGGCTAACTTTTAATGGTTTTTCTTCTGACGTTTTCTTTCTTTTACATTTTAAATGCCTCTTTCAATTTCGACCAACCAAAAAGGTCAAAACGCGAAAGTTTTTTGTCGTGAAAATACGATGCACACGTGCAGTGCAAACAACAATGTGCATATGAATTTTCCCCTTGGTCCTGTCCGCTTTTCCTCCCTCCATATGGCTGTCCGCGTCGTATAGGTGAAATATTCTTGAGTACGGTATGGTCAAATGAATAAATATATAGCGATATATACAAATAGGCGAGCTATAGTTCAGAAGTGGAAGAGTCAATTTTCCATAATGCAATTTCAAAATGCATCAGGCTCTCTCACTCTCCAATCAACCTCCACCATTACTTCTGAGGAAAAATGTGTACTTATTAGTAATTGACTGCATCGTATGCTGCCTAGCTTCAAAGGGTTACATTTCCGACCATAGCCTACGTAGGAAGGATTGCCAGCAACCCAGGTATGGTCATGGTTTTTCCCCCGGGCTCTGCCCGGCTTCCTCCCACCATAATGCTGGCTGCCGTCGTATAAGTGAATTACTCTTGAAAACGGTGTAAAACACCAATGAAATAAATAAATAAATAAATCAGTCAAAGGGGGCCTTCGTGGCTGAGTCGGTTAGCGCGCTAACGCAGCACAACGGCCCAGATGTCTCCCACCAATGCGGTCGCTGAGTTCAAGTCCAGCTCATGCTGACTTCCTCTCCTGCCGTATGTGAGAATGTCTGCCAGCAACCTGCGGATGGCCTTGGGTTTCCCCCCGGGTCTGCCCAGTTTCCTCCCACCATAATGCTGGCCGTCGTCGTATAAGTGTTATATCCTTGAGAATGGCGTAAAACACCAGTGAAATAAATAAATGAAAGGGGTTATAAAACAAGGGAGGTAACTCTGAAAAGCGCTTGGTTATGTTTCGCACCACTTCGTTGGACGCAAAAGAGGGAAAAGAAATTGTGCCAGCTCTGATAACACACATTCGTGTTGACGTCACAGATAAAACCAAGTCATGCTGTAACAGGAAGTCAGACCTTTAGACTCTAGAGTTATAAAGCACCACCATATCTTATCCCCAGTTTTTTTTTCCCACAGCGGTACTTGAAAGTCACCGTTCATATGTTTTTTTTGTGTTGTGACGAAGGTAACCTATAAACATATGGCCAATTTCTCGATTGATTGATTGACTGATTGCGGTTACTTGGTGCATTGATTGAGTGATATCGATTGCAAATATTTGGATATATTTACACTCGTCTAGTACTGCCATGATTGATGTACTGGGAGATTAATTGCTGGCGATGTATAGAAGAAATTCGGAATTTTGCGTTCGTGCAAAAGCAGATTAACTGGTTGATTGATTAATTAGTTGACTGACCTACTGACTGACGTTTGCCCATTCATTGGTTGATAGACTGACTGACTGATTAAATCGAAAGAGGACATGCAGTAGCAATTCTGACGTTTGATCATTAGTGAAATAATTTTACGATCCGGGTCATGGCATGCCTTGTCTATCTGGGCTATAGAGAACAAACAAGTCACCACTGTGTTTATCAGATGGTGTAATCTTTTCAATATCCGGGTTCCAATCTTACTCGATTGGGGGGGGGGGGGCGGCGTAGGAGTGGCCATGTGGTTAAAAAAATGTCTCTTAATCACTGAGACACTTCAAGAGCCGATTCTGTAGTAGTCTTCGACAACGTATCCTCAAGGCCTCTGCCACGCCCACTGCCCAGTATGTCTGACATCTGAGTAAATCTAGACCACTGATGTCTATTATGTTGGATATAAAACCACTTCAATTTTTCCTTTTACCTAATTTTGCCCAAGCCATGTTCCTAGGGGGTGTAAGTTGTTACTTCTTATACACTTATACGGTTAGGTAAAACACTAATCTCCTCGTTCCTGATGACTTTGTGAAAATAAGGGGTCGACCATAATATAAAAGACGACAGCATAGAGAGCAAAACCAGAGCAAACGGCGATAGTGTGATCCATGGCAAGTGGCCACACGTAAGGGCTCGTGGAAAACCACTTTTATTATTTATACATCAGTGAAATCCCAGCATTTCTTTCACTGATAAAAGTGTTATTTTCACTGCAGTGAAATATCACATTATGATATTTCACACCCGGACGTCGTGATGTCAAAAAAGAAACATTTTTCTCAGCGGAATGACGTCATAATGCAAGTTTACTCAACTGCTAAATTGTCATGTCACGCAAGAAGATACAACGTCATATAACACACCATGCACACGATGTCATGCTCTAAACTTGTCTGTGACAGCCTAAGGCTGGAAAAAATGCCGAAAACTCTTTAATGTACACAAAATCATGATTCTGTTAGTGTATAAATAATAAATAGAATATTGCACATTGAAGGTTGAATGTCATAAATATTGTTCTCGTGAGAGGTGGAAATGATAACCCACTCGAAGCTTCGCGTCTTGTGGGTTGTCATTTCCACCTCTCACTCGAACAATATTTATTCAGCCTTCACTGTGCAATATCCTCTATTTCTTCAACCAATATGTTGTATCTATTTGCACGTCACATGTGGTAAATTCTTGAGTATAGCGAAAAACGATCAGATGAGTAATCAAATGTGACATTATAAAAGGAGACTATGTGATACCTCTAGCCAGCCTTTGACTTGCGCCTTGAGTTCTGGAGCTTTGGGCTTCTATTTGAATTTCGCGCCATGCGCCACTGCCATTGAATAAAAATTAATCAGCCTTGCTCTGTCTGTATTTCGGTATAAAACGGGATTGTGTTCGTCGACTACACAAGCCTTCCCGAGGCTCGGTTCCTGTGCGTTGTTATCATGTGGTTGCTTTTTTGTACTAACAACACACCATTTAGAGTAAGTTTAGGTCAGTGACGCCTGAAAAAAATGTAATTTCCATAGGCGGGGGTGTAACTTGGTGCTAGGCTGGGGTGTAACTTGGTGCTAGGCTGGGGTGTTGCCTGGTGCTAGAAAGGTGTGTAAGGTGGTGCTAGGATGGTGTGTAAGGTGGTGCTAGGAGGACCTGTAACATGGTGCTTGGAGGGCCTGTAACATGGTGCTTGGAGGACCTGTAACATGGTGCTTGGAGGACCTGTAACATGGTGCTTGGAGGACCTGTAACATGGTGCTTGGAGGGCCTGTAACATGGTGCTTGGAGGACCTGTAACATGGTGCTTGGAGGGCCTGTAACATGGTGCTAGGAGGACCTGTAACATGGTGCTTGGAGGGCCTGTAACATGGTGCTAGGAGGACCTGTAACATGGTGCTTGGATCGCGTGTAAGTTCCTACTATTTAAGCATTTACATGAGCAGTTGAAATAAAACCCAACCTGAGGTAAACTGACAACTGCCAAACTGTAAAGTGACCAACCTGCCAACTGTTACACTGTCCTCGCGGCTCTGGTTTTATTCTTTATGTTGTAGTGTTTTTATATTCTAACAGAATATCCTGGACACCAGGACACACAGACCCTTCCAGACGACGATGAGATACAGCCTATATCACACCAGGACACACAGACCCTTCCAGGCGACGATGAGATACAGCCTATATCACACCAGGACACACAGACCCTTCCAGGCGACGATGAGATACAGCCTATATCACACCAGGACACACAGACCCTTCCAGGCGACGATGAGATACAGCCTATATCACACCAGGACACACAGACCCTTCCAGGCGACGATGAGATACAGCCTATATCACACCAGGACACACAGACCCTTCCAGACGACGATGAGATAAAGCCTATATCACACCAGGACACACAGACCCTTCCAGGCGACGACGAGATAAAGCCTATATCACACCAGGACACACAGACCCTTCCAGACGACGACGAGATAAAGCCTATATCACACCAGGACACACAGACCCTTCCAGGCGACGATGAGATACAGCCTATATCACACAATGTAATATTTGTAAAACTCTGTGCATTACTTGACGATTTTGATCACCACCACAAGTTATTACTCCAATTACTAGTGTGTCAGTGATATTCCACATAACACTTTTACTCTGAGTTACTTAAGATTCACAACCTGTAATTTACTCTTCTCTTGTAAGTAAATATATACGAGGTGTCCAGGACCTCTGGCATCCATAATACTGTCTAATTTCGCATAACCCGTGCTTATAGTGGCGGTGTAAACCTCTTGTGGAAGAAATCCCCGTCCTGAATATGCTAGGGATGAACAATTGCAATAAGAACGCAAATGATATACATGTTTTGGTGTGTGACTGCTTACATATAACGCTGGTGCAAGATTCGGGTGCTAATTAAATTTCGTGTGCCTAGAACATTGCTAACATCTTTTCAGCATCATTGAACACCGGTGACAGCTTTTCTTAACATGAACCCGTCCTAATTTCTTATTTGGTAAAATTTCCTAGTTCTGTGGTACTTTGGATGCGTTCAGTGTTGTTTTAGAAATTCGTCTTACGATTGACTATAGGTATAGCGAATGTCTGTTTCCACGCCTGTAGATTCCGTCCGTAAAAATCGGGTGGTAAATGCCACAGCAGGACAACATGTAGCATTGACAAGTGTTAATAATTAACGACTTGGCTCCTAGACTATGCGTTGGACAATTCATCAGCCTAGTGTTTAAATAGCTGGCAGGTTTGCTACATAATAAGAAGTCCTATACACCAACAGCCGCGCCAGCATATTGAGAAACCGGGCGTTATATTTTCATGCATTGACCTATGCAGGCCTATATATAGACTACAACGCTTCGCTTCGCTGGTGTACTCAACCATAACTTTGCCTAACTTTATAATAACGATTAATAAATAGCATTATATTGCATACAATCGTTTTGGGAATTATACATTTTAAATGTGGTCTGCGGCTTGGGCTAGATGTAATTTCAAGCCCCTAGAACAGCACAGAATTATAGGTAGCTGCTGGCGTAATCACTGATTCACAGGCGTACACGAAAGCTGTGCATTTTATACGGGTTGGTAAGACACCTACTTGACAGTAGAAAGAGGACTACACATGACTGCGGGTAAAAATAGAAGTCCGTCTTTCTGCAGAGATCATGCGATATCATTTAGTTACGCCGAGCTACTTACAGCTATAGTTATGAGACTTGCCCGGAGTATACAAACAGTGACTTGTTTATTGGTTCTTTGGTGCGCGCGCATGTAGCTGGGTACATCCTCTTTTAGCGCAAGCATACAGCCGCTCTGGCGTATTTCCTATGCGCTGTGCCAGAGCGATACAGGTTTCGGGTACACGTGCAGCTTTCTTTCGTGACCGGGCTGGGGTTTGAAGACGGATTGTCCGTATCGAGTGATCATGTCATTTCTTGAGTTACGGGCCACGTGCGTGCTTGTGTCTGGATATAAAGCCTGTCTAACAGTCCCTACGACTGTCGCCTTGGTCTGACATATATATATATATATATATATATATATATATATATATATATATACACACACCTGGTTTATATACCCCACGGAGAGAACTCGGGCTACTGTATTTACTTGATGAATCGACCCACCGCAGCAGCTGTGTTTGTGCTTATCGGCCCTCCTATTATTCAAGCAGGCATCAACAACAGGCTTTGGGCTCTATATGAATATATACACACGCTACAGAATTGTCCACAGCCGTGCTGTTCGGCAGCAATGAAAGGCAATCGTATTAATCCTACCGGCAAGTTAGTTAAGGAATCCATATGGCCTGAGGAAATTATAAGCAGCTAGCATGCTTAGTACTGTAACCGGGCTCCACATGCCAAAGCCTCTCTCGACTGACGTAACACTGTTGTCATTGACTGGACAATATGCCAGCGGATTGCGAATTATTCCCGGACATACCGTTATTTCGAGGTAATCAGAAGTGGAATTTCAGGGAATGTAAGCCCCTTATGGTGGTATAGTGACTTCTGAGTTACGGAATCTATTTGTGTGTTCGACCCTCTTCACCAGCTCCGGAAACTATACAACACGAGCCTTTCGTGGATCAGGGCGAAATCAATTGAGTGAGAACAACGAAGTTATATCAAAAATAACTCAACTCGGCTGGTGTAATCAGGTGTGTCTCATGTGAACGGCCTTTTTAACGACCATTCGGTTCTGACAATTCGGATTTTGACTCCTGTACGCTAGAATAATAGGGGTCGAGTCATCCAAACATCGTCATCATTCGGCGTGTGTATAGGTCAATTAATTATTGTCACCAGCGCGTGCCGGAGGTCAACAAAAACAAAGAAAAAACAAAAAAAAAAGCACCGAGCCGTATTATTGTTGTGTCCGACGTGGAAATATGTGGCAGTGTGTCAAGTTACACATACCGCCTGTGATTGTACCTGGAGAAGGGAGGACTGACGAACGGCTTGGCGGATACACTACCATTAATACCCGGGGGGTCGGGAGGTGATCGCTCTCTCGACGGCAGCTGGGTATCAGGATACACGTACACAGTAGCTCACCACCCTTTTTGTTATTTCATCATGGTTTTCACCCATTTCTCTCCGGCATCTGGATATACCTTATATCTCTTCTAACAGGAAGTGCTACATAGATTTCGTCGTATTCTAACCCCCTCGGAGTCATTGGGGAAGGAGAGGTGTAGCATACATATGCTGTTTCAATCAGACCGTGTGGTATTGCTTAGGCTGACTAGTGTGTTTCGAAATAACACGGGTGATTTTTGGTGTAAGGCCTGTGCCATTATTCGGGGTGTACGCTTAAAGACCAACTCTTCGGAGGATATGTTCAGATACGTTTTGCTCGAGTGAGGTGTGTTCGTGAAAAGAAAGACCTATTTCTTTCCAAATTAGTGGATCCATCAACGTAATTGTGAGTCTCTCTGCACGCGATATTTGTGGACTTTTCCACAAAGCATATCTGTGGACCTATCCAGACCACCAAGATTTGCTGGTCATTTGACGCACCAGTTTTTGTGGGGTTGTCCCCAAAACCGTCTACCGGTGTCCACTGCTCAAGGGTACTGGGTCGCCACACGGAAATGGTGGACCTCCAAGGGGTCCACCTCTCGGCCCCACCGCCCGGGGTGGACCCCTCGAGGTCATTTCGCACCGCGCCAGCAAAACCCCCCAAACCCCCTAAACCCCCCAAACCTCCGAAACCGGACAATCACAAAATGTCGCAAATCACGAACGGATTTTCGCCCCACCCAGAATCAGTGCCTTGGTCGCAAAGGAAAGCACGGATGGACAGCGCTCTGGCGTGGCTGAAGTCAGAAATGGTATGTATCTTTACATTTTCGGCTCGTTCATATGAGTTTATTGTCATTTCACTTTTCTTTTCGACCAAGGTTCAATCCGACAAGCCTTACATCTATTTAAAACTTTTGAAATTCTGCCACATGTACCCAGGAGATTTTGGGATCTCTTAACGACTTGTTTGTCTTTAGTATATTTTTATATATTCACACATAATGCGGCATGCGCAGCACCTCTTTCAAGTTATCTATCTTGAATTTTTCATGATACATGTATGTAATATGTACCCAAGTTACTCATATATAATATGGCCCAAGTCAATGCTGTGTAGGTCACCTTGCTTATTTCTTTACAATTCTGAATTACATCCATTCTCCCATCTTTAAAATCCCAGCCATTATAGCTCAGTGTTATTCCTTATAATCTAGAATTCCATGCCTTCGTGTGTTGATGTGTTCAGGATGTATGGAGAAGTCTAGATAAGGCCTATACAAACCTGTGGTGCTGGGAGTACTGTATCAAACGTCCGAGATGTTCTGCTGTATTCCTTTACGGCATATACAAGACTATACATGTCAAATTAAATTGTCTTATACGTAGACTAAAGAGCAGACCTACTTGATCTGTCTATCATTAAGCGTGAACACTTTTATATCTAACGAAATTTACTGGCCTGTGCTCTGTTGACTGTTTATCTTCACTTATTGCGTTTTGTACGGTATAACGCCGTCCATGCTGTTGACAGAAATCTTATTCAGGGCGAACGATGCTCCTTCTGACATGTAACAGTAAGGTACGTGGGAGAACATCAGATGCACGGGCCACGGGTGAAGGGATGCGGCGCGGGGGGGGGGGGGTCATATCGTTGTCTGTTAACAACAGTGCAAATGAAAACCTATTGACAGTAACTTTTAAAGGAACGGTACCTCTCACCGCGATTACATGTCGTCGGTGCTCTGGTTTTACCCTGTACTTTAATCTCTTATATTATTTCACTAGCATGTTGCTAAACATAAACATTATGAAAGTTGTGCAGGAAGTCCCGCTGTCAGAGTTGTTTAACGCGTCCTCTCATAAAACTACTATTCCTTCAGCTGTGTGCACTCAGACTGATTTCCTGTTGGTTAGGATGTGGCTTTTAGTCAGGAGGATTATCATGTGTTCAGGTGCGGTTGTGATCACTGCCATGCATATGAGTGTAACATAACTCTTACGTAATTAAAATGTTTATATAGAACACCAACCGAATAAATAAATGTATCAAGCCATTAGCAATATAACTCTTCATACAGTATTAAAGCGACCAAACAACTGTGCCTCATCTGACATTAGAGCATCGCCACATTGGAATATGTATCGCTATAAACAGGATGGTTTCGTTGGTATTGTGAACATGTCGTATACAGCCTTCATGGTAGAGCGGGAGAGTTGAGAATTCGATGTGTTAATCGAATATTCTTTATAGGTAGCATGAGAACTGACAGGAAAATATGTGTAGTGGCTGGTCCTAAAGTCTATATGTCAATACTTTTGAATCTCTTTCGCGCCCAGTCCAGGCGTCTATAGGCAGATGTACAAGCATTTGTGTAGCTCTATGAACGTGCGTATATAATAGTCTATAAGGCGCGTGTTAGAACACGCTGACCTTAGTCACAGCTGTTGAGAAGGCCTGATAGTCTGATGTGGATATTCATATAGATATATATATATTAATCAAGAACCAAACCACACAAGGTACGATCTGTGGCATAAGCTACAGGGCATCAGCAATCCTAATAAGAATCAATTAAATCCACAGAGCATCATCTGTGCGTGTTGGCTTAGCTTAATTCACACCTGATGTAGGGTTTGATACAGTAGGCATTGTTCGGCTTCAGGCAGCCTACTATTTTTTTTCCCAACACGCTGTGTTATGGTTAACCGTTACCAACTTTCGTGAGAAAGTTTATTATTAGTGGCTTCTACGCTGATGATTATGAAACCACGGAGGATTGTATATGTATAGGCTTTTGTATATAATATATGTTTGTGCAAATGATTGTAATGTCTTTGTCCTTCCTGTTGGATGGTTTAACCCAGAATGCTCATCGAGTCGTAAACGAGACAACTGACTAAACTGTGGTTTTAGTAGTGGCGTATCAGTTGTTACTGTTTAAGAAATTACAGGAACAGAAAATACTACTGGCTAAGGTAAATTGACAAGAGGGTGGATTTCACCGGTTGCCTATGAACATTTGTCACACTGTCGCCCTTGATTTGGTTTTATTCCCTACGCCCCAAGTCCGTTGTGTTAGACCCATATCCATTCTATCGATCAGTCATTCCTGCAGTCACTCAATCAATCACTCTTGGTACTTTCTCAACCAGTCGGCAAGTCATTCAATTAATCAGTCAGTCTGCAAGCAATCAGTCAATGCATTCAGTAAAGTCTTTTCAGTTAGCAGCTCGTTCGGTCACTGAAAAACCCATCCTCCAAAGAACACGTGGGAGGGCTATATTTCCATATGAACTCACACCGATGCCGTGTCTGTCATTTATTTATCTATTTGATTGGTGTTTTACGCCGTACTCAAGAATATTGCACTCATACGACGGCGGCCAGCATTATGGTGGGAGGAAACCGGGCAGATCTCGGAGAAAACCCACGACCATCCGCACGTTGCTGGCAGACCTTCCCACGTACGGCCGGAGAGGAAGCCAGCATGCCGTATTTGTAATCAAGCAGACCATACACTATTATCCAACAAGCATATGAAGCCTCATTTTCCGCCAATCATACGGTAATGTATTCCCTAGACTGAATCAATGTGAACACACACCCTTGCATACCCATAGTGTTACAGTTGTTTACTTCTGGTAATATGATATTTCGTTATGTGGCGTGTACCGTTATGTGTATATTTAGGATTATTATCCCATCATGTGTATAAATACACGGCGTTAACACGAAGCATCGCGCACAAGATTGAGTCAGCTTGTTACTAATAACTATAAGAGAAGGAATCTCCGTTTTGCTGTATGTATACAGCACACGGAGATTCCCTTATTTATAGTATATATGCATGTAGGCCTATATGAATGAATGTGAGTATGTATCTGTGTATGCACGTGTGTATGTGTGTGTATATGTATCTGTGTATGCACGTGTATATGTGTGTGTATATGTATGTGTGTATGTATGTGAGTATGTATCTGTGTATGCACGTGTATATGTGTGTGTATATGTATGTGTGTATGTATGTGTGTATGTATCTGTGTATGCACGTGTATATGTGTGTGTATATGTATGTGTGTATGCATGTGTGTATGTATCTGTGTATGCACGTGTATATGTTTGTGTATATGTATGTGTGTATGTATCTGTGTATGTATCTGTGTATGCACGTGTATATGTGTGTGTATATGTATGTGTGTATGTATGTGTGTATGTATGTGTGTATGTATGGATGTCTGATTTTGGATTTACTTCATAACCATCTATTCGATCGACTTCAGACTTTCGAAATATTGCAGAGGACCCAAGCAAATGGGGATGGTCGTGGTTTTTCCACCGGGCTCTGTGCGGGTTTTCTCCCACCACAACGCTGACAGCCGTCGTATAAGTGAAATGTTCTTGAGTACTGCGTAAACCATCAATCTAATAAATAAACAATAGAGCTTACTGACAGTAAAACAGTTTCTGACGTATATTTTATAAAAGAAGAAATCTTCTGACCATGCAATGTACTAGTTCAGCATCTAGTTCAAGACAATGTGCTCGTTCAAGACAATGTACTCGTTCAAGACAATGTACTCGTTCAAGACAATGTGCTCGTTCAAAACAATATACTCGTTCAAGACAATGGGTGTGCATTTTATTAACGTGACTTCATTAGCCATCATAATTACCTGTGGTAATGACAGCACGTCGCTTCTGATGCTACACTTCGTTCATCACACCACCCATGATGATCTTAATTTCGGCCAAGATGTATACATAGCAAGTAATTAAGTATAACAATGAATTTGCAACACGTCGGAAAAAAGTAGCTAAAGCCGATACATCAAATGAACTAAGCTGGACTGCCTATTCGAGTAGTCGCTATTTTTTTTTGGGGGGGGGGGTTGTTTTTTTTTTCAGTGTCGGTCGTTCTGTATTTTCCAGGTCAGGGTTACAAGGATACGTCTGTGCGAAAAAAGAAAACAGAAAAAAGCAAATGTTTATGCTTACGCCATGAGCCGATAAGAAAAGTACTGACTTCATGTTTCTCGTATTACATTGCAAACCTGGCATCTCTCCAAGTACTGAATGTTGCTAAGTCCATCTGCACGATTTGATCCGTGTTGTTGTAGGCCCAAACAAGTCAGAGCGTTGGATATATATATATATATATATACAGACAGGGTGCATGGTCTTGCAACGTAAACAGGTTTTAGCCAAAAAAGCAATGATATATATATGATAGTTAGGTTCTATCGTCGTGATCAGCGGTCGGTTTGAAATCTGTGACTAATCAAAAAGTGACCTCGACAAAGGACACGTTCTGCCTTGGAGAACATAATTTTAAAAACAAACTGTGTCCTACTCGTTTTGCTGTATATATGACTGGTCAAACCGTACATATATCAAATATGTATATTACCCTCAGCTAACGAGTTAGTCCCATTATCGAGGAAAGAATCCATGCTTTACGTAAATATAGATTCTTTATGTACAGTATACAGCGAAAGACAAAAGGCCTAATAAGCTTTTTTCCGCGTGATCAAGAAAATGATGGAAAGAAAATAATGGAATGAATATATTTGGATATGGCTATTTGTGACACAATTTATAAAATATTACGGATAATTGAAAAACTATGTATGTATATACACGTGTGGTTTACTATGGCACTCGTGGTATATATAAAAATAGCCACATGAACCCAGTCCACTGGATCCTTGAGTGTGATTCTTAATTGCACCGACTTAGATTAGCTCAATGCGCATATATAAAAGAGACATTAAATCATATTTACTTGGTTTGGTGATTTGATGGGTTGAATTTAATTTCTGTCGATAAAGGTTTATTATTTGCTCTGTTTGCCATTTCATTCAGGGAGGAGATGTATACCAAGATGCTGTCGCCATTATATCTAAAAAAAGTTGCTTTTGTAACAGCCATTATGGGATAGAACAAGCCCTTTGGTGTTTTACTCCCGCCTTTGTTGATGAGATGTACCATGATAATGAATAGGGGAGTTTTGAGTTCGAACTCTTTTGTCGTAGAAGGTAAAAAGAGTTCAACTGTGTCATGTTACTTTTCAAAAATGTCAGGCAATTTTGTTGATTTTAATTTACCGATCACCTGTGTTAGTGGGGTACAAACGATCTCTCCCTCAATCAGGGGCTTCTTAAATTAAGAAATTTCCAGCTCCTCAATTTTGCTTATCGTGCGTCTAGTCTCAGCAACTTTCTTGAAACTTTTCTTGCACGCCCATGCTATAGTAAATGGAATCAGAAATACTTGCTTAACATTTTTGACAGTACACATGGCACAGTAGGGTTTTTCTTACCTTTAGTGATAAAAGAGTTCGATCTCGAAATTCCCTTTTGAGAACTGGTGCTTAAGCCTGTTAAGCGCTTTGTAGCACTTGCTATACAGGTGCCCAACTTCGTCAGCACCGAAACTTTCTGTTTCGATTTTTTTCAAAAATTCTATTCATTCTATTTATAGGGATGATGAGCTGTTCTGTGGAATGAATCTTTAATGGACAGGATTGTCGGATTTTTGTACAAAGTGTACATATTTCTAGTCAAATACAATAGACGTTAAAAGAGGCTTGTTTTATTTATTACTTCATTTATTTATTTACCTCAAAGCCTAGCACGCGTATACAACCACTTACATCCACCTGAAAAGCCACTATGTGTAATACAATAACTCAATATTACGTAAAGAAATACAAAGACATGAAACAACTTGACAACAATTAACAACAAACCATTGCATAGGATTTAAAGATAAACGCAAACATGACCAAACAAATGATTCTAGACAATGAAAAAAATGAAGGTATGATCACCATCTAAATGAAGCTAAATGCTGACAAAAAATCTGTGCGCATTCGATCTAAGTCTGCTTTCAGAGCTAAAAATATGTGGGCGTTTAAGTTAATTAAACTGATTCACAAAGTGTTAGGGTAAAATGAAACCAGGTCTGTACTGCACACAATACACAATACACAATGTGCGTCGTGCACAATCGCTCTACGCTGCATAAGTGTTAAGCAGGCATTGTAGTGAGGGAATTCCTAGCGTTGTTATAACATGTTCAACGACGCTGCCGATTAATGGGTCAGAAGAAATGAGCTCCTGCGAGCTACGTCGACTGCAGGAAATGGAGTCAGATGTGTCAGATAAGAAAGAAGATAAAAAAACTACAGCACAGAGAGTAAAACTAGAGCAGCCACAACAGCCTTATAGTTGGCACACGGTCACACGTTACCGGTGAAATCCGGCCTCTTGTCAGTTTACCTCAGTTAAGGTTTTATTCTAACTGTTCATGTAAATTTGTAAGAAGTAATAACTTACACGCCCCCTACCACCATGGCTTCAGCAGAATTAGGTAAAAAACAGTGCCGTGATGTTAAATGCAATTTATTAGACGTCACTTGTCTAGAATTACCCAGAATGCTGTGTTGTCATCACAATCAACACAATAACATGAAAACTCTGTATTTTAACACCCAGGCTCAAGTGTAGTTATGAAATTAAAGTAAAACGTATATATAATATAAAGTAAAACGCACGATATAGCACAGGGACATCACTTCCGACAAATTAATTCATCATAGATTGACGTTCAAGGACTCTTTTGACGAAGAGGGTGAAACGTTTCGTCATACGTGACTACCATGGTGACGACGTATCTCTACTGTATGTCTCGTCATGACTGTTGCTCTTGACACCCTGCTTGTAAAACGGGCCTCTGAGAAAGACAGCAACTATTTGCAGACAAAATGTTGTTAAATAACGTATAACAAACTATAACTTTACGAATCGGACACTGACATGAACAAGTAAACCCTAACGCCTGCTTTGATCAGTTGTTGAGTTCTAAGTGTTCTAGTATACCACATTATAACATAGGATTAATTACGTTGTAGAAGTATGTTTTCGGTGTGTTTGTATAGTGTGGCAAAGTTCTCATTGTTGAGAGCGACTCAGGCATCTAGCTGTGTGGTAAGTGTTACTTTTACAGTCTGGGGCGTGACAGTTATCCCGGGGGCAACATTTGTGGTTTTTCCTCAGGTATAACTGAGCTTAAAACCCATCTTATGTCATTAACACCTTAACGTACAGGGACTTAACCTTGACTCCGTAGCCCCGGAGAAATCGCTAACAATTCTGGACTTTGTGACCAAATTAGACTGAGCTGGATTTTTTACGCCTAGCTATTTTTACGTGGACACAAGACGTACAGTGTTATAGCCCGAGGGCGACGTTAATTTCAACTTACTCGGACTGAGACATGTACGGTGGTTTGCCTTTGATACGATCAAATGACCTAGATGTAAAGGTACTTACCTGTCTGAACAAACAAGCAATATTGAACAGTCAAGATACTTGAAGGTTAGGTTACGTAAAGAACAGGCAACTGTTTCCTTGGAGCACTTTTAAGTGAAACCTTTGTTTTATTTTAATTCTGTGTTTTTAATTTCTCTCTATTATGTTCACATTCAGGACGTTAGAGTCTTAATTCGTGCAATATGTATTGAAATTAACCCTTCGGATTTAACTTGATTCACACAGTTACCATACAGCTGTGTATCTTACAGACTTACATGAACAGTTAGAATAAAACCCCAACTGAAGTAAATTGGCCGGATTTAACCAGTAACGTGTGACCGTTTGCCAACCATCACACTGTCGTCGCTGCTCGAGTTGTACTCTCTGTGCTGTAGTCTCTCATATCCTGTCGAATAAGACTTAGATGGTGTATTAAGAAGCCAGACACACATCTCTGTCAGTCTTCAGGGTTTTCTTGTATTAAAAGCTGAGGTTAGCGTATCGAATTTTGGAGACCTGTCACTTTTACGTGCCATTCCCTCACTTTTTACATGACCCTATCACAATCACCAGTACGTTGATGAAAACTTCTGTAAGAGCTCTGAGATCCTGGGGCAAAACTTGTCAAAACTGATCACAATTACTATTACTTGGAATTTGATTCCAAATTTGAGGCAGATTGCCTTGTGTCTCGATTCAAAAAGATAGCGCAGAAATCATGTTTTATTATCTTGACATTAAGAGACATAGGCTATAAGCATTAAAATTAAAGCCCAGTGGCCTCGATAAATTTACAACGTCCCATTTGCATGGGTATATATGTAATGCAACAACAAGTCAAACCAAGAGCCTGAAATCTGGGACCGGTGCAACGTAAGAATTTTATAACCAAATTGCGCCGACTCACTGCTGGTATATTGGTATGTCAGGAATGTCACACAAGCACGCGCCCCCTAATACAGTTTCATGACATAGGCATACCTTCTACATACGGATCAATACATTTCTACTGTACTCAAGGGGTCGTCTCTCGAGGAACAAAGCTTGACAGCTGCTAGTATGCATGAGCTAAGCCTAAAATGAAAATGAAATTAAATTGAAGTACCCTAAAACCTTCTGTTTCCAAACTTTTTAAATATGCATACGTATGTTCTTGCCATAATCATGTTTATTTTCCAGGTAAAAAACATTTTTTTCTGAGCCGTGTCGTTTTAAATTGTGAGTCTGCATATGAGGGGTCGTAACAAAATAAAGCGAAATAATGTGGGAGTTTAGGCTAAGCGGTTCCTATTTATCGGACCTCTGTTGTTGTATTACAGTCACAGGGGGATGACCTCTGTGTGCTCAAGTACTAGTATATCGACAGTTTTTATTCTGCACCCAGTGACCAGTATTTTCCATTGTTGATATAATAATATGTTACATGAATTGAATACAATATCGGTGCGAATACCTAGATCATGATGTTCTCGTACAGAACGATAGAACCAGTCACACAGTACACTCAGTACATTTGCTTGAACACTGACTATAGGTACGCGCTTGTTTGTATAGTTGTTTATCTAGACGTACCATCACCTTTAACATTACGCGCATATCTCGATGCTGTTTTCATATAACAGGCCCGTCCCAGTATCTACATATTTATAGAATAACCGAATCAGTTAATGATTGAACATATGGACACTTTGCCACATGGTAACGGCGCAGTCATGGAGTTTCCAGGCCCTGTCGAAATCATTACATAGTGCAATACAGGTGATTCTCGCAATATCCACACTGAAAAAAGGAACACGGTATGCCTTGCCGAATTACATGCTTGTCGTTAAACATAATAATGAAACTACAGATGTGTACGTGGCCGCGTTATTCAGCTGTAATCTATGTGGTAATACATGCATCATGGTGAATAGTGTTTTCCTTGTGTACCGTATACACATCATATTGAATGGAACATACATGTAGTACGCTCACGGTATATGCTGTGTGCCGAATGGTACATATCGTGGTTACTGTGTATGCACCTTGTTTCATGACACATACCAAGAATGGTTGATGTATACACATCTTGCCGAACGATCTATACAGTCGTCCCTGCATTTTGAGTTATTCTAGACTTAAGGCTCCTAATAAATTGCTCTTAATATCACTGTGTATTTCCCTACTTCTGCATAAGACAGGGAATATTTAAGTTGGTACTATTGAGACATTTACCTGAACAGTTAGAATAAAACCTTAACTGAGGTAAACTGACAAGATGCCAGATTTCACCGGTAACGTGTGACCATTTGCCACCTGTCACACTGTCTTGCCACCTGTCAGTGTCTTCGCTGCTCTGGTTTAACTCTCTATGCTGTAGTCTTTTATATCGGTTCTAAGGAACATTTAAGTTGCTACTATTTACACATTTACATGAACAGCTACAATAAAACTTCAGCTGGGTTAAATTGACAAGCGGCCGTTACGTCTGACCATTGGCCGCTTATCACACTGTCGTCACCATTTGTCGGTTATCACACTGTCGTCACCATTTGTCGGTTATCACACTGTCGTCACCATTTGCCAGTTATTACACTGTCGTCACTATTTGCCAGTTATCACACTGTCGTCGCCAGTAACCGCTGGGTGATCGTGGATTTCCCTAGGGCTCTGCCCGGTTTCCTCCTACCATGTAGTGCTTGCCGCCGTCGTATAAGTGAAATATTCTTCAACACGGCATAAAACACCAATTAAATAAATCAACAAAACGCTGTTGTCGCTGCTCTGGTTTTGCCGTCTGCATGTTGTGATTTGTTATATGGCGTTAGTGGTAACTGTACATGTGTGTCCATCACGTGGAATCACCCGTGTTGCACATTTACGACCACTGACGCGTTAAGGAGGTACATTATATCCCCATTCGGTCTCTGCTTGTAAAGCAATTATGGAGAGTGAGCTCCTTTGATACAATCTAAATTTGAATCAATCATATATTGGATTAATATAAATCGATATGTATAGAGTAGTGTGCTAGAAAGTAGTATCGGCTGACATTCCCATATATATGTAGTCATTGGATATGCGTGAAAGCGTAATACATTTGACCTGCACAAGTGCCAATATACTGACATTTCAACAGTGCGCTCTTTTGTTAAGGAGGTACATAAGACATTACAGAACCGAGTTATTGATAAAGAACATGCTGTAGCATAATGGCTTGGATTGTTAGCGCTCAGTGATGGATAGCAAATACAATGTGGCATTCCAGATGAATTGAATGCAAGTATAAAGTATTGTTGGCATGGACTAGCAAGCATGGATGCATTTATTTATTTATTCATTTGATCCGTGTTTTACGCCGTACTCAAGAATATTTCACTTATACGACGACGGCCAAGCATCATGGTTAGAGGAAACCGGGCCGAGACCGGGGAAAACCCACGACCATCCAGGAGGTTGCTGGGCAGACCTTCCCACATATTTCCGGAGAGGAAGTTACATGAAGTTACTTGAACTCACAGCAATCGGTGGGAGGCTTCTGGATAATTGCGCCGCGCTAGAGCCCTAACCGACTGAGCCACGGAGGCCCACTGTTGACAGTCATAAACGTATAGTAGGCCTACAGCTAATATTCAACAGAGTATTGTTTGTGGACAGATATGTCCCTTTCAACGTGTATTCTGTCCCTTTGCATTGGTTGGGTGTAATCGTTCGTGAAATGTGAGGATAATGCAGCATTCTGAGCAATTCCCGTGAAGCTAGAATTGCACAAGTGGAGTCACATGGAGTTGCCAGAGACATTAGTGCATATTTTTTTACATAGGTATGTTTAAGCATCAGCGCTAAGGGGGTGTAAGTTGTTACGATATAAGTATTTACATGGACATTCAGAATAAAACCATGACGTCAGTATACTGGCTAGATGGCGTACTTCACCATACATGTGTCTTATAGCTGCTGTGGTTTTACTCCCCGTGCTGTAGTCAGTTATATCACAACAACATTTCCTTACAACGCTGACTCACTAAAACGCCATGACGAAGACACCTGGCATGATGCAATGTCTCACCACAGTACACCGTACTCACACATCAAACCGACAGGTACTTACACACCCTCTTCCCTTATATATATTAAGCATCAAGACAAGAAGGAAAATACAATTTTTAAGAAAAAGTCTTAGACTTGACCAAGCCGTTATTGAACCGCGTATCCAGCTCGCCCCTCAATACTTGACGGGTAATACATGTGACCGAATTACTAGATATATGTACAGTGTATATGGATATGTGACAAATTTCACACACAAAAAAATGTCAGCATCATATAATGATATGAATAGTATTAAGACTGGGAAAACTAATACATTAGATTGTCTACAGGTAGAATAAGGGTAGTACTTTGATCTCTAGCGCAGGGTTACATCGGCAGGTGCATGCGTACATTCCAAGGACTCTGGGAGCGATTTAATCTCCTAGGCACGAGTGACCTGGTATTAACTTCCCCATACCCCCAGAGGCAACTCACACTGACCCAATTCTGACGTTAAATAAAGGTTTTAAACCCCTCGTGATATGCGGATTATGCATTGATGACGGCAAGTAATAAATCTGCTTATGTGGTTTACTACACGTCATCTATTATAATACGGGTCTAATGATATATATAAATCAGGGATTGCATGCTGGCACGTATACATCGTCCACTGACGTTCCATGTGAAATATGCTTGAGTGCAAGGTCAAAAACCCGGCAATCAATCAATCACGCAACTAATGTACTTCAGTCCATAAACATAACTATGCTTACCAGCCCACTAACTGAGATCCGGGATCATCCCCGGGTGGCGTCATACCATAGATTTCAAAAATGGTACTAGTTTCAGCCTTGAGAGGTTAGAGCAAGGAAACAAGCCTGGTCGGCCCGGTGTCGTATAATGTGACTGGGTGGGGTGTCATGTCTGATGTCTTCGGCATGATGTTCCAGTGGCGGCAGCACTGGCGGCATGGACTCGCCCTGCCTCAAGAAGACACGATATATATACATTTTAGGGACTCCTCGTCGTTGTATGACTGAAAAATTGTTGATCAAGATATGAAACCCAAGCAAACATACATATATATAATTTCGGTGAAGATATTTATTGCAGATTCCTTAGATAACCTGGCTTATTTTTATTTACTTTAATTGAATTTTAATGTAATATTAAGTTTCTTAATGAAACTGCTCTTTGGGAATTTGACTTATATGTTGGTATGATGGTTGACTCTTACCGATTAACTCTTGGAACTGTCATTTGGAAACTTTGCTTCCTGTTAAAAAGTTTTACCTGTGTAAGTTGGGCGATCGTTTGTTGCGATTAACTCCTGGTATCGAACCCTGTCGCTCTGGGTTGTGAAAAACCGTATGCCCTGATGACTGACATCTGGTGTTTGTAACAAGGATAACGCAAGCTGCGACACAATCAACAAATCGCTTTTTTCCTTTTTTGTTTTTTTTTTTGTTTTGCTCTTTCCAGGTAGGATTTTTTATCATTTATTCTATGTGTGAATCTGACGATCAATAACAGATCAGTGCAGAAAATATTCAACACCACAGCGATATAACTTTATTGTTTTTGCTAATTTTACTGTTCCGTGTATGAAAATATATAGATAGATACCATCAGGTTGTACTTGTTCAGATATCTACGCCCCAGGGCGTGGAGTGAAAGGCAACTACAAAACGTTGTACCACAATGGTGCTATCAGTCGCTATTTCCTGAACATCAAAGATTCCTTTGTCCACCTGTAATGACAAATATAACACGGTGTGTATTTAATTAGCAACTAGAAAAAAGGTAAACAAAAGATCAGATAGTTACATTTGCTTTCCCTTTGGATAAATGCAACGGAAATTCCAAGCGATAAAAATGACAGCATTTTACTGGTTAAGAGTGCTGCATGTAACAAAACACTTACAGGGATGTACCGAGTGACCTGTGTAAAAAACCATAACCATAACCATAAAAAACCAGATCTGCTATAGCCATATCTTGCAATCTAATGATTAAAAGAAAACCTACTTTTGGTTTAATATAGACATAAGTCATTCTGTAAGTCGCATTCAAATGAGAATAAATGCTGACTGTCAAAGAGAGATGCTGGCTTCCTCTCCGGCCGTACGTGGGAAGGTCCGCCAGCAACGTGCTGATGATCGTGGGTTTTTGGGGGGCTCTGCCCAGTTTCCTCCCACCATAATGCTGGCCGCCGTCGTGTAAGTGAAAGAAGTACGGCGTAAAACACCAAGTAAATAAATAAATAAATAAACGTGGGTGCTGTGTTGAGACATCATTAAAAATGCAGACAAAAAAGTATCTAGCAGCATGACCGAGTACAGCATAGCAAACAAAACCAGAGCAGTGACGACAGTGCAGTAGTTGGCAAGTGGTCACACGTTGTCGGTGAAACGCAGCCTCTTGTCAGCTTACCTCAGTTAGGTTTATAGTCTAACTGTCTATGAGAATGGTTAAATATTGACAACTTAAACCGCCCCCTATCACAACGAAAAGAATTGAATTTATTCGAATTCATGATAGCTTTCCGATTTCTCGATTTCATAAGAAGGCGATAATTGAAACCTAGTTATGAGTCTAATCAGCTAACAACGATCCAAATAGAGGCAGGTGATTTACATCATATACTCTCAAACCACGTGGTATGAAATCGTCTTGGTGGTACACGGCGCCCCATATTGCACATACTTTTTGTCATTTTTACCCACTAAATCTTACTGATAACCTCCCATTCAACAACGATGTTCACATCTATTGCACGTACATAAATGTGATTTGTATGCAGTGTATAACAACCTAAGGCTCAGTTGTCGGCTGAAATTTATTTATTTATTTGATCGGTGTTTTACGCCGTACTCAAGAATATTTCGGGGGCCTCCGTGACTCCGTCGATTAGCGCGCTATCGCACCACAATGACCCAGAAGCCTCCCATCAAAGCGCTCGCTGTGTTAGACCTTCCCACTTACGGCCGGAGAGGAAGCCCGCATGAGCTGGACTTGAACTCACAGCGACCGCATTAGTAGGAGGCTTCTGGGTCATTGTGCTACGATAGGGCGCCAACCAACCGAGCCACGGAGGCCTCGGGTGAAATATAAGAGATGGCCTAAACCATCATGCATGTCTATGAAAGAAGACACTATGTAAATCAATCTGGATGAATATGCCTCTTGATATTAACAATTGCCATTAATTCTACACAAAGGCTAATTTAGTTCCAATTTGTAATTAGGGGAATGAACCTTAAAAATAACTTTGTAAATAAAAAAGCTGTCTGTCTACATACTTGCTAACTTAGCTATATCGACCGTATACATTTCTTCCAATTATGGCTTTGTATAAATGTTTCTCATTCAATATCGTCTCTGTACCGTGACAAAAATACATCAGATTTATATGCCCTGTATACTGTACTTTGTACAATGTACTGTTAAATTCTTTTAGCAGTTATACTTTTAATAATTTATTAATGTGTGAAACAAAATGAACTGTGTTAACGGTTGTATTTAGTCCAAAGGACAAATTACCACCCAGCGATAATATATCCGATAATTTGCTGCACAAAAGGTCATTTGTTCCGAACTGAAAAGTTCTTTTTTTTCTCATTCTTGAATGATGAACGTCATACTCAAACACAATTTGTCACCTAAGTGACAACGGTATATGTACTTATGTGTGTAAACCTCATCTTTTGTTTAAAGCATAAAGGGAAATCGTGATAAGTTAATTAACCAGTGGCAAATAAAAATGCCATGTTTTGGGACAATATTAACTTTATCTGTCCTACTTAAGTCCAAAAAAAATTATTGCCTTTGATTATGCTAGGGTTGCCCACAAGAAGACAACAAAAAAAAACCCCGCTGAACCACCGGTTTACAACTGACATATTTTGACGCCATGTTTGGTAATAAATGAAAGTATACCTCGGAAATTCCTTCATAAAAAAGGGCCTGACGTCGTTGATAAAGTAACACCTCGACTCACTGTGTCCAACCACTTTTTTTTTTTGTCTGAGTTCATTATTACTGTGCGGACGCTGTGAGCAGTTTGTTGGCTGTCACATATATTCCCCTCGCTAATTATTCGTGTCAGCTTATACGTACGCCTTTTTATCGACCTCGCCCCTTTTTTTCTACCATACCTCCCACTCAATCAACTGTCGATAATCGATTAATTCAGAATCTGAATAGACTGTCAAAATACTGTTTCTGAATTTGCTGACATCGTTTAACATTGATGTAAACGTTTTTCACATTAAGCCGTATCACTTTACCTTGAACGGAGTCACGTTTTTTCTGTAGTCACTAGGTAGTTTGGGTGTAATCCGTGCGGTATGCGGAATATGAGGTCGATGATGACTAGCAATTATAGATTTACACTTGCATGCATCTAGCAATATTAGGTGTAATACGAGTAATTGTACAAATATACGGTTAATTATGTCATTGTATGTGACCCATGAACGACTGAGTGAAGGAAATGCGTGAATGAACGGTTGTTTGAATGATTAAATCAACAACTGGACGAGGAATGGCTCCTGAAGAAATTGGTTTTACGTTCACCATTCTGCAGTCAGATGTAGTGTACTACTTTTTAACTGATGTGTCGCGTTACGCCAATTGTTTTGTACGATTTACACAAATCTGTTAGCCTCTTTAATTCATAACATTTAAAACGATCGATTGATATCATTGATTCATTTTTATCTGTTCTAATCTTCTTATCAGCCCACTTGTGTGGATCCGCACTGCTTGTTTGGGCTTGACTATGAAAGTGAAAGTAGACACGCAGTAATGTGCAAAGAACGAAAAAAATTATGAACGCAGGAGGTGGTGAATGAATTGTTTGAAAAGATGGATGGTTGATTGATAAAATGGATGATTGATTGATAGAATGGATGATTGGACGGTTGATTGATAGAATGAATGAGTCAGTGAATAAACCACTGAACGAATACTACACCAAAGAACGAATTCAAGTAGGACGTAACTGCTAAATGATGGCACGTAGTCACTATAACGCCTATTCTTCAAATGATGTGAAAGGTATAATACCCTCCAAGAAATCTTCCGTTAAATCCGTTATTTAAGGGATTGCCTTTTCCTTGGTCTAACGGATTCTTCCGTCCCTGATGACGAATCCACTCGTTCCTGATTACTTAATCAGGAGGGAACTACTCCATTAGATCAACGGAAAGGCAATCCGTCATCCCTCAAATAACGAACTTAACGGAAGATTTTCAGGACATCTAAGGGTCAAATTTTACATTCGTAAACAAATTTTGATCCATAACGGGGTGTTCCAAGTCGACAATCGCAAGACCATTTCCAAAGTAACCTGAAACACCATCTGCAAAAGTAATAATACGTTAGAAATAATGTATAAAAAAACAACTATATATAAAGTAGGTAACATGGAAGTGAGGAGGTGTCACCAGTTTTCAGCGATATAGGGGAAACAGTCGATATTCTAGAACTGACACCCATTGCAGATTTTAAACTCGTGAATGAAAGTGCATGGATAATTTCTGGGTTGCAAGTATAGACATCTCAGTCTCGCGTTGAATGCAGATGCTCACGAAAGAACCGCCCTGATGTTTTAAAACACGAATGTTTGTTGTTGTTGTTGTTGTTGTTGTGACCTGAGAGAAAATAGAGCCTCAATTCTAAAGCCTGTCAGCACAATTCTTTGGCTATAGCTTTAAGCCTAGTCCTAGAATAGTGCTAAGACAGTGTCTGACTATCTTCCAGTATTAATCCTTGGGTGTCAACGGAATTCAGTATTTTAGCATTTACCTAGCTATACTCATAGACATTATAGTCCCTGTTTATCAGTTAATATCAGTGGAAATCAATGCCTTCTGTTAGTTATCCCGTACATTTCTTATAGCTAATACATGAGTCCGCCCATATGACTTATACACAACGGCATCTCAACATCACACAGACACGTGGTCCAAAGCTCCGTGCTCATTCTCACGTGTTCTCCACATATGTTCTTCATCTCCGTGAGCAGGGGTGTTGTTATTGTTAACACGCGCTATTTATTGTTCTTTGCGCAGCAGTACTCCGGAAGTTACTATGCAGGGAGAAAGTGACTCAGAAGATGCTTTGCATTAATCTCACGCAAAAGCCGTGCACAAGTCCAGCTCATGCTGGCTTCCTCTACTGGCGTATGTGGGCAGGTCTGCCAGCAAGCTGCGGATGGGCGTAGGTTTCCCCCTTGCTCTGCCCGATTTCCTCAAATCATAATGCTGGCCGCCGTCGTATAAGTGAAATACTCTTGAGAACGACGTAAACCATCAATCAAATAAATAAATAAATTAAAATCACCACGGTCAAATATGCACTGTGCGATAGGGGTATAGGGAACATGGACCGATCATGTATACCTGTTACATTGACATAAATTTGGATTTCAAGAATCTGATAAGCCTATTGCTAAATACACCTGGCTGGGAATCACTAACTGCAAAATTTTGTGGACGTGTGTTCGAATCCAGATCTGGGAGCATTTTTGGTGGACGCAAGAAAAGGGAATTTTGTAACATATTATGCGATTGTGACATTTTGATAAAAACATTTGTCGATTATAAACCTTGAACATGTCTTTATGGACGACAACTGGAACGCTCATTTCGGAATTGACTCATTTAATTACAGAAATTTATAGTTGGTAATCAAGCAGATGTTATAAATGTTTCTCTCATTTGGTTCTTAATCATCAGGAGTTATTACGGATCCATGACAAGTTATTGGAGGCGCAGTTCCAGCAAGTACAGACGATGATTGACGTCATCAAGAAGGAACGAGAGGAAGTGCGCAAGCGCAGAAGGTCGCTGTCTGTCGAGACCGACGCCGACGAGAATGAAGAACACTGGGAGGATTGGGAGATCCAAGGTGAGATAACTCTCTATATACCCTCAGATAAACATGGCCACGGACAACTGTTAAATGGTAACTTCCCAATTTAACAAAGCTCATTGTCGTTGAACACTACCTAAATATGCAAACCCGGAGAGGTCTTTGTCTACCCTGTTGTTGAACGATCTGTGAGGTATCAATGGTAAGAATTTAGATCGATCATGATGGTGGAAATTTTGAGGTAAAGTCTGATACAACCGATGTTTGGAGATGCCAGCTGGATAACAGTGGATGGGACTGTTTGCCAAGTGTTTTCAACCTATATGAAACACATACGGAGCCAACAGTAAATTCCAAAGCCTGCTCTACCAAATCACACCCAGCACTGTAGAAATTGTTTTGCCATAGTAGTTACGCCATCACAACCAAGGGTAAAAAGAGGGCTTTCTGTAACCTGTCCCGCACTACTGTAACTTCGTTCCCTAAAATATACAACAGCTTAATATATGTATCATCAGTTTTTTCAAGACTGTTTCTCGCTTGTGGCTATGCTTAAAAATCTCAGAAAAATATTAATCACAAGATATTCGCAAACGTTGAAAAGTTGAATCGACCGATAGACATGAAATCATGACAAACGCCATCGACACCACAGTTTCCTTCCATTGATCACACTTTAATGCTTTCTCATTTATCGTTGATTTGGCCTACATAATCCCATATTGAAGGTCCATAAGGCATTGGTTTGCCACTGCATTATGGAGATTTAATATCGAATATTGCACCTTTTATCAGAAATATATATTTCATTACGCTGGTGTTATTACCCAGATATACCTCGATTTAGGGGCAAGCACGAAATAAGCCCAAATGATGCTCCGCTCTTATTTTGCGATATAATGACGTCATCTAAACTATATATTGAAAAACGTTTCGTCCTTCGTCCCTCATTGCGTCTGGTTTCCAAGCAACATGTCCAATGCTTCTCCTAAATCCTTAACTCCGTGCAGTCGTTATGGCAAACCTCGATCTTGTCGATACAGCTACAGTGCAAAGCAATGAAACTTTTTATTGTATGATTAAAGATAATAAAGATAATTAAAGATAAACCACTGGTGTAATAAAACAGCCGTGAAAGTAAATAGCGTAATGAAAAGCGATGTAAATACATTGTATGATCAAAAGCAATGGAACAACATTGTAAATGCAAAAGCATCTAACTATTTTGTATAATCTAAAGCGATAAAAACTGCATTGCATAATCAAAAAACGATGAAGCGTCATGGTAAAATCAAAAAACGATGAAGCGTCAAGGTACAATCAAAATCGATGAAACTGCAGTGTTTAGTCAATAGCGATGAAACTACATCTTATGGTGAAAAGCAATCAAAGTACATTGTATAATCAACGGCAATGAAATTGCCTTTCTTAATCAAAACAGATGAATCTGCAATCTTAAGCTAAACTAACATCAAAACCTATCGGAGAGTCCTTCATCCCATAACAACTTCCCGCGATTAAATAAATAAGCTACGTTTTCTTAAAGATTTCTGATAAATCACGTCACTTCATCACGGTACAGCTTATAGATGACGTTGTTTCAAGAACTAAATTTACGAGAAACCATAGGTTTAAGAGATTTTGTGATATGGCACCTCGCTAGAGGTGAGATAAAGTTAACTTAGTTTGGCTGCAGATTCGTACATGCCGTATCACGAACACATCTCATCATTGTACGAGACCGATATTGTACGAGAACCATTGCTTGATGCCGGTATGTAACAATACGAAATTTCTTGGAATGAGAGAATTTGTGAATGTCATGCAAACCTTTCTTAAATAAATAATTCCTGGAAAATTCTCAATCGATTTTATATAATCGACCACTTTCGGTTTGAGGGGACACGATGTCAAAATGTAAACATTGATATTCACGTACATAAAGATTACTCTCGTGATGACTTTTCCAATATCTGTTTCCATGACAACCAGGGCGTACCTGTCTCATTTATCTCGCCGTTTTTATGATCAGACATCTAGAGCGTCAGCTCAAAAACTGCTTCGCCTTGGTTACGAAAGCGTTTTGCATAATCGATAATTTTATTAGTGTGCAGTCTGTATGAAATTCCTGTGGTATTCCCCGAAGCTTGGCATTGTCGCGTTCAACTAGAGCACAGTGACATTGTTCGCGTGGTATCGTTCATACATCCTCTCTTGACTTGATTTAATTGTTTGTTTCATTGGTGTTTACACTGTATAATGACCAACAGCCAACGGGTGTAATGAGTGATGAAACAAGCTTGTTTATTTATTTACTTATTTCATTGGTGTTTTACCCCGAACTAAAGAACATTTCCCTTATTCAACGGCATTATGGTGGGAAGAAACCGGGCAAACCCACGACCATCCGCAGGGTTGGTGGCGGACCCAACTGTGTTTAAGAAATAACACACATATATAAGTAATAAACGTATAAAACATGTATATAGGCCCATACTATAATGCCATAATCTCCAAGTGTTTGGAATCTGACGCATGAAAGTGTCTATAAGTTAAACATCGAAATTTACAGTGTAACGTCATGCTCAAGACGTTCCCCCTGACATGACTGCGGACAGGCCTACTGGTGGAGAACACCGGGGTGCCCGGAGTCATGCCCTGACTTGACGAACAGGCAGTACAAATCAATACAAAATCGTTTGTGTTTGCCTATATAGCCAGGTCTCTGCGTCAAATTCTCGCTGTACTTTGTGTCCTATAGAGGGTGATTCTAACTAAGTTAAACTGACTGGAGCCCGGATTTCATCGGTAACGTTCGACCATTTTCCAAGTATTACATTGTCTTCGCTGCTCTGGTTTTTGTCTACTCTCTGTGCTGTAATTCAATATTTCCTAAGACACAAATCATTTTTAATACGGCACGTACACAGTAACACTACGTGCTACCAGTTTGGGTGTGAGATTTTCGTGGACTGAAATGTTTGCTTTATCGATTTTTAACCTGCGTTAGTTTTTATTCGTGCTATAAATTGTGTGAGGATGTATGTCAATAGAAATATCTGCCATTATATATGCAAGGTCAGATCAAATTAACAATCTGTCATGCTGAGGAGTGCCGCATATCTACGCAGTATTGCATCCACCCATATATCGGGTAAAGGAATATTTTCTGCTTAGAGCAATTCGGCTCAGTGAATTGCTTTCACTTTGCACTAGGTGGTTTTGTTTCAGTTTGCTGCTGGTGACTTTGTTTCACTTTACCAGCAGTGGCTTTGTTTCACGTTGCCGTTGGTAGCTTTGTTTTACATTGTCGATCGATGTTTTCGTGTTTTCATTTGCCGCAGGTGGCTTTGTTTCCTGGTGACGTCGGGGGCTTCGTTTCAACTTTCCGTTGGCTGTTTTCTTTCGCTTTGCCTTTGGTGACTGTTTCACTTTAGCGTTGGTTACATTGTGTCAATTTATCGTTGATAACATTGTTGCACTTTACCGTGCGTAACATTGTGGTTCACTTTTCCCATGGCTGGCTTTGTGGTTGCAACATTGGCGTAGTTACCTGCAGGAGAAAATCCAGTCCCCATTGACTGCGATTCCACAGAGAACAGAGTTTTAGGGTTACACCATAATTCAAAATTATTTTAAATCATATATGCTCTTGCGTTTAAGAGACTTTAGAGCTTGAGGTTGTGAACACCCAATTAATAACTGTCATATGTGGCGCAAATATAGCACCCTTTCAACACCGTCCTCCGCAATGACTGGTGTTATGGGTAATTAGTACAAGTTGGATTAAGGTTTGGACTGGGGGTGTGTGGAGGCGGTGGTGCGGGATTACGTCTACTTAAATGCGTCTCTCCAGTGCACCATTTCATGAAACATACTTAGTGCACTTCCTCTCTCTGCAACATATGCTGTCATGGCACTTAAGGGAATATTTAGTTCAGTTTGCTTTATGAAACCGGAACCAGAACACTCATTTGTGCTGCTTTAATTTGACATTTATGATTAGATTTCTTTCTTTACCGCGCGCCTCCCTTGATGCGAATCTTGTTATTAATCTTTTCTTTTTTGTTTTTTCTCATCCACAGAGTTTGAAGCACAATACGAACAAGAGTTCGGGCTTTCGTTGGATTCTCGGAAAAACGGTGCATCACGGGAACTTAAAAAACTACAACAACAACAGCGGCAGCAGCAAAAGACGAAAAATGGCTTCCGAGTGACAATGCCAAGACACGAGACAAAGATCAGTGTGTGACGTCATGATCAAAGTGTGACGTCATGGTAGACTATTATAAATATATATGGATAATAGAATGCAACTTTTTATATATGCCTTCTATTTGTGTTTATCGTGCCAACATAACGCTTTCATGGATACAACAAAACGGCGGCATTGTGTCTAAAGCAAGTGAATATTCATAACATGAGTGAAAAATACTGAATGGATGAATACGCTGAGTCATTATATCAGCCGGAAGTCACCGTGTCAAATGGCTTTAAACAGGCTGTTTTCTTGTGAGTTTTGCTAACTACATGTATGCTGCCACTACATCTACATCGAATGACAAATTAGAACTGGATTGCAGCGCGGTACAGTTTAATCACCTGCAAACTGCGGAGATATCAACTGTGAATTTTCGACAGTTCGCCGCCTTAATCATGATCTGCTCTGCTTAAGGGATCCAACAGACGAATCAGTTGCTAATAGGAAAAATGTGACATATGGCAGCCTTAAATGGATAGGTCTAAAGCAAAACTTTTTGCATGAATTATACACATATACATCTTGGCCAAAGACAAATTGCCTTTTGGTCTGTTATTCATACGCATTTAATGAATATTCATCCAAATGCATATGGATATTTTGTGATAAGGGATGTAATTATTTTACATGGAAGTGCAGCATGTTGGGTTGGTACTTTAATTAAGGGAGAGCTATTTCGAACGATCGCATGCGCAATACTCTCTCAAAGAATGGACTCTGCTGCTAATGGAAGACATTGTAAACGTTGTTGTTTGTTGTTGTTGTTGTCTAGTGAATGTGAACTATAGTATTAAAATCTACTTAAGTACAGATATTTATAATAATCATTATGTGTTGTTAAAACCGTTAAGATAATTTATACCATAATTTAAACAGAAAGTGCAAAAGATAAGGACAAGTATAGGGTGTATTGAAGAGTATCCAGTGTATGCTAATTAACACAAACTACTGCCAGTTAAAAATTATATCCAATAATTTTTTTTCCTATTGGCCACATCTGGTGCAATCAAGAATGAATTATTTTCGATGTGGGCATAGGCTTTATTTGGCGGGTGTGTGCCAATAAAAAAAAAACTTCTGATTTTTTACACCACTTGAATGCGGCATACAGAACTTTCTTAAAATGCCCGCTTATGTGGAAAAATGAAACTAGACTTGAAACTACATCAAAACCACAGTATGTAACCTTGTTTCATCATGTTGTAGGACGTTTGTCATTCAAGCCGAACCACCGTCCATGCACTTGCAGTAGAGTTATCGTCCTTGACATTAATCTCAGTATTACCACCAGAGTTATGTCCCCCGAATCAGGTGCATTGTACTCGTGGCGTTACTGTACGTAACTATACAAAGCCTTTTATTACGTTGCACGTGTATGGAATGTTTAAGACTGTTTCAAGGATTGATGTCCAGACAACACACGTGTTCGTTTTAAAGGCAATCATTTATCACTCAGAACCACTGGCAACTTACAACGAAATAGGAAGGCTTAGGTCCTATGTATAGGCCAGCGGCCTTTGCAGGCGATTCTCAACTTAACAGTCTGGATTTCCCCGGACTTGAATTGCCACTATATAGGCTACAAACGGTTACCCTTTTCCCCCTGAAGTAGTAACTTGGGTCCAAACTGGTTTGCGAATTCTTTCACGATACCTGACTAAAACGTGTGTCCACAAAACGTGACGGCCCAGGGTAGGCGTATAGATCTGATAGTCTCGAATTACCCAAAGCAGGGAAGTTCCCGCATTGGAATATCAGCCTAATGGCAAGGCAAAGAATTATTTGTGAACAACATGTGAATATAGAACCGTTTTATAGCCTAAATCCCAAAACGAAGTGTACTATAGGCCCAGGGAAAAATGTTTCCCGTTTTTATAAATGATTACTTGTAATGAAAAAGAACATACCTTTCAGGCCTGTGTTATTTAGACGGCATCGTCAGCTGGTTCATTCAGTCGAGGCATTTTGTGCTGAATCTTCCCATACAGCCAGATCGTCCTATGGCCGGTGAGGTTGCTGGTGCATTTCCTGTCCATGCCTTTTCGGCTTTGGGTTCAAATGAATTTTTTCCGGACGATTAGCGAAGGACTGTGGTTGATTCTGGGCATTCCTGTTTTCACCACGCACAAATCTGAACGCCGTTGTATCAGTGAATAGTTTATACATACGCATACGGCGTCAAACACCAATAAAATAAATGAGTTTAATACTTACCGGGACTGAGATAACCCTTAATCGAGCTAATAATCTTATACGAGGAGAAAGTTTCACAATCATGTCGAAGTTGCAGTGGGAAACCGCGATTAACCGCTCGTCATGGGGCAGAACACCCTTCACTTTCACAAAACATGGCCAACATTGTTCCTTGGAGGAAAGTTATCAGACAAACTAGTGTCAGCCCTATAGTTTTGAGACAAATGCACTCTGAGAATCCGGATTTCACATTCAGGAACTGTTAGTGAGTGATACATTTCTTCTGAAAAAAAAAAATTAAAAAATCCTGACGGTAAAGAGCGTATGATTTCCAAGATCAGTCAGGCTACATCGCGGTATATGGGAGGAAACTGAACCACATTCGGGAAAGTTTCTCTCCAAAACACACGACTAACTTTGTTGTTCGAAGGACAGTTACCTATCTCAAAGCGCTATCTGATTATACTTCTTTTGCTCTAAGGGAATAACCAATGAACAGTTATCTCCGCATTACATTGTTCTTTTTTTTAATAACTACGCGTGGATGTTATTCATTGTCCGCGAAAGAGTTTTGTAAGAGGCTGTATACACAGCGCCCGATTCCATGCCATATATCCCAAACATTTGCCACATAACCTTGAATGTAAAGATACAACTGGTAACTTCTCTCGCATTTCTGAGATTTCCTGAATTCAAATTCCCAATCAGATAAACTGAATTGCTTAAAGCTATACTTTACGCTGAAAAGTCCACTGTAAGGAAACGTGTCTTAATTATAGAGAAGGGCACTGCAATGAGCATTTGAATGTTATATTTTTTTTCTTTTGTATAATAAAGCTGTTTTATTAATTGTTATACACGGATGTGTTATGCTGTATTATTTCCATTGGCGAAGTAACTTGTGTTCAGTGATTTCAACTCATTTACATCCCTTTAATTTCAAACAATATATCAGTAAAATATTTCCTATACTAGCTGACATCTACAAACCCGCACGTAAGGATTTACGGACGTTTAGAAGTAGCTGCTTCGCTAAGATGCCATTCTGAAGATACCTAACGATTTATTTGTCTTACTGGTGTTTTATATTGCACTCAAGAAAACATCACTTATATATTATTTATTTGATTTGTTTGTTACGCGGTACTCCAGAATACTTCACTTGTATGAAGGCGGCCAGCATTATGGTGGGAGGAAACCGGGCAGAGCCTGGGGGAAACCCACGACCAACCGCTGGTTGATGGCGGACCTACGAACACACAACCACGGAGGAAGCCAGCATGAACTGTGCTTGACCTCACAGCGACAGCATTGATGAGAGGCACCTGGATCATTGGGCTGTGCTGGTGCCTTAACCACCTTGACCACAGAGGCCCCTCCAGCCAATTTGAAGCCCCACCCTTGAAGTACAGAACATGGCCTGCTAAAAGTATTGGTACCAGTAGTTGGCCCAGTCCTAGCGGTGTATTCTTTTGTTTTTTTCTGCATCAGATACACTGCGTATGTCCAAAATCAACACTTTTCACAAGGTTCTTCTCTTCGCTGCCAGGATGACCTAAGGAGAGTGAACTGGCAGGGTGGTTTAATACACGGTTATGGTTCCATGGAAACACGAGACACAAAATCATTCGTTCCGCAAATTTATTGACAACAAACGAGCTGCAAGAATACAACATGTTAGTTCAGATGTACCAGAACACGTGCAACCTGCTGGAAAACTTCAGAGCGCTTGACTGCTGTTTGACACAGTTAACACAGTTTCATCACACTTGAGACATTTACATCTTGTACCCTCCCATAGTCAATGCAAGACTACCTGTTCATGCTAGGGAAATTTCCGTGACTGCCGAGCACAGTGTTTGTAGAGGGGTAGCCCTTTAATATATCTATCTAGGTCACACAGTATGTACAATTTCAAAATGAGAGTACAAGTACTATTTCCACATCTTCAGTTTATTAGTCTTGAAGTTGAGTCCCTCCTTCACAGATATTACCAATTATGCGAAAAGATTTCCAAATACAAACTGATAATATTGGAAGTTAGAAGAAACACACTCAAAGGTGCTGTACATTTATATCTTTCTTCCAAATGCGCACCTTAACCTGCCCACTGTGTGTTTTAATAAGCATTTCTTGTCTTGCAAAAAACTTATACTTACATAGTTAATTTTTGGAGCACTTGCCTTGTAATGTTCACATCTTTCCAGTATAAAAGCCAAACATATGGTTTCAAACTGAGAAGTAAATGGTGAAACCATTTTCAAGAAGCTCATTACAGATTTTAAAGAGACCTCTATGTTTGTAACAGACTTAACAACACTTCATTCAGTCGAGTATATTCTGGTCGCACTTTCAGGCTAACACAGGATATTCTCCTTTAGATACTTTGACTCACACACCGTGTCAAACTTCAAATGTTATTTAAATTCATAAAACATATTTCTAAATATTAATTATTTTCATGCTGTTGCCTTCTTCTGTTCTTTTTCCTTAAACTCTTGTATCCTACGCTCCAATTCTGGCCGGAAATGTCGAATCAAGCCCTGGAAAATGAAAAGAAATACAAGCTAAAAATAAGCATAAAACTGGGGAAATACCTTTACTTATTTATCCATTTATTAACATGTATTTATTTATTTGACTGGTGTATTACACTACGCAAGAATATTTCACTTACACACGGGCAGCCAGAATAACGGTGGGAGGAAACCAGGCAGAGCCCAGGTGTAACCCACAACCACCCATAGCCTACCATACAGGCACACCTTGCCACGTACGACCAAAGACGAAGTCCGAGTGAGCTAGGCTTGAACTCACAGCAAACCAGAGGGTGAGAGGCTTCTGAGGAGGTTGTCATAGAATTTTCAGAGTCAGTATTTATTTATTTATTTGATTGGTGTTTTATGCTGTACTCAAGAATATTTCACGACAGGCTGAATTATGGTGCGAGGAAACAGGGCAGAGCCCAGGGGAAACCCACGGCAATATGCAGGTATGCAAATTTTTTCATTTATTTATTTGATTTGTGTTTTATGCCGTACTCAAGAATATTTCACTTAAACGATAGCAAGTCTGCAAATGCGATGTAACTATGCCATTCTGCATTTATATACCAAACGAAATGAGACACTGGGTGCCATTCAACCACAGGTCAGATTTCATATACATAAGAAGATTTCTATACACAGAGGAAGTTTACGGTCACATTAGCACTCCTCAGACTTACCTGTGCAGGTTAGGCTGCCCCGTCCTCCAGAGCACTGATAGCGAGTCACTCTATCTGTTTACAGAGGTACTCACGTGTCACACTAGCACACCTCACACTTACCTGTGTAGGCCAGGCAGCCTCATCCCCCAGAGCACTGATAGCGAGTCACTCTATCTGCTTACAGAGCTACAAACATGTCACACTAGCACACCTCACACTTACCTGTGCAGGCCAGGCCGCCCCGTCGCCAAGAGCACAGATAGTGTGTCCTTCTATCTGCTTACTCAGCTCCCACAACATGTCAATCTCATCTTTCTGGGCTTGTCCAGTCACTAAAGCAGATGAAACAAACATTAACATTAGTAAGCGAAGTTCATGCAATAAACAGAAGCATTACTTTAAGTAAGCACAAATTCCAATTAAAAAGTAGACAAACACCAGATATAAAATATACGTATTAATCAAAATAAGCAACCATTAACACTGCTGAGCACCTGCTGGCAAACCAGATGGCACTAACCGAACTCAAAACTCAGCCACAGCCAAATGCAGAAATTCCCCTCCTACATGTGAAGGGACAAAATTCTACATTTCTGTCTGGTTTCAAAATGGCAAAGAACTAATGAGCCAGACAGCTCAAATCCTTTCGCATGAGCACAACACATCATACATGTCCGTATTACCACTGTGAAATAACCTGTGGATGGCATCGCCAATCAGGCTATTCCATAAGGCCCCACTTATCGTAGTTTCAAGCAACAAAATCTTATTGGCAATCACTCTCGGGGAATACATGAAACAGCAATAATATGTATTTTCGCAGGTCTCAATGTATCAGTGTAGGTAATTATATCTAGTAAATCTTATTTTATCTTGGCTGTCTCGCCTCACAAGGGAGGTAATTCAGTGCGCACCAACAGAAAAAAAAAATGTCAGTATGCAAAATACTGGGAGCAGACATTCACAGGTTTGGTCCTGCATATAACACAGACAGACTGAATGGTCCACGCGTAGTGTTTCAGATGCTTTTTCCGTGTACTTACCAAAGCGATTTGTCATGTTCATCATCCAGCCTGTGCCTTCTCTGCAGGGTGTACACTGTTAACACAAGACATTGTCATCCGATATAGTTGTGAACTGAAATCCAGTTTCTGTCGACTGAAGTCTTGAACATACACTACAATCCGTCGAAAAGGCTTTGTTTACAACTCTGTTTAACACTCACAATTTGCAGCATTCAACTGTAAGAATTCATGAACAATTCACAGTTTGCTAAATTTGGCAGCTGTTGGTAAAACAACTGTCACAAGACGCGGGCTTGTGATGTTATTTTGCCTAACTGTTATTTAAGAACATACTCATGAATTTGTCACTTATACGATAGCAATCAAGTTTATCAATCAAGAGAAGACCTGTGTGTCAAGGACAAACCACCGACTTGTGCCTTAAGTTAATAACGAACTGTCCCAGCATTCTAGGCACTGACCTGTCCGCAACTCTCGTGTTTATAGAAGTCCATCAGTCTGGCCACACACTTGACCACGTCCGCTGACTTATTCATGACGATTACAGCGGCCGTGCCCAGGCCAGTCTGAGCCTGAATCAACCCGTCGAAGTCCATGGGGACGTCATCGCATACACTGGAACACACAGACAAAAATACTGATTCATTTATTTGATTGGTGTTTTACACCCTACTCAGAAAACTGCACTTAAACGAAAAGAGCCAGCATTATGGTGGGAGGAAATTGGACAGAGCCCTAGGGACACCCACAACCATCTAGGTTGTTGGCAGACCTTCCCTCGTGGTTTAACCTTACAGCATCACATTGTTGAGAGGTACCTAGGTCATTACACTGCACTAGCATGCTAACCCCCACAGTGAGACAAATATATTTATACTTTCTATTTGATGGATGTTTAACACTACGCTCAAGAGCTTTCCATCCAAGAGTTTTATGGGTGGAGGAAATCAAAGCCTTCTGGATAAACCACCGACCTTTGGCAAGCTACTGACGAACTGACCCACACCTGAATCCGTACAATCATGCACATCATATTGGTGGAGCATCATCGAATAGTGAGATTTGGGCAATCTACAAATACCTTTTTCTGAGTTGCCCTCTGCACCCCAGCAACTGAAAGGTAAGGACCTTAACCACTCAACTGGATGATTGTTGGTTTATTAATTTCACTTTTTCCTTTGGTATAAGAATATTTCACTTATATGACGAAAGCAAGCATTACTGTTGGAGGAAACAGGCCAGAGTCCGCGGCACACACACACAACCCTCTGCAGGTTGATGACAGACCTTCCCACATACCACCACAGCAAGCGAGCCATAACTGGCCATGAACTCACAGCAACCCAATTGGTGGAAGCTCATGAGTTCTAACTGTTCAGCCACAGAGGCCCTTTTGTATGCCAGTCATCAGGTTTATGGGTGGAAGAAACCGGAATGAACTGGGAGTAAACCATCACCAGTTTCCTAATGACCAATTCAATGAGGTACCTTTTTTAGCACAATGGTAATTTGGGCTCAAGCCAGAATGACCATTGTTCTCACCTTATCGCAGGCCCCAATTGCACCCCCACCACGTAGCTCTCAATCAACTCACTGTATCTGACATTGCTTATTTTGTGGAGGACAAGAGGTGTTGAGGATCCCCCAGGAATGACAGGTAGCAGGTTATCCCAACCCTCAATGATACCCCTCATCATCTGGCTGTATTTCACACTCCTTACCTTTTGGGGATAAGAGGTGTTGAGGATCCCCCAGGGATTACAGCCAGCAGGTTGTCCCAGCCCCCAATGACGCCCCCGGCATGCCTCTCAATCAACTCCTTCAGAGGGATCGACATTTCCTCCTCTACTGTCATAGGGTTGTTTACGTGACCAGAAATGTTGAATAACTGAAACAGAAAATCTTTGTACTTCACGTAAAATGACATGAAATTTAAACATAACCTTTAATAGGCAATACTGCTTGACTGCAAAGAAATCCAAGAAACAAAAGCTTTGCACAATGATAAGGAAAGCAAAATGTCAACAGGTCGACTACACTAACAGTCTATAAACTGATGACGGCCAAATTTGTTAACCGAATTTTGTCAAACAACTGCAAAAGATAATAAATACATGAATTTTATACAACTCACATAAATGGTTAGACCTGATGTGTTATTTCATTTTTATTGCATTAATGTAATAAAAAAAATTTACAAATTTTAATGACCTGATACAACAGTACAATCCAGCCAGCATTACCTTTGTGCCTCGGTTTCTCTCACGGCCAAATGAAGCAAACCACTCTCCTCCTCTTCTGCATATAGCCTGACAGGTGAAAACCCCAAAATAACAATTACAGACTCCTCAAATAAAAGTGTCAACTGCTGGCATTTACTGTAATTCTTCAACCCATTCACATGTTTGAAAGATGCACACTCAAGGATATTCTGAGGGCATTATTCTGTGTAAACGGAGAAAATACTTTTTACAAACCTTAAACATTGGCCAATCCACAACTTACTACACTGAAGATATCCACTCTCTGGTCTCGATATGTCAGTGTAGGAAATCATATCTATTTGATGTATGCCTTGATGATGACTGTTAATTAATGATAGCCACCATGTTTGAAATAAACAAAAAAATTTTGAGAAGTAAAAAGAAAGGTAAAAACTGCTTGGAATTCAAACTATAAGACTAGAAATTTTTATGGTGAAGCCACAAAAAATTGTTTTGACTCAAAAGTCTTACAAACTGTTAACATCAAAAAGTGAACAAAAATGGATAAAACTGCATGGAACTCTCACTTATTACCTTGATAGTGAACCCATCTACCAATGAACAATTCAGAATGACCAACCGTTTTCAATACACAAGGTGTAAACCCAATCTCCCACCAGGCTAGTCAGTAAATCAACCACTTAATTACAACTCACCAATCACTGATTAACGTTTATCTAGTTGACAAGTACTCACTGGAGCCACAGCGACAGTCTCTACGTTAGCAACTGTTGTTGGGCAGCCAAACACACCCACATCTGCTGGGAATGGGGGCTTCAGGCGGGGTTTGCCCTGTTTGCCCTCCAGAGATTCTATCAGGGCCTGTCGGGAGAAGAAAAAATATTTCTTCCACATTCTGTAACTTTCACTTAAAACTGACAAACTGCATTAAAATAAATACTGTTCATTTATTTATTTCATTGGAGTTTTACACTCAAGAACTTCTACCATGGCAACCAACATTACGGTAGGAGGAAACCGAGCAGAGACAAGTAAAAAAACCAACAAACACTGTCATGTTGATGGCAGACCTTCCCACGTACAACACAAAAGGATACCAGCATGAGTTGGACATGAACTCAAAGCAGCCCATCGATAAACCTTCAGCCATGAAGAACCCCATTAAACAGTATTTATACAAAGAATACAAAAATGCAAGTGTTACCTTGGTTAGTCCGTGTATTTTTTGAGATTAACACAGAAGGTGTATGGGCTCCGGACTGTCTGAACACCAGATATCTAAAGTCTTTGGCTTATTTCATACATGAAGGATTGTCTTTTGTAACAAAATCAACAGAAAACTACCACAAGCAAGGCCAAATCCGTTTTTTTTTCTGAATTCACCATTTAATTTTTTTCAGGTCTACACATCTAACCCTCAATAAATATCAAGTTTAATGCTTTAAATGTTGAATATCAGATACAGAGCAATCAACAATCAGAGTAATGAGAGGAAAAAGAAATTTCTTCACAGTAACTTACGGTTTCCTCCCCACAGATGTATGCCCCTGCCCCTCTGTGTACAAACACATCAAAGGGATAGCCCGACCCACACGAGTCCTTCCCCAGGAAACCGGCCTCGTACGCCTGAAATAATGTCCATGATCACTCAGACGCACAACAATTGAAATATACATGTATTTCAAAATCACAGGCATATTAAGAGAGTGACAAGTGCCATCACGTTATTAAGTTTAATCAATCAGGCAGGGGTTATTTATACATTCCAGACTGGCTGGTATTTCTGCTGACGTCAAAGAAACCCTGTTGTGCCAGTGATTACACGATGCATCTCATTGCCTTGTCAGAGTTCAGAAGTAAAACATGATCAAGGAAGTGGCCAACTGCGTCAGAAAAACTGAGAAATAATAGGATAGGCCAAAATTACTTCAAAATGGAACAATTCCCCAATATAATTCAATTTAGCTTTCTGCATTTAGATCTGCACCTATCCTTACCTCGTTGATGGCCACCTGCAGATTTGAGGCTTCATTGTAAAACTCGCCTCTGATGTAGATGTAAGCTGGGGGCAGAAACAAACAGGTGCAAATCTAGAGAACTAAAAACAGACAGACGGACAATACAACAATTCTGTCTATAGCACCAATCAACCTAAATACTCTCGCATTCCACAACAAGGCTTTGTCAGCTCAGGGCTTAACACAATCTCCTTGCGTCAGACATTACTGAAATGTCTACTGAATTATAACATGGCAAGAAATCGTTTCTTTCTTGACCACATTGCTTTGGGGGCACTTCCATGTACTTCTTTCAACCTTGGGACAACTGCATTTGATTTATTTATTTATTTGATTGGTTTTTTATGCCATACTCAAGAATATGTCACTTATACAAAGGCGGCCAATATTATGGTGGAAAACCCATGACCATCCACAGGTAGCTGGTGGACTTTTCCACGACAGTGTCTGATATGATACTCAGACAAAGAAAAATACACGAAGACAAATTTATCACAAAACTTCTCCCCACATGACAAGATTGTTTGTCGTTGATTTCTCGACAGACAGATTTGTGTTAAAACTTCACGTTCAAGAATAGTCAAGACAGAATCTTATTTTCTGAAATTACCTCTTGCCATACAACTTCCAACACTGTTCCACAACAACAGCTAGACTATAACAGCAGGACAGAGTTACCTGCCCTTGCTCCCATGGATCTGCCGGCCACCAGACAGCCCTCGACCAGCTTGTGTGGGTCGTGCCTCATGATCTCCCGGTCCTTACATGTGCCAGGTTCCCCCTCGTCTGCATTCACAACCAGGTACTTCGGCCTAAACACAAACAACAACACTTACATCGGACACAACCTTGTTCTGATCCCTTTACTGAACTCCCTCTGTCAGTGTTCGCAACCAAGAGCTTGGACAAGAAGGAAACAGCAACATTTACATCAAATTTAGATCACCTAGAAATGAATGGTCCAATGTGCACTCTTTGCAACTTGTCAATGACTTCACAATGGACAGTTATGAAACAAATTGACATCATGCCATATATATATATATACACATATATATAATTATATATATATGTGAATATCTGCGTTCATGTTGACACATGGATAACTTTACATGTACAATACTGCTAATGTTGTACATTTAGTGCAATTTACAGTACAGTAGAATTTATATAGCTGGAGGGAATCCAAGTGCCCGGAAAAAACAAATCAACATTTGGTAAGTTGCTGGGGGACTTTTCCCATGAATCTTGTCAATGGCATACTGGCATGTGTGCCATATAGGTGGAACACAATTGACCTGTTATTCGATGAACGTCAGTCCCATATGAACATCGAGACTCATGTTCCTCATGTTCAGAAGTCATGCACTTTCAGAAAGACGATATGGCATGTGACTTGCAGACGTAATGATCTATGTCTGGCTTATGTATGTGGGGTTTACCTCCCGTCGTCTGGCTTGTTCATGAAGCCCCACTTCATGCCCGTGGGGAAGCCGGCCCCTCCCCGGCCCCTCAACCCTGAGGTTACGATTTCCTTCAGGATCCATTCATGGCCCTTCAATATGATTTCCTTTGTCTTGTACCAGTCACCCTAACGAATAAACAAAACTTCTTGCAGGAATGGATATTCCTCCCAAAACAAAACTTCTTCTTCTCCAGCAAAAATTAGCAAGAATGTTTTCAAAGGTAACCAGATAAACGTACACATGTAGATAATCTGGGGTTACTATGAACTAAAACATGTGGAAAATCTGCTGGTCAAAAGCTGATCAGTGACACATGAAATGGTCAGATTTTCAGTGTTCTTGCAAACATGGAAATGTTTTGCGGTTTTTCTATGGGTCTCCTCCAATATATAGCCATGCAAATGCAACATATGAATTAAACATCCACTGGATTGTATATTTATTTAGAGTACTTGTAGTAATTTGGATTCTTGTTTAACGACATACCAAAGAATTTTTCAGTTATACAAGGATGACACAGTAAACTGTTTTATGTATGTAGGAAACCAAAAAAATGACAGAAGTTCCATAAAAAATATCAACAACCCTTGATCAAAGTATTGAAAAAGTTCCATCAACAACTCTTGGTCTACTACTGACGAACATTCTCACATGTGACACAGTGATATGCATACCATTCCTGTAACAATGGCAAAATAAGCAAGTGGACAATTTCTTCATTACAACACATTCTTTAGTTACAAATCAACACAATTAATACACCAGGTAATCTTTCTTTATTCATTTATTGAAAAGGTGTTCAATGCTGTACTCAAGAATATTTCATTACATCAAGCATGTGGAGGAAATCAATCATTGTCTTGAAGCCTACAGCCAAAAACTTTTATTTATTTATCTGAGTGATGTTTAGCACCGAACTCTAGAATATTTCGACGACGATCAGCATTATGATGGCAGAAAACCAAGCAGATTCCAGGGGAAACCCACGACCATCCACAGACTGCTAGCTGACCTTCCCACATCAAAAAAGAACGATCAGTTGTCAAGCCTGGGATCCCACTAGAAAACTCAGCTGAAGTAACCTCAATTTTTTTTTTTTTTTTTTTTTTTAAAAAGGACAAACCTACCCTTGACATGGCCCCTTTGAGCTTCCAGTCATGGCGACCATATAAATTAGTGAAGATACGATCTTCATCTTTCAATGGACCAAACTTTGTCTGAAAAGTATATCTTAAATTATTACAATAACATATGATTTGCCTGAACGAAGAGAAAAATTATCTTACGGCTGATCAAGCTTCACAAAGGCTAAACATGATCTGAGAGTTTCACATGCAAGCAGATTCTTTGGTATCTGAAACAGTCAGAATCTGACATATCATGCCAGTACAATTCTATTTCTTCCGTGGCAAGAGTGTGTATACCTGGAGTGGCCGAATGGATCTGATTACTGTACATGTAGATCTGTTCTCACAAGTGTAAAGATATATGTACCACACTTTCTCGATAATTCCAGACTCTTTTTGAGTAACTATATATTACTTGTAATGCAAACACAACGACGCGCCACTGTAGCACCAAAAGCACAAAGGCAAGATAAAATTAACCTAAATGAAGACAAATGCAGAAATAATGCTGAATTCACTTGACACAACACTTACCTTTTCTGGTTTCTTTTCTGCCGAGGTTGTATTGGATCGAGTACAACTGACAACCACTGCTGCGGACTGGGGCCGAGCTGCAGAACATGAAACAGATTTCCGTTCTTAGCAACATTTTGAACATTTGTCAACATTTGTTTTGCTACATGTATGTAAATGTTTTTTTTTTGTTGTTGTTGTTGTTTAGGGGTTGTTGTTATTTTTTTTACCTTCTGGCCAGCCTGTAACATATCTTTGTGTCAAGATACAATTATAAACAGAGTCAAGGACTCATGGGTGCACTTGGTGAACAGGGCATGCATTGTGAGAATATTTCATACCTGTATATGTAACATGGCACACAGCAAACTACTCACAGCGCAAGTTCCATTCCCTATGTGCACTGTGACGTTATTCTCTTTAAATACTTTAACTACATGCACTTTCACAGAAATCTGAAGACGTAACAACAGAAAATAAAGAGAGAAGGAACCAAATTTACCAATCACGCAAACAACGGCTGCTGGTGGACTAAACAAATGTTTGAACTCAATTGTATTTATTCATTTATTTATTTCAATGGTGTTTTCCGATGTGCTCAAGAATGTTTCACTTGTATGACAGCAGCCAGCATTATAGAGGGAGGAAGCCAAGCAGAGCCAGGGTGAAGCCCATGTCCATCTGCAGCTTGCTGCCAGACGTTCTCATATGAATGGAGAGGAAGCCTGCACAGTCTAGAGGTGAAAGACTGCTTGAATGCCACCAAGGCCCCCAGAACTCAACCATATGCAATGTTGCCAACGTGCATGGACATGGTGGAAAAAGTGACACCTTGAGATGGAGTCATCAGGTTCCACAGATGGAGTAATCAAGTTCCGCAGATGGAGTAATCAAGTTCCACAGACGGAGTAATTAAGTTCCGTAGACAGAGTAATCAACTTCTGCAGATGGAGTAATCAAGTTCCAGAGATGGAGTAATCAAGTTCCAGATGGAGTAATCAAGTTCCAGAGATGGAGTAATCAAGTTCTGCAGACAGAGTAATCAAGTTCCACAGATGGAGTTATTAAGTTTCGCAGATGGAGTAATCAACTTCCGCAGATGGAGTAATTAAGTTCCACAGACGGAGTAATTAAGTTCTGCAGATGAAGTAATTAAGTTGGGCAGATGGAGTAACTAAGTTCCACAGATGGAGTAATCATGGTCCACAGATGGAGTAAATAAGTTCTGCAGTGCACTACTTAGGCCCAGAACATTACCACGTTCCAACGCCAGGGGAGTGGGATTATCATATTTCCATGCTGAGCAACCAAATTACTAAACATACATGTAGTAAGTTTGATCATACAGTCAAAGCAGAGGTTAATGCAATTATATAACCTGGAGAGGAGAGCAACCTAGGTAATTTGGGGCAACTCTTTCCCACTCCTCTCAGACAAGTAAATAGATCAGTAATTTTCAGGCATAACTTTATGGCATACTAGCCAGGACCAAAAAGTTCATTGTTTAGTGATTCTGAGTGGTAAATTAATTGGCTTTGCTTTTAAATTCAGCTATTACATGTGTTCTGTTGATTTTGCGCAATGTTACAAGACTGCAAATAGGTGCCTGACATTTTCGGAAACATCCTTTTCGTGAAAATCGTCCCATGAGACCTTTCTCTAGTAATAAATAACATGGATGACCTGGTCATACCACTTTGTCGAAAGGGGTGTTTCCAAAAACGTCAGGCACCTACTTGCAGGTTTGCGTTATATCACTTTTTTTACCTGTGTACAAGCTGAAAGTGTGTTGGGGCTGCAACAACGGGTCCAAATGTCAAAGCCGAAGTTATAAAATATTTGCTGGTAAATATAATTCAGGGTAAACACTCAAATTTTTGTAAGACTTGTGCAGAATCTTTCTATAGATGTGAAGGTTGAAGTTGAGGCTTTGGCATCGCAAATCAAAATTACATACAGCCACAACTGCTCTGAGGATAACTAAACAAAAGTATATGCCATCGTCTCCAAAACTGTATCTGCTTCAAAGCTGAAATTTCCTACGCCCACCGGTCAATTTAGCCTGTGCATTATTACAACTGCACTGCACTTGAAGCAGAAACACTAAGGCAGCCCGCTCCCTAATTATATTTTTCACACAACGCAGCTGTGACTCGCTAGGAACAGAACATCTTCCACTCACCTAAACTGGTGACTGGACACTACTGGCTAAATTGAATGGTGTGGGGACAAACTTCTCGCTTTAAAGCCACTAGTGTTAGTGACGATGGTATGCATGTTAGTTCAGTAACACTCGGAGCAGTTGCTGCTTAATTACATAAAAACTATTTCATAACGACATCAATAAGCCAAATCGGCATTGCAAACGTCTCTCTAGATCACGCTGGTTTTGAACACGACTGGGTGGGGGCTCTCGTGAACTACTGTAATTTCACACATATTAACAATGTTGTTGTTGTTGTTGTTGTTGGGCTCGAGAGTGATCACCCTTTCTCGTTCAAAACAAGCGCGATCTCTCGAGACTTTTGCAATGCCAATTCGACTTATTATAACGTTACACAAAGAGATAAAGGCATCTGTTTACATGTTTCATCAAATCCCTTCCAGAGGTGCGTACATGTCATACAGGCAGTAATTTTCGATGATTATCATCCAGTCATTAACAAATAAACACAAACATTTCTAACAACCTATCAACCTTCAACATTTGACAACAACAACACTCCACTCGAAAATAAGTCCTGTATTTAACTGCTTTGACAATACTTCCTGGAAATGCACATCAGAAAGCAATCATGACATTTAAAGCTAAAAGTAATCGTCATTCAATCATTACCAACAGAGTGGCGCAGAGCTCCAGACAACTTCGCTAAACTTGACATCTTCGTGCCTGCTTTCGTAACACTGTGGCCGTCAGGTTTTTATGCAATGGCCCAGTTCTTGTCGGGCTAAATAAAGTACGAACAGCCGTTTGATAAAATTTGGCTAGCGAATGACACTAAAATATGACGCAGGAATGTATCTTAAATCATCTCTTATTTAACCGTGATATTTTCTGGTGGTTATTTCAGAAATGGGTAATAATTTATTCAGCCCAGAGCCGGTGTGTTTTGACAGACGATGCATTTCGCGGTAGAAGATGAAAGGGGTTTGACCTGGATATTTCATTGTCTGTGAACTGCCAACTTCATGCAAGGAGTGGACGGTCTCGGCGATCCAACACGCGACGGAAATAACTCCTGACATTAACTAAACCTCACGAATTCACTTTCTGTCTGTAGTACTGACTACACTAGGCTTGAAATTGAACGAAAATGGTTTGGGACGTTGAACGACCAACAACAGAGTGATACGGTAAGGGAATTTTTATCGATCCATCTTAAAGCATACTCTTTCTTTCTTCACTGGTTTGTCATGAATTCCGCTGCCCAGAGTTCTTTTGTTTCCACTCTTGTCTAACCGTCTGTCATGTCTGTGTGTCAAGTTGTCTTCAACTGTCGTCTGTTTTAATCTGATAGGCTAAAATTGAACATCAATCGTGTACATGTCCACTAGGACATGACCAGTAAGTATTACGCTATATGTGAAACATTGAATTGAACCGAACTTAATTACACGTGTGTTCGTTTGTTGGATAATTATTCATTCATTCATTTATTTATTTATTTATTTATGTTAATTTTTGTTTAATGGCACACTCAAGAATTTTTGGCTTTTTATGTAGTCGTATACAATATGACGGTGTTAGTTCTGACTTGACACTTGAGTCATGTCACCATAGCTTTAGGGCCTTTTCGAAAAATACCTACTACAACAACGGCATGCACCCAGAATACAGCCCAAACAATCATAAATTTGGTGCTGAAGTAACGCCAAATAGCTAAGGAATCGATCACTGACCGTCTTTTTTTTTTTTTTTTTTTTTTTTTTCTTCTGTCAATAAAATTAAAAGCCTGAAATGTAGTGCAAATAAACAATACTGGGTGAATTTTTGTGGAAGAACATGTGCTGTATTCATTTATTTTTTTCATTCCTTTTCCTTAACACATACTTGCTTTTTTAAATTTTTTGACAAAATGAAAAGTGTCACCTTTCAATAAATTTTAACTTATCAGATGCTGTGAAATCTTGTTATCCCAGCTTTCTGTCTTTTTGACACATAGACTGATCAGTATGAGTGACATAATTTGGTTTTCTCGTTTCTCTGATATGCATATTCCACATTGCCTCAAATTCCAGATTAAACTTTGATTTACTTAGATTTAACAAGCACATCAGAAGAGAAAAATGGCTACAATAGTTAAGGCCTGCCCCTACCCTTCATTTGAATATAACTACAGCTATATTATTTGTCGGTCTGGAAGCTTCCTAGGTGGTTAGCACGGTAGTGCAGCGTGATTACCCAGGAGCCTATCACCAGTATTGTCACTATGAGTTCAAATCAAGTTTATGCTTGCTTTCGCTGGGATGGTCTGCCAGCAACCTGCATATGGTAATAGGTTTCTCGTGGGCTCTGCCTGGTTTCCACCTACCATAGTGCCGTCACATAAGTGAAATACACGTATTCTTAAATAAAATAAATAAAAAAATTGTGGTTTAGCATTCATACTGAGTTGGGAGTACTACCTGCTTGTACATAATACTTTGAAATGATGTCCCACAGACCCACAGTTGATGGAGTTACAGCCTTAACAGTTTAAAAACCAACATTCCCCCCACTGTGACCATTTTCTTGCATTTATGATACATTATGTACATGAATACTAGGCCGTAGTTCTAAGAGCAGAACATTTTTGTTGTAATTTAGCGATGAGAAACTTCCATGTATCAATGTATTTAAAATTTGTGGCTTCCTTACTGTTAGCTTACTGTAATTCTTCAGTCGCATGTTGGCAAAGTGTTTATTCAAGCCTATTCTGAAGGCATTTTTATGTGTTAACAGATAAAATTATACTTTTTGTGCAGGCTAGGGTACTTTCACTTGTACTGTGTAAATATCTTCAGTGTCTTATCCATGATTTGGATAGAATTTAACAGAAAAACAGCAAGCCTAATACGAAAGAAAGATGATTTTTGCCAGATCAACAAGTCATTTATTTCATGACTGAAAATAGAGTTGATTTCCTTTCACTGTTCTGTATCATAAGGTGATTCATGATCTTTGTGGTGTATTGATTTTGTCTTACGCTGTAAGAGACGGTCACTGTGGAACTGATATCTGTTGATATGGAGCCCCTTAGTGTGAGTAGGTGTAAGGGGTATTTAAAAAATGTCAATATTGCCTTCCAAAGTTGTGTTTATTGCAATGTGTATGAATTATGTTTATTTTTACCTTTCTGCAAACACAATAAAGTACAATCCATACATGTAGATACATGTACCTGCAAAATATACATTGTCCATATTAATGTTAACGCATGAATTCTTCATTTTTGTTGTGGATAAAAAAAAATTTAACTTTTTGTGCAGGAAAAGAAACAAACGCTCTTCTCCTCCCACAGATTGAGATTTACTTGGGATGTGTTGACTGTAAGTGAGTATTTATAAATCAGGCCAAAGGTGTATGTATCTGGCTTGTTTTATGAGAGATTAGAAGGCAAAGGATGTGACAGATGTGGTAAAAAGTTCCTTTTCCAGGACACACACATATCCTTTTTTGGGAGAAGTGAGATAGGACACAACATTGAATTGTACTTACACGGAGATGAATTGCATATTGTATGATATTGAATATCATTCAGGGTGACTTGGTTGAGGGATGAAATCACCAGTACATGGGCTTTGACTGAGAAAACACAGTCGGTTTGTCATGGTTGATCCATAACAGCTTGACCTGCTTGTAGAGTGCATGACTCGAATTCTTGTAGTTTTAGTCAGTAATTCCGAGTATACGCCCGGATGCTGAACCTCGTGAACATAGCATGAACGTTTCGACCTGTTCTGATTCATGATTTTGTGTATGATATGTTTAATGTGTGTATTCATGGTGACCCGTGTGCTTGAAACCTGAAAGTAGAGCACTACATGTACATGCATGTATGTGCATATATAAATACAAGTATAGCAGCTGTGACGCCTCAGGACTCTTAGTATACGAAATGAAATTTATTAACTTTTTTATTAACAAACAGTCAGGGTTTTCTTCTGGCCATTTTCTTTGTAGAAATCCAGTTTGAACGTGTCAGAAAACAATATTTTTTCATCACCAGTGACAATGTATCAAAAACTCAATTTACCACTGTACGTGGGAAGGTCTGCGAGCCACCTGCGGCTCTGCCCGGTTTCCTCCCACCATAATGCTGGCCGCCATCGTATAAGTGAAATATTCTTGAGTACGGCGTCGAACACCAATGAAATAAATAAATAAATCAATTTACTACATGAAAACCCAGTACAAAATTTGCCCAAACCTCATGCAGTTTCAGATTTCTAGCCATAGAGAAAGTGGCTTGAAAAACCCCTAAACAATGTGAAATCACTGATCTGTGTGTTAATTAAAATTAATTGTGTTGAAGTTGCTTTTTATACATGTAAATGGTGTATAAAAAATATAGACTAATCTACTTGTACGGGGTTGGAAAAATGACAATGTCCAGACATTTGAAAATGAAAAATGAAAAATGACAATGTCCAGACATTTGAAAATGAAAAATGACAATGTTCAGATATTTGAAAATGAAATATTATAGCTTTATAAACATGTTTAAGCCCATGGCTACATATTTAATGTATATGGTATACATGCATTAAATTTAGAAATTTAAGTTTTTGGCATTTTAGACAATTCTTGAAATCTGATAAAAAAAAATGTAAATGTATGTGCACATTTCTTCCTAATTACAATATGCAGACCATATGTGACCTAATGACACATGTTCATACACTACAGTACATGTGCATGTATCAACATACAGTAGCCCACTCTATTTACATTCATGCATGCAAAAAAGGTCAACTATTTTTCACAGCATGAGTCCCTTTTAAGGCATTCCGGAGGCTGTATCAGTAGTGTTATGATTTTTATTGTCACTGCAAGTGTTGTTGGTGAACCAGAACACACAGAATGTGAGGCTGGCAGCATTGATTTTGTGTTTGGCGTTTTTGGATGGTGTGCTAAACAGTGCAAGACCCAGTAAGATTTATCACGCTGACATCTGTCACAGTGAGGCTGATATCTACCGTAATGATTCTACTTTCAATTTGGAAATAACTGGAAAAAAAAGGCTGGTGGGGGGGGAGGGAGGGGGGCAGTAGAGGGTTTATTGGCAACATGATATTGCAATGTGAAATCCGGTTCACAGAATATTGAGTTGTGGTCATCGGGTGAAAACAGGAATGTGAATGAGAAGCCAGCCTATCCTATGAAAGATTGTAAACGTAATTTCATTGTTGTGGGGGGAATGGGAGTGGATTTGAAGCCATGTGTGGCCAGATGTATATATATATCTGAACACCTTTAGAAAGTTAGGGTTCATAATCGTAGGTGGGTTACCTATTTGAATCCAAAATTACAAGATCTAGAGTTTGTTACTACAGAAAGTCCTCTTGCGCCCCCGAGCTGCCATGCCTCTGGTACGTGTCAGTTATCAGATTTCATGTACCACGTAGCTCAGGTTAAAGTTGGAGGTGAGATTAGGCTTCGGATCAGGCATATACTATATGTACTTCTACAGTATTGGTATGATGTGAAGGAAAGCAGGATGTTAGGGGGTGACGGTTTGAGGTGTGCATTCATGGAATTACTCTGTATTTATTACCTGTTAGGTTGATTGCAGTGCAGAATGAACCCTTCAGGACTATCCTTGGGGAAAGATCCTTTGTACAGTGTAAGCTGACCCCCTTTAGAGAAATTGGGGTTGATCACAAGGGAGCTCTTTTTTTATTCTGGCCGTTGAGGAAATAGCTATTTCAAGAATATTAACACTGAGAAAAAAAAACTTTGTGAAACTCAATTCCATTTAAAATTGAATCTTTAGAGTATCGTCCATTTTTGGAGAGTTAGTTGGGTTCTAATGATGTCCTGAAACATGCAGAGCACTAAGTATATTGGAACTGAAGATGTTTATAAATTAGACTTACATTCATGTATGTAGATATGCACTGCATATTATTTTATATCTGTGTAGTGACACATTTTCTGTTGTGATCACACAAGATTTGAGGAATGTCACTAGTACATGTACATCTATATTTACCTGAACTGACTAGAGGCATATTACTGTATACTGTTTGACTGTCCACTGAAGACTGTGACTGTTACTCTGTAGCTCTAACTTTATGTGTCCCCAGATTATTAGGGGAGAGCACAGTGAGGACCTGAGAGACAACAGCTGGGTGACCAGCTGCTCACAGTCTTAACTGGACACTAATTAAGTTACATTTGTGCTTTGAATAACTAAGAAAAACTACATTTAAAATAAACCCAAAAGTTGCACAAAGTAACATATCATCCCTACTTAAATGTCTACATATACTCTAAAAGTATGCTAATCCTAAGAAACCAAGTACATATACTTTTCTGACTGTGCAACATTTAAATTCTGAGAAACAACACAATCATATTTAATTCGACTTTTAATCTATCAGAAATTCTCAGATTTTGACCCCGGTATAATCTAACAGTGACCATGTTAAAGTATGTGATGACAGGAACACACTCGTATGCAGCATCCCTGCTGAACATGATAAACTAGTTATGAATTTTGTCATGAAACTTCACACACCAATCTAGAAAAAGGGCAGGAAACCACAGCGTTCTAACTGCAGCCTTACTACAACATGACCGATCAAAGTTCTTGATGACAGAAAGTCATGTTACTACAGCACTGCATGGGTTTAAAATCAGTTGTGTTTAGAGTTTATGAGGGAAGAGAATCTTTTCCATCAAACTGAGTTGAAAATTTCTCCACTGAAACTGATCCCCATAAGTAAAACGATTTGCTGCGGCAATTTTGGACCCAGATTTGGTACATGTATTTTGAAAATCCTCATTTCACGTGAAATCAGCTGAAAATTCGGAGCGTAAATGTGAAGTAGACAGTTTCATGTAATTGAAGTCACCAGCCCGCATGGATGTGCTGAGCCACGTCTTGACAGCCAAGCAGGCTCAGATCCTTATGCAGCATACGTGTACAACAAGGAAATGCCCTTAATACACATTTATTGGAAGCACAGAGAAATGAAAAAAAAAATGGTCGGTTTTGGCAGTTTGATTAATAACAAGCCATGATCTGGCTGGAGCGTTGAAATATATGCGTAGGTTGTATTAGGACGTCGGTGGCGCCATCAGCACATCTGTCTCCTCATTCTCTCGTCTGGCTTAAGCATGTAAGCCTGAAAATAGGTACCTCACATTGAGAGGTTTTTTTAGACACTTTCTCATCAGAGTTACCCTGATGAGAAACAAATGTAAATTGAGTTTTAGTGATATTTTGAAGTTGAATCACTCAGAGTAAATTGATTATCATGGTTATTTGGGGGAATTACAGAAAAGATTGAGTTCTACTATTTTTCAAATTGAGTTAAATGATAAAAGATTTTTGCCTATATAAATCTCTGCTGACATAAAATTTAACTCTTTCGCTGTGGAATATTTATCTTCTTGATTCTTCAGCGGTAAATGATCTTCAGAATACAGACTTTTATGTACAATGTAGCAACAACCAATTAAAAGGCACTGAACAATGGTAACTAAATGAGCCATTGAGAGCAGCTTGCAGGTTATTCATGCCAGTCAGCACAGAACTTAAGCCGCTGTGAGTGGCGAGTCATAGGGAAGGAGTTAAAACACCCATATGTAGCTGGCTCCTATTTTACATGTACCTGTAGAAAGTGTTAAGACCCATGGTGTCAGTGTTGTATGTAATTGAGGTCCCTTGGATCCCTGACCTTATGGTCATGTCAAAATGGTCAGATCTGGAACACATGTATAAAACTACATATTCTTTATGCACATGTTCAAATGTGGGTTCAGTTAAGTTGAACACTTTTGTGTTTTCAGTGTATGTGTTATTATAGTGCTTGACATACACATAACTTCAGGAAGGATTTTGTGAAATGGGTTCCTGAAGCTTGCATAGTGTTTATTATTTGGCAAAACAGCTAGGCATATTCACACCTGACAGTAGATGTACAAATACTGACTTGATTGATCAGTGGCAATAATGACTGGTCAGGTTAATTCAGGTGTTCATTAGTAGGTGCCACACGAGCTTACGTGCAGATTTGCCCCGATGGTCTGTGAATCCGTCAGGTTTGCAGCGTGTGGATGTACAGGTACCTCAAGCTGGAACAATCGTTAAGTATACCTTTACATGGACATGTTCTCAGTCTCATAGATGACAACGACGTGTATATTCTACCTGTACCTGTAATATGATCTTCCAGCAGGTTGTGAAATCACTAAAGTGAATGTTTATCAATTTCAACATGTTCAAGTAGAGTACATGTTTGTGTTCAGTACCTGTCTCTGCCTTAATACGCGATAGCCCGTCGTCTGTATTAAAGTTAATTTCCGTGTTAATTAAACCCAGCTTTCCAACCTTACTCTTTTGCACCTCTCTGCATTGATGTAAAAAAGAGAATTCTTGTATAAATTGATAAACATGTGAATCTGAAGAAATTACATGTACGTGTGTATCTCTAACATGGAAATTAAATCCAGCTTTATGTCAAACTTGCTTTTTTTACCATCTTGAAGTAAAGTAGAAAGATGACCTTTGTGTTAACTGATACACCGTAAATGTCCTAAAATTTCGCCCACAGCACAGTGTAACTTGCACATTATGCTGGATTTTAACAGTTCTATTGAGTTAAGGCTAATGAAACTTGATTGCTTGTTTCCCATCATGACAATTTCTCAGGAGGATGCTGGCGAAGTCCCAGGTTTCATTATTCATTGTTTATATACCTGTACCGGCCCAGGTGTATTTATAGACAGAAGCTTTTGATTATAAATGCTACGTGGAAGGATGGTCGAAGTGAAGAATTTACTTGTTACAATGAAGCAGAATTATTCGACATTTTATTCGTAACAATGCACAATAAAGTGTATTCAACAGCAGTGATCACATGTTTTCATATCCTCTTTTGCCACCCAAAAGAGGAACCAAAAAAGCTACACAGTTAGTCACCCCAAGCTCCAGACCTTGGCTGGACAAAGCTACACAGTTATGCACCCCAAGCTCCAGACCTTGGCTGGACAAAGCTACACAGTTATGCACCCCAAGCTCCAGATCTTGGCCGGACAAAGCTACACAGTTATGCACCCCAAGCTCCAGACCTTGGCCGGACAAAGCTACACAGTTATGCACCCCAAGCTCCAGACCTTGGCCAGACAAAGCTACACAGTTAGTCACCCCAAGCTCCAGATCTTGGCCGGACAAAGCTACACAGTTATGCACCCAAAGCTCCAGACCTTGGCCGGACAAAGCTACACAGTTATGCACCCCAAGCTCCAGACCTTGGCCAGACAAAGCTACACATCCTATGTAGTTCATCTGAATGGGCGCTAGATTTTATATTAAAATTCTCACATTCTTTGCGACCCTGATTTGTCGCCCGAACTCAATAAAATCACGGCAGATCTCCGAAATCGAAGTCATTGGAACTGCTCTCGATGAGATCCACACTGGTGTCAGGCAAACTCACGTGTATTCAGAATTGACAAAAACAAAATTTTTTCGTTCCCTTCTCAGTTTTATGTTATAAAGGTTGAAGTAGAGCCTTAAGACGACAGTGAAAAAGTCATAGCTTTGAAGAATTTTTTCTATGTCAGAACTCGGTTACATTTCAGGACTAAAAGTAGGTTATGAGATTTTTCAAAATGGCTGCCAACGGTAAACCGTTTGTCGGTGGAGTGTTATCTTTGAGTTCGGACATACCTGCGCCAATTGTGTTGAGTTTGGGTGATGGACATGGGATAGTGATGAATCAGAATGATCAACGTCAGATTCAAACCCGGAATTCAAATAGATGGACAGTTTTACATATTACATTCTACATGTATGTTCGTGGTGCTGACTTTTTTGTTGTACTGTATATCCTATCTAACGGAGCCGAGGGTTAAAACAGAGCAAAGTTGCACAATGTATACATGTGTTACTTAGAAACGGGTAAATAATGAGAAAAAATAGGAAATAATGACAAAACGACGCGAGTGGTAAAAGTGCATGCAGGTGGTGACGGAAAACTAGCATTCAACTTTCCTTGGCCTCAGACAAACGTTTTAAGGTTTGTCTGAAAGGTCTGATGATATCTTAATGGAACATCGAAAGTTTCAGCGTGAAAGGTGATGTTTTATGACATTTATTTTACACATATACATGTGCAGGACATAGGTATCCGGAGGAACCCATTACATATTGTGCCCCAGCAAGTAAATATGTAAGGGTGCATAACTGTGCATACACATCAATTACAGGCCAACATGCAATTTGGAAAATTGCATAAAAATATGCATTTCATATACCATGTACTTCCTGTTCTCTACAGCTGTGAAGTTGTACACTATGTATATTCTACGTTTAATTTGATGCTTTTAACTTAGTGTACTGTATGTGGGTGCCAGACTGTGGAAGTGTGGGCCAGGGTGACAGTGTTGTATACAATCTAGCTTCACACCTCAGTGTTCATGTACCTCAGTCTTGGTTTGGCTTGTTTTGCCTGGGATGTGTGGGATGCCTTCTTGACCACCTGCTGACCTAGATATGTACTTGTATGTATGTATGTATGTAAACTTTGTTAATTGGTCACAGTATTTATGTGGTCACTTACGGTCAACACAGACGTGACAGAAGGTGGTCAGCTCACATGACCACAAGTGCAGTCACAGAAAGCTGAATTTTTATTAATAGTGAATTTATAAATCAACAGGTGAGAAAAAAACAAAATAGTGGTATGATGTAGTTGAGATGAAGAGTACAGGAAGTAATTTACCCTGTATTTATGTATGTACTAATTTTTGGCAATAATCTTGCTTTGTGTTTATTTTTTTATTCTTTCTTATTTGGTGAAGTGTATATATACATGTAGCACATGTAGCATAAACTTAGTTAATTGGTCACAGTATTCATGTGGTCACTTACGGTCAACACAGACGTGACAGAAAGTGGTCAGCTCACATGACCACAAGTGCGGTCACAGAAAGCTGAATTTTTATTAAAAGTGAACGTATAAATCAACAGGTGAGAAAAAAACAAAACAGTGGAATGATGTAGTTCAGATGAAGAGAACAGGAAGTAATTTACCCAGTGTTTATGTATGTACTAATTTTTTGCAAAAATTGTTTTTTATTTTTTTATTCTTTCTTATATGGGGAAGCGAGGATGGGGCCAGGGGGCAGTGGGGGAATTTAGTTGTAACAGGAAGCTATGCTTCCAAAACCCTGGAATCACAGAAAATCCATTTCTAATTTCTTTTATATTTGCATGACGAGACTTCATCACATGATAGTGCAACAAAATATTGTGGTCATTGTGTTAAATAGCTGCAAGTACAGTAACTGTACTTGTATGTTCACACTACTGGGGCCATATTTATAGAGCCAGTCTAGTTCCAGAAAACATTTGGTGTGGACGCCCAAACTAATCAGGCTGTACTGATATTATCAACTTCTTTCAATAAAAATATGATGGGTTACTGATAAAAAATGAAGTTTTCATACAAATTTGTTTGATTCACAGACTCAAAAAGTTCTCAGAGAGATTTGATTATTTTGATTTGACCTTTGTAAAATTTCTTTCCACATGGTCATAATGTGCCCTGTCAGTAACACCCCCATGAGTCCCAGTGAGCTAATGTGCCCTGTCAGTAACACCCCCATGAGTCCCACTGGGCTAATGTGCCCTGTCAGTAACACCCCCATGAGTCCCAGTGAGCTAATGTGCCCTGTCAGTAACACCCCATGAGTCCCATTGGGCTAATGTGCCCTGTCAGTAACACCCCCATGAGTCCCACTGGGCTAATGTGCCCTGTCAGTAACACCCCCATGAGTCCCACTGGGCTAATGTGCCCTGTCAGTAACACCCCCATGAGTCCCACTGGGCTAATGTGCCCTGTCAGTAACACCCCCATGAGTCCCACTGGGCTAATGTGCCCTGTCAGTAACACCCCCGTGAGTCCTAGTGGGCTAATGTGCCCTGTCAGTAACATTCCCATGAGGCTTGGTGAGCTATTGTGCCCTGTCAGTGACATTCCCTTGAGGCCCAGTGAGCTACAGTAATGTCAGTAACATTCCCATGAGTTCCAGTGGGCTAATGTGCCCTATCAGTAGCATTCCCATGATGCCCTCCAGGCTGATGTGCCCTGTCAGTAACACCCTCATGAATCCCACTGGTCTAATGTGCCCTGAGTATCATCCCCATGAGTCCGAGTCGGCTAATGCACCCTGAGTAACTGAGTAATATCCCCAGGAGCCCCAGTCAGGGCATCAGTCATAAAGCTCTGTATTGATACTTAGTCCATCATTCCTCGAAGTCCTAAATCTATGGGTGTTGCCATGCAGGTGTGTCAGTAGCGTGGCTCTTGCAGCTCTCATTATCACCTATAAATTTGACTGGTATAGACAGGATGTAGTGCTGAATGTGCAGGATTATTGATGATGTGTTATATGTGGGGACCAGATTGTTCACCTACAGCTTTATTGGGAGATATGCATGTGTATTTACTGTATAGACATGTTAAATTTTCAGGAATTTTTAATGCATTACATGCAAGAACATAAATGAATTTTGAAATAAACTTAACAAACAATTGTGACTTAAAGGAAAAGAAAATAACATGCATGCAGTAACAACTTGACATGAATCAAAAACACTGTTTTAAACACACCAAATTCCAAAACAAACAAAAGTAAGATAAATCCTGTCAAATCATCTGTCTTGCAAAGTTTTGGGAGCAGCCATAATGGCAGTGAATTATTGCCCTAGGTGTCCAATGCTACGGGTAAATCACTAGGTTATTCCTCAGTGCTCAAAACATGAAATGTACAGGTGTATACTAATGTATGTGTATACATGTGCATAGTTTTATTATTTCAGAAAACTGTCATGACTTTCTGGGTTCACAACCCGTATTTGACAAACAGTTAAAAACATGATCTCATTTAACATTACATGTACACAGTTAAGGTGAAATCAGTGAGTTGTGTATTGTTTTGTCTCGTATTAAGCTGGCGTTTTATGCAGTCATACAGTAACTACAGTGTGCATGTATGTTTCTTTGACATTTATGTGATTTCAAAGTTTTTGCTACTGCTGTAATGTTTTCCTGAAAATTATACAAGGAATTGGCCAAAAGTACTGTCCATTACTCTGCTAATTATTGCCAAAGTGCTTCATATAAGTATTATTCCAGATTGAATATTGCAGAAAGAAATTGGGCTGGATACATGTGAGGTTGAAAATGGATGCATTTGAATTGTAGAGGTTTTCATGAAGATTAAACCACAATCAGATAAATAATCAGAGATTCACAGTTACATGTATTTAAAAGGGTGAGAAAGATTAACAGTATCTGGTGCTAATCCAGTGAAACAGCGATTAAGGAACTGACAACACTACTCATGGACTGTGTGTTCGTAACATTACGACCTGACTGGCTTGGCAAGGAGGGATAGTACCAATTCTCCAGTACAGTCCAAGAAATTTGGCACGAAGCATAAAGCCCTTTTTCCACGTCTGGATCGAGCAAGGCATGACATGGACAGATGGGTCTGAGATACTCCTAATCAATAATCACCAAATTAGGCCTGGCCAGTGTGCCCTTGTTTATTTCTGGAACGACCAAAATGGAGCCGTGATTAGATTTGGAGCTGTTCGAGAGAAGCGGGTGGGGTCATTGTTGTCTCTTCCGCCTCTCTTGTCTTTAGCCACTGTCTCTTTCTGCAAATTGCCTAGCATTAAACCAGCAATTCGTACATCTGACTTGTTTGCTTTCTGGGCCGGTGGAGAATTCCTGGAATATTTATGACTTGCGGGAACATTTGGCCCCTCTGACCCACCATACATCCATTACAATGAATCTGTAGCCTCACCACTGTCACAGACTCCCAGGAAATACAATAATTGGAACTATCCTGCAAATCCTCAACTCGCTGTACTAGACACATGTGTAGTAGCCTATACCATTTGTCTCTCTGTTTTCATACATCTTTGCATTTGGGGTCGTGGCATGATGACATGTTTTTTTTTTTTTTCTTGGACAGTACACATTTCATATTTGTACGGGCCGTTGGATTGTGTACAAGAGCCGCCTATTGAGTCACTACTTCTATATGTAGGTTCTGCATGCCTTTCTCTGCATGGCTTTCTCTTTCATCATGTACAGTATGCAGGACATATTTGTTGAACTTTACCAGTAATATCTACAGTACGTGCTGTAGATACATGTAAGCGCGTGAAATGTTGCCTAACCCACTGGAATTCATTCATGTGCTCTAAGGTACTGTATGTATTCCATTCATAGCCGTAGCTGTAGCCATTTGTTGTGTACAGGACGTAACCAGCCAGATCTTCACTGAGACGTTCCCTTGAAATTAACTGCGTATCTTTTACAGGATCACAGTCAGACAGTATTTCATTTATTTATTTGATTGGTGTTTTGGGTCGTATTCAAGACTATTTCACTTATATGACAGCAGCCAGCGTTATGATGGGAAAAAACCAGGAAAAGTGTGGGAAAACCCACGACCATTCACAGGTAGCTGGAAGACCTTGCCATGTACGGCCAGAGAGGAAGCCAGCATGAGCTGGACTTGAACTCACAGCGACCGCATTGGTGGGAGGCTTCTGGGTCTTTATGCTGCACTAGTGCGCTAACCAACGAAGCCAAGAAGGCCCTCACAGTATTTGTGATGTAACTGAAGTCATGTACCATACGATATTTCAAGCCTGAAAATACAAGGACAAGAATAGTGTCCTACTTCCAGTTGTGTTGTTACAGGATCGAGCCAGCAGCATTTGGCACATTACAAAACAGTGTACCTCTTCTGAGTTACACTGAGCCTGGAAGCTGCATAAAAATTGCCAGTCATATTTGTAATACATTTTACCTGTGCAGTGTGAAGGTCACCACATGTTGCTGACGATATAGGCATTGCTGAAGATACGTTTTACTGATGCTACATGTGTACAAGTGCAGGTGAATGACGATTGCTTTCCTGGTGATACTGTTTATGATTAGCTGACAGCCTCTCTGTATATGGGAAAGTCCGCTAGCAACTTGCCCATGGCCATGGGTTTCCCCCGGGCTCTGCCCTGTTTCCTCCCAATATAATGCTGGCCGCTTTCGTATAAGTGAATTGTTCTTGAATATGGCGTAAAACACCAATCAAATAAAGTAAATAAATAAATATTGCTGATTATATGTGACTGATAACATATCATGTTAATCATGATAGTATATATATGTGTACATTATGTGTTCGGTACATTATGTGTTCAGTTTGGATGATGGCTTGTTGACGGTGATACTGATGATTCATGTCCATGATATTGTCTGTTACTGATGATACCTGTTTCTGATACAAGTGATGGCTTGCTGATGATGATACCGATAAGGATTCTGATGATACATGTCCATGATATTGTCTGTTACTGATGATACCCGTTTCTGATACAAGTGATGGCTTGCTGATGATGATACCGATAAGGATTCTGATGATACATGTCCATGATATTGTCTGTTACTGATGATACCCGTTTCTGATACAAGTGATGGCTTGCTGATGATGATACCGATGAGGATTCTGATGATACATGTCCATGATATTGTCTGTGTTACTGATGATACCTGTGTCAGATGATGCAATTAGGGTTAGTGCAGTTGCTGATGATCTACATGTGAAATGTTAACTGATGCAGTATTTGCTGAAGTTTCTGTTCTTATTTGTCGCTCTGAACAGTATTAAAGGTCTTAGTGAGGTACTGAGATTGTCCCTCTGAAATGGAGCAGAAATTAAATTTCAAAATCTGTTTGTTAAAATCTAACCTAAGATCTTGTATCCGTGTATGCTAATCTGTAACATGCGACAGGAATTCACTACTCCCTGTATGTAGTTTCAGTTCTTCCTATAGGAAATTACTGCATGGTGTATTTTGTTGCCATGGGAGTTTTGTTTATTCTTCAGCTGCCATCTATTACAATGTGCTAATCGATGATTTACTATTGGAAGTATTGTCACTCTATAATTTATAAATAACCGTGCAGTTCAGATGCAACACTTTTAAAAGCTTCACACTTATTTGAGATTATTTTTTTTCATTTAGTGTATTTTTTTAGCAAGCATTGTGCACATGAATATGTGTATTATATGTGGAACATTCTTGGACAGTGCGCACTGTCACGAATGCGGTTGCTGTGAGTTCAAGTCCAGCTCATGCTGGCTTCCTCTGCAGCCGTATGTGGGAAGATCCACCAACAATCTACAGATGGCTGTAGGTTTCCCACGGGCTTTGCCGAGTTTCCTTCCAACATACACTATACATGTAATGTATTCCACTATTGTAGAAGTGAAATATTCTTGAGTACAGTGTTAACTCGAATCAAATAAAAATTTCTTTATTTATTTGATTGGTGTTTTACACCGTACTCAAGAATATATCACTTATACAACAGCAGCCAGCATTATTGTGGGAGGAAACTGCGCAGAGCCTGGGGGGAACCCACGACCATCCGCAGGTTGCTGGGGGATCTTCCCACGTACGGCCAGAGAAGAAGCCCACGTGAGGTGGGCTTGAACTCACTGGGACCACATTGGTGGAAGGCTCCGCCATTGCGCTGTGCTTGCACGCTAACCAACTGAGCCACGGAGGCTTCCAAAACGACAAGTACCTACAGCACACGGTCACCCATCCAGGGACTGACCGAGCTTGACGTTGCTTAACTTCAGTCATCGGACGAGAACTGGTGTTTTCAACGTGATATGGCTGTATTCCAAATGAATAATTATAGACACAGTTAATGCACATAGGGTTTTATACAGCATTGTTGTACATGGTAAGGCATGTTTTCAGAGAGCAGCCATTGCATGATGTATCATATATATATATATGTATGTGTGTCTATGTGATATGTCTTGAGTCTGTTTTCTTGTCATGAACATTACCTGTGATTGATGGAATAAACCATATACTTTGGCTTCATAAAGAAAACATTATCATGTTATTCATGCACTGTGTGGGACAAATCCCAAGTGGTACAGGCATAGAAGAGAAAGGATAATCAGGAAGAGTTGGGATTCATATCTTTGGACATGTACATATCTGTGTGAGTTAATTTCTTTCGATCCTTTCATTGCATTTCTAATCCAGGTCTAATTCAGCTTGGATCCATTCATTTACCAGTGTAGTGAAATGTTAACCTGTTGAGTAAATTGACCTTTGTGCCACGTCATTGACGTCAAGTCGGTTAACTGGCTGTCAATCCCTCGGTTGAATTCCTGAATAATTCCTCCTTGTGGGTTGATGTTTTTGTCTCAAGGACACTGGAACCCTGCCCTGCCTGTAAAGATGTGCAGGAGGAAATCTGCCGCACAAACTGAGCTTTGTGTGAGCCAAACAAAAGGCCGTCTGCTACAAGCAGGTAGATTGTCTGATCCAGGGATGCTCCTTAACATTGCAGTTCTTGTCACGGTGAAGACACAGACGTCTTTATCCATTGTCATATTGCGCATTGTGACATTTTAACTATGAATATAATGAACTCTAAAGGTCACTACTGAACTAGGTACAATATGTGTGAGTAGGACTTGTAGGAAATGATGCAATCTTAGGACCACTTCGGCTTACAAGGTTGTATCAAAGACACCTTTATAACCCTGGTGCATACCTGTGGACATGCTTAGAGCTGTGGGTTGTGGTTTGTGTGGCTATGGCAGGTTCCTTCATTGAAAGCATGCCCATTTTGTATAGAGTTACATGTATTTATTTATTTATTTGATTGATGTTTTATGCCGTACTCAAGAATATTTCACTTATATGATGGCAGCCAGCATTATGGTGGGAGGAAACCAGGCAGAGCCCGGTTGAAACCCACGATCATGCGCAGGTTGCTGGCAGACATTCCCACGTATGGCCTGAGAGGAAGCCAGTATGAGCTGCACTTGAACTCACAGCGACCGCATTGATGGGATGCTTCTGGGTCATTGCACTGCGATAGTGTGCTAACCGAATGAGCCACGGAGGCCCCGAATTACATGTAATGTGAGACACTTGACTTGTTTCAAGCTACATGTACAATGCTAGGGGTCGTTAAGGTATGCAGTTTGTACATAGCATGTGTACAGGTACATGAATTCTAATTCAGTATGTTCCCTCTCACTGTTAGATGCAAGAGCTCAGTCTGAGTCAAGACATTCATGAGAAAAGGAACATTCAGTTAACAGATCGTTATAGATTCCGTGATCTTGTTCTGTACACGTGTAATGTGTTTGGCTTTCATGTTCTCTATAGTAGAATAGTATTATAATCATTTTTTTATTTATTTATTTATTTATTTGTTTTTTTTTTTGCTTTTTTTTTTCTTTTCCACAGCAAATCTTCATTGCCTTTCAAGAGTAGTCTACAAGAATATCCCAGAAGATGTCTGCTGTGTAGGATTCCAATTGCACCAAAGCAGGCGGTCATCCGCAGACAGGAACAACAAGTGTTGGTTGTATGTATTATGACTCGGCAAGGCTTACGTGAACCTTTACTTCCAAGTGGCACTAGAAGCTCTTGATGTGCTGTTTGCCAAATAAGGAGACCAATGTCCTGGAAACACCGCTGGATCTCAAGTGCAAAAGGTATGTTTTATTTGATATAATGGATTGCTGTTTTATACTATACGCTCATGGGCAAAATTTCATGATTTGCCTTCTGTAGCCCGAAATATTGATCAAATATCGCCATATGTATAGTACATATATCCTGAAAGCTGAAGAACTGTTGATTTCAAAAAAAAAACTTTTAAAATTTACTGAACTTTAACATTATTCGAAATAAAGAGAAAGTTTGATAAAAACTAGAGCTGTTTTTCAAATTGCTGGGGGTTTTTTTCGCCAATTTTCAAATTTTTCTTGCTCAGGTGGCTAATTTACTACTGAAACTAGAAAATGCTCCCACAGATTTTTAATATTCAGCTTAGATTCTTCTGACTGATCATTTGAAGATAAAATTTTCAAAATTTAAAAAGTAATTTGAAACTTTGATGTTTTAGTACTAATATCTTTAAAACTAGGAAAGATGTCAAAAATGTATAGGTTAATAGCTACATTTGTGTGCCAAGTTTTATAGCATTATTTTGAAAAATAAGCTAGAAATAAAAGTATTTCACCACACTACCGTCCCGGAAATAGAAATAAAGGAAAAAGACCAAAATGTCTGGAGGAGCATTATGTGTGACAAAATTCGTCATTAATTAGTGTGCCAATTGATTTTAATGAGAAATTGTCCTGCCTCCATTTAAAATGTGAACATGTGCAACTACTTATGTTAAATTATACCGTAAATTGGTGTTTTATCTTGACATTTCTGAGCAAACCCTGCTAGAGTGTGTTTATAAACCCCTCCCCAACAGCACCCCGGTGGGTGATTAAGGTCTGCTGGGGTAGTCTGCACAAGCAGCCATAAACAGTTTATAACAGGAGGCAATACACATTTACCAGAGGCCTGTATATTATTCACAGCAGGTAACCCACTTCAGTGAGCTAATCCCCATAATCAGGGAGAGCTAAGAAAACACAACTGCCTTGGTTCACAACATTTTATACTTTTTGTCAAATATTGCTTATTTACAATTGGAATTTGGTTTTCATCCTTAAGTGAGAGGAAAGACAGGAAAAAAGAGAATAAGAATGTGAAATAAAAAAAATTTGGCCAAATTTCAACCCTGAGGGGTCCTAGTATGCTGAAAAGGAATATTGTTCCTTTAGTGTATATGTATATTTACTTGTGTATTCAGTTGAAGAAAGGGTTTAAGTTAGAATACACACTCCAAAGGATGTTGAAACCCTCCAGGGTCCTTCACGGTCGCCTAAAATGTGGAATTTTAAACAATTTCTGATTCCAACATCTTAAGCAAGTTTTGAAGTTCGTTCATAAAAATATTCATTGACTGATTGAGTGTGTAGCTTGTACAAGCCTGGACAAGTTATGTCGTTATTTGAATTCCACACAGAGAGGGCAAGCCGTGTTCGACATTCAACACCATCACAAAAACAACAACAGCATTTGCACCCACCTGTAAAGCAACGTAATTTTACAACAACTGACCACCAATAACAACTCTAGACTTGCTTGTCAACCTGCTGAACTCTCTTTTACACCTCTTTTTGGCTGATCCTGATACAAGGGAGCCAAAGTCCTCCTCTTACGTCATCAGCCACATATGTTTACATATGAAGTGTGCATGCTCCAGTTCCACTAAATTGACAACCGCTTATTTAAATATTCTGGCAGGTTTTTCAGTTTTTATGTTATTTTTAAACATTCACTTAGCATACAATGCTGGGGGTGGGATTAACGAAAACTTTGTAACTTCTTAAGAAAAATACCTAATACTCATGTCATTCTGTAATAACGCTGAAATACCTATTATTTGGGCGACCATGTGCCCTTAAAACTTGAAGTGAAACCTTTATCCACTAAGTGCAATATTAAAGTGGAACCCTAAATAAACTTTGTTGAATGTTTGCACATTGTACATTGAACAGTAAGGCGAAACACTGCTGGTTAAAGACAGCTCATGACTGACGCATTGCTCATTAAAAAGATTATAAAATTCTCTATTGAGTGCAAAAACCTGTTTGAATTTATATGAATTCGTGGCTGAATTATCGTTGTTTAAAGTATGGAGTATTTTGTTTGACAGCTGGGGATCTGGAGGCGACATGCTTTTAAGTTTATGAGAGACTGACCAATCAGAAAGCAAGGAGATATCAGCTGTTTATAAGCTGTGACATAAATCTTTCGAGATGACTGTCAATGTGACATGTAATTACATAGGAACAGGACACTGTTTTAATGCCATATATTTTAATGATAACAAATATATGTGTGAACAACGCTGCAAAATATTTTCAGACCATTGTGTTGTGGCAGAAGTAAGTTTCTTGATCATTTCACGTCCTAAAATTAGATATATAATGAAGTTTCAACCACAACATTAGAGGCTTAGGCCTACTACAGTCTCAGGTGACGAGTGCACCGCACTTGGAACAATTAGGCCACAGCTCACACATAATGACTGCGTTTCATGTTAGCCGACGGAACCTGGTTAAATGTCCGTTTCCACTGTTGTAATGGCTGTTAGAAAAAATATATTACTGAAATAAACATAATACTGTCCAACCTTTTTGACAAATTTAACTTTGAACATGCACTGCCTATCACTTTAATACACACTGTGTTGAGCATATTATGAAATTCTGACAAATGTACATTACATTCTGGGGTATAGACTGTAGGGAAACTCTCGCTGTCTTTATTAAATACACTGCTGAAGTCTGTGAAATCAAAGTAATACGCGCTGTTGAACATACAGTGAAACCGTGATTCAGTGTATCATGATCATAAAACCATGAAGCCAATAAAAATCTTTCAGTGAATACACAGCGACACTGAATAATACACTGGATACAGTCTCTGTTCATTGCGCAGTAACCTCATACGTTCAGTTGCTTCTCTGAATGAGATGCAAGCAGAAGGACAAGCACACAGGTCCACATTTGTAACATAAATGTGATGTCAGAAAGGACAAGGGTACCTACGTGTAGTATGTGCATATTCATGAGAAATAATAGGATGAGTCTCATCACAGCTTGAAGCATGGTTCAGCCTTCAGTGTATACCCTGCTCCTAAAACACGTACATGTCTACAAGCTTTCTGACTTTTTGGCTCAGCTAAACATCCTCCTACAAACAAGCCTGTGGATTTGCCGGGTTATCCGCCCTTTGTGACACTTCACTGGACTTCACATGTACATGCTGTGTACCCAAGAATACGGCTGGCTTGGACAGAGTCAGACGTACATGTACGTCAGTGAGATATGGGAGATAGGCAAGTCTGAGAGCCATAAGCCCTCCAGTGTTGTTTACTCTCCTGTTCACTGTTCTTTGCTGGGATGTTCTATTTGTTCTCTGTTGTCTCTTAGTACACTTAAACCAGGGAAAACACACATGGCTAATAGCTTTATCCAATTGTTCAGAATCCAAGGGGGATGTACCAGTGCTGTTGTTTAAACATTTCTTGTGAAAGGAACATGTGCATTTTTGGAGGGGGGCGTAAATCTGGAGAGATTCAGAGTATCGGTTGTCTTAAATTGTGAGCCTGGAGACATGGGATGTCAGGGGAGCTCTAGACATTAGACACATTGCAGAGTACATGTATTTGTGGGGGATAGTATTGCTTTGAAAAGAATGGGTTATTAACCTGACCTGGGCTTGAGTTTTAAACAGGCCAAACTGGGTGTACATGTACCCATTCAACTTGCATATAATGTGGCAAGTTCAGTTCCGGCCTTTGACATTGCGTTTACTGAAAACTAGCAATCTGAGGCTTGCAAGTCTGTACGTCACATGTTGGAAAGTTCATTAGTAACTTGCCAAAGTTCATTGGTTTACTCCAGTTTCCTCTTGATCATGAAACTCTAGACCACAATTGTATACATGCAAGTGATAAAAATCCATGCATTTGGTGTTAAATACCAATGAGATAAATAAGTAAATTTTTGTTTTTCCAGCACAATGCATGTTATTGCTGTGTCTGCTATCTGTATGCACAACATACTGCCGGGACACGAGGACAAGTCCTTCAGACATCTCTATCAAGGATGGGGGCGTGACACAGGCCTCCAACAAGTCGCCGAAGGATACAAGCCCCACCTCAGTGTCACATGACGCTGTTAGTCAAACTTCCACAGGATCTCCAGAGCCAGAGACAGTTGACATACAGCCGTCACACTCAACTTTATTCTTGACAGGCAGTCCCAGTGCGCAAGCAGGGGAGACAACCTCTCTCCTCTCTAGTCCAAGTAGTGCTGTGTTACCTCCCTTGTTTACAGTGCTGCATTCCCCTGAGCCCATTTACAGCACATTTCATGAAAATTTCCAAGAAAGTATTAGCTCAGTTTTGACTGTCGCCTTTGTGCCAGGCGACTCTGAGCTCACATCGACTGAAAATGTTGCCATAGTGACTACAACTGCATCCGAGTCATATTCCGAAATTATTCATGCATCATCAACATCTAATTTTGAATCGGTTGCCACAACGGACGTGCCAGCAGCTTCAGCATCAACCTCATCTTCGTCTGTGTCTTCGCCTATCATTCCATCCAAGGAGCCCTGTGCTTCCAATGAAACATCAACGTCTCTTACTTCATCGAGCACATCTTCAGTCCCGTCAAATTCATCATCTGCCTCAACTTCATCACCTGTAGGTTCCAGTTCAAGGGACACAACCCCAAAAGACATGTCTAGCACCCCTGGAAAACCAGTCAACACAACGAAGCTCCCTACCAACAGCTCTAACACCCCAGGGGAAGAGGATCGGCTCCACAAGGAGCAGGACGAGGGTGCCCTCAACATCCCGGCCATTATCGGCATCGGGTTTGGGTCAGCTGCTACAGCCCTTGTGATTGTTGGTACGTTTATCATGTCAATTATTGTTTTTTCAAGCTTTTCTTTTTTTTTTAATGTGACGTTACAACTTTTTGTTAAAAATACATGCAGTGAAATAACACGGGCCATTGACCTTCTGGATTCTTTGAAATATCTCGCAATTCTGAAAATTATATTTGTATAAGTGTCTTAATACATAGGCCAACACAAAATGTTGTGAAAACTTCTCCTCATAATCATTCAATATGAATGATTATCCGCCCCGCATATCCACCATGTCTGCCAATATCGTACCTAGACAGTGAGGGGCACAGTGCATGTTTTAGGGGCATGATGCAGCACCCCTTCCAGAGCAGCCGAGTGATAGACGTGCCATATTCAGGAGTCACATCTGGTCCTAATTAAAGAAAAAAAATTGGAATCCTATTGAAATCTTTTAAAAACTTTTACTGTCCTGGAAGAAGAGTTAATTTTGGAATAAGCCTTTGGTTGAGATGAGAAAAAAGCTTCTAAAATAGAATTGGTTAATTTCTACATGGGTGTTGTCTTTAAACTGATATTCCAGAGTGATATTCAAACATGCTGCAGGAAACTTTTCATACTGGGATATGAGATCCTGGTATTTATTTATTTATTTATTTATTTGATTGGTGTTTTACGCCATACTCAAGAATATGTCACTTATACGACGGCGGCCAGCATTATGGTGGGAGGAAACTGGCAGAGCCCGGGGGAAACCCATGACCGTCTGCAGGTTGCTGGCAGACCTTCCCACGTGCGGCCGGAGAGGAAGCCAGCATGAGCTGGTCTTGAACTCACAGCGACCGCATTGGTGGAAGGCTCCTGGGTCATTGTGCTGCGATAGCGCGCTAACTGACTGAGCCACGGAAGCCCTTGGAAAGCATTATTTTTCATTTATTAGGTTATGAACCTTATATATGTATTCAGGCTGATTTCAGAGCCTTTGTTCAAAATCTGAAAAACAGAAAGCACCTGACTTCGTCAGAATAGCTGTTAATGTAACTAATTTTGATGAAGGGTAAGGTATTTTTCAAATTTCCTTGAGAAACTTCTCTCCCCAGGATCACAAAACTGTCATAGATTTAAGTCAAACTTACAGGTTTGACTTATTGTGAATATTTGAACTTAAATGCAAATTTTCAGTTTTGTCATAAAAGTCTAAGAGGACTAGTATGAAAGTGAAGCACTTAAAGCAAAACTCATCTGAGACAAAGCCCAAATTGTAATGCAATAAACTGTTAAGACGATAAGACTAAGTCTGACTTAGGTCTAAGCTTTTTGATCCTGAGGACAGTGGCCAGACTTCTTTCTGACCATCAGTCCATAAACCTGTTGTATTCCACCTTGTCGTCGCTTGTGACTGCAGGCCTCGTCCTGTTGCTGCTCAAGAGAAAGGCATATCGCAGAAACAAGCAGGATTCCTCGAACTTCTGGGATGACAATGTCACGCTAAGCTACATCAACTCTCATGCGGAATTCCCAAAGGTACGTCAAGGCATAGGCCCTTTGTGGCAGGAGCAGTTATACTCTACTGAGGATGGTTTCCTCCTACCGTGATACTAGCCGTTGTGGCCTGGGTGAAATATTCTCGAGTATGTCGTAAAATGCCAGTTTAATAAATAAATATATCATTGTACTCTAATGGCTAAAATGTCTAGTACCTATAGTTCCCCTCCATGCTCCCCCATGCAAATATGTGTACTTGTAGTTTAAATCTCTGTACTCTTTTGTGCAACTCACTATATAAATCCTTTTGCAAGAGCATCATGTTGAAGTTAAAATCTTAATGTCCACATACCATTTATCTACTACTCCAATTCTTCAGCCTTTCTGGATATGAAAGAGTAAATTTTAGTGCAATTTATGCACCTTTTTATTGAGACTTTGGAGACAAAACTGCATTGGTTGGGATAGTTTCAGGCCTTCACAAAAGGTAGAATTTCTGTACAGAATGACAGCGTCCCTCAAAATATGTTTCAGGTCCAGCTCATGCTGGCTTCCTCTCCGGCCATGAGTGGGAAGGCCTGCCAGCCACCTGCAGATGGTCGTGGGTTCCCCCGGGCTCTGCTCGTTTTCCTCCCACCATATTGTTGGGCGCCATTGTATAAGTGAAATATTCTTGAGTACTGTGTAAAACACCAATTAAATGAATAAATAAATAAACAAAATATGCATGAATTTAAACATATTGCAGACATGCGAAAAAAGGTTGAAGAATTACACTATGTATTCACAGTGTCAAATCAATCAACCAGTGTCTGTCTTGTGTTTACAGGACCTGGATGCTGAAATGATGTCATTGGACGACGATTCCTTCCTGAATAGCCTGGACAGCATGACATTTGCAAATCTCTGGGCAGCCGATACAGCCAAACATACAAACTTTTGACCTTAGCCCCCCAAAAATGGGTTTCCAAGTCAAGGACATTTTATTGTCAGAGGTCAAGGCTGTCAGCCATGTTTGGATCTGTAGTAGCTGTTAAACAAAACATTTTGAATGCAAATAGTATGCAAAGTTTTGAATTGGTGTTTAAGGTAAGGTTGTCATGTCTTCATTTAACTTTTTGTTTCCGTATAAATTCGAAAGCATAGCATGAAATGTCAAGGTCCTGCTGTCAACACCCACTGTCTCAAGGTCATGGAAATCTCAAGACAGCAGGAATGGAGGAGCAGGTATCTCTGGTATTTACACGTAAGGGAATGAGAGTAGGAAATAGTTATTTTGAGGATGTGTCAGATTGACTGAGAGGAGCTTTTGCCTGTTGTTCAGAGTGAAAGTGAAACTGGTGAGCAATGTACCAGTCTTCTGTGATAGAGAAAGTCAACTGGTTTTGCAGACAGCATGCACACTGAAGTCTGGCAGCATGTACATGTAGATCTATAGGTTCTCCAGTCAGCAGAATACAAGTACATGTATGTCTGCTTATTTTTGAAGCTAATTGTGGTTGAACGGCCATGACAGCGTTTCAAATATTTCCTTTCTTTCCAAGTTTTCAGGCTAGGAAATAGTGAATGTTGCATGGTGCAGTCAACTTGATTCAGGTGAATATGTTTATTGAAAAATGCACACTGAAATTTTATCATGAACCAAATATACGTATGTACCAAATTGCACGTTTGTTCGGATGATCATGATTATGTCTATACATGTAGGTATTGTAAAACTTTACTTCCATAAATGTTTCCTGTATCAGAAAATTTGTGTCAAGTATGAGGAATATAGGTCTGACTTAATAGTATTCTACTCCGTTTTTATTGTGTGAATGTTTCTATTTACTGATATCAGAACTCTGCAACTGTTTTTGACTGTCACAAGGGACACTATCCTCAGTCTGTTCGAAATGAAAACTTGCTACTTTAGTTTGCCATCATTATGAATGATTTTTCACTTGTACAAAGGCGGCCTGTTTTGTGGGTGCAGAAAATTGGGGTAAAAGCATTGACCTCAAGCGAGTCACCTGACAAACTTCCCCATGGAAGTGGGAGGCAAGAGGTCCTAGAGAACTTCATGTAAGTTTGCACCAGCGAGCATCATCAAAAACTTGTTGCCACCAAAGTCCAGAAAACAACAGGGGCCAGGGATTCTTGGTAGTTCCCAGGACAAGATGTGTAATTACAACGTAATGCCTACAGTACTTGTTGCCATGATTCATTGTAGTTATGTCCTCATAACGTTCTGAGGGCTTCCTGCCAGTGGGCCCTGGATTTGAGCTCTTGTGGTTTGACTCTTGGCCAACTACTCTTCTGTGTGAGGCATCTCTGACTCTCTATAACATGCAGAATATAAACTGTAAATTTCCCTCATTCTGGTGCTTGTGTTTATATCTTCTCCTGATGCATGTAGTGCTCTGTATTTGACCGTTTACCTGTACTGTTATGTCAGCATTTACCTGTATGTCAGAATTTGCCTGTACGTCAACATGTATCTATGTGTCAACATTTTCATGCATATTGATATTTACCTGTATGTGGACATACATCTGTATGTGAATATTTTTGTGTATGTGACCCTTTACCTGTATGTACTTGTATACATACAGAAAGTTACCGGTAATCCATTGGTAGTGTAGAACGTAGAGAAAGAGACGATTTTATGTTGCCAAATCCAGCACATTCTTGAATCCAGCCGAGCACACTGTACATGGAGCTCTTCATATGCACATACTGTGTAGCCTTTCTTATGACGTGGCCAAACATATTTTTGGACTCAACGAAAGTGAACCGTAGAATGTTTGGGACAACTTTGTCAGATGTCTTTGGTAAATATGCATGTCGTGTTCAATATAACATCTGTACAATGTGCATTGATCACAAATATCATTTATAATGCAAGTCATTACATTGTGATGATAACACAGTGGGTTTTTTTTTTTTTTTTTTTTTTTTTTCAAGAATACAGAAATTTATCCAAATGATGAATATCGACAATGTCGAAATTCAACACCAGATTGAGTTCCTGAATGTGGATTTATTGAGTTTTGCTTCCTTGCTTTTGTTTTCCTAATTATATATCCTTCATATACCCAGGGAATTTAAAAGGAAAGCCAGGTTGTCCGGTGGTAGTGAGCACTTTTGTAGTCAAAGATATGAAGTGGAAGCTTTAATAATTCGTGGATCCAAGTTACCTGTGCACTTCACCTGAAAGGTTTCTCGTAAATTTACATACCGTATAATTTTGTGCTACATTTATGGTACAACAAGCTGTAACGATGTATAACAGCCTGAAGCCTGTGCACTGTGAGTTCTCAAGAGTTGTGTCCCCTGTGCCATGGACTCTGATATAATTAGGCTTCATTGATTGGTTAACAGGATCGTAGAATTCTGTTGGTTACTACATTGGTTGATGATATGTTTGATGTCACTGAAATTTGTTGTCAGTTTTATATGTACACAGTGTACGTCCACAACACAGTTTTTGTCACCTGTGAAAGTCTAGTGCAAATATGTCCAGTTGTAACTGTATTTTAATAAGATTCTTTTGAAACAAAAAAGTCCCATTGTGCCTAATAAAAAGGCCTACTTAGATCTGTTTATAGCATATTCTTCATAATTCTATCATTTACTTGTAGTACACATGCATATTTTGCATTTATTTTGTTCTATTTTATGTGATGTTCATATACTGTCCAAGCCCGATGATGTCACGATATCACATGGTAGGTGTCACACATGATCTCTTATAGTTGCGAATATGTTTAGTGTGTACCCAAATAATATGTTAACATACAACCACAAAAGTAACATATTAATGAGCATGTGTCTATACATATGAATAATCATACATTCCATTTATTATTGACTTGTATATGTGCCAGTACAAATAATTATGTGAATTATTTTCCTTCAAAATTGGAAAGCTGTTTATTAATATAAATAAAACTGTCAATTTAAAGTATATTGCACAAAGTAGTTTATGCACTTCAGTTGAATGCACCTGGAGCAAGATTTTATTTTCTATAACACTTATGTGAAAGTATATTAGCGATTAATTTTTATTAGGTGAAGCTTATTGTTTTCGTTGTGTGCCTGGTTATGTTTATTACTCAAATTCCAAATGAAATGGAAACATTTTGTAAAGTCACACCTGTGTTAAATTAATCACATAAGATTGGCATTTTTCACTTGAGTCAATCTTACATTTGATTTTATCACATCTCTTTTAGTTCTACCAGGTAAGTACGAGCTTGATATTATTACGTATATTTTTTGAGTTTGGGAAAGTGACCTTGTGAAAATTAGCAAAATTATTATTTTGAGACACTTTTAAATTTCAGTTGCTGAAAATGAATATTTAGAATAAAGCTTTTCAACAGTGACTTCAGTTGAAATTCAGCTCTGAGGTATTTGTCCGACTGTGTAGTTTTCTGGGCATTACAGCTGTGTGTCAGTTTCCAGTATAGGCGAGTAGGTTGGACAGATCACATGGTACAGTAACACTTCTTTTACCTTCAGCGATAAAAGTTTTCGAACTCCAAACTCCCCGATTAGAGTTGTCTGGATCTTGTACTAGCCAATCAGATATTGTGCTATGGAAGGAAATTTGCTGATTGGAATAAACTCCACTGGATGTACACATAGATTGTAGATAGAAAAGATGGAAATAGACAGTCTCAGATAACATGCTGATATGTCAGGTTTAAAACTGTTAGGCTTTTGTCTCAGTTTTTGGTGAATCCTCCAAAACAAGCTTATGTGATCTGAACTACCATCCATCATCAGTGTAGCTTTACTGTGGAAATACGAATCATTTGCCTCGTGACTTTCTTATTTTCAGTTCAGAGGCCAATTCCACACCATTTCTGACTTAATTCAAAATTTCAAATGCGATGTAATAGGGCATATTTTTGGGCTCTTGAAATTAAAATTTTCACCACATCATCCATAAGACAAAGGTGTCAAAATATCGACATCAAATGTCAAAAACTAAGCACTAGAACGATGTTTTAAAGTTGGACTTAAGTCAGAAATGCCTTTGTGGAATTGGCCCCAGATATATACAGCATGCCTTGTCGATGTAAGAGATATTTTATCCTTTTATACCGAGAAGGGTGTAGCTTTATTTTGAGTCAGTCATATGTTTACGTTTTGTTTACGTGTTATATTTATTCCTGCTGGGTTAACATCAGTGTCTTCCATTATGATTGTTACAAATTTGTATTCATGTACTGAAAGGGTCATATGAATTGTAAGAAACAGACTTAACATCAATTATGAAATCCATTCCATACAATCGTTTTGTCATATATATTTTTTCTTTTTAATAGTTAGAGTTAATTGTCTTGACATGCAGTGCTAACTACAGCTCATCTTCATGTAAACTAGGGATACAATCATTGTAAAATGCAGACATCTGCTATGTCATATTTTGCAGGTGTAATGTTAGCAGGTTGACTTATGTTCAAATACTATAGTGAATTTACTTACATAAAACTTCAGTCAGTCAATCAGTAACCTTAAATGACCTAAAATTTAGTCTGTGATTAAGGTGTTCATTTTTCCTTCTTCTGATAGTTCTACTGATTTCAGAAAGAGGTTTTAAGGTTTGTTTGGAAGGTGGGATGATATTGTACTAGAAAAGTGTAAGTTTTGTTTGGAAGGTGGGATGATATCCTACTGGAAAAGTGTAAGGTTTGTTTGGAAGGTGGGATGATATCCTACTGGAAAAGTGTAAGGTTTGTTTGGAAGGTGGGATGATATCCTACTGGAAAAGTGTAAGTTTTGTTTGGAAGGTGGGATGATGTCCTACTTGGAAAGTGTAAGTTTCAAAACAAGAAACAATATTTTATGACAGTTTTTGCCTCTAAAAATGCCCTTTGATGGTGTTAGGTCATGTACAGTAGTTATCACTCTTCTCTTAAAATTGAGAAAAAAGAAACGAAGTTTTTCATAAGTACAGTACTCTGTAGTCTAGGGAGGGGAATTTAACTACCACTTTTGCACATGAAAATTTTTTTTTCCAAATGTGTGCCATTTTTAAATGATTACACTTCTGTCTTTCTTTGATAGTAGATTGACTGTGTCACATTTAATGATACCTTGTCCAAATGCCATGTCAGAGTATTTAGACACAAGTTGATGTGCGTGGCACACTTCCATAGTATCAAATTTTGTCATAAATCCTTAATATTAACCACTAAGCAGACTCTGAGTACCAAATATGTGGTGGCTCTCTTGACACATGTATTTCAATTTCATGGTTTTTGACTATGGCACAAACATCTACCTATACCAGTGTCAATTTTTTTTAATCATCGGATTTAATAAATTTGCTGTGAATAATGTTGTTTGTATTAATATGAAGAAACATTCGTAGCTTGGTAAAATATTCCGTTCCAAATAATTTCAAATATCTGTGTCGCCACACTTGTACTGCACATATAGGTCTTGAATTCTGTGCGAGAAGTGTGGAAGGTTAACATCTCACTACGTGTACAGATCTCTTACAATAAGTAAAATATACAGTTTCCAAAAAAAGAAATCCTTCTTGCTTGTCATTTCGGACATGGATGAGTGATTGTGTCTGGTTGATGTATAAGGTGAATATTGTTATAGCTGTGTCATTAAGATCATCTTAGGCTTCTGTCCTTGATATGTAGGCAGGATGTCAGAAATTTGATGCATACCCACTGTGGCAACCAGACTCTTAACCAATTAAGTCACATGTTCTCATCCGTCTCTCGATCCCTGGAAGTCAGGAAGTTTTTAAGTTACCTACCAGAGATCATTGGTTTACTCCATACTTACTTTCATATACGTGTAAATCCGACCTCGTAGGAGGGAAGGCCTGCCAGCCACCTGCGAATGGTGGAGGGTTCCCCCCAGGCTCTGTCAAGGCTTCCTCCCACCTGTCAACCTTCTGATACTCTGAAGGGGAAGTTGCTGCCATTCCTCTTGCAAAGGCAGCTTCCAGTTGGGCTAGATTATGTACAGGTGGACCCCCTGCTTGCACATGACAACCAATTATGTCCCAGACATGCTCCAGAGGATTGGGACAGGGGCTCATTGCAGGCCAAGGAATCAGGAGGCTGACAGGGTTCAGGTTGTCATCCATGCACAGGGTGGATAAACCCAATATTGACATAAAGCACATTACAGGGTACCAAATGATGTTTTAATTGAGTAATTTCAACCACTTCTTCAACTCTGCTTGCTCTAGAACCATACGTATGAAGCGACTGATTCACATCAAAACCAGTGATGGTAGAAATATGTGTTGTCATTAAAACACGTGGATTCCAATCATTTTGTCGTTTTTCAGTAGTCAGAGGTTCACAACCAGTTATAGTTTACACAAGAACCTTAATTGCGTGTGTATTAAATCGCCACAATGAAACCAGTGGGGGGGGGGGGGGGGGGGGGCGGTGGGTGCTTAATTAAGGTCTTTGTTTATGTGTAGAATAAGCTAAACACTATGCGATGATTCCACAAACCTTAGGCTATAATGAGGGTTTTTCCCTCAATCAACGCAAATCGAATGAAATTTTTCCTTCTATTTTAATAATCTGCCAATGTGTAACCCTTCAGTATTGGCAACTTTATTTAGTTCGTAAATCTTTTAATGCAAATGGCTTTACAACTTTCTCAAACTTTAGAATCTTAATAACACTATAAATACACCCTAGGTATACATGACTCTGATTTTGCGAAAGGCTACCAGCTATTCTTGGTAAATAGAGAAACTTTGATTAGATGAGAAAACGTTGATTTTTGCCATGATCTCTGGTCTAGTCTCTCTAAGTAAAAATGTAATACACTGATATATTAAATACAAAACTAATGATCCAATGAGTTAAAAGTTAGACAGATTTTAACTCTTTACCTCACAAAAATAAGCATCCAAATCACATTTCAAATCTTAACTTAATTCAACACAGATTTTGTGGAATAGACCTTTAATGGCTGCTGTCAAAAAATGCATGGTGTCATTTTATTCCGATTGGTCTTGGAGATCGCTGTATCAAATACTGGAATTCAGTGATATTTCCTCACAAGCTTGTGGGGACATTTACAACATATACCAACATGTTACAACATGTTACCAACATCTATGTATATATTTTTATAGTTTAGAGAGGAGAGAGTGGAAAAACATCGAATGTATGTATGAGCTCACCTAAAGTTTTATTTCAGTTTGTTAGAAGCAGTAACTAATGAATCGAATGGCAAAACGGATACTGAAACGACCACTTCAAGTAGAAACAGAGAAGTGAGTTTTGTGTTCAGTTGAAGCTGTAGAAAGCCATGGGGTCCCCCTTGGTCATGTCCCAGCTCCTCCCATCATAGCCATGGGGTCCCCCTTGGTCATGTCCCAGCTCCTCCCATCATAGCCATGGGGTCCCCCTTGGTCATGTCCCAGCTCCTCCCATCATAATGATGACCCCCTGTCTTGAAATATTCTTCAGTATGACATAAAATACCAATAAATAATTAAAGCTGTTGTCCAACAGTGTTGTCGGCGTACACGCTGTTAGGTAATTACCATTTCTGGTAGCCTGATGTAAACTCCACGGCAATAAAATGAAGAAAAGAAAGTCATAAAACTGAAAAGGAATACGCAGGATTTGAACCCGAGACTGCTCTGTATTGTATACAAAGGGCGTAGTACTGCAGACCGCAGACAAGGCAGTTTTAATTTCTTTCACGGCCATAAGACAGAGGGGTTTCATTGTTGCAAGGTTTACTCCTGTTTCCGCGATAACCTGCAGAGATTGGTTTCATACGTCGACCCTTATAAATAACTATTTAAATGCGAGGTTTTTAAATATTTCTGTTGGTTCTTTGGTCATAACTTCAAAACCTTGCAATGTACCAAAACAATCGTTGCAGATTTCTAATCCTGCCGTCAAGGTACACCAGGTAGTGTGTTTGCTCAATCAGCACTAGAGATCAGCACAGACAAAATGCAACTTTGATCTTCTACTCACAGCCTTGAGCAGAAGACAGAGAGAATACATTGTTGTATGGTTTACTGGCGCTGTCAAGACAGCCGCTGAAGTGATTGAAGCTCTAAGAGAGTTCGAGCGGGGCAATGTACATGTATACCGGAATATCGAGACGAGGTTGTCGATATATGCCATTCATGTCATTTTGCACGAAGCTCCAGTGTTATTCAAATGGGAGAGTTTTGAAAAGTTTGGCTGATTTTTGTTACAAGTTGAAAACTACACATCGTGCGAAATAATTCTTGCCTATTTGTAAAGCTGCCCTCAAGGAGCACCAGGTAGTGTGTTTGTTTAATAATTTTAAACAAATTTAGAACTGGCCTACTTTGGCCTGACTATATCGGTCAGTTATAGCCTAATTTGTATGCCAACAGTGTTTTTTACAATATCAGCAGGGCGATCCACCAAGCCACAGCAGATTAAATTTCATTCAGATAGCTTAAACCGTTTTGGAAAAGACGAGTTTTAAGCTTAATAACAAAATTCAGAATTTTAATATGAACATAATTTCGTCAAAGTTCCTATTTATACTTTGCAAAATGGAGAGTAACTGGAAGAGTGTTCCAAAATATCTTATGGTTTTAAAATAGAGAGAAACTCAAAATCCTAATTTGGAAAATTTTCCTTTTGTCACTTTCTGCACTTTATCAATGCAGGGCAGCTAAGGCCTATTAGTCACAGAGAGGAAGAGCAAGCGGTCACATGATTGTCCTCAACCGTTTACTGTAACCAAGACTCCGTAAGCAGTGAGATTGAGAAATGTACACATTCGATGCTTGTAAGACGGGGATTTGAACCCGTACCCCGCTTGTCCTTGCGACTGAAAGGGAAAGCCCCTTTAACCACTCGGTCACGGCTCGCTCCTTTCAAGTATAACGGAACTCGGTAGAGCATTATCTACTGTATCAATGAAACGAGACAAATTGGCTGTGACCAGATTCGAACCCTCATTTGCAGGAACGGTAAATGGCTTCTTACAAGCACCACGATATAACAATTGTTTAAGAATGGCATTATTGCTGTTGTTAAAAAAAAAACAATAAGATATAAATGTAATAAACAGTTCATTCATTTATTATGTCCTATACATATACAAAAACCTAACATATCTCATCAAGTATGCACAGTCCTACCTAACGCCAAATACATCGTAGTATTACATGTATGTATCTTACAAGAAAGTGGTCGGCAGGCTTTTTTCACATGGGAAATTCATGTAGTGTGACATGAAATACGTTTACCAATCACAATTTTTCCGTTAACATCCGTTATTTCATGTGAGTTCGATTATTTACATGGAATCTCTCAGGAAAAACTTGCGCGCCACAATAAAAATAAAAATGCCTATTCAGAAAAACACACTTATCGCTGCTTTAAAGTCACAGTGCCGGAGTTTGAATTTCTGGTTTCGCAGGAGTCACGCACCAAGTGTGACATGTTACAAGTAACAAATAAAACCCCAGACAAAAGATTTCTGGACTTCTCCTAGGTTCATACAATGGAATACTCGTAAAACTCCTTCCTGTTTTTAACAAAGGAGTTCAAAGCCGTGTGTTCCTTTGTTCTTTCTTGGATTACGTCACACTTCTCGACGCATGTGTGCTCCGCTTAGTTTGGAAGTTCGGGTGATATTCCACTGCAGAAATGTATGTTTCAGCACCCAAGACGATATTTTATGATAGGTTTGTTCCTCTAAAAATGGAACTGTCTGGATGAAATTGTGGATCATGTACAGTAAGTAACATTAATTGCACGACTTGCCTAATTTTTCTCTAAAAGGAATGAAACAAATGTGTTAATACCATAGACGTTGTTCAAAAATGAAACTCGACACTTAGAAACAAGAAAATGGCCGAGGGGCGGTCACATTATGCAGCTTCGAGATGCGATGTTACGAGTGATGTCCATTTGCAACGTGACGTCGCCATATTACGGCCCGGTAGGATCACTTTGCACAACTTAAAATGAGCTGGTATTTACACTATTAAAAATTTGTCTAAAACGATGGAATAAAACTGTCGAAATATGTTCACCAGCCATGCTGAATATCGTTTTGGGCAACAGAAACGAAATTCCCCCTGCAGATTTTTCTGAACATTACAGGATACGTTACAGGATAGGCAAGTGACCGTATGCATGCCGTAAAACGGCGACATCGTTTCGCAAAGTGACGTCGTTGTGCTGTCGTAACGTCGTAACTCGAAACCCGCGTATTAAATCGTCACGCACACGCACTTCTCAAATGCACCCCGCGTTCAAGAACCAGAACTACACCAACAACACCAACAATGGCGAGAACAACAACGCCGTCTTTCCATGGAGAAGCTAAACATGAAATATCATGGTGACCATTAGGGCAGTTTTGAATTGGAACTCTTTTCTTGCTAAAGGTAAAAAATACGCCCTACTTTACCATCTCACCTGTCACAAATGTTAGGCAACTATTTTCGATCACCTTTACCTTGACTTTGGCATTTGAAAAAAGTATACATAAAAAGTTGTTCAGAGTATAGAAAAATGAAGGCGGAAATCGAGGAACTGGAGCTAATGTCACGAAACTTCGAACAAACATATTTCCCTGTAGGTGAGGTCTGAGCTACAGACAGTATATTTAAAGAGAAAACCATTCCTACGAAGTCTGCGAAACTGGTCTCTGAACGTTTGTGAACGACAGAAGTCCCGAAAGGAAAGAGGTGTCATTTGTTCCCTTGGCATACAGTGAGACATATGATCGATAAATTAATGTGAAAAAACATTGGCTAATATTTCTGCCCAGAACTCGAAACTCGCCTACTCCTTGACCGAAGGCCACTGATATATAAAATAGGTACTTGCATTGGTGGTATTCACCAGCTTATGACGTAGCCGTGATGTATTCCGTTTGTTTATATTAGATCTAAAAATCTATGAAAACTTAAAAAACCCATCCAACCCATATCAACCTCCCCGAGTTTATACAAACGAATGCTGTACAGTTTGAAATAAAAAATAATTACTTCATAATGTACACGGTTTTTATACATAAAAATTACTAAACAATGTAGTTCTTGAATAGGAGTTGACAAGTTATGTCTACGACCTTTGACAATGTCTAAGGAAAATCTCGTGAATTCTTGCAAAATCACGCGCCACTGTCACGCAAGAGCCAATGAAATCAGGCCTACGTTCCGCCCATCACCCTGGTTTGTGACGTGCCGTTTCATTGGTCACGCCAGTTTGCTCCTACCGAAGTTGGTTGGACATCTGCAAAATATGGTTAAAAATGCACCAAATTAAAACGTGTAAAACAAAGCGAAAAGAACAAAGGGAAAACAAACCACCAACAAGGGTGTGAAAGTCGGTTTGTGACCATGCTGACTCGGCGAAGGTTTCAACTCGGGGATTTGCTCTCAAAACACTGATCGCAACAGTTAGTACTATGGGCTGTAAGGAATGATATCCAAAGTACAGAGAACAGAATGCATGTATAAATTTATTTATTGATATATTTATTTATTTATTTGATTGATGTTTTACGCCGTACTCAAAGTATTTCACTTATACGACGATGGCCAGCACTATGGTGGGAGGAAACCGGGCAGAGCCTGGAGGAAACTCACGACCAGCAGGTGTCTGGAGGACCTTCCCACGTATGGCCGGAGAGGAAGCCAGAATCAGCTGGACTTGAATTCACCGCTACCGCATTGGTGAGAGGCACCAGTGTCATTACGCCGCGCTAACGCGGTAACCCCCTCGGCCACGCAGAATGCATGTAAGAAGAAGCGATATATTAATGGAGAACCTTTCGGCATATAAAGTGAAACAGCAATCAAATAAATAAATAAATAAATAAGTTAGAACAGAACCCTGATCGAGGTAATTGACAGGATGCCGAATTTCACCCGTAACGTGTGACCATTTGCGAACTACAACACTCGTCGCTGCACCGCGTTTTATTCTCTATGCTGTAGTCTTTTATATTCTTCATTCCTGCATTTGCGATCGATGTCGTTTTGTGGGAAAACTGATAACGTATTACTCATGCATCGCAAGAGGATCAATGGTCAGTATACAGCTTAGACCCGAATTTCCATTTTGCAATAGCCATGTACTTGATTTTCTTTAATTTTAGACGAGCTAGTAATACGTGTGGAAATCATGACAATGGGCCTTTAGGCATCGTTCTCTTGCTTGCAGCTCTTGCCCTTTTCTGGAATATTTCACTGATACAATCGTGAACAATACATGGGTGAAGGAAACCGCTGTGCCCAGAGGAAACCAAAGTAGACCATTGGCAAGCTAAGTGGAGAAATTTTCCACGTGTGATACATGTGTCATATTAATTGGTGGAAGGGAACTAATCTTCAACGGACTTCATGTTAGACTACGCGATAAAGTACCCTTCTAACAGCTTATTGCCACCAAGGGCCCGAGTACAACAGAAGCAGAGGAATCTTGAAGTTTCTTGTCCTATAGAATAGCATAAAACCCAGAAATCGTGTGAACCAGCGAGTGGAAAGCAAGCACTTTTACCATTCGGCCTGGACGATGCCCATTAAAAAATATCTATGGCTTCATCATTCCTTGATTTTGCATAAGCATGTACTGGATTACTTAGCGCTCCCTGGGATCTCACCAACAATATATGCAAGTGTGAAGTGGAGCGGTGGAGAAATTCCCATGGACAGACAGACAGACAGACAGAGAATCTTTCAGTTACACTACCATCGTAAGAAAATATGTGCAACCTTCAGACTGCCAAACAAAACAGAAGTGAATATAAGGTAAGGTGAATATAAGGTCTACTGCGCATGACGAAATCTTGCGGTAGATATAAACGTCTCCTATGTTAAAGCATTGCAACAGAAACAGCAGTTACACAGAATTCGCCAAACTTCCTGGATTGCAAATAGTTATTGGTGACACCTGAAACTTGACATATACCAAAGAACAGTTTCAAGATGAACAAAAAACTGAGAAAACTACACAACATCGCTACATATGGCAGACACAATAAAATAGGTATGAGTCTAAATTCTTAAATGCTTTTTAGTTTGTTCAGTCCATATTGCCGCTCCTGCTGATCGATGCAATTGTACATGCCTGATTGTGTGGATGGAGAGAACTTGTTAAAATCTTTTCAGCTGATGTTTCGAAAATCAGGTGATATTATTCACTTATTAATTTATTTATTATTTTATTGATGTTTTACGACGCAGTCAAGAATGTTTCACTAATACGACGACGGCCATCCTTTTGATGGAAAGAAACCCGGCAAAGCCCAGCGAAAGTTATTATTACCATATACGTGTACAGTGACGAATATGTTGATGACAAAAAATGTCCATACCGTGAAATCATGGGTCAGTGTTGTGTTAAACTCACTTGAAGTTGCGATCCTGTATTAACGAACGATTAACGAATGATAAGTACGGGCTAACGTATCCAGAGACAGTTAAATTTGGCCAGGTTGATTTGTTTAAGTCTTTACGAAAGATTACTTTACAGGAATTGCAGACTCAGTCTGTGATGTGGATCGGCTTTGATTGCGAGGACTACATAAAAGTTCCTGTTCACTTTAAGGATCATTTGTGAAGTACAGGCCAATTACGTATACGGACAGTTTGACCAAGGCGTTATGTTGATGCATGTATTTATATAGACAAAGCACTTACACGAGATTTGTAGACCGTTTTCCGTTCCATTACCTCCCCTGTTGGCAACTTTACCATCACGTTGTTGTCCCCATCTGTAATGAAGATAAAAGAAAATCGATAAAATTGATTGAAAAAAAACCCGATGGCGAACAGTATGTAGGTTGATTTATTCGGATTTCCGTGCAAAACGACTGATTTGGAAGAGCAAGGGATTTAGTGCGACGATATCTATTTGAATCAGAAACAGGGATGTCCGTATTTGATACGCGGATAATCCATACTTCAAACAATCAATGGTTCGCTTCTGGTCATCGGCGAAAGTCTACATTAATGCCAATTAAATGCAGCAGAAGATTTGCGCTGTAACATTTGATGCCCGCGGCAAAGTACCGCTGTGGTATCCGCTGTTGGATCGTACCGAGTTAGACACCCTTCTTGCTTTCTTTATACGTGTTTATTTATTTGATTGATGTTTTACCCCGTACACCAAAACACTTCGCTAACACGGCTGCAGCCAGGATTATGGTTGGAGGAAACCGGACAGTTTCCAATGGAAACCCACCTCAAACTGACTTCCTTTCCGGCCTTAAGTGGAAAGGCCTGCCGGCAACCTCCGGGTGGTCGTGGGTTTTCCCCGGGCTATGCCCGGCTTCCTCCCAACGCAATGCTGGCAGTCGTCGTATAAGTGAAATATTTGTGAGTACGGCGTTAAACACCAATGACATAAATAGATAAATAAATAAATAAATAAATATATATATATACAGATTCTTAGGAAATGGGACTTGCGATTCTCGACTTGGAACGCATTAATGGAATGCATTTAGTACATTTGGTGGGCAAACTCTGGATTGACGATCATTAGCCTGTATTAACCCGCAGGCCTAATGTGAGCAGGTAAACTGTTGTGTGACGAAGTTAAGCGAATGTTATCTTTCAGCATGCAATATGTATTTCATACTGTATACGTTGTGGAATAAGGACACATTCTCTGTAATTAATGGCTCTATCTATCGTGTCAACATTCCACTCCGAGCTCCATTTTTCGTTTTGATTTTCCAGATCTCTTTTTTCACAGGGCATAAGCGGCATGACTGTTTGTGCAATCTTACATTCACTCAAAACTAGTTTTCTTCCATCAGTGTGGTGTATGCATATCTATACATCACATGTAGGTAAGTTTGTCAGTAATTTGCCGAGGGACAATGGTTTAACCGGGTACTTTCGTTTCTTCCAGCTTTCTTGTGTTTAGGTGAAAACTTGTTCAGAACAGCGGCAGGCTTCAATCAAATAAATAAAAAATAAAATAAATAAATAAAGTCTTCATTTCGGAAAAAAAATACATTTTTATCCTGTAGGATTTGTATTACACTTGGCATATAGACCATTGTCTACTCATGTAAGTTTATAAACCATGTAAACAATTGTTTACAAAACAAATTTCGCACCCAAAAAGAAAAGCAAATCTGAATATCTATATGCAAATCGTTTCAAAAAGGATTAGGTTTCTACGCTTTAAAATACACCAGCACAATCCAACCCAGAATGCAAGCAAACGAGATGGAAACTGTTTTAATGCTTTGCACACCTCGCGAATTTGTGTTATTTATGGATTTAATTTGCATTCGACGAGAGCGACTCTTTCATACTTGAAACCACATCGATCACAGTTATTTGCGCAAACGGTAGTCTCTTGAAGACTTTAACTTCATCAGCGACCTGCCAAAATCTCAAACTGATTCAGAAGTAAAGAATGAATGAGTGCACGTTGCTTAACGCCACAATGGCAATATTTCAGTGATATCCTGACGAGAACATCTTTAAACCAGAAGATGCTGAAACGAAGATAAAAGTACACAAACTACTTACACAAATAAAAGTGTTTTATTTCGGGGATTAGTATTACTCTTTCCCCCGCATTAATTATGTATTTGACCTGAGCTTTAGGCCGCACCAGTACTGAAGAATATGCCTGTTATCTGCGGGTGGTCGTGGGTTTCCCTCGGGCTCTGCTCGCTTTCCTCTCGCGTATTCTCGCGTAGGACGTAAAACCCAAATAAATAAATATAAATAAACAGAAAAATACATAAATGCTGAATAATATTTCACTTATACGACAGCGCCCAGCATTATGGCGGAAGGATAAGGCAAAACCCAGGGAAAATCCACGACATGCGCTAACAGAATTCCCCAAGTTTTGTCGGAGAGGAACCACTCTGCGCCCGACGTGGACTTCTACTCAAAGCGGCCGCATTGGTGAGAGGCTCCTGGGACATCAGACCAGACACCCCAATTAGCTAACTGTGCTAATTCCCTAGATGTTAACTGGGAGCAAAGCAAAGAAACGTCGACTCAAGACTTCAACATATATTCCACGTGGTGACCAACATGAATGATATCGTAATATGAAAAGCTCACAAGAATGACATAGTACATCATTTTGAAATTGGGTTTCAGCAAGTGAAGGATATTCGATTTTCCTTGACTTGCAGGGAACATTTTCAGGCCTGTATGAGTTCTATGTTTGACCCTGCACCGACAACTCCGACTGAGCAAAGAGGACACAAGCTTGTGTCGGTTGTTGAACTTGGCCGATGCAGCTTAAATGGCTCCCGGTCGCCGGATTTGCATATCCAACAGACAAAAAATAAGGTAAATTTGAACTACATTTGCTTTGTACACTCACACAGCTCAAACTCGTTTACACAGAAAATCTAAATTTCACAGGCGAGTTTATACAGCAAAGACAGACATACACGAAAATGTTTCCTCTGCATGGGTTTGTCTTACACAGCGCGCGTGGCGTGACGTTCACCCTGCCATGACGACGTAAAGCATTACGTCATTAGCTCCACAAACGAGTATCTCAGGACGACAACTTACCAACCACAAATGAGAACCTCCAGCAGCCTTCCATGCAATCAGGCAGACGAATGCAACACGCTTCAAATACCACCAAACAAAATCCACTCACCTGTAATATGCGAGCTGTATATGGCTTTGATGTGTTTTAATGATTCTCCATTGCACAAGTGAGAATCACAGAAACACCACTCCACGGGACGTCCCCAGGTGTACTGAACCTTGCAGCCGTTATAGTCCCGTTCAATGAGGCTGCTGGTCCAACCATCCGCACAGCCTCGATAGATCACTGGAAACAGATGAGAATACAGTATCATACAATATAGGTACAAATCCCCCACCCTCCCCAAATTACAGACAAAGGTACAATACTCAGCATTTCCTCGTATCGTTCACTGGTAAAGAATCGTTCATAAAATTCTTCTGCCGTAAATCCCTTCATAACTTTAAGTTGATGAGAGATAAACAGACAAGCAAACAGACAAACGGACACAGGTAGACAAGCATTGAGATAGGAAAACATACATATAGATAGACGAACAAAGCGACACGCAAACAGAACATTCAAGGTAGAGATAACAAAACATATTCGCCAGTGGATTTCAGTGATAAAGCGAGAGGAATTTCCAATCCACACAAAAGAAATAAGAAGTCTTTTCTATAGGTGAAACATGCCGCAGAATTGTAAAAATGAAAATTGTGTGTATTTTAATCCCAGCGATAGTCTACTTACCTCCGCCGTCTTTTCGAACGAAACATTTCCTGGTGTAAGGACACGGAGTTCGACCAACGTAGTAGGAATACGGACTGTTCACCACGTCGCGGCAATTTGTGCTTGCACTGTAGCAGTCCCAACAAAAGAATTCTGCGCCTACATGAGCAAAAAATATTTAAAACAATGTTATTATTTAGTCACAGTACATGCGAAATAATAACACAGATCGGTACGTTCGAGAATGCCGATATGCTGACAGTTTCAAGAAACCAAAAGGAAAGTTCATGAAAATTTACTTCACTGGTGCTTTACGCCTTACTGTCACTTATACGACGGTCTCCAGCATTTTGGTCGGAGGAAACCAGGCAAAGCCCGCGGGAAACCCACGACCATGTACAACCGGAGATAGTCTTGAAGAAGAGCCTAATACTGTTTGTTTGATTGTTTCTTTGGTATTTAACCAGTGAAATCCGACCTCTTGTCAGTTTACCTCCTTAAGCGCAACTTAGCTTACCCTCTGAGTCTTTCTGTTGAGGTTCTGGTTTAGGCCTGTTTTGGGGATACTTTCTTCTTCTGGCTAACGTCGTTGGCCTCCGTCGTCTTGTGGTTACCTTGACAGTGGTGGGCGAGGCTTCCGTTGACGTCTTCTTCGCGGTTGCTGTCGCGTGCCTTGTTGCGTAGCTGGAAAGCTTCATGGTGCGGCGTCTCGCCATCACTCGCGTCGTTGGGCGTGGTTTTCTCGTTGTCATGACCGGATATATAGACTTTTTCGGATTCGTCAACCGTCTACCCCAGTTAGGGAATTGGGGGTAGAGCCGGCTGGGTAGCGGCGTGCTAGTAGCCATGATGTGATGAGGATAAGTCGGCGGCGTGTTTCTTCTCACTGTCGTCTGCTTCCTCGTCGTCTTTGAGGGATGTCTTCGTGAGAAAGTCGGTTTCTTCGTAATAAGCGATAACTTTTTGGTGGTAGGAGAAGAAACTTTGGTTGAGGACGAATACTTCTTGTTGGGAAGAGTCCTTCGACTGGGTCCTACAGGGGACAGCCACCAGTAATGACCTCTCCCCTGTGTGGGAAGGGGCCTCCTGGGGTACTTCCTCGTGGGTCGTTTAGGCCTGCGCGAACGCCTTGTGCCTGGTCTCCACCATTTATCCCACCAAGACGGACTCCACGTCCACCGCTCGCTCCCTGACGAAGGAGTGGTACCCGGCACATGTTCATCCGTCTTGTCAAACGTGTCGCCTCGGGGACGTTTCGTCACCAAGTTTAGTTTCGGCTTCACATAGGAGCGTCGCCTTCCACCTCGCCGACGAGTAATTTCCTTGTAAGGCGAGGACGTTGTCGTCGATGTGGTGGGTTTTGACGTCGACGATATGATATGCCACAGCCACCAAGGCACGTCAACTTTCTCTGTTTGTTTTCTTGTTCTTGTTGCAGGTAACGTCGTCTTGGACAGTCGCGTGGTAAATATTTTTGGCGGAGTAGTGGAAGCTGTCGTATTTCTGATCGCATTCGTCGTTCCCTTCCTTGTGCTTTGTCTCATGGACTTGGACTTCGTCGCTGTCGACGTTTCTGAGAACGATCTCGATGTTGTCGTCTTCAATGATGAAGTCTTCGATGTACCATTAGTAGTAGAACTTGACCTTGGTGTGGTGGTAGCTTTCGTCGTAAACTTAAATGTAGACGCTTTACCAGATGTTGTGTTGCCTGTCGACTGTGAGAAATCTTTCGTGGTAAAATTACTGCCCTCTTTTAGAGGGGTCATGCTGAGTGTAGTTGTCTCACTAGTTCTGTTGACTCTATTGGACGAATTTGTAATCTTCTTCGACGTGAATGCTGACTGTGAAGCAGTGATCTCCGGGACTGTTGTTGTTGTCGTTCTTTTTGCTGTTTTTGTTGTCGGTGGTTTATTTGATGTCGATATTGCTGACGTCTTGGTGGCGGTGTTTTCATCAGATATCTGCTTTTCGAGAAGTTCGATGCCTTTCCATCCCGTCAACTCATGCTCCACTTCCAAATCTGTATTCACACTGAGGTATTCACTGGATTCAGACATCTGCATGTATTCACCTCGATTCAACTGACGCATAGGAACCTGGTTACAAAGATCCTCGTCACAGAAACACCAGACTTGAGGTCCCAGCCAATCAGCGCTCTGTTCTTTGCACCCGAGGTATTCGATATCCACGAGACTGAAGCGCCACCCATCGGCACAGCCACGGACGATAACTGTAGGAATAAGTAGCGTGATAGATAATGTTGTGTTTATTTAATAAAAAATGGCAAAGCCTTGGGAGAAAGTACCAGCTTGTGTGCTTTGCGCTTTATCGGTAACTAGAATGTTCATTATATATATTGCTATGGATTAATTTGCTTCATTACAATTCTCAGTGAAAATTGTACCACTTGAATAATTTTTACATGGTTTACAAGCAAGTCTCCAGGTCTACGTCTTAAAGTAGTAATTCTTTGCACTTGAAAACCCTGAAAGAAACTGCAAACCCCAAACAACTACACAAACTACTTTCAGTCTAATTCCTAAAGACTTACCTGAACCAAAAAAAATCTTGCTATGATTTTTCTTCATTTATGATTTCCATTAAACTGTGACCTAACTGCGTTTGAGGAACAAGCCCTAAGAAATGTCCTACACCTAGAATAAAACGTTTGATTATGACCTGGCTCCACTTCCACAATACTGTAGCCTTAGCCTTGTAAGATTTTCATGTGAATTAGAAATGACTTTCCAAGGTAATATTTGGCTGTTATCACTGTCTGCTCCTAGAGAAGCGACTCGTTTTCCTTCCCGCATAAGAGAAGTGAAAAGAGAACAGGATCTGAGGTCCGCGCATGGGTACTTACCGCCATCCTGGTCTTTCCTGATGAAGCAGCGTTGGGTTTTAGGGCAGTGGGTGAAGACGGCGTAACCCTCTGTGGGGCTGCTCTGATTCACCTGATTTCGGCAGTGAGGATTGAAACTGTTACAATCGTAACATCGGATCCCTGAAGACAAAGGAAACAATACTAGAGGTACAAAATGCGACTGCAGGTATCCAAAGTGAGTAATTTATCTATTTATTTATTTATATATGTATTTATTTATTTACTGGTGTCTCACGCCTAATATTTCACTTTTTACGAAGGTAGCCGGCATTATGTGTTGGGAGGAAAGCGGGCAGAGCCCAGGGGAAACCTTGCATCTGGTCATCGAAGTCATGTGTTTTTCTACAAACCGCTGATCCTCACCAAGGCCCCAGGACAAATGACAACTAACCTAGGGAATGAAGAAGTTCCCTGACCACTGCCTGGTTTGAACCCGTGCCTTGTGTGTCCTTGTGAATGGGAGGTAAGTACAAGTTAGAAAGGTTTTATTGTGTCCAAAACTCTGCGTCCAATCTTCATATGAACAAAATCCATAGCTGTTTTGATTTGAACATCGAGATCGACACCCCACACGTTATCTATTTTCCTATTGCCTTCGGTAGCATGTCTTGCCCGGTTAGCTGTCCATCTATATATAAGCAATCGTGCGGTCAACGCATGATTTCTAATCATGTACGTCTAGCCACGTTCGGATCTAAAACAAATCCGATGGCTAGCATGCACCGATCTGATCTCAGAAGACAATCGACTGGTCAGGCCTCCCGGCAAAACTTACTGGCCGGGGTAAATTGAAAACCGTGCTGATTCAGTCCCAATAGAAAATCCAGGAAATTACGGAACGGATTAAAACCTGTCCAACAGGCAAGTCAAGTCGTAACTAAACAGGCCCGTTCCCGCCAAGTTTGTCCGCGGTATACAAGTTCACAAAACATGCAAACAGTTAGTTTTAAAGAAATCAGTTTAGATCAATTTGGCGTGACCTAATTTTCAAAGGTCGCCCTATACGCTACTCGTAGTAAAAATGTTACTTGACCCGTGAATGAATGTGATATTTCGATTGTCATTAATTTGTCTAATTAAAATTTTGTCACGTGTAGGAGAAGTCATGCACATCTGCACATGTCCTTCAATCATTCGATTCCCTATTCGATTACCAAAATGCTAGCACCGGTAATTATGATTCGAAAGCATGAATCTAAATCTAAATCTAAATCTATATCACTTCGAAAAATGTGACGTTCATTTAGAATGGATTTAAAATTTGCGCGCCATTTTGAAATCTCTTAATACCTGAAATATGATTTAATAAATGGTTCGTCATGTAAGTTGTTAAATATTACTTGTATGCTGCAGTTTAGACTTACACTGCAGTATAAACGAGCTCTGCGGTATAAACTTGCAAAACGGCTGACCGCTCTGAAGCAACTAAGTAAAATAAACTTGCCATGCGAACATCATTTGACTAGTATGACAAAAACAAGCAAGCAAGCAAGTTTTAAGGATTTATATATCAATTAAGTTGTATTTTACATCGCATGTAAACTGAAAACATAAATATTTCATAATTATCCGCGAAAATATCACAATCATGCGGGCTAAATTCTCTCCAGACGGAAATCTTTTGTCTCTTCCGGACGTTTCTTGGATGAAAACTAATAAGGAAAAAAGATTTCACGAGAACACGAAAACATTTTGTTCGGATTCGCGGGGACCAGTCAGCCATCACTACGATGTTTTTCTTTAATTCCAAAATTTGTGGAAAGAGTAACTCCCTTAGCAAGCAACGTCCACGTATCAGTTTGTGACCTAAGTCCAAAATTTCAAGACAAACTGTGAAATTGTGAGCGGAGAAACTTGAGAACGACATAAACCTACCATTGTGTTTATGTCCAGTTCGTGGGCATTCGGTCAACGCGTGCCAATGACAACAAACCGTGAAAAAGACACGGTTTTGGCGGTTTACCGTTACAGGTGTGAAGTATAACCTGGACATCACGTTTATCCTGGACATCTGGCATGAAGGTATAAAAACACTAATTCGATTTTGTATCCAAGATTCAGGCGCACAGAAAATGGTGGGGACGAGTACGGATTGGCTGTATCTCTGAAGTGTGTTGAAGTACTGCCAGGTAATTTTGCGGGTATAAACCATGACAAATAATTGTTGAAAAAAAGTCCATTACTTGTGGCTACAATTAAACAGGGAAAAATATCATCCAATGAGCAAGTGCCCCCACACCCTGTTTCTATGGCGATAGGACGCTAGTACCTGCATTTCAGCTGATTTATTTTCAGAAAATGTTGGTCAACCCCTGATGATATTTGGATATGTTGTAGGCCAGGCATCTAGTTATTTGACAGTATGTGTCATTGGGTCAACGTAAATAAGGGAATACAGTTTTAGGAAGGTGTTCTTTGTGAAATTACTACATGAATAGTAAGGCTATTTTTTAGTGTTTTTATTCCTGAACCATTAATAAAGGCATCCGCCTAGAATAAGAGATCTTCAGAACAAACAATTTACGCCTTAAAAGACAAATATTGCGTCTGTTTTACCTTCACGACATCTGCGAGTCAGGAATTTACAGTCATGGTTGATAGCCACTGCGGCCGGGAGTCGTGACTACAGTAATATCTGACTGCACTCCGTTTTGATGGATCGACTGACTGAGCCACTGATATATCATCCGAACGATAGAATGATTTGTTAAAATCTGAGTGCAAAGTTAAGCCTACACGAATGATTGGATAAAATCTGAGTGCAAAGTTAGGCCTACACGCAAGCTTGAACAGCAATATTGAAAAACAAAAAAACATTAACCCTACAGCATTATATTGTGTCCTAGTGGGGAATGGTTGGCTGTTGACAGTTATGTCGATTCGAAAGCGTTGAGTCTTAATTGATAGAAACAATGAATGCATTTTTCAAGTTGTCCTTAAATGAAGTTGGCGGAGCATTTGATCCCGAAACGGGAATAAAACCTAGGCGTCGAAGCCGACAATGGTATACCAGCCATTAACCAAAATGGTCGTTCCAGGTCAATAATCGCAAGACCAGTTCAAACATGACGAAGTCCCAATAAGACTTGCCCTTTTCTAAAAACTTAAAACATCTTTCCATCAACATGTATAGTTTTTTTTTCTTCGGAAGTGTATATCCCATGTTGTAGCTTGGTCAATACACAAGCTTGCACGTCCGCCTATTGTTTGGAACTCTGCCAACCTCAGTGAATGACGGACTTTAAAAAACGGACATAGTTCGTGAGATCGCTTCAAGTGCTGGCACAAGGGGAATCCCCCGACATTCCGTGTTTCCCTGGGCATGGGAATTCGCCGCATTATTTTCGGCAATATTTATCCTCCCAAAAAGCAAAACCTTATTCCAATATTATTCTCTGCCAATAAAATGTGTTGATGACATACCAGTGTCTTAACAGCCATGAAATGTGAAAAACGACTCGATTTGAAAATTTTCTGGTTTCATACGGTGACATGAGATTTGATTTCCGAGAAGACGTCCTGCTTGCCTTTATAGAACAGTATGCTGCCATTTTGTACCTGGAGGCATTAACTTGGAAACAAAAGGAGCAGAGACACTCAAGAATGCAAAAATCTAGAATAGTAATGAAAAAAATATCAATACGGGATTTTAAGAGATATTACGAACTAATCGTTGTCATTGCGTATAACTGTGTACCAAATGACTTACGGAACGAGACGATTATATCCTCAGACAGAGCTGCAATGGTACAAAGGTACGATAATACGACGATGGCCTAATTCTGCTTCCATAATTAGCAGACTACAATTGTACTCAAAAGTAACGGCATACAGAGAACGTCAAAACGAACAGAAGACTTGTACTAACATCGAACTACATACAAGGATTGGGATCAATTTGGATTGGTTAAGACGGCGAAGACTCCCAGCATGTATGTTAAGCTGTCTCCAAGGCAAGATTTAGGTTAACTCACTTAAAGCAGAGTGTATTTGTATCCTCACAGAAGATCCCATGCCAAAGGCTTTCATAAGAATCCCTTTAAACTCTTCAAATGATTAATAAATGGAGATGATCAAAGTCTGTTCAAGGTGAACCTACATTCGACCTTGAAGAAAGCACCATGATACTGGAAATGCAGAGTTGGCAGCTAAAATCTAATGAAAGGTGAATCGTTTGGGTTTAAATGAGCTTCAGTGAATATCTCGAAAAACATTTACAAACATCCCTAAATTCAAAGAAGTTCGCATTTTCGGGTCTAACACAGTGGGAAAAATCCCCAGGTTGACAAGTAGGAGTTATGTTTGTCCTTTGGTGTCTTAAATTTAAGTAACGTCAGTGTAAAGGAAATTTCACTGTTTCCTTGATTTAAAACAAAAAACCTTTTTAGCCTAGAGATGAGTGATAAATCGTATACAGCTTTCTTCATTGTAATTTCTAGAAAGCAAGTTCTAAGTTGAGCAGATAAAGTGCATGAGATGAAAGAAAGTGATCCTTGAAAATAATATAAATACTTGTGTATTTTTGGTCGCTGACGAATTTTACACATAAAAGATCCACTATATGAAGCTTCAATACATATCTCGTACATTTACGAAGAAACATCAGCCCCGGCCTCGACGCCATTACGACAAAAGCAATAGTCTCAAACATACAGAAGTTTTCAGTATATGGCCTGTACCGTGACGATTTCAATCAACGTGACATAAAATTAGACCACTATGTCACAAGAGTTAACTGGTGTGATAATTGGAATAACCACGAATTACTATCATCGTTCATAATTTATGTGCTTGTGACGAATTTAGTTCATTCGTCTACAACATTCCTTTCTTCTTTTTGTCGTCAGTGAAAACTGCTGACAGCCTCTCTATACACGACTCCGCTCTGATTTCTTACTCCATTATTTCTCTGGTGATCATGTGGAGGTTTTCGCAATTGGTCTTTCTGGTACTGATCTGGAACTGTTCATTGTGGTTGTGTGCTTCGTACATGTTCTAGCTCCGCGCAAAGTGTCGTGAATATGGCCTCAGTTGTTGTTGTTGTAGCTCTTTTACTTTAAAGGATGCGTACATCCGAAATCGACACGGACTTACCCTGAGCGTGGAAGGAGATTATCACATCGGTGTGAAAAAATGTGCAAACACCCGGGGTGGATTTACAAACAGAGAAATCGTTCAAAATGGGTTCATTCATATTCATACTTATCGGTTCCTTATTTGCTAACCGATGTCGTTTGGTTCTGTGTTTTAAGAACAGACAAAGGTCGCCAGGTGAAACTGACAGAAAAAAAATGTTGTCAAAAATCAGTAATTGATGAAGACGACCTTACGTGTGAAACTAACCAAGGTCGTCTGTTGATACGTGATATTCTTGTTAAGCTATCAGGAGATGTGTGTTTATCCCGCTCAATGGCTAAATAACATTTTTTTTTTGTTGTCGTTCTTACGTTGTCAGGATTATTTTGGACATTTTAAAACGCTTAGAATATCTGTAATATGCATGCCAAAAGAATTTACCTGATTGGTACAGTTCGAGAGATTAAATAGTTGCCACAAGTTAATACTTTTTGCATCATAAGCAGAAAGTATTGTCAAGTGCAAGGCAGAAATCCGGAGACAGAAATCTGGAAGGTCCTGAGGATGGTCGTGAGTTTCCCCCGGGCTCTGCCACCATAACGTTGACCCCCGTTGAATAAGTGAAATATTCTGGAGTACGGTGTGAAACACCATTCATATAAATAAATAAATCTGGAGGCCTTTTTCTCGAGGTGAGAAGGGCAGTGCTCCCTTGTGTGGCCTTACAAGAAGTTCCATCAATATTTCACGCTATGTAAAGGTCGCCAGTAATTTGTCAAAGGCAGCTGGTTTAATCCATGCGTCTCGGTTTCTTCCACCCATAAAAAGGACCGCAACCGTATATTATAGTTGCAAATTCTTGACTGTGACGTTAAACAACAATCAAATAGGTAAACTGGTTTATTACAGAAAATGACAATCAAGATGATCCAAAATCAAAATCCGCATTAGTCCTCAATAAATTCTTACATATGCTCACTACAAGTACTGAATCAAGATGATCCAAAACCAAAATCCGCACTACTCCTCAATAAACTCTTACATATGCTCACGAAAAATACTGGATGAAATATTACAGCATTTAGCAATCCGACACTCAGTTTTGTACAGGGTTAATGAGCCTGCTCAAATTCGACTGAAACAAAGACACTCTCCCGTGTATACATATTTGAAAGGACAATCTCCTCGTCGTTGGTTGCGGCAAACGCAAATGAAGCTGTCTAGTTAATATTAAAATACCTATACATCAATGCCAATATTTAACCAGATATTCTCCACTGTGGTTTTATGTTTATCCATTATCTGGCTATCCTTTATGAATTACCAGTGATTAACATAATCTGGTACAGGAACCGCAACAAAACCCGAACAGGTCAAGCTAAAGTTATCCAAAAGGTCACTTGATCTGACCTTGAAAAAACAAAATTCCCGATGAAGTATGAGTTCCTTCGTGACATAACCCCACTCTCCCCGCCGTGTCTGGGGTGATCTTCTTTACACACCTGTCCCTGTTAAAGCTAAGCACCTGAAGATTTCCTTAATTATCTCAGGGTATCTCACAGGTAAGCTGTTTTTTTATCTTCTTTCAAAACGGCCATGAGAGCAGTGGGCATTTTGCCTAAAGGGGTCGACCCTAGGAAAAAAACTGACTGTGGCCTCTGTGCAGGAGTTCCGTACTTCGACAAGGAGTTTTTCTCCCTCTCTCGTTCTTTCCCATCTCTCTTTTATCGCTGCCAGGTACGGTAGGATGGTTCAGGGAGGAATATTTTTTCTGCTTTCTTCTAAAACCGATTGACCTCATGACTTACACGTAAAAGGGCTTTTCCTGTACATAACCTGAATTTGTTAAAGTATCCGCGCCCTGCATTGTCGATGAGCTCAGTTCCACTTGTCTTCTTTCTCGGGCCGCCGAACGTCGTTGGTTTAAAACAGATATATGATGTATTTAACGTGAAAATAAACTTAAAAAAAGGAAAACAACGTTTCTTAGTCTTTACAGAAACAAATAATCCATTTAAGCTCTGGCATAACTCTATGACAACCGTTCAGTCTAATTGTATCCGCTATGTCATAGGGACGCGAAGGGTTAGAACGAAACCCTGCCTGAAGGAGATCGAGAGGAGTCCGGATTTCACCGATAACGAGTGACCATTTGCCAACTGTCACACTGCCTTCGCTGCTCTGGCTTAACTCTCTCTCTGCTGTACTCTTACATATCGATTCAAGTGAAAGTGAAAACAACGAGAATGGTATTCCAAGAAGAGATCTGTTTGTTCTTTGTCCCTTTAACGGACTGAGCTAGCCACAGTAAAATGGCACAACAACGCAGCCTTTTGCCGAATTTTTTATTTAATTGTGTTGCAGTAGGGTGTAGTAGGGGGTCTGTAAGCTGCTGTACTAGTAGAGTGTAGCAGGGGGCCTGTAAGCTGCTGTACTAGTAGGATGTAGTAGGGGGCCTGTAAGCTGCTGTACTAGTAGGGTGTAGTTGGGGGCCTTTGAGCTGCTGTACTAGTAGGATGTAGTAGGGGGCCTGTAAGCTGCTGTACTAGTAGGGTGTAGTAGGGGGCCTGTAAGCTGCTGTACTAGTAGGGTGTAGTAGGGGGCCTGTAAGCTGCTGTACTAGTAGGGTGTAGTAGGGGGCCTGTAAGCTGCTGTACTAGTAGGATGTAGTAGGGGGCCTGTAAGCTGCTGTACTAGTAGGATGTAGTAGGGGGCCTGTAAGCTGCTGTACTAGTAGGGTGTAGTTGGGGGCCTTTGAGCTGCTGTACTAGTAGGATGTAGTAGGGGGCCTGTAAGCTGCTGTACTAGTAGGGTGTAGTAGGGGGCCTGTAAGCTGCTGTACTAGTAGGGTGTAGTAGGGGGCCTGTAAGCTGCTGTACTAGTAGGGTGTAGTAGGGGGCCAGTAAGCTGCTGTACTAGTAGGATGTAGTAGGGGGCCAGTAAGCTGCTGTACTAGCAGGATGTAGTAGGGGGCCTGTAAGCTGCTGTACTAGTAGGATGTAGTAGGGGGCCAGTAAGCTGCTGTACTAGTAGGATGTAGTAGGGGGCCTGTAAGCTGCTGTACTAGTAGGGTGTAGTAGGGGGCCTGTGAGCTGCTGTACTAGTTAATGATTTACGTAAAATGTTCAAGTCCTCCTACTCGGTAAACTGACACGCGGTCGGATTTCACCGTTTATGCGTCGCCATTTGTCGTCTGTGTTCTGCTTTTACCCTCCAAGGGTAGTCTTTTATACCGATGTAAAGAAACTCTTTTAAAGTGTATTTATTTTGCAAACCGTTCCTATTCAGTATCGCCACGTTGGATATATGAACAGTTGCAATCAAAGTGCAACACTGATACATGATTTTATTCATCCGCCTAGAACATCCATTGAGCCTTTTCGTCAGCATTGAAAACTGTTGACTGTTTCTTTTTACACGAATCCGTCTTAATTTTTATAATTTTGTATATTTTCTTAGTTCTTTTATGGTTTGTGTTATTTGTCGTTTCTGGAAACTGATCTTGCGATTGAGCCGGAACGCCCAATTTTGTTTGACAGCTGGTGTACGAATATCGATTTCGACGCCTATAGGTTTATGCCGATTTAAAAATTCTTTCAATGAGTATTTTATTTTTCCAACCATTCCCGCTCAGTATCTGTATAACATTAGGCGCGTTTATCAAATATGTGTTAACCCAGGTTTTTGGTATGTCTCACGTAGGAGAAGCACGTGGAGTATATACTCAGCGAAAATAGGCTGGGCCACTTGATTAAGCCCGTCAAAGTCTCCAGCGATTTGCAGGAACACGCTGAATTACACAACCCGCGTTTTGTTTACGTTTCACGCAATTTCGTTCCCTCTGCAGATTTCCAGCACTGGTGATGAAAGCCAATTGTTTACCGTTTCTGCAAGAGCGCTGCGCGATTGTTTGAGAAAAGGTATTTGCAAAATCCTCTATTGAGATATTAGTGTACATCCAGCGCGTGGTCATGGCGTTCCACAAAGGTCATGCATGCTTGCCTGCGGCTTGGAAATATGTAGGGACTCCGTTTTTCAAAATACAAACTCAGAGCAAACGAGTGAGACTTAACGTCAGAATAAATCCAGAAAAATCGCCAATTATAACATAGGGGACACTTCAACCAGTATAACGGTTCATGCGTACTATGATTTCAACACATGTTTGACACTTTAACCGGGCTTCATCGGTTTCTTTCATTTCTGAAACGTGGTCAACACTTCAATCAGCGCAAACCTGGGCGTCGAAACCGACATTCGTATGCCAGCCGTTAAGCAAAATTTGTGTTCCGGGTCATTAATCGCAACACCAATTTCCAAAACACAACAAATAGCGTATTTCTCATCCGTGCTTTGATGTTTACACGCTTTTTTTAACACTTCAACCGCAGTATAAATGTTCCCCCATTCTTTGATTTTAACACGCACACGTGGTCAACAATTACGCCTTCAGCCTTTGAGCTTGACAAGTGATCGAAACCTCAAACATCATATAACGGTTTATCCATTCTTTAGTTTTAACAGGTGGTCTGTTGTTTACACTGAATCCAGTTTAAGCTTACGCACGATAGTAATTTTGCATTCAATATTTGTTCGATTCATCGCTCTTGTATGTCCGCGCGTGAGCATGTAATCGTTACTGGAAAAACAGCATTAAATTCACTAAAATCTAATACTGATTAAATACATTCAGGATTATTCTTGTTTTATCCGATGAGTTTAGAACTTATCGACAAATTGTCGTGCCAATTAAAGCACTGAACCATCTACTCAGTATTTGCTTTGTCTCCTTGAGTGCGAAGAAAGCATATCTTTTATTGATGTGTTCTGACAAGATATTGCAAAGAATATGTTTTTTAACTCGCACATCGATAAGATATGCTGTATTTGTTTCTATGTAATACTTAGTGATGGCCCACTTACACACATTACTTTTAGGCATAGGCTTCAAATTGTACAATTTCCAATACTTCTGGAGCAAACGAGTAAACATTCCGTAAGAAGTTTTACCATAGCTGTTTGTTAATTATAACAGCTGTATTCTATTTTGAATTGAGGTTTGCCCTGGAGGTAAATCATGGAATTGTTTCAATCCTGTTTATTACTGAGTGTTGTGTTAGAGAAAAAATATCTTTATTTCATAAATCTTAATGTCACTTTATAAAAAGGCTTTTATAATCAATTCTATTTTATTAAATGAACACAAATTTAAAACTTGCATCCAAGAAATGTTCCTTTGTTAAATGGCGTTTAGCTGTGTTTGTCGGCTAACACATATAACACTGCGCGAAGGGAAAGTATTTCCTGGTATCTTCAAACTTCCGGCCAGTATGAGATTAACACACGTGGAGACACAAACCAGAATATTCACACGATTTATCCGGATACTTGGCTATCACTTTAATACTGACACAGATTCACAAATGCCTTTGCAAGGAAACAGCTGACAGACATCTGGGATCAACCCCATCCGCTATTCGAAATTCTCAGCTAAGAGGTGTTGCCGAATGACACAGTTGCGTAAAGATTGTAGCATTAACCGATCTCCAAAACAAGTCGCAAACCGCTAATCCCAGCCACGACTAACGAACATTAGTGGGGTCAGCCAATGCCAGGCTCCAGTTCTGCTCCAAACGTGTATGCGATTTCCTCGCTTATCAGTTTTCCTGGGCGCTAAGGTAATTCGTTTAACAATGTTCTGTTTAAGGGGATTTTCCTGTCGGAAGCGGTTAGAAAGCCATTCTGACGGACGTTGACCGCGGTTTCGGATCATTGTATCCTCTCCAGACAATATTCTTGACAATACCTGACTGGTACTTCGGTATTTTCACGTGAACACCTTAGGCTAGCGTAACAGAGCTAATGATGGCAACATTCAGATTTGATTCTCTGACAAAATCTTTACAGAGGTACGAAACTTCTGAAGTTTCGTTCTGTATATTACCTACCATTCAAAAATACCGACAACTGACGTACACATTCAGCATACATCTCTTCGCTATGAAACAATCATATATCAAAGGTATATAATTATAGATTTACTGACTAACAAATATGCCATTATCTGAATTTTCAGAGGGTTACTGTGAATTTTTCAAATTTCATATTAAGTCTCCCCCTCAGTTTATAACTTGCCATTATACAGGAGAAGCACAGACAGACGGTGGTTGTGTCTGACATACCATTTTTCATTATCATTTGGTGAGTGGTCGGTAAAAGTTAAGTGTTTAAGGGACATTTCTAGTGTGACCGAATAAGTCCAAACTGGTTTTGTGGAATCGACCCCAGTCCATTGTTTAAAGCAGCGTGATTATGGCACTATCACTGGGATGCGTCAAGGAAAATAGTAACACCGTAAAACAGTAGTGGTTTGTATTATTTGGCTTAATTGCTACAAACGTACCATATATATGAGTTTGCCTTGCAAAATCTAATGAGACATTTGAGAGGTTTGGAGCTTTGGTTTGAAAATGAGACAAAGTTGCCCCAGTGCCTAAAATGTTCACGCCTCTTGTATTATCCAGTTGTGCACGGATATGGATTGATAGTCCATCGTCTATTAACATGTACATCGAAAACTTTAAATTATGGGACGTTCGGAAATAACCAAGGATTGAAGTCATGGAAAATGTAAATATCAAAATCTCCTAATATTAAAAATTCACTGTATTCGAGAATTTCCAGGCAACACATATGATATTATGAATGAATGATTATGGGTTAACGTAACATTAAAAGTAATGCAATATTAATCATTAAGGACAAAAGCGTATCGCTCATAGGTTGTATTAATCTGGCACACATTTAACGTACTGCTTAAAAGGAGGCCAAGGCAAAGCCATAGAAAAGCCAATAAATCCGTGACACTAACGCCGACATAACCCTGCTGAATGAGGCTCACCGACCTAGTCATCAGCTTAAGTGAAGCACTGACCCCGACCCACCCACGGTCCGTCAATTTGTAGAGAAGCGATTAACGGCTTAAGACGTCGAGGACATAGAGACAGTATAGCCGTAAATCTATGATGTTCACTTCAAGTGTCAATATCAGACATTGGGGCTTCCCGTGACCCGACCATCTGGGCGGGCATTCAGAGTAAACTCCTTCCCTTCGTTCTTTTTGGATGGGGTGGGGATTCCCCTTCACTGAACCGAGGTCTCTTTTTCTTTATAGACAGAGTGAAACCGAGCAACATCCACGAATAAATATTTGCATCTTTACCGAGAGGCAACTGCCAAAGAAATTAATCAACAGAATATGTTTATTTCCAGATTGACACCGAGAATCGGAGCACTTCCCATGGGCGTCGCCTTCGTGCATCTTTTTTGTTGAAGGGGGGGGGGATAAAATCCATTGTGGAAACATACGTGGTATCAGGATATCGGGGCACACGAGAAAATCCTAAACCATCTGTTGTACGCATCGACGTTGTACATAACTGGTAAGAGGTAAATAGACATGAGGATGTATTTCACAGGTTATACTGCTGACCTTTTGCCAGTTATCACACAGTCGTCGCTGTTTTGGTTTAACTCTTAATGCTGTATTCTTTTTCAGTTCCAAACACGTTAATTTCTGGAGCTCTTGTCTGCCTTAGAACAACTCGAAGAGAAAACAGTTTAGCTATCGAACAGTGTAACAACGTTTACGTCAGGTATAATTAGGGTTTGTCCGACCTGAAGGGCAGAACCTTCCATATTGGACTGAGGAATATATAAAGATTTATGTCTGATTTGGCTAATAACCTAATGCACTTTCGAACCACCGCATCCAGTTTAAATCTGTTTGGGTGTTCATAACGGTGATAACTTTGATCTACATTTATAAACGGGGTTCGTAACTCTTCACAATGACTTGCACTCAAAGCTTTTCTCGTAGTATACGCTTACCAATTTCACATCAAAACATCCCACAATGGCAACCATTAATAAGTAAATACACATACATTTTTATCAAACTGAAAGGCAGCTCATGCTTAAAGTTAACTTTGTCAAAGAGGTTGGGCAATATTGTGCTTATTTCGGTAAAATATTTTTCTAACCGCTACTATGACAGTGGAAACTGACATATGACCGTGCTCCGTCGTCTAGCACGAAACGCAGCCATTCTGTCTGGGCCGTGACGTAATTGTTCCAAGCTCGAAACACTCTTGTCATCTAAGACTGTGATAAGCTGCTAGGGTTGTGTTTGTAACTGAAGTATATATGTCAATTCATAACGTGAAATGATCAACAAACTTACTCCTGCCACAACACAAAATGCTTCGCAGCGTTCTTCAGCCAAGCACGTGATATAATTAAAGCATATAACATTAAAATAACACGCTGACCCTATGTTATTTCATGTTACATTGACAGACAACTCAGAACATTTATGTCACAGCTAATAAACAGCTGATATCTCCTAGCTCTCTGACTGGTCAGTCCTTCGTAAGCTTAAAAGCATGTGTGCCTTCAAATCCCCAGTCGGCATCACAATACTCCACACTCTAAACGAAGACAATTCAACAACGAATTCATACGATCTGAAACAAGTTTTTGCGTTGAAGAGAGAATTTTATAGTGTTTTTAATGAACAGTACCTAAGTTATGAGGTGTCTTTTATTTTAAAAATTGCAAATTTATTATGCATTTTTTTTTAATTTTGCTGCTCGCTTTGCAAATACCGTTAAGGTTAGTCAACCACCGTAATCATTTGCATTCCAACGAGGTTGCGTAAGAATTCCGGAAATGACTCTGATTCCGGAAATCTTGAATTAAAGTTATATATGCATAAATGACAAATTGTATTCACTTACTTAATTTCGCTAATGACCATTTCATTGAGGTTGTGACTGAAGGTCAGTCAAGGTCAAGGCTTTTCTGGTCGAATATTTATTCCGGCAAATTAAAGCGAATTTTTTACTTTTTTAAATAATGTAAAACTTAAACACTGATCTAGACCTCATAAAATCGATACGCTGATGTTGATTTTTGACAGTTGCCAAAATACGAAAAGAAAAAATGGCATTGATCGAAAAATGAAGTCGCCCAAGGCCATGTCAAGCGAAAAATCATTGTTGTTGGCTGACGGCGGGAAATTAACAGAGCAAATTAACTTCAACACTTTGAGTAAATGACAAGAAGTCGTGATGATGAAGTTTGCTTTTCAATCGCTGGGATACACGAGGTGTTCGTTCAATTCCAATCTCGAACAAGGGACGCAGTGGTCCCTTAACATTGTTTTCATGTTACTGTGTAAATGTATTAAACGCTGTAATGGCAACACAGGATTTTGAGTAATTCCAGACCAGTACATGGCGTTTAATGAATTGCATTTAACATAACTGATTTTTTTACCCAATTTTGCTTAAGCCATCGCGCTAGGAGGTGTAGATTGTTACTTTGAAACGCTTACACAAACAGTTGAAATAAATTTATTTATTTATTTCATTGGTGTTTTACGCCGAACTCAAGAATATTTCGCTTATACGACGACAGCCAGCATTACGGTGGGAGGAAACCGGGCTGAGCCGTAGGTTGCTGGCAGACCTTCCTTCCGGAGAGGAAGCCAGCATTAGTCGGACTTCAACTCACAGCGACCGCATTGATGGGAGGCTTCTGGGTCATTGCGCTGCTCTAGCGCGTTAACCGACTGAGCCACGGAGGCCCCCAGTTGAAATAAAAGCCCAACTGAGGTAAATAGACATAATAATTCTAGACCAGTACATGGCATCTAACAAATTGCCTTTAACATGACTGCAGTTTGTTTTACCTAATTCTACTTAAACCGATGGTGCTAGGGGAAGTGTAAGTTTCCTACTTTTAAACACTTTCACAAACAGTTGAAATAAAAGCCTTACTGAGGTAAATAGACAAGATGCCGGATATCACAGGTAGCGTGCAACTATTTACCAACTATCACACTATCGTCGGTGTACTGTCACGATATGATTTAGTGTTTTACATTCCTTCGTTTCCACTGTTCTTGGGGGGGGGGGGGGTTGTGGAAATAAACGGGTTGTAAGCGCTGATAGAGCTGTTGGTGAGGTCTAACTTGACAGTAGTTGAAGGTCACTTGTCATCCATCAATATAGTACACAGCAGTACGTCACATGTGGGAAAGTTTGGGAATTGCTGGCCAAAGGGTGGTGGTTTAACCCGCCCATAAGAACCCGCCTCACGACTGATCATCGTGATGTCAGTGCTGTGTCTCCCCTTTCATGAACAAATAAAGAAAAAGACCTTGTCCGTGGAAAATGTAAACCTCCCTCATATATATACGCGTAAATCACTGAACTATCCTATACCACAATGTTTACACGTGCTCTCTCCGTGCCTTAACCTGGACATAACACTTCCGAAGGGCAGACGCTCACAAAAAAATACCGGGGCTGTTCTTCTCACCATCCTCATCTCATAAACACATGCTCAAGAAAAATATGGCAAGCTTCGCTCATTTCGTTCAAGGTCAAAATGTTCGGTCATGGAAAAGTTTTTGTTCCCATTTCGTCCTATCATCCATACTTTAGACGGGGTAGACTCAGGATTTCCAGGACCTTCCTACCTCCCAAAATGTTTTAATCCATCGCCATTACATCCTGTGCCAAGTTTTCAGGCGACGGCTTGAAGATCTTCGGAAATGCGCACCAACTTTTCACACCTGACCTTTCCGCGCGGTGCCAAATCCGTGGATAGCTTTGTACTGATATTTCCGCGTTTAGAAAGACACCTTAACAAGCTTTTAGCAGACACCCCCTCACCTCCTCCAGGTCAACAAAATCCAAGCAATTGTCCAGAAAAAAATGCTCTCATAATGAGGGCAAATCTGGGAGCTTCCGAAAGTGACGCAGGCAATTTCAGTAAAACTCTACAGCGACCTTGCTAAGGATTTGATTTAAAACATAAAGCACGTTTTTAACATCCATGAGCTCGGTTTGCTGAGTAATTTTTAACATCTCTACACAGGGTCATAATTTATTTGCTTTAACTTGATTCTTGTTTAATGAAAAATGTATCCTCAATAATTTACTTTGGATTTTTCGTTTATTATGGACATTTCGTTTATTTTGCAGACTTTCTTTACTTTTGGGCATTTCTTTTAATCTAGGCGTTTTAGACCGACATTTTCTTCACGCGAGTAATGTTCACTATCGCTGGGACGAGGGGCTGAATATTTATTATTGTTTATTGCATCGACATTGCTCTTTCATGAACGCATATAATCATAACGCGACTGAAACGCCTATATTTGTATTAAAATAGACTTACGAATCACGGACTACGAGTTTGAAATCTGATTTGGACGTCATGTCTAGAATATCAACTGTCTTCTTCGCACATTTGAAAACTGCCGACTGCTTTATAATGTATATAATGTGTATGCTTTTTCCTTACATATCCCCTCGAGGTTATGTTTCATACTGATTTGTAAACAGGCGTTGCGCCAATCAAATCGGATGAATGAAATCACTATTCAAATCGAGTGCTTGGGAATGTTCGTATGATGCGGTCAATCAAAATATGCTTCTCAGATGTGCTTTGACTCCATCTATGTAAATCGTGGAGCTGCAATAAAAGTGGATCCTGTACTTGTCACACACGATTCCATAATATATACATATACTGTTACCGCTATTGTTTCAAACCTCACAACCAGCACCGTTGTCACAAAGGTAACTTTCTCAGGCATAACAGCATTAAGCCCTTCAAACCAGTTCAATGCTCACGCGGTGATTGCACACGGATCTCCCACCGGAAAGCTTATAATCTTCGGCCTTTTCGGCAGTGGTCAATTCTGGGCATGTGCATGAACTGACCACAGACACTGGACATCAGAGACTAACAATGGCTACGACAACCCCTGACTACTGGGTTCATCCCCGTCCCCCCTTCACCCCCCCCCCCAATCCAACTCTCCATCCTATAACACCCGTTTGCTTCTTCACGTGGCTTCGGTGTCTTATCACAGAAACTTTCTTCCCATGAACGTCTTGTTTGTAGGTCATTTAACCCGTGCACCCGATAAACGTTTCACCGCATTTCTGCAGCTCCCACCCCCACCCCCTACCAATCCTTTATTAAGTCAGGGAATGGCGACCTAATCTTGACACTTGTCCAAGTAACCCCCAGGTGTGTGGAACAGAGCACCACGTGACAGATTTAATATAATCGCTCTATGTGAAGCGCGAAAATCCTGGAAAAATTTATCATACCTTGTATGTAATTCATATATTCCATTGGTGGTACAAGCTATGTACACCTCCTTGCATCACAGGCCTAGATTTTTGTTTTGGATGTGACAGCCATTGTGGATAAAAGATAAAAAAAAATCAATCCAGAGATTTCTCACGGTGAATGTCACCGTCATGTGTCACATTTAGTCTTGTTTAAGTGGCATTTAGAAGTTGGGATGGAAGTACAATGGAACATGTCTTTCTTATGGATATACAACTTCTTGATTTATTGTCAAGACGTTTCGATGTAGATACTAACATCGTTATCAAATGAGTGAAATCAAGAACATCAACACTCTTAAATATAGTAGAGATACAAGTGTCAACATGTAGAACAATATTCAGGGAGATTAGGCTCGATGGGGTTCCAGGTCAGTTTGGAGGATTAATAGGTCATAAGCTGAGGGAAGGTAAATCCCTTGATCTCTCTTGAGATAGTTTGTATATGACACTTTTTAGCTTTGCTTATTTACACACACCTATTCTACGACAAACTATCATGTATACAGAGTATTGGCCGCAGCAAATACAACTATAATAGAAAGGTGCGGTGATTTCTCGCCGGCAGCTCGTGTAATAACATGAATATGGACATCATAACCATTTTCTTATGCACTCATGAAACCACTGTAGCCCGAAAACATTTGTGTCTTGGAATCTGCAAAACAGCTCGAATACAGCTTGAAGATACTCCATTTGACCACGTGACATGGAAACTGCCAGTGGAATCGAAGGTTACAAAGTGATCGACAGATAATACGACAAAAAGCCAACAATGGTACACTATTCTGAAGGCCTCACACAAATTCCTTAAGGTGTCTCACATATCATAATCGACTGTTGAATCGCTGGCTCGATTATTCCTCAAACAGTATTTTGTCTTTGACGAAATGCTTCCTTTTTGGCAAGTTACAACAGATCGACATGGAATTAACACAAATCACAATGGCGTTGTTGAGAACCTTTGAAGTGTTAGGGATGCGAAACTAAAGTCTGAGCATATCCATTATAAAGGAAAACGGTAATGCACACATGAAAAATATATAACATATATGACAAAGTTCCAGAATTTCTAAAGCTGATAAGAAATTAAAATACATTGGTGGACAACTTGAAGAATGATAAACGATTCTTTCTTTTGAAAACTTTAACAAAACTGGCAATTCAGAACATTTTCTGGGCAAGGACCAGAAGGTGGATGTATTCTATAAAAAAAGGAAGGCAGGGAACATGCATATCCAAATAGATGTGATGAGTCCGCATGCGCGCGGTGATGGAGGATAACGAGAGGGAGGCATGCCGCCAAGGTGTTCAATATATAAATCACAAGTGTGGTATGCATAGCTACAAATGTTTGCAAGCCACATGGATCTACAGCTTGGAGCAGCAGATGATTAACAGTTTGTATGTTTATTTGGAATGCTAAGAACTGCGTTAAGTAATTTTTACAGACTACGTTGCCTTCCCGCGTGACGTGGTTACATAACATAAGCAAATTGTTCCGCAATAAAGTCTGTTTGAGATTAAATACCAGTACAACGGCTTATAGATTATGTTGCTATTATGTTTTACACGCACGTTGGTGTGTTAACATTTGTTTTATCCTTCGGAAAGTATTTAAACATCAGTAGACAATGAAGTCTACCATTACATTTAATTTCACGACATGATAATACTGACACCAATACTTTAAACAAAAAAGCGATTACGACTTGCTTACACTGAACGTTCAGCACTGCCAATAGCTAGGGGAAACTTGGTTATCTTGTTGCTGCAAGTCTGCCTGAAGTATAACCGTGTTAAATATTTAGCTCCAGATATTTCCGTCATTACTAACATACTCGATCAGAGAAAAGCTAATACAAGCCTATTTAAAACTAGATATAAGGCAAATAGCGACTGTGAACATACACGCCTTTACGTCTGACCAAGCCGAGTGACGTGTACTGTCACAGGAAACTGATGCATTTCGCGACAATCTCTGACGTTCGCCTCGGACACAAGTTGTATTGTCCAAGGAATGTCTAGACAATGGGGATTCTCTTTATTCAAGAGATAAAAAATATTCTTCACTTCAAAACATCTGTTACACGTGATCTTCGAAAATGTTTGACGGAAGCTTTACAGCAATTAAAACTGGCAGCGGCCTTCAATCTGCAGCAAGCGTGGATTGTCGTTTAAGCGGAAGGGGTGCTCGAAGAAGGCACGGTTTTGTTTAAAAGTCGACAAACAAGCGGGTCGCCCTGTAGAACGCCAGGTATTTTCTAACGAAACTGGACGCAAGACTTCTTAGCTGAGTTGCCATCCCGAAATACTTTGGTGGCTTATATGAACGCTTCAAGAAATTCAGTATTACAACAATACACAATTTAATGACACAACGTAAAAGACTACAGCACAGAGAGTAAAATCAGAGCAGAGATGACACACAAGGCGTAGATTCTCCAGTCACTTGTTCACTGGTGTTTTACAAAGCAGGCGTAATAGCTGAGTCTAGTATAACATCCATGGCGCCGCATATTGAAGGCATCAGCCATCGAGGTAAATTCGCTTGGTGCAACACTACAACGGTTTTGTGAATCAAGCCCCTGGCTCCAGTGGTGTATATTCATTTTTACCATCAAACATGCGCAATTTTTTCACCCACATTTAAAAGTTTAAATTCCATCTGTTTGCGATAAATTAAACCAAATAGGCGGCGATTACCTGATACTTGGAACGTACTATGGAATGTCTGGGAAACAATGTACACTTGAAGAAGGTGTTAAATTGTATGTCCCTAAACAGAAAAATTATCGCACAAAAGACTGTAATGGAACACTTTAATCCTGCCCCTTGGGGTCCAGTGCTAAGGGGAAAGCCCATGGGCGGATATCCAGCGCTTGCAGCACGTCACAGACTCGGGGGTAGCCAAGGAAAGTTAGCGTTTGTCCTCCCTTAACAACAATGACAAATCAAATGTCATCAGCAAAATGCAACAGCAGCGAGCAAATTAGACGAGTAAATCGCAAATGTCCCATGTAAAGGCAACAGCCACAAGAAAGGCAGAACTGTTTGATTCCAGGATATTTAGTCTCTGTACAAAGTTTCCTGGGGAAAGCAAGACGGGACCCATCGTGGGACCGACTGTACAGTATCGAGGAGTGTCAGTAAGCATGCACGTATGCATCAAAAGTGTTTAATTTGACAATTGGCATGACTCTTAATAATTTTGAATAATTCTCGACCAGTGACGTCTAATAAATTGCATTTAACATCACTGTAGTTTTTTAATCTAATTCTGGCTACGCCATGATGCTGTTAACTTACATGAACAGTTAGAAACTACAAACAACACAAACCAATCAAAGAAGTAAGAAAGTGTATAAATAAACAGCTTCCATTAATTCAACATAAAAGTTGTATTAGACAAACAGGATTTTATGTTAGATATTATGCCATAAAAGCAGAATAGATCCTAGAGCTTGAAACATCTGAGTTTCTGTTGAAGTTAATGGATTATTTTTAACTCATGCATTGTGCGAATTTTGACCTGCATATAAATGCTTCGATTTTGTGTTATAATGATTCTCCGAGCGTGTAAAAGTTTCACATTATCTGTATCGTATAACATCGTTCCCTTCAAATAAATTGTATTTATTGCCTCGAATTATCCTGTTTATTTTCGAACAAGGAATTACTGTAATGTTGACAAAAAAGGCTCTGGTTGGGGAATAGTTTAACGTCAACAGCAAATACCGTATGGACTGGCCTTGTGTACAGGGGTTGATCGGATGCGGCAGAAGATCGAAGTGTCCACACAGACAAGGTACGAGTTATACACATTGTCCAACCAAGGCATATCGACGACCAAAAATTCTCACATCTGGGGTGCATGGCCAATGACCCGGGTCTCAGCAGCTTTAAGGTGACTGGATTACTCCGTGTGAGATGTAAATCGCACATTACATTTCCCTGAACAGACGACCGCTATAAGGGACTCGACATAGATACATTAAAACGTGAATCTACTGCAATGCAGCGTGAAATCTCGAGATAAGTGTGATTTCACGTGGTGATAAATGCCTGCATAGTTCATTTCCACTATTCGACATCAACTGCAGAATTTTAAAGAAGTTGACACTCCATCCAAAACAGTGCACTTTCTGATATGAGTTACCAATACAAAGTTCTGTTATAAAACAAACTACTTGAACCACTGTAAACTATGAAGAATGTTTCATTTTTTAACAGTGTAAAACGTATATACATTCTGCATACATAGACTTAACTCTGAACCTTAATTTCGGGAACAAAGAGTTCGATACAACATAACGACGTTCTCTACTAACGCGCTCCAAGACACTCTCCGGAATCCTACAGTAGAGAACACGCTGTCCGAAAACAGAAACACATACCGGTAATTACAGCGGTCACAAGATAGCGTCTTGCACACCCAGAGCAGGGGCTGTAGTGTGATCCCTCGTAACCGTCACAGCATGGTTTGATTGTCATTGCACAAGATTGTCATTGCACAAGATTGTCATTGCACAAGACCGCGCTTGGGCAAACCCAATGATCCTCCCTGGAGTATTTCAAACACAGCTCCGAAATGATACTGCTTTATTTCCGATCGTCACACGCTCCCTCCCTTCTTTAAAGGGAATTTAAGCATCCTGTTTCTGTGATGATCATTAAAATGAGATATCCTTCTTAAAATATGAAAAACGTTACATTCTAGAAACATTCAACCGAACCCAACTAAACTGCTTAGACGCATAGAAGTTTTGGAAATTTACAACTATGGAGGAATTAAAGCGGCCCAAACAGATGACGCTGACCAAAGAGCTCTGGATACCACAGGATACATTGAGTGTCATCGGGCCCATGAGAAAAACGACGACAGCGGCGAATGAATAGTCTGATTTATGGAGACGCAAGAATCCCGGAACATGATATTAACACCGATTTCATGATTGCAGAGAGATATATTGATATCTTGATTGATTGACCGATAAATTGGCATCCTTGCTAAAGAATTTTTCACTTATACTACGGCTGTCAGGTTTCTAGGTGGACTAGCCTGGAGTGCCCTGGGTAAAGTAACTGACGCATTTTCCCTACTGGGAAGAGCAGGAGTGGATGTAGAATCTTTAAATTCCTTTACCAAAGCTGGGTTTGAACCCACGCGTCCCATTCATTGAAAGGAAAGCTCCTCAGATCACTAAAATACGGTTTCATCCCACAGAGTTAAGTAACTACCAACTCCGACATAATTAGACCTTTGTGCATGACTCGTTTAAGTCGTAACACAGGAAATTGAGGGCAATGCTGGACGCAAGGAACATGAGACTGACACGCCGTTGCGTTATTTCAAAACAAATTCATTTACATACACCTAAATTTGGAACCTTTCGACTTGTAATGGTGCATGAATGCCTATTATATATGTCCGGGTTTTTCTGACAACCTTGTTGACCGAGCAGTTATACACATAACCCCGAAGTCTCGCTGTGAAAATTACCACAAGTCCGCTCCGTTCTTTTTGTTTAATCTTTGCCGCATGTATATAGACTCCTATGCTGCAGACTAGCGGTGCCTACGGAAATTCAGACTTGTGTAAAGTTCGAAAAAGCCTCTCGTTTTAAACGTGTTTACAGCTGTGTTTCCACATGTAGCAACACTGACTGCCTATTAGTCTTTAATCTTGCAGTAAAAATAAATTACTCACGATCAGTCCTAAATACAAACAGTGATATCCTCACATTTTGTAAAGAAAAGTTTTCTCTTTCCTACATTAGGGTTTCATGTCTTCCTGGAGCCTAAAGTTTAACTCGTTGATTACAGCGCTCAAGGACGACACCGTCATACCAGAAAAAAACCGTTTATCTGGTGATTCAAATTCCTAAAAGACAGATCCCGGTATAAGATAATTGCTTCATTTATGCTCCAAGAAACTCATTGCACTCGCACTGTTAATAAATCATTGATTACATGATATATGACTTATCACTGTTTATACGCGGAAGAGAGGGATTTTCAAATGCAATCAGTCTGATATATTCAGTGTTTAAATCAATTTACTCAAATTACGGAACCGTCGGATTACGTGTGGCTAATCGATGACTACAATAAAAAAAGGGAATGACTTAAGACATCATCTAAATTCACACCCTGACGTTCGTTTAGTACAGAATGGTTTCGGACAAAGCAATCCAATATTAAGCATCCCATATTTAGCCAAGCCAAAGGACACCTTATTCTTTAAGTGTAGAATAGAACGACATCAGTTTCTTATACTGTAACATCATTTACACTGTAACTTGTGTGACTGACTAGTAACCATCAGTCTTATCCGATCTGGTCTTCTTCACTTCATTGGTTTTAGCTTAAAACTGACATCAAATTATAACGGATCTTAAACATTGTTTCCAGTAAAACATCGAGAATTAAATGGCTAAGGAATAACAAAGCGTCCGTCTTGTGTTTCAGCACCACTAACCAGGAACCCGTGTGAGAGTTCAATTCTGTTTAGCTAAACCGTTATGTTAAAATCGACAGTTATCTTGGTGATGTTAACATTTTAGACTCGACTATCTGCTCTATACAATAAGCCGTACGCTTCCTTTGTGAGAATCCGATCACTGTTAACGATGTCATCATCGATTTAAAGATGCGGAGTTATATCGGCGATGTGGGTGTAATTTTGTAGACCACCACTCCCTTAGATTTCACAGAAACGAATGCCTATAAGGCTATTACAAAGACTTATACGATGGTTCAATGATGATAGAAAAGTAGCAAAATATAACCAAGATATGACACCATATACGACCGTGGGTAGCTTCTTTAACACGATTAAACAGTCCTAGAGAGAATATATCGAATACTACCGAAACATGTTAGAATTTGACAGCATGTTTAAGATACGTTGAAGTGTCCTCAAAGTTTATGCAGACATCACAGTAATATGGTTGATGAAACGTTGCACCCTTCCTCGTCTCCTATATATGCGCATCATTTATGCATGACATCCACAACAATTCTTTCAAAACTTCTTTCATGTCAACATGTTAAACAACGTTGACAAGAAGTTATAAAACGGGGTATTAGAATTAGAGACTATAAACAATAAAGTTGAAATGGCGCAAAATTGCACCTTTCACTTGTACATGGCAGACCTGAAACTAAATCCTTATAGATGCCAACGTCCGTCAGAGAGTTTCACTTTGATACTTACTGATGTAACGGAACATTAACAAGTAATAAAACCCCCTTACCTTCATCTTCGATGTCCTGAGCTTTAACCGCCAGTAGAAACAACAGGAAAACCCCAAACCACGGCAACCACATGGCTACAAGGAAGAGTTACTGTTTCTAGATCCCAGTCTATAAACCTACAGGCTTTCTTGCTCCTTCTTCCAGTTCTACTTTTGTGGCGTGTGTGAGTGGCGCCAACTCAATACACACGAATATTTCACTTCGATTCCCTTCTTTACAAATCACAAATCGCGAGTTTCATTGTGCCTGCTGTTTAACCAGGCGTTTATATAGTCCCATTCAAGCTGGCTTTGCAAAGCTAGTTTTGATTGGCTCCATGATGCTAGAAGAGCAGCGCGAGGGTTGCCCTGGGAACACAAAACGTATATTGATCCGCATCAGTTCCCCCACGTGCAGATGGCGGTTCCGCGCAAGCGTGCTGTTTGTGTCGAAGTCTGTCCGCGCTAGAATGCTCCCAAACTTGCCGTGTTTGTTTGTCAAACAAAAGGCACCGCGAAATAAAAACACAACCCTGATCAGAGCCAAATCCGTATTATCTGAAGACACAGGCGAGCTAATACTAGGCAAACATCAATCACCTCAAAGTTGCGGCGTTACACTTTCTTATATGTAACTTAGATCTACAGCTACCGCTATTTCTTTCTTTTTTTTTCTCTCTCTCTCTCTCTCTCTCTGGCCCTTTTTTGGTCTACTTGGGCCTGGAATGCATTGCTTCATGAATTCCTATCCAATGATTTAAACACACGCCAAAAGCTGTCTCTCTTTGCGAACTACGGTGACATTTAACGAACCAGGTGAAAACCTAGAGCGGGCTTTACAAATATTCTTCGTACATACAGGCCCCGTATTGTTTTCAGCCACCGGGAGGAATTGCTCGAATGACAAAGTGACTTGTTGGCTGCACTGGAGTGTTTACGGACAGAAATAGTTGCCCAGCCAAGACATCGGCTTGAGTCGGTCTCGGTGTATGTAACCAGCAGTAATAAACCAAGACAACCACGTCTGCACGGACACGACGGAGGGACTTGCCTAGTGTGAGCCCGCTCATCTAACTCCTTATAGCCCTTTTTTCCCGACTTTTCACTTCGTATTCTTTCTTAGTTCAATGGTGGTTAGTGTTGGAGGGGGGGTGGGGGGGGGGGGGTTCTATACATTTTAAGCATTTACTTTTCACAGTTGAAATAAAACCTTAAAAGAGGTACATTGGCAAGAGGCTAAATTCAATGATTACCTCTTACCATTTGCCAACCATCACGGTGTCGTCGCTGCTGCAGTTTGATTCTCTGTACCTCAGTACTAGTCTTTTGTTTTGAACGATGATAATTTTAGAAATTTGTTCTTTGATTATTGACACAGAGTATCCTACGCGGTTGATGGCTGATATACGAATGTATAACGCCTAGATCCCTTTTAATTTCTTACGTTTTCTGCGGGTTTGTTCAATCTCGTTCTCAAATTGGCCTTGCGATTATTGAACCAGCACGTCAAGTTTGGATGGCGGCTGGTTTTCTTTTTTGTGTGTGTTTATGTTTTTTCTTGATTTTATTCGACGCCTACACGATTAAGACACGGACTATACCTGGGTTAAAACAGGGTGACAAATTAAACTCGGTACATGAATGTAAGTTTTCAATCTGAGCATACTACTCCTGATCAGAATCCTCTCATGATGGCAAATGTTCTCTCAGAAACTTGCACATCGTGCCCCACAAAACAACAATATAAGCTGCCAATATAAGGCAAAAATATTTATGCCTGAACATGACTGCCATCAGGAAGGACAGCCTTAGCTGTCGACAGAGGTTTGGTAACTGACATACAATTTAACTCTTTACACATATTCAACGCTACATATATTTTAAGATTCTCCTCAAAGTTAAACGGACAACGTTGTAATTCCTGTGCTGTTTTGCATATTTATACGCGAGATATATTCACGCCATTTTCCAGCGCGGGCAAATAAATCTGAGCGTCAAATCCGACATTCATATACCACTTGTATACATGAAGGGATGTTCCGATGTATAGCCGGTAACATATAAGAGAGAAGCAGTCATTCATGCAAGGAAGAGTCGCTTTTCTGGTCATGAAATCATATTCAAAAATTCAAACTTGTAGTGCCTGTACAATTTCCTGCTCAAATAGAGAGCTTAGATGTATAAATTTACAGACCATGACCATGACCATTCCACCGATCAGGGAGCGGTCCGTAGTCGAGTGATGAAAGGATTAGGTCTACGCCGGCCGAGTGATCAAAGGTGCTATACTAGATACCAATAGACCCTACGAATCTTGATCCAATGTAGCTTCATGTTGCAAAATTCGTACAGTAGTTTTATTAGACTTCACAAAACTTTCACCACATATATGCAAGTGTAAAGTACAAGTACATCTTAAATATAGACCACACTGGAGTATTAAACCCTTGAAGTCTAGTCTACGCATGCTCACCGTGTGAGAGAAATGCTTTCTTCTCAATTACCGTTTGATCTCAGATGACGGAAAGATCACGTGCTATATGTTCGAATTCCCCTTGACTTCCTGGTCACGTGATCTCCTTTCGTTTCCGAGTGTAGCCCAAGGCCAGTGATGTGAACTTTTGACAGATCTGGCTGCCATCCAACCTCCAGCAAAAGAAAAGGACACGTATTTTCCTATAAGTGCGCGAGAAAGATATATCTGTAGGAGGAGACAACTTCCGGATGATCGAAAAGTTTCATCGTAAACTTTGTACATAAAAAAGCAAACATCTCAAATATCATCTTTGTGTATGTCATTTTTCAAAAATCATTTAACATGTGAAATTATGGTTGGTATTTTGTTTACTTTCATAAACAAACTGGCTCATAAAAAATAATTTACCTTTATATGTGCAGATTTAGGCGTCTAAATGACATAAATCTGAAGTAACAACTGCCGCGGTATCAATGTGTTTGTTTTGATAAGCAAACGGACTTCTTCAACGTGAAATGTTTTTAGCTTTCTCATCTTTCTGGGATTTATAAACATTTGAGTGACATGACGTAGGGGTGGTGGTTTGTTTACTTTAATAGATAAACTGACTTCCTTATCAATAAACTTTTTGATGTATCCATTTAAGATTTTGGCTTACACTTTCCCATGGCAGCCACAGGAAGGATGCTTTTCATAGAGGCGCTCGGCGGCAGAGGAAATTTGAAGCTCTGCCACCAGAGACATATAAGTCAATGGCAAGTAAGCTTTGGAGCATAAACTTCGTCAAAAGCTAGCTTGACAGATCTAGCGTGGCAAGAGCCCTGCAGGAAACGAAACCATGTTGTAAAAAGTGTATCACACATCAATAAATCAGCGATATTACGACCCCTATTTTTTTTTAAAATGAGGTTCTTTTTGAGTTTAGTGGTTAAGTAAATGTAGACTTCAAACTCAATAGCTTTATATGAAGAAGTCCTTCCGACACCCCTGTTTCTGATAAACGAATGCTCTTCCATACATATTATTATATTTCAGTCATAATATAGAGGTGTTCTCAAGAAAGAATTTACATTAGTTTAATGTGGACGAGACACGCCATGTTCAAGGCGTCTAAGCAACGAACAGCCGCTATTTACGGAACATTTCAGACTTCACGCCTTTTGTAAAAACTTGTTCAAATTATCCAATAAGAGTATCATGACAGCTTGTAAATATTTTAAAAACCTGCATGGAAATTATAACACCATATCCCAGATACGATGTGCTATTTTTGAATAACAGCTATCTTATCTACATAGTATATCTTGAAAAATATTAGTTATTTTGTCTTTGTTTCGTTTTTCGGAATTTACTCCGTTTTATCCGGTGGGCAAGTTCGGGCAGGAACCCAGGAATGTTCTTGTGGGTAGCACTTGCTTTTTTTTTTTTTTTTTTTTTTTTTGGCTTCGCACAAAATTTGCTAATGGCAATGGACGGCAAGAAAAGCTTAACAACTCTTACGCGCATACGACGTCTTTCATCGTACAATATCGTTGTTGACACACGTGAAAGCGCTAGATTTACCTCTGGGCTATTACCCACCCGATGTGTAGCATCGTGTCTTACAGGCGGAGTTTACAGCGTTGATGAAAGTGATTAGACTTCCTCCAAACCCTCGAAGGCGTTGTTTATTCCCGTATTATACCGCGGACAACCTGCCTAAACCGATTGTGGACAATGCCTATGTGTATACAACACCTTGCGCTTCCAGGCTGCTCACAACACTCGAACAGGTTCGCAGGGAAACTGTAAAAATCAGGACTATGGCCAAGATACGGCGATGGGAGTTGTTTAACACGTAGGCTTAAGACTTACAAGGCAACTGAAAAGACACTTGTCACAGCCCTTAAGGATATATCATTTCCTATACATCTTCTTCAGAACTCACGCTTTCTCTAAACATCTAAATCCATGTCTTGACCGCAATTTTTCAAAATTTACCCAAATGATACATGTAGAAAAATTAAGCTATTTCTTGCACATACAAACAGTTATAAACAAGAGAAGGCTGTATCAATAATGCAAAAAAGAGAAGATTTCGGAACATTAAGGCTTGGTTGAAGGTTGATATACGAATGTCTCACTCCGTATCGAATTTGGAGGGTGGACACAGACATTCGTATACCAGCCGTCAATCAAAATAGGCGTTCTTGTTCATTAATCGCTAAATAAGTTTCTAAAATGACGCCTATGGATTCATTAAGTAAGTCGGTTTTAAATTTTTTCAGAAGAATAAAAAGTCAGTATGTATTTTAGCTCATTCCGAACTGTATCAACTTTCAAAAATCAATAAATATTTTTTTAATTGTCTCATCGGGTTATAAAATTGCTTATGGTCATCGTGTGTGTGATGGTAAAATGTAGTATCCGTTCAACAACAGCAAAAGTTAAGGCTATATCATTAAGTTTGAATATAAACCCCACTTTTTAAACAATAAAATTAAATTTTCCATTCCAAAAGAAATAGGATTTGTATTGAATTGTAGTCAAATAGGCGTTGACTTGATATCGGATCGTTGTCAATTCCCAGCTTAGATATTCCATATAATACATGCAGCTTCGTAATCGGCAAGGATTTTGGACCAGTAGACCTTTATGAAACTAGATACCAGACCCATGTTGTCGTTTTAGGTTAGCCATTGGCAGCAAGCTCTCAGTATTCGCCGGTTTCAAGTAATGCTAAGATGTGAAGGCCCATCCCTACTGCGGGCGACGACTGCCACTACAACTGGAACTACATGACCTCCCCACCGCCGGCGACACGAAAACAGTCGCCGAGAAAATAGAACCAGTTCTAGTGGATGTCGTCCTGATGTCGTCGCGACATGACGTCGGCCGTGGGGACGTCACTACAGATTAAATAACCTTCTATTGTCTCGACGATGTACTTGTCGTTGCAGCTGTAGTTGTCGGCCGCAGTGGGGATGTGCCTTTACAGAACAGTATGAGAACAGTTCCCACCTTGTGTGCAGCATAGCCATGGTGCCAGAAGATGGGGTGTGGGCATAGAATGTTTCACACCCATATGTTCAGTTCCTTATCCAAAAAAACCAAAGAAAAATGTCGGCACTATAAACTTTTAATCTATAAACCAATAAGGATGCATTCAATGACAGTGTTTAAAGTTTTGGTCGTAGAAAACGACAATTTCATTTCAATATTAGGTGTAACATCCGGTGATTATTCTTTCTGTGAAGTGAATGTTCTCGTAATTCCAACAATTATCGAAAAGAGTCGAAGATTATCCAGTATTCCAGACGGCAACATGAAACAATAACGGAAGTGACGTACCCATCCGCCGAGCCAGGTAGTTGCTGTCTTGAGAAGCCGATTGAAAGCTGTTGTTGAGGTTATCTGTGCCTAAAAGCTTGTCGGTTCCGACACGGCGCAAATGTTAATGTGTGGAAATTCTATTACACCCTATCTTGATTACCTGGGTTTGCGTGCCATGTCCGTAATCACTTTAACTCGAGAGTTAGCGAGTTTTGAGCGTGTTGTGTTCAGCAACCATCACAGATATACAACCAGATAAATATTTACAAACAAAAGCTCTGTCTCCGGAGTGAGGCCGCTTATCCTTTACATGTCACATTTAACGTTACTTTGTTGCGATATACCTTGGCATGGACGCGTTAGTCTGCTCATGAAGCCATCTGGGACGCCGTAATACGTCACTTCTTCTCGTCAGAGTTTGATCACTCTTGAAGTCAAGATGCTGACTGCTTTGATGAGCATTTCGTAGACGACGTGGCATTAAGCCAAAATCATTCATTCCTTTCGTAGATTGATAATGCTTGCAGTTATTGGTTAACGGAATGTGTCTTGATGATGGGTTTGGGGCTGAAACAGAAGAATGGTTTGAATTTTACTGATAAAGTTTCGGAGTCGCGTCTTCATCAGTTTTAGTCGTAAGAAGTTGCTTAATAAGAAAGAGACGGATGTTTGAAGAATGTGGCACAATAGGAAACAGACTCCGTCATCATTGGAAAACTCCTGACAGCTTCTCTGTTCATGAACTCGTCCTAATTTTTTTATATTTTATACATTTTCTTAGTTCTTTGGTGGTTTGTATTATTTGTTGTTTAGAAACTGGTCTTGCGATTATTCTCTTTGCCTGTTTGGACCGTATATAATTATGGTGACAAGGATCTTCTATGAAAAGCCTTCCTTTTAAGTTTCTTAAATTTTACTACATGTATTACACTCTCATTTCACACCTATTCTAATTCCACACGGCCCGAGGAGAGGGTACTCAACACGTATAAGACTCAACACGTGTAATATATCTTTTCGTGTTAGACGATAGGATATAGCCACGTGGCCTATGACTTGTATATCGTGTCTGGAGTATGCACAAAATCCACCTATTCGAGGAACATAGAAAGTCCCGGCATGTTTTTGGCTTGTCCAATGAAAATCCTCCTTTCCTCTCCTTGAATATTCATTGTGACGTCAGTGTGCTTCAGGTTTTACTCCTACCATTTAATTAACGTGCATTTCCATGTCTCAGCTAAATATGTTCCTACATCGTGAAAATCGAGCATGCGTGGCTGTAGGCTGCCAAAATGTGTCTGAACTCCGATGTCCTGAAGGCAGAGAGCGCAACCTGTCCTTTCACAGATTACCCCTGTCAAAGCCAGAAATCCCAGTTCCCACTCACTTGAGTTGATGCATAGTCGGTCGAAGTACTGCCCTCAGCCTCACTCCTCGGCGATTCAAACTGGTAGACTTGTAAGCCGAAGTTACATTCACTATCATCAGACCTAGAGCTGGGGTCCCCATTGAAGCCCTCCGTTACGTTATCTACATGATTTTTTTTTTTACCTTCAAAGATAGAAAACCTACTTTGCAAAGCTAAGCACGATGACGTAAGCAATATGTTAAAATGGCGGCCTAAAAAAGCTTCTCAGTCTTGGATGTTTAATTATTAAATACTCAAATAACAAGCATATCCGCCAGAAAATTGAGATTTTTTATTTAACCATAAGTAAGGCTCTTTGTTTTACGGTATAAGTTGTATAAATGTGTTCTTTTCTTTTACTGAACATCGATGACTGCCTTTTTCTGTACTCTGCATATCACTTCGACTTAATGCTTGTTGTCTGTGTGGACGGTACTTGGAAATGCAATCATTTTTTTTTTCTTTTTTTTTTTTTTTTGACTTTTTTTATATGATCCCAATACTGCATTTTGAGTAATTGTAGACCAGTGACCTCTAACACATCGCTATTAAATGAGTACATTTCTGTGCAAGCCATAGCGCTATAATATATTTATTTATTTATTTGATTGGTGTTTTCACTTATACGACGGCGACCAGCATCATGGTGGGAGGAAACCTGCAGAGCCCTGGGGAAACCCAAGACCATCCGCAGGTTGCTGGCAGACCTCCCACATACGACGGGAGAGGAAGCCAACATGAGCTGGGCTTGAACACACAGCGACGGCATAGATGTGAGGCTTCGGTCATCGCGCTGCGTTAGCGCGCTAACGACTGAGCCACGGAGCCCCCCACTATAATATAAGAGGGACGTACATACTGCTTAAGCATCACATGAAAAAGAATGAGAAGAAAGTCCTAACTGACAAGAGACCTGGTACGAGTAATCATTTGCTAACTGTCACACTGTCGCCGCTGCTCTGGTTTTGTTCTCTATACTTTATATTAAAGTGCGAATATCGGATAGGCCACATGGATATATGGGGGGCGGGGACCTCTCACTAGCTCCTGCCGGGAAGGAACCGGTGTCTGCCGAACGTGGGAATGGGGAGCTCGCTTGATAGTTTTAACAGTTTTCACTACAACCGTTTCTCCCAAACGTCTACCCCGTCGCACGTGTCGTTGATATGTGCCATATTTAGTCCCCGAGTAGAACACCAACGTTGACGCCCAGTGCGCTGTACATACACACACAGCACAGCCCTATCTCTCTAAAGTTTGACATATCTGAACTTTTCCGAAGACTGAAACACCTTTGACCGGGTCAGTCTCTCTCCTCGAGGCAGGAGTCCAGGAGTGCAGCAGAAGCTGTTTGGACAGAGTAAACACAATAAACATCGGTAACATCTGAGCATCTGAGGAAGCGCTTTGAAGGCCCCCGTCTCCGTCGCTGTCACGTTTGCTAGAACATGGCTCCAACATTGTCCTTGTAACGTTTCGTTTGAAGATCTCGTTTCACCCTGTCTTCAAGTAGTCGGTGGACAAGTCTTAAATCCTAATAGAACGTAAATTAACCCGTCCGCCTTTTTTTATTCATTTATGTTCCGATTTCATCAGTCTCTTGAAAGCATTTCACACCATTCCACCATTATGTATCAAACACCACGCTGGCATATTCCGAATGTTAAGATGCTGTGAACAGCTTGTCCTCTTTCCAAGCCGCGTGAATTCTCGCGATTTGTGAAAATTTTTGACGAAAAACAATCGCCAAGTTCTAGACTCTTTCCTCCATGGCGATAAATAGCGTGATATAACGCTCTATTTGTTGTGCTAACAAAATATACGAAAGTATTCAACGAGATCAATTTTTTTTCAAGTATCCTTTGCCTTTCTTAAAGAAGATTTATGTTATTTCATTTTATTTTTAAACTTTGACCTCTTTGTTTTCAAACAGGGGATGTGTCTTTTTACAAAAATTCCCTGACATGCTTGCTGGACTTCTTGATGCATACTATGAAGTTGAAAGTTTATAGATATTCCACCGTGGAAGATGGGTTGCACATGGCGAAAAACATCCCGAAAATGTGATTTGTGAACATAATATTTGGATTTGCCTCATGTGCGAAAGGTCCGGGTTCAATGCCAGGATGAGTCATGCTTAAAAATTTTAAGTGGTGCACATGTCATTAGCACAGTGTTTCAGGGAGGCAATGTATTAAATATGTCAGCCTTATATAGTATATCTAGAAGACAATGTCGTAATGTGATAGAAATGCTGTTAAAAGTGGCGTTCAAGCTCGATCAATCAAACAAACCTAAGCAAAAAAAGCTCTTACAAGCCTCTTACATATACCATATAATCGCAGTGGTTTTGACTACATAAGCGCCAGATGCCTCATTAGTGGTGAATGTATAGAGAGCTGGTACATGGTCAGCGATAATTACGACTGCACAAATTTTTTTAACAAATTTTTGTTTCTGATTTCATTCAGTTCATGTCCTGTCTTCCTGCCGTCCTGATTGTATAGGAGAGTTTCGAGTTCGGACTCTTTTGTTGTCAAAGGTAAAAAGAGTCCAAGTGTATCATGTGACATGTCACAAATGTCACGCAATTTTGTTGCCTTTAATACACCGATCTGCGGTATCACCGTGTTATGCACATTTCCTTCTTTTATGAACTTCTTAAGTTAAAAACCTTCTAGCTATTCAATTATCTCCATCGGACATCTATCCTAAACAACCTTTTTGTGACACTTTTCTTAGGCACCCATGTTATTGTAAAAGTAATCAGAAATAGATGCTTAACATTATGGACAGGTCACGTGGTCCAGTAGGACTTTTCGTACCTTTAGCCAGCAAATAGTTCGAACTTGAAACTCTCCTATTATAACTCTGTCATAGCTCATTTGGCCACGTAACTATTATTGCACCGAAGAAAGCATTTTGACATAAGTTTCATCAATTTCAAGTTTGTACACCGGGCCCACTTGCCCGAAGCCCTCTGAACATTGCGAGCAGGCGCCAGTTACACGTAGCCCTCTTAACGTTACGAGCACGTAGCTACCATACCTACCATGGTTGCCATGATAGTTACGTGCTCGTGTTGGCTCTGACTGTTGTAGACCTACATGTTGTAGAGGTCAGTATGACATACGGCTTCTGAAATCATTCTCAAGCTTGGGTTATGCTTCTTTATAAGTCCCTGAAATTCATTTGAGGTGGATAAGATGCATCTGATTCAGCCCACAAACGGCATCAAAAATACGTTTTTGAACACGCACCTCCAATAATACGCGTTTTAAGATTCAACATTTATTCACCAACATCACATACATCTATAGCATTACAGATTTAAGTAGTATGGCGGGAGTAAAACCACTGAGGACTTGTTCTATTTATTTAAAACTGCATACTGAGTATAATATGACAAAGGTGAACATAAGCACTTAACATTACAAGACTCCTATAAAGGTGTTTACATTAAGACCTACATGACATGTCAGTTAATCAAAACATGTCAGTTAATCAGATCCATTGAAAAAAGGAATGTCTCTGAATCCTAGAAACGGGTAAATCTGCAATGTATAGGATGCGGGAACTATGACATGCGGCGTTGTTGTTGTTGAACATCCTAAATGTCTATTTGCCATGGCAACTTAAGCCACACCCAAATGGCCCTAACAGCTTGTGCATGACAAACAAACGTTAAGACATGGACTTGAACTAATAGCCGAGAGGGACTTTACCGTCTGGAAAATTCAAATACTCGGCTGTGGAAGGATGTTAATCCAGTAATCTCTCTGGAGTTTAAAAGAGGATTGAGATTATTGGAAGGACGTGGTATTTACTACAAATGAAGCCTTTTTTTCAAACTGGATTTTTCTTAAAGCAAATTAACAAATGCTTAATGTAAATGTCTTATGATAAGCGGAAATAAAGGATTCATATTCACGGTTAGAAACATACATTCCGTTTAAAAATTACAATCAGATATTTGCAAAAACGCCAAAAAGACAAATATGGACTGGTCATCATCGTGGCCAAGGCTCTCAAAGAAAAAGAGAACTGGATTAAGGGAATTAACAAAACATTCATCGCACAGGTAAATAAACAGAGTGGACAAGAATAGCCATTCTTTGTGCGAGTCGCATTTAAACATTAACTTCGTGTTGTTTTGACGTTTTTTTCTCATGCGAAAAAATTACATAAGAACTACTTATCTACAAGTTTGGGAAAAAATCCTCTTTTTCAGCTTATAATGTCCTATGGCCATATTGAAAACAAAATCCTTTGATATCTTCAGCTGATCCGTTCTCGCCTATGGAAACCGTTCCTTAAATTCCACGCACCCTTTTTGAGGCACTTGATTCACGCAATTCCTTCGTCATTCGCTGACGTCACAAAGACGTGTATGCGCATAACCCGGTCGTCGTAAAGGATTCTCAGGATGCCGTACACAAGGAGTTAAACTTGACGCCGCGAGAAAGGCGTGGGATAAAACACTTTACGATACACCTGAAGAATAGAATAGATCAGTGTCTCTTCTGGCTTGAACAACTGTGCCATCGGGGAACTGGTTACAACCCTTCCCTTTTCGGATTAGCCTCAAATCCACCAAAAATCGCCACCAGACCTTCCGAATTACTTAGGTAATATACTTTAAAACAAAGCACTGGATTTAGAGCGGAAAAGAGCTGATCCGTTTTCTTAAAGTGCGTATTATCCAACTTGAAACGTGAAGAAATTTATGCAATGCCTGCGAATGAACAAATGTTTATATGTCGGACTGATGTGCTTCCAACCGCGGTACAAATGGTGACTGGATGGGTTTATGAGCTAGAGTCTGCTTTTGCATCGCGACTTCATTTCACCTGCACAACAAGACAATTTAGTCTGAACGCATTGCCTTTTTTAGTTCTCTCCCGTATTTGTGATCTTGGTATCAACGTAAAAGACCATACACATTATAGACCTTAAATCCAGAGCACGAGGTTGCACATAAGCTCGGTGAAGTATGGCCTGTTGTCAATTTGCCTTTATTGGGGTTTTAACGTAACTGTTCATCTAAATGCACAAATAGTAGCAATTTACACGCACCCCCTTCCCCCCCGCCACCCCCTGCCCCCCCATGACGTAATCTGAATAGTTAACTGCGATGTATCGGACTGCACTGTCGGACTTCCAACAGGTACACCACTATACCACGAAGAGGGGTTCCTTGAGTTTAGACATGGTAACGTATATTTCCAAAACAACTTTAAACCGCCACTGTCAGAAATATCGTGTAAGAAACAATTATATAATTATACCATAAATAATGCTGGTAACCTGTAGGAGAGAAGCAGTCACAAAGTTAGAACGATACAGGAAATGAAGACAATCAATATTCCATTCATGACATCTAAATCATATTTCACACTCACAACCCAAGGGTTGTTTCCAGATTGAATACAGACATGGTCATCTCGGTCGCGCTTTGATTGCAAAGTGTTCTTCAAAATGCCATGTTAATGTAATAAACATATATTTGCATACAGTCCCTAGCCCCGGGTTAAGCAGAATAGGATAAAGATCGCCATGAATGAGACGTTTGCTTAAAATAAAAGCAAAGTAGCCTATAAAAGGCGAGATCCGGAGTTGTAAAAAACAATGCGGTATGAGTTGAATCAGTGACGCTATAAATAGCGGCAATCTGGATTTCCTCGTCCCATATGTACATGTCATTAATGTTTGATTACCCCGTGTCATTAACGTTTTACCTATAAACTCAGCTGTCGATTCACTTCCTTGTTTCTTATAGCGGCTGCACGCCAGACGCTAGAATTACCTCACTGAGCACCTTTCGAATTTTTTTCACATCAGCATTTTAGCGGCTACTTGTGAGCCCTCGCTCACCACATATGCACAAAATGTATACATTTACAATTAACATGTCCTTTGACCAACTTTCCGCCCGATCAATATTTCTATCTGCTTGTCAGTTCGCATCTATTCACGTCGGTGGTCACTTGTCGGTGAACTGTAATGGACATTGGCTGTCCAGTTCTTGCTGAAGGCCACGTAAAGTGTTTGACGTGTTAATTACTACCAGTGAATTAAAGGCCGCGATTTAATTCAAACCGCTGTCTTACTTATTTGATGTTTTGTGTGTTAAACGTTGTTTTGGACATTGTTCTTACTATTATTGATGTGCATAGGACGTCCATTGTGGTTGGCGACTGGTGTAAACATATATCTGCTTTGATGTCTAGATTACTTATTTGCCCGTTACTTTGTTGTTTTCTTTCGAAAGAAGGTAAATTTTGATTTGGTATTTGTAAATGTCTTTTTTTCCACTACCCGGTACTTCTGATAAACTCTAATAGGCGATAACATATAATCAAATTCCATGATATGAGACATGTTTTAAAGAAATAATATATTATTAAAAACCCTCAACGGTAGTAAAATGTTCGGAAGTAGCGAAAATAAAAATAAATAAAAAGATTAACAAGAACATCATATAAAGTTTGTGAATTTGCTTGGAGTACAGAAAAAACAATTAGCCTAGTGAATAAAACCTGTATTTTTCTAAAGGCAGAATATTTCATAATTATTAATATTTTACAAAAGATCACATAATTTATGTTGAAGTGCACGAAATTGTTCTAAAATTTAATTAGCGAAGTTTTGCAGAATTTGCTTCTTGTGTCGTTAAAATTACGTTTTTATTTCTTTGTTTGTTTGCTTCAGTGGGTCGCGTTTACCGTTTAATTATTTTTTTCAAAAAAGGTATTTGTAGTTCACTTGCAAGAATTGGTTTTAGGGCAGAATTTCTTTTATCCAGCCATAAATCAACCATTGATTCATTCCTTCAGCCCAAACATCCCGTGTCCTGCCATTCACATGATCACGTGACCACTTGTCTTGACCAGAAACACAATTATGCAATAAAATTTCTGACAAAATCGAACAAAATCAAGCTTGGACAAACGCGAAATGGGAAAAGCTGTGTCCTTTTGTCGAAGATGACCATGGGTGACCAAGTAAGATCTTTAAAGATCAATTTAGAGCAATAAATTGCGCCTGGCCATCTCCTTTATGTCAGTTGCTCATTAAACATTCCTTGATTCATCGTATAAACACGGATAACGTATACAGATAAACATTCAGTTCATTAACGGAAATAGTTCCGGTTCCGCGGAATTTGTTCCCTACCTCGAGAAGTTAGATCATTTGGAATAACTTCCAGTGTAAACATTTATGCCAAGTGATGGGCCTCTGTGGCTGACTGGATAGCTTGGAAGCTCGGAGGAGTGGCTTAGGAGCATCTCAACAATGTTATCGATGTGAGTTCAAGTCCATCTCTGGCTAGCTTCCTCTCCGGTCGTATACTTGGGAAAGTCTGCCAGCAACCAGCCGATGGTCGCGGGTTACCCACTTGTCCTGCCCGGTTTCCTCCCGGTTGCTGTCGGATAAACGAAATATTCTTGAGCGAATCGATCAATAAATACGTCAACTGATTATTATACGCCTCCTTGTATATAATTTACTAGCCGCCATCGTATAAATGAAATATTCTTGAGTATGATATCAAAAAACAATCAATGATCAACAAATCAGTCAATCAATCAATCATATGAATCAATCATATCAATCATAATCCATCTCGGGTGCTTTGATGCAGGGGTCTCGTCCATCAAGACGTTGTATGTTCCATCCCAGCCTCCGCCTCTATATGCACGCCTTTGGAATCTAGACGTCGAAGGAGACATTCGTACTTCACATCCGCCAGAAAGGACGCCCCCCCCCCAAACCTTAAATACTTGCCGCCGTGGAATAAGTGAAACATTTTTGAGTGTGTACGGCGTAAATCGCCCATTTATATATATAGAGGCATTCAGCGGGATTTAATTGCGTTGGACGAAAGGAACACTCTTCGTGCCTTCATTTAGGTAAATCGTTGGTAAAAATTATGTGTCATATTACAGTTTGATTGCAAGTGTTGAGAAATTCAACAAAATTAACATATACACCCTCTGTTTTGCTTTAAATGCGCCGATATGATTGCAAATGCAAACGCTACCATCAGTACAGTTAATAGCACATGTCTGCCTGTGGGTCATTTGGATCGCCTACCACTCTACGAGAGGCGTTTGAACTCTAAATATTCATGACGGTATACCTGAGGTCAAACTGATTTCATCACAGCCTGGTCATCTCTCAGATTTACCTTTTGACCGAACAACACATACTTGACGCTATATGCCATCTTCGGAAAGAATGAGTGCAAGGGGTTTTGTTGTGTAAGAAATAATCGCGTTCTAGATTCCTCACCGCTGATGTCAAGTTATCGAGTGATCCACATAGAATGACCTTTGCGGACAGGTTAAATCTACGCACACAAACACATATCGAAAGTATGTCTTCTAAATTTGTTCTTCATGGATTCTTTAAGGTTGCCTTGCTCTCCGTGGATTTCTTGTGTTTGGACAGAGGCGCCCTATATTTAAGATGTGAAAGTTGAAACCAAATCCAGATAATGCCAGTGGATAGAGCGGATTGTCTGTACCAAAGTGAGTATCATTTATATCGTGCTCTGATTTGACCTGTAGACGACCGAATAGTTCGCAGCGATAGATAATATTTAAAAAAACGGTTTTAATAGGCGTTTGTTCACAGTGGGATGAAAGTGTGATAACTACACAGTTGTACAGATATGGTGTATCACAATAACAGTTACCAGCTTTTGCTTACCTTAATTTTAATTTTGGATTTCTTAATCCTGAATTTTAACTTTTTCAGCCTCTACTGAAAGCAATATTTTGATACTTTGTGGGAGAACTATAGGGTATAGAAATGATTCTCATAGTTTTATGAAGACTTCCTCACTGGTGACTCAAACAAATCATTTTTGGTTTTGTTTTACAATAATTTTATGCATGAATGCTCTTTTAAATAGTGCTATTAAATGGTTAAAAAGGTTGAAGAGTTGCAATATCTATATAATTAAAAGTTTTTGATTCAGAAATCCGGGGAAAACTCACAGAACTCACAGCGTCCGAAATGTTGAGAGCCTCCTTGGTGACTACGAAGACCCCACCTAATTCTTTTAGGTACACCATTATTTAGTATGTATGTATAACAGCTTTTTAGTTGTATGACGACGAGGAGTCGTTAGAACGCCAAAGCGCTGCCGCCAAGGGGAACATCAGACATGACACCCCAACCAGTCACATTATACTGACACCGGGCCTAACAGTCCTGTTTCCTTACTCTAACCTGTCAGTTCTGAACGCCAAGCGAGGCAGCAAGAGTAGTACCGTTTTGAAACCAGTTGGTATGACCCGACCCGGGTTTGACCCCGGATCTCACGACCTCGAGTCGGCCGACCATGACTTAGATACCCAACCATTTGAGCACACCGTCATTTGGGTCAGGTGATGAGGCTCTATCAGAGTGTACCCATGGGGGGTCACCTGGTCAAGGTGTGGGAGGGGGGATGACAGCTAACGTGTGTACAGGTGGGTTTAACCTGGATTTGCTAGCATGATCGGTCAAATAAACACCCTGTATGAAGCAAGTGAGAGTGTGGGCTGAGTGTCCCACGAAGATTACGGCCGGGACGCAGGATTACATGTGATCAAAAATCTTTGGTGATGAGCTCATATTTTTCCAGTAGGATCTCCTCGTAACTTGTAAAGCAACCTCAAAACTCCTTTCAAAGATTTACCTGTCTCTCAGAATCAGTTTAGTCTTGGGCGAAATATTAGGTCATTCATGAACAATAAGCAAAGTAAGCCTTCAGATTCCGTTTATTTCACACATCAGACAAAACTGCAGTAGCGGCCTTATATTAGGCGAAGATTTCAAGCCACCATTCATTTGATCTGCTCTGAATATATAGCTTTGGAATTTGTTATTCAAAGGCACTTTGGCAAAAATAAGCATGGTAGGATCATAGAGAAAAGTTGCTGAAAGTCAACGTAATCTATAGTAATGATGAACCACCCACGTTTGGATGTCTGAAATCCGCCATTTTGTGTCTGAGCTTCGTAATATTTCGAGGTATTCGGAGTCTTGCTGCGGAAAATTTGCTATATTCATTTCTGCTTCATTGAATTTCTACCTTGTATCTGCAGAAACCTATGAGAAATGAAATATATCAAGTAAAACGTGCTGGTTGCCATAAGTCCCTATACTGCATGTGTTTAGACAATTACACGAACAGTAAGAACAAAACATAAACCGAGCTAAATAAAACGAGGTCATATTTCACCGCTTGCGTGTGACCTTTTGCCAACCATCGCACTGTCGCTGCTCTGGTTTACGGTCTGTGGTGTAGTCTTTTAGCTTTTGACATGGTAAACGTTTGCCTTAGCAGGAGAAAGCAGCGTAGAAGGCCTGAAACGTCACAGGCCACTGGGTACTAATCACTTCGCAGCTGCCAGGTTCAAGGCAGTGTAGCAGCGCCCAGGTATGTAATGCAAATGTAGGTTATAGATTTATTTGTTTCTTTCTTTAAATTAGAATTTAAATCTTACGCCATGCTTAATAATATTTCACTTATAGGCGATATATGTGGGGGGGGGAGGTGGTGGGGGGAGAGCCCTGGGGAAATCCATGACCATCTGCAGGTTTCTATACGTCTTTCGAGTTACAGCCAACCAGAGCTGGACTTGAACTCACAGCGACTGCACAGAAATGTAAGAAAAAAGGAAATAACCTGAAAATATCAGCTCGTCGATGAGATTTGTTCTTAGCGTTAGGCACTCCAATATAATATAATATAAAAGAATAGAGCACAGCGAGTAAAACCAGAGCAGCGTGCTAGTTGGCAAATGGATGAACGTGTTTCTTTCATGGGAAGAATTTGTAACTCCCGCCTTTGTACCATTGGAATGGGAGTTACATGTTTGCAAATACATACTCACAAAAAATGGATGCAGGCTCAAAGATTTGTGATATGGCCGAGTAAAAATGTCATGAAGACAAGAAATTTAGTCATTTAATGATTAATTAGAACTTAATGACTTATGACTTGCTCATAGCCGATTTTTGGGCTCCAGCCCAAGTATATCTTTGATATCTTACAGGGACAAAAAAAGCAGTACCTAGTAAAAAACAGTTTTTCCCTCCAAATCAAGTTTATATTGGTTATAAAATTCATAATATTTTCTTTAAAACTGCACAGTTCTTAATTACTTCATGAGAAAACCCCTCGCTATTGCAAGAAACGTACCTCAAACGGTCGCAAATTTAAGTATATCCAAAATTATGACTCCTGTTTCAAAAACAAGTAAGGCATCCACAGTTTGTGGACAGTTAAATCAATCGTTTTAGGTTCACGGTCACCTGGCTGAGAACAAATAAGCCCGTCATATTTTAGACATATATATAGGTCAATACTGAAGTCCTTAAGTTTTTTCATTTGCAAAGCCTGTTTCTTTCTTTTCTTTAGAGTGATTTTCTACACGTAAAGTCCCCTATTTTACCGTTATGTATAGATTGACAAAATTGGAAAACCGTTATAAAAAGACTTTGTTCAAATATAGACGATGTGTGTCAGGTGCATTTTATGCATGTCGACAATTCCAATACGCAAACAGTGAGGAATGCCGCGATGCAATACCGGTAAATATCTTGGCGTGTTTTAGCCAAACGACGCAATTTTTTTATTGTGCGAACCAATTAACACGCAAATATATCTTCGGGAATAACATGCTTTATTATTTATGATCACTTGCATTTTTCGTCTGTTAAAACTACCTGGATAAGTTCAGGTGCCGATTTCGCTTCGCTCTCTGGTATCAAGTCTGTTAAACGCTTTTCTCACGATGGTTGTTTTAACCTTTTCTGGGGGTTGGATATTGCAAACCAGGGCGGTAACCGACATTCGTATACCAGCCGTCAATCAAAATGGGCGTCCGGGTCAGTAATCGCAAGACCAGTTTCCAAAAGCGACAAATAACACAAACCACCACAGAACTATGAAAAGAGACAACATATAAAAATTGCGACGGATTCATTCAAGAAAATAAGTCAACAGTTTTCAAAGATGACGAAATGACGCAATAAATGTTCTAGGCGGATGTCTTCCAAATGTCTAAACTTAACTATTTATTTGTTTGATTGGAGTTTTACGCCGTGTGTAAAAATCATTTCACTTGTAAGACGCGGTGGGAGGTATGGTGGGAGGGAACCAGACACAGCCCAATTAAACCCACTGTCATCCGTATGTTGCTGGCGGACCCTCCCACAGATAGTGGAAAGCCAGCGGGACCGGGACTTGAACTCACAGCGACCGTCGCCACGATATGGCTGAGACATTGCCGCTGTGGCGTTGAGCCATAATCATTCATTCACAGGTACCGGTCACTCATTCACCGGGATTGGAGTTAGGCCACTTGGCCATTGCACCAAATGTCATAAGTTAACCGGTCAATCACATTATATAAAGAAACTTAAGTGGAATCTTCAAGCTCTTGAGGTATAGAAATCGTCACAATGTACTAAGATCTTTGCGTTTTCTGTATTTGACAGAAACCACTTAATCTAAATATATACAGACTACATTTGTAGGCTGACGGATGTATTAACAGGTACAAAAAAAAATCCAACATACCACGTTGCTACACTTGCCATGAACAGTGTGAAGGATATGACATTAGCGTGCATCAGTTTCGTGTTTAGGACATTTCTTTAGCATTGCCGCTATTTGATATACACGTCGTGATTAAACTCTACCAAGACCATTTCGGCACTCGAATCAGCGAGCTCGGTCACAAATAATGATAATGCTATTATTTAAACCACTTTCTAAATGACATCCACCAACCGGACCTATAATTTGTCCCTTTCGGTACTTCCAGGGGCCGTTTTACAAACAAGGTTTAAGTTATCTCTAACGTAACTGTCACGACGACACATGCCGTACAGATACGTCGCCATGACAGTGACGATTGACGTAGTGTTACACCCTCTGCGTAAATTTGGCCACTGGTTTGGAGAGCATCAGAGGAACGATACTGGTTGGCTAGTGCCAAGAGATGGAGTGTAACACAGTGGAGAGTCATGCCTAATGTTTTTCGTATGCTAATCCAGTGATCGAGCCCTCTTCCGGACTGTGGTGCTATATTTGTTTATTACTTTATTTTATTTGGCGTTTCACGACATAGTAAAGGATATTACACTGATACTTCGGCGGGCTGCATTAAGGTTGGGGAGGAGGGAACTGGGCAGAGCCCATGACAGGTTGCTGGCACACCTATCAATGTACGATCGCAGGGGAGATAGTTTGGGTTGGGCTTGAACTCACAGCGACCGCATTCGTGAGACGCCCCTGAGTTATTGTGTTGTGCTTGCGCGCTAAGGCCCCTCGAGCACGGAGGTCCTCTCATACCAGAAAGAAACACCGTCGTAATATGCCGAAGACAGTTTTGAATACAACGTTGAGAACTCACAGCAAGCTAGTAACCAAACAAACAATGTACAAATCTGATCTAGTTTCATATGTGGTGGAAGCCAAACAAGATCAGGAAAGATCCACTTCGTAATTGCTCCTAATAACCCAGTGTAGAGTCAGAAGTTGTTTGTGACATGCACAGTTGTGTATTTGTGTTTGATTGATTTATCCATTTATTTGATTGGTGTTTTACACCGTACTCAAGAATATTTCACTTACTCGACGGCGGCCACCATTATGGTGGGAGGAAACCGGGCAGAGCCCGGTGGAAATCCACGACCATCTGCAGGTTGCTGGCAGGCCTTCCCACGTACGGCCGGAGAGGAAGCCAGCATGAGCTGGTCTTGAACTCACAGCGACCTTATTGGTGGGAGGTTTCGGGTCATTGTGCTGCAATAGCGCCGTAACCGACTGAGCCACGGAGGCCCCTACTTTTGTTTGAAGGGTGGAAACTAAAATGTCCTGACGGCAGATATTGTGCAATTCTATAAGAACGCAAATCTGAGAGGCATATGCTTCACTGTTCTAGAAAAATTAAAGCTTGGCGTTTTTTAATCTTTTTTCTTCTCATCGGATGACTATAACTGATTTACATAATTGAGTGTGAAAATGTTGCCAAATATTGATCAGTCCTGTATGGACATCGTTCAGTCTCCTTCGGAATGCAATTGTGGAGGAAAATGTTTTATTTGAACCCGCTAATTATTGCTTGTCGGGTAAATTCCTGCTCGTGTGAGCTGCTTTCCCATGGATTACCGTTGCCAGTCTGCCATAACCGAGTCTTGAGGCAAATCGTATGTCAAACTATACATCGATATCTTGATAACGACATACTGCGGGTATCTGACAATCTAATCGTGCATATTGCACGTGTATGTGAAAATTTAAGTCATGTTTTTCCTTGCTTCTTCAAAAAGCGTTTTAGTTTGATTACCGAAATACATGTAATTATTTGATCGCTTTGTATTACATACGGACATGATTTTGGCCTAGATCCAATTTCAAATGCTGGCTTTATTATTTCCAGCCGAGTATGTTTGTTTGTGTGAGGGAGAGTCTGTTTAAGTGTGTTAACATGTGTCAAGTTTGGTTCAATAGCTCTATAGGACCAGGTATTTCTTTATTTATTTATTTGAGTTTTACGCTGTACTGAAGAATATTTTACATATACGGTGGCGGCCAGCATTATGATGAGAGGTAGCCGGACGAATCCCTCTGGAGACCCACGACCATCCGCACGTTTTTGGACGACCTTCCAACGTACGGCCGGAGAGGAAGCCAGCATGAGCTGGGCTTGAACTCACAGCGACCGCATTGGTGAAAGGTTCATTGGCCGCAAGCACGCTAATCATGCACTCGGCCATGCACGCAGGCCCCTAGGTACAGGAAGATTAGCTTGATGAATATAGACCATTATATACTTGGCTGGCCGATTGGGACATGAGTAACTGGTGATGACTGAGATATTTACAGCATTTGTTCACCGCGATAATTAAACTCTTGATCGGTGAGTTCGCGACTTCTAATCCTGCTGGGCGTCTCTGTGGCTCAGTCGGTTAGCTCGCTATCGCAGCACAATGACCCGAAGCCTCCCACGAATGCGGTGGCTGTGAGTTGAAGTCCAGCTCATGCTGCCTTCCTCTACGGCCTTAAGTGAGTAGGTTTGCCAGCAACCTGTGGATGGTCGTGGATTTATAACGGGCTCTGCCCGGTTTCCTCCCATCATAATGGTGGCCGCCGTAGTATAAGTGAAATATTCTTGATACGGTGTAAAACACAAATCAAATAAATGGATAAATAAATCTAATCCTTTCATTGGCGGATTTAAATCAGGACGTAAATCGGTGGTTTCCTCAATCTTAATATTAATCCCAATGCAATCTCATAGGTCAAGGTCAGAGAAATCTTCAGCAAAGACGCTGATTACCAATCAGTGGGCCGAGGAAACCGAAGTGCCCGGATTAATTCACCAACCCTTTGGAAATGTATATACACTGACGAACTCCCCCACGTGTCCTGTACAGATAAGCTCATCATACTGGTCGAAGACAAATGGTATTCAACGAACCTTAGATTGCATAAACGTCAGTACCATAGGGTTATTAACCAGTTATTGTCATCTGGACCCCACGAGCCAATCATTGGGTCAATCATTCAATCAACTGATCAGGATCGCCTTACAACTGTTTATATACCTGCCAAGGATATGGCCAAAAATATTGCGGACATTACCCAAAAGCCCAATAATTCAAGCATTTGTTTATTTATTCAACCGCCTGTATATGCTATATGTAAAATACAGCATTATTTTAGGACATAGCGTGGCTGGTTGCCTCTCATTTCTTCGGTCGCACGAGGAGGATACGCCCCGGTTCAATCCCAATCTCGGAGAGGAAGTTTCCTAGATTCTTAATTCTGCTTCCGTTTTTCTTGCACGAGGGCTTATGAAGCTGTCGACCGCTCTCTCTTGTGTAGTTTTACATGAAGATCTCTGGAGACCACATGCTTACCAACATTTTGTCTTCTGTCACACATGGGGAAGTTGAACAATAATTTGTCGAAGGTCAGTGGTTTATTTCCCCAAATTCTGGTTTCCTCCATCAACAAAGGTGGAGATTTTGCAACTATCATGACTGAATTAAATTCATTAATGTCATGAGTGTCGACCTTAGAGACCGATTTTGTCCAAGACTGATTGATTGATTGATTGGTTGATTGATTTTTTACTTATTTATTTATCTATTCGTTTATTTCATATTTAACTTAAACAATCACGGTCAGGTTTATGAGTCGAGTAAATCGGTGTCGCTAGAGTGAAGCGCCTACAGCCTTTTGACAGATAACAGATGAACTTCCCGACTTGTGAGGCACATTTTCATCCGGCATTCACAGAACGAGTTCAATGTATCCGCCATGTTGGTGGAAAATGGTCGGCAAAATAATCTGAAACAAACGTCTAAACAATGTCTTATAGAAGTGCTGTCCAAATTCCTTGTAGACCGATAACGAAGCAACAGGGCCATGAGTATAGACCATGTTGATTTTTGCTACTTCCATTGTCGACATATTGACCATATCGTCCTATTGCCGACATATTGACCATATCGTCCTATTGCCGACATATTGACCATATCGTCCCATTGCCGACATATTGACCATATCGTCCCATTGCCGACATATTGACCATATCGTCCCATTGCCGACATATTGACCATATCGTTCCATTGTCGACATATTGACCATATCGTCCCATTGCCGACATATTGACCATATCGTCCCATTGCCGACATATTGACCATGTCGTCCCATTGCCGACATATTGACCATATCGTCGCATTGCCGATATATTGACCATATCGTCCCATTGCCGACATATTGACCATATCGTCCCATTGCCGACATATTGACCATATCGTCCCATTGCCGACATACTGACCATATCGTCCTATTGCCGACATATTGACCATATCGTCCCATTGCCGACATATTGACCATATCGTCCCATTGCCGACATATTGACCATATCGTCCCATTGCCGACATATTGACCATATCGTCCCATTGCCGACATATTGACCATATCGTCCCATTGCCGACATATTGACCATATCGTCCCATTGCCGACATATTGACCATATCGTCCCATTGCCGACATATTGACCATATCGTCCCATTGCCGACATATTGACCATGTCGTCCTATTGCCGACATATTGACCATATCGTCCCATTGCCGACATACTGACCATGTCGTCCCATTGCCGACATATTGACCATATCGTCCCATTGCCGACATATTGACCATATCGTCCTATTGCCGACATATTGACCATGTCGTCCCATTGCCGACATATTGACCATATCGTCCCATTGCCGACATATTGACCATGTCGTCCCATTGCCGACATATTGACCATATCGTCCCATTGCCGACATATTGACCATATCGTCGCATTGCCGACATATTGACCATATCGTTCCATTGTCGACATATTGACCATATCGTCCCATTGCCGACATATTGACCATATCGTCCCATTGCCGACATATTGACCATGTCGTCCCATTGCCGACATATTGACCATATCGTCCCATTGCCGACATACTGACCATATCGTCCCATTGCCGACATATTGACCATATCGTCCCATTGCCGACATATTGACCATGTCGTCCCATTGCCGACATATTGACCATATCGTCGCATTGCCGACATATTGACCATATCGTCCCTTTGCCGACATACTGACCATATCGTCCCATTGCCGACATATTGACCATATCGTCTCATTGCCGACATATTGACCATATCGTTCCATTGTCGACATATTGACCATGTCGTCCCATTGCCGACATATTGACCATATCGTCCCATTGCCGACATATTGACCATATCGTCGCATTGTCGACATATTGACCGTATCGTCCCATTGCCGACATATTGACCATGTCGTCCCATTGCCGACATATTGACCATATCGTCTCATTGCCGACATATTGACCATATCGTTCCATTGTCGACATATTGACCATATCGTCCCATTGCCGACATATTGACCATATCGTCCCATTGCGGACATATTGACCATATCGTCGCATTGCCGACACATTGACCGTATCGTCCCATTGCCGACATATACACAGGGCCAACCACTACCTGGCCTATCCGTTTACGCTAAGGACATAAGAATGCATACAGCACAATTACCAACATTGTCAGATCGAAAGCTTTGCACATGACTCATGTCGGGGTCAAGCTTACATGATCCAGCTCATAAAGCAGATGCTTTCATAACTTACATAAATATGTCATCAAAAAATTTTCTCACAAAATGACATTTTTGTTTTTCTTTTCTTTTGTTTTACGAAAACAACATTATCCAGTCTATAAATACTCAAAAGCCGATTTAAATCCTGAATTCCACACGGCATTGAAATATAAATACAAAATGATGCTGATTTGACTTCAAGCTAAATCTTAAATCTTCCGTGCCGTTTAAGGTTGACGATTTTGCTTATATTCAAAGATGAATGAACCCGTGGATCTTCGGCAGGGAGTAGGGCGACAGTAGAACAATTGTCTGTCAGGGACTCCGCCTGAACTCAGCAGCGACGATGACCGAGAAATCCCCGTAGTCGATAGGAGCGTCGGTGAATCAACGAGAAAAGAACAAATTCCGGATTTATTACGATTTATGAGATGCTTCTTCTCTGACAATGGGTCTTTTGACTTTTAAACACGAACGACAATGTGGGTTACAATGATGTGCCCCGATGTCTACGAATCGTCACCATATGCACGCATCAAAACCAACAAAGCATACAATCGCAACATTGGCCGTGTGCAGAAACCCCAAGTGTTTACTAAAAATTTCAACCTTGAGCACGTCCAGGCGATCAAGCGCGCACTGACCACGAATCTGTGAACGAAAATAGTTTTTAAAAAAAGTCCTCAATTCACCCCAGATAGTGACTCAACGTAAATTCTTCAGTCACTTTTAATTTAGCGTACTGATATGAACTCAGACATGTCTTCTGCTGTCTGCACTCATATAACACTTGCAAACACTGTTTGTTAACTTTCAGTGAATTTTGCTGTGTAAAATGTGCAATCGTGAACGTAAGATTCATGTACACGATCCAATCTGTCACCAATGACACAACGCAGCTCTCTTGTGGCGAAGGCAAATATAGTTCCATCCTGAAGACCAAGATTCTTTTGTTTAATAGTGTATAAAGGGTCACGAGATTTGTCATATAAATTGTCATTTGCCGTGTATTAAACTTACACTCATCAAAATTTAAACCTGTCCTAACTTAAAATCAATCTTAGCGTAACTCCGAATATCAAAGTCACAAAATCACAAGCAGCGTAACTCCAAATATTATTTTGAAGTCATAAAATCACAATCAGCGTAACTCCGATCGTTAAAGTAATAAAATTACGATCAGCGTTACTCTGAACATTGAAGTCATAAAATTACGATCAACGTAATTCCGAATATTAAAGTCATCCTGATATTCTATATATCGATCCACCAAACTGCCCTCATCAGGAACGTACCAGTAACAGTAATGTACAGGTTTATATACATAAGATCAAACAGTGGTAGACATTAGCAAAGGAGTGGTGAGAAATACACGGCATGAACTACCAAGAAATAACTCTTTTACTACAAAACTCATCTGCAATGCTTTACTGTGCTGTACTTCATGCTGTATTAACATTTAGTACATTTTCAAAACAACCGATCCCACAGTCTGTTGCACTTTGTGGAAACTGGTACCAGTACACAAATATCATTTAGGCTTTCATCCACTGGTGATTGCTCGTGAACGTAACAGAGATTGCTCTAAATGTATGAGGTCAGTCAGGTTTATGGGTAAGAGAAAAAAGGATAGATCTTATAATGGGTTGTGATGATAAAGCTACAATTTGACACTAAAACTGGCTACATGTATACGAAAATAAAACACTTTTTGCCCCGCAACGATCATGGCGACTCGGTTTCACGTTGACTCGAGCATTGTTACCTTCGACTTCAAGAGGGCTACGTTACCAGTTTGCCCGCCAATTAAACGCCATCGCAAAGGCGGGAATGAACAATAGACTGCACAGTTGTGGCTCGAATTAGTTCAGGTGGGAAAGATTCCCGACTAACAAGAACACTATCCTGTAACAAACAGTGAATAAAACTCACCATTCCAGAGGAAATCCAAGTAAATCCCAACTTGAAAAATGGTATACTCCGTTAGAGTCCAAATGCTGTGGACGAACTTCTCTGAAAATATCTGCTAATCTAAATCAGTGAACGCTACCGTTGCAATTTTATTTTAAAATCTGTCCCCATGGCGTCAAAGCCTGCTTCGAACATGCATTCGTAAAGAACATATCAATCGAAGCCAAAATAATCCGTCCAATCTACTTTAGAGATTTTATTGTTATTTATTCTCACATCTGAGGCCCAAAAAGAAAAAACGTTGACATTGCAAACTACGAGAAGGTATTTAAATCCTCTCAGGGAACAAAATAGGAAAACGTATACGAAAACAACTTTCAGTGGTACGAGCCAGTATTTAATTGGGTACACAAGTATGTGGGTATGAAGTTCAGTTCAACTACGATCGACTGCCACATCTACAAGTCGGTGATTTGATCTGAGATCTGCAAAAACCTCCTATTTGATTTGTCCTGCGTTTCGCTATGTACAACAAGTCCTGCTTTTTTTAATTACACTGCCTGAGTTGTAACAAAGCTTACAGTCGTTGCTGTATAGGCCTACTTCCGGTCTAGCCCGTGCCGAACAACGCCCGCTTCACCTTAAACATCAATGGCACGGCGGTGCGATCAAACACTCAACAGGAGACATATGTACACTCTACGTGGATAATTGTGTGTGTGCGTGGTAAACACAGGCATTAAACAGGTAAGTGTGGAAAAAACACACTGACATTCTTCAGGTGGCTTGGGACAAAATAACTTCGTCAGCATCGCACACCTAGGCAGAGAACAAAGGTAACGGATAGTTCCTCCTAGAAACAAACCTCAGTGTTACTTATTTATTTATATATTTGACCCGTGTCAAGTACGCCGTACTCAAGAATATTTTACTTAATATACAACGGCCGTCAGCATCATGGTGAGTGGAAACCGAGCAGAGCCCAGGGGAATCCACGACCATGCGCAAATTGCTGGCGGACCTTCTCACGTACGGTAGGAGAACAAGCCATGGAGGAAAATGCTTAGCAGATTAGACAAGCTGTTAACATTTTAATGCCAACTGAATAAAAATCCATGGTTTAATTTAGCTTTTTTTATTCTTGTTTGGCCTGCGCTCAAGAATATTGCACATTCTCAACACCGCGACCAATTTATGATTTCAAATAAATCGCTCCTGACAAATCTCCTGACGAACTCTTGACTCCGATGGCCAAGAGAATGTTCTTTGGAAGGGGAAACCGGCACGTTTAGGCTGGTGATTTAGTGATCGTTTCTATATTGTATTTAACACGACTGCAATATTTTTTTTACCTAGCTCGCGTTTACCATGGTGTTAGGGGGGTGTAAGTTGTTCCTCCTCAACCACTTACATGAACGGTTAGAATAAAGCCCTAACTGAGGTATATTGAAAAGAGGCCGGATTTCACCGGTAACTTGTGACTATTTGCCAACTGTCACACTGACGTCGCTTCTCTGGTTTAGCTCTCAGTGCAGTAGTATCTGATTAAGGACACGGCATGTACAGAACGATTCGGCAAGATAACCGACAGAACCAGCTAGAAATCTTCCACACATTGGAATCAAATCAGTTTCAATCAAACGATAGTTTCAATACATACAATCCAGTGATTAAGGGTTCGTCTCTTGTATTAAACAACAATTATACAGTAACGTCATGTAGAGATATATCTTGCAGATAAATAGGCTATAGTACGGAACAGGGGAAGGGGCATTTTTATTTTTTTTAGATCGTTGGAAAAAAGAGAATGAAAAATTATCTGCTAACGCGGGGAAAATTAATTTTCCCCGACTTAACCAACCAATCAAAATGCTCATATTTGGTCATATTTTCAAAGGGCCAAAACAAAAAGATAATTTATTTATTAAATTTTTTCATCCAATCAGACATGCCGTTACTTGGAACGCAGCATGCCCATTGGTTTGCTATGTCGGGGAAAATTAACTTTCCCCGGGTTAACAGAATTATCCCTGTGTTAGTCAGCCATTGACAATACCGCTTGCTTTAAGGTCAAGGACTGCTGTCGTAATTTTGAATTTATGATGTATCATTGTTGACTGCTTCTTTGTAACGTGGATTCTAGTAATACAGACGAACTTATTCATATGTAAAGTAAATGAACTGACAAGGTCCCTGGTATATAGCAGGAATGAAGCTCCAACTGACTAAAGTATGAGGTATTAAGGAAATATTCAGGAGCTACGTGTGGCGACAAACAAATTTAAACGAACATTGGTGATTGGCTGAATAACACGCGGTAAACTCTGCTAACTCCGGGAAAATCAATTTCTTTTGAGTTAGTGAACCAATGGGAAAGTCGCATTCCGAGTAACGGCACTTCTGACTGGATCGTTACTAACTTTGATTTAGTGCATTCGGGTCAGATTTAATGAATGTATATGTCTATGATTTATTCATGCTCTGTATGGCTCTTAAAGGTCCCCCCCCCCGCCCGCCCTCACCACCACCACCACCATCTTCCCCCGACGAGAATAATAAAATATTTATTTCTTCCAAATGTACGGTCATTATTTGCATTGCCTTGAAAAGTGGGCTTGACAAATGTTTCGCCCCTATAATGGGTTTTAATTTATAACCCGTGTTCAAATGTGCATACATTATATACAAACGTTGGTCTTGCAGGCGCGGTCATTTACGTTTACGTTCGCGTGTGCATTATTTGACGTCGATACTTCGACTGCTGGTTATTTGTTTTCTCTCAAATTACTAGAACTTAGATACAGAAAATCTAAGAATCCTAATATTATGTCTACAAAGATGTATCCGCCAAATGGGAAATGTCAGCGTTCTGCGACAGAAGAAACAGTGGATACAATACTAGTGGAAAGTAGAACACAAAATAATGAGATAGCTGGTGTCCAAGTGGTTGAAGGCGCTTGTCTTTCAACGGTAAGGCCACGCGTGCATAGGGGGAACTTTTTCGTGGAATTTGTGTAAAGTCGGTAAATCATTACCAGTGAGCCAGTGGTCAATCTAAGACAGGTGGGTCGGCTAGGGAAGCTTCGAGGACTTAGGCGTGGACAGTTGCCTCAAGGGGCATGTAGAGCTGTATAGCCGACAATGACCTTGACGTAAAACGACAGTCGCCCCGACACACAGCGTTGTTGTCGTCGCCTTCGCCCGTCCCTCGTGCACGGCTTAACCTCTGGCCAGTGATAAGTTACAGCAACGACGCCTTGGTCGATCACAACAAAAACTCAGCCACAAAGAGGTGGCAAATAAGTGGAGGCAAACCAAAACAAACTGCACTCAATCCGCTACATTGTCTCGGTAAACGCATGAAATCCTTCGAGAAACCTTATACACTTGAAGGGCGCCTTTTAAGAACTGAGCTCCGAGAATGTCGCATATTTCACACTCTCCTCAAATCTCGTTGTGGTTATCGCGGGAGGTTCCACGCGAGACACGAATAGATCTGTGGAATCATTCATTACGTCTTAAATTTTCCAGTAGTCTCGTAACTTTACACAGATGTTACTCTGAGTCCATTTTTGTTTAGTTTTCTTTTTCTAAACAGGGGTCAGATTTCAGAAACAGTCTGTATACAGCAAAGGTGTTCATCACTAACATACCAAAGGTCGGGGGTTCGTCCCTGGCACTTCGGTTCTATAGTAGCTTAAATTCTGTATTGGCTTTTAATCAATATAGTCTTATCTTTTTTCCCTAGTTTATGGACATGTATTAAAAAAATATTGTGGTTTTCGAATTTTAACTGAGGTTTGGTTATCTTATCCACCTTTAAAACATGTTCGTCTGTTTTATTTGAATCTGGATGTTCTCATTATATAGTTTCGTAAAACATTAACTGATTCCTGGTTTGGAACATGTTCTCGCCACGATATGGCTGAAACATGGATGACGTGGCGTTAAGCCATACTCATTCATTCAGTCATAACTGTCCAGGAATCTAAAAAGTCTATACGCGTTTATTTTCAAGTAAATAAATACAGGATATTAATGCGGCACCAGTTTTGTTTTCTAAAACCGTCGGTATGTTTCGTGATATGACATACATTTGGCTATTCTGTCCCGCTCGAAATATCAAACGATATAGATTTTTCTTCGCTCCAATACCTATTCTTTTCGGTCAGCCTCTACGGTCCACCGCCTGTATATCTCCTGGGCAAAGATGTATTTTCCCCACTGTCCCTCAGCAAAGATAGAAGAGGATGACAGGGATTTATCAGGCAACTTTTTTTAGTCTTTTTGTTACAAAGAAAGAAAGACATACAGATCATCTGTGTGAATCGAACGTATACAAGTTCCTGTTATCCTTGTCTAATATCCAGGTGTGTCTGTATAGGCCTACATAACTTCTTGACGTATATGCTTCAGGTGTATTTGCATTTCTTTTACCGAGACAGTTTGTTTATTGTGTCGTGCTTTTTATTTATTTGTTTTTTTTTTTTCATTTCGGGCGTCACTCGGAAGCATACCTGCAGATTCACGGGACGATTTTTTTTTTATTCTTATACGGAATCATAACCACAATCAAAATGACGACGCCAAGCTACGTTGACAGAGCGCTCAGAACATTCCACACCCGAAGTCAAAGTCACTACAGTTGACTTTAAATTCATGGTTAAGAACCAGCAAACAGGAACGTTAAAAAAGTAATCCTATGTTACATTTATCCGTAGTTTAATTCAGATGAAGTGCGTAGGAGAGTCCGAATCCCTCCTATCCCGCCTGCCTAGCTTGTACACACGCTACATCGGCCCGACCTCCCAACCACCCAGTAGTCAATCTAAGGTGGTTCATTTCGGACAACTGTACAAGTCATACTTTTTAAATAAATTCCACTTTTAAGAGGAAAACAACTTTTGAAATATGAATTAACCATTTGGGAAATAATTTCCAATTTAAGATTAAAATAGATTAAAAATATTTCAAAACCGAATAACTTTTATTTGATGAGTGGATCTTACTGCAAGATGGTCAGTTTACATTTCAAAAATGGTGTTTATTTCGAAAAGTTTGATGTTGCTACTTGTCATTGTTACTGGTTTACTCACAAGTCTTCATCGCAAGGTCATGAAGGAACCAAAAACTAAATAGACAGCTTATAAAAGGACAGGATTCCTGTAGTCGGGAAAGGCTCTCTGAAACCGGGCAGAGCTTGCGGGAAACCCATGACTATGCGCACATTGCTGGCGAACCTTCCCCTGCACGGTCGGAGAGGAAGCCATCCTGGGCGGGATTTGAACTCCCAGTGACTGCATTGGGGAGAGGCTCTTGGGCCGGCAGAGGAAGTTCTAAACTCTTTTGTAACATATGAAACGAATACACAGATGTAACAACCCTCTGTTTTCAATAGAAAGTAAATGAAATGAATAAGAAAAATTCAATTCAACACTGTTACAAGATGAAAGAAGAACCTTACAGCTACAGTATCGTTTTGTTTGTGGATTTGGCTCGAATAATTCACCATACATTTCTAGCTCTAACCTGTATACCCTGGGCCCTGTATATTACAATGGGGATAATCCTCGCAGCTAATTTGAACAGAGTGACTGCAAATTGACTTAAGACTCAACCCTGTTTAAGCTCTTTCAATGTTATCAAAGATGGGTTGAGACTTGAACAAACGCTCTGTTAAGGCTGGTATAAGTGATAGGTAAAGTCGTCGTGAAATTAAGAGCAAAGAGTAATGAATTTACCATGGAGGCGTACCGAGTCGAGACGAAAGTCTGATTCCAGGCGTTCAAGGTCGTTTCGCCTGGATGTTAAATTCAATCAATCGTCGATAAACGATTGGCAAACATTATTTGGACAGAAGAGGTACACACGAAATGACTCTCCCATTCTTTGCAGCGATTGAATAACGCAAATGGACCCTGTGTCAGAGAGGACGGCTGTTACTGCTGTCCAGAATGTGGTATGGTTTTCTGTCAGGTTCGCGCTAGCGCGTGGCAACAATGGCTATTTAGATGGCGGGTATGAAGAACAATGACTCCCAAGACTGCAGTCATTGTCTTGGCGAAATTTCGATAAAAACTCCATGTCTTGTCTGTCCTCGATCACTGCGTTCATTTAAATAATTATTATAAGGTTTATGATCCACACGAAACTGTGGCCAGTTTCTAAACACAGTTTTCTGGACAGAAAATTCAAAGAATTAATGCCGAAAAACGAATGTTTGTGATTGTATCAAAATGCAGACTGTTCAAATCTGAGCGTCAAAACACACGTTCATATATCAGCGGTCAATAAATTTGAGCGTTCCGGATCAATAATAACAAAACCAGTTTCCAAAACGACAAATTACACAAACCACCAACGACGTAAGAAGGTATATGAAATAAAAAAATTCATGCAAAGAGAAGCGGATTCATGCAAAGAGAAGCACTAAACAGTGTTTGATGACGACGAAAAGATGCAATTAATTAATGTTCTATGCGGATGAATAAAAATCGGTATCCAAATGGTGTAGGCAACGTCTAAATACGGACAGGAAAGTACCCCTGATTTTCAAATTGACCTCTGTTAGACGTTGTATTCGTGGCATACAATGTTTAATTCACTAGGTTAGTCAGTTTCAAAGGACAGCTTTCAACTGATTTGAAGAGTCCGGGAACATCAAAGTTGCGTGCAGTACTTTTATTGTATCAAAAGGTGCATTATTTATACACACTCCAAGTTGTGGACTCACCTTTCAATAACGTCACGTTCTAACACCGAATCTCACGATAGCCAACAGTTTGATTTGGACTTCATATATTTGTTGCTTAAAGCCATACGATGGTACGGTGTATTTTCTTCATGGCCAGCCGAACTCACATGCGAGAGAACATTTATATCTTTTCTCTTATTTTAATAGCATTTTTTATGCGTTTGACGTTTCTTTTTTTTGCTTTTTTTTTTGTTGTTGTTGTTGTTGTTTTTGAGTGAAGTATTTTTGGAAAGATAGAGGAAACGGACATTAACAAAAGTAGAAGAAGGGAAACATCGGGTTATCTCTTTACATTCTCTTCGTGACATAAAACGCAGACATTATGTTGACCTCATTTCAAATTTTGCCTTGGTGCCACAAGTCAAGTGGGTTATCGATCTTCATTTGGAAACGGCTGCCGATCAATGCATCGTGCTATTTTGAAGTTAAGGCCCTTAAAAATATCTGAGCCCCTATACTCTGACCATGTACCGCTGAACTTCACTGTCCTTTTCTGCACGTATTGCGGTGGATTGCAATCTGGGTTTACGGATATTTAAAATACCAGTCCACGGAGGACTTGTTGAAATCCTTTTTTTCGAAAATCAGTTTAAAAAAGATAAACAGTTTATTTTGATTTTTTTTTCTCTTTCGCCTGATTACACTTTACCTTGTTGCGTAGCTCGCGACTTATCACGTTCGTATCGTTAAGTCTCTGCAGATATTCATATTGGCTCAGTCCGTCTTCGTTGGTAATGCAGGTTGTTACCATACACAGATTTAACCCTAGGGACAAATACGCCCGTGTCAGCACCGGATGAAAATTTTAAATCCAAAGACTAGAAACAATGAGATGTATGTGTAGCCAAATGTTATATTGTGATATGAAAAAGAGCTCATGTAATGTTTGTAAACACAAGTGCAAGAAAACTTCAACATGGCTGTTAAATGAGTTCATTTAAGTCAGTGTCGAACGGGTAATATTTGTGCAGTTCTATATACACATGTAATTGCAAACGAACATCAGCATGAATAGGTTACAAGCCGTGATTGGCAATATTTAGGCCATTTTAATCATTTCTAACATGCATATAATGTCAATGAATTATCGATTCTAATTTCGTCCCACACACCGTGCATAAAAAATGCTCTGTTTCAGTTCATTGAACATTCCAAAATGCATTAATTTATTTATTCAAAAACTCGATTGATGTTTAACGCTGTCCTCAATACTTTTTTCACTCCCATAAACAGAAATGACAACAGCCCGATTTATGTTTCGAAGAAACCGAATTGTCCCCGCAGTAAACAACCGCCTTTCGCGGAACATGCCTGACAAAACTCCTGATTAAAAGCCGTCGCCCAGTTCTGGATTCGAACTGGCCACCTCCTGGACTAGGAACCGATGGATTCTGCCTGGTGAGAAAACGGTAAGAAAATCCGCAGAATCATGTATACAACCTGAGAGAGACAGCATCATCTTCTCCAAAGAAAACAGAGGTGGAAGATTTGATCGAAGATAATCCAGTAAGCAAACTTGGATAGTTCAATAAATTAAGAGGGAAGAATCAAAACGATCCCCCAAGATCACAGATGTTCCCTGTCATCCACGTCACAGGCAAACAGGCAATGATAAAGTCTTCCAGAAAACAGTGAAACATAAACATGTCGAACTTCTTTTATGTACATGGAATAAATAATTGTTTGGAATGAATGAAACTCTACACAACTTATGCCTGTAGACTCAGATAATATAAAGAACGAATGAACTGTATGTAATCATACGAATAGAGTGCCGATCTCACACACATAGGACATTGCGAAACATTTCGAGCGATGTATAAAACACGATCTTCACATTTTATATATTTTTAACTTATATATCTAAAGTTTTACCTAGATAGTATAATATTTGATAAGGTTAAAACTTTAATGTAAGCAGTAAACATAATGTGAAATAGCAAAAATGTAATAACATTTGTGATTTTGATTTGTGTTACAATATAATGAAGAAATAAATGTGAAATAAAAAAAACGTAAAAACGGAAGTGTAATAGCAAAATTCTCAAAATAACGTAATAACATGATAACAAAGCAAAAGTGTAATAACAAAAGTATAACATCTCAAAATGTAATAACAAAAGGATAACAGACAGAAAATGTCATTACAAAAGAGTAATTATACAAATGTGCACCTGATGTGAAAGCACAGATAGTTCATAGTTACATAAATGGCAGATAAGTTTTATGTCATAGTCATCTGACTCAGGTTTATCAGCCAGAAAACAAAATCTTTCTCCGGATTCGTCTGTCATGAGTGAGTGATTGAGTGAAGTTTCTTCGCGTCCGGATTCATCTGTCATGAGTGAGTGATTGCGTGAAGTTTCTTCGCGTCCGGATTCGTCTGTCATGAGTGAGTGATTGAGTGACTTTGGTGAATGGTGAATGGTGAATGAATGGGTTAGATGGTGAGTGAATGAGTGACACGGTGAGTGAATGGGTGAGTTATGAGTGAATGGGTGAGATGGTTACCGAATGAGACGGCTTGAGTACAAGCGATAATGACTGGGCATGGGTGTATGAGTGAGTTGAATGACGAGTGTTTGGGAGAGTTGGTGAACGGGTGAATAGGTGGTGAATAAATGCATGAGTGATGTAGCGAGTAAGTGAGAATGCCAGTGAGTGTTAACTGAGGTGCATGTTGAGTTTGTGGTTAAATGAGCTTCATTGATTCATTGCTTCGATTGTTTTAGAATTGCATATACGTGGTGCTTGAGTCATACCTGTGGAGGGACATATATATTGAAACATTAAAACAAAATGATTAATCAATAATATCAAAAAGAAAATAAATAAATAAAAAATGAAAATTCATCTCAGCTATCTAGGTCGGCGAGTTTCAACAAATAAAGCCATATCCTGGATTATTGATAAGTTTCATTCTAAGCCAAGCCCGGTTTGTGAAGTCCGCTGCAAGTCTCCATTCATGCCTCTATATACACGTCGAGAAAAACTGTGTGATAAAGCCAGGTTTCTAGACCAGTCAGATTAATATCTTCAGAATTAATCTTCTTTGTCCATTGAAAAGGATCAAGTGGATATTTCTCGGCTTGTCACATTGCAGATATCGAAATGAAAATCTGCACTGGACTTCCCCCGTGCGGTTTAAGCTTGAACCTCCTCCCGGTTCCAACAATCCAAGCCCCGATGGACTGGGAATGATAGAATGCATTAGACGTTGTTAACTTTGGATCAGATTTGGCTGTTTTGGAAATCTGCACCAATTTTAGTTGGATTTTCCGAAAAAAGAGCTTTTCCTGTAACTGTGCGGAATTTTCCGTGTATTTCCGACAACAGGAGTGGTTTATTTTACCTCTATAGGAAACGCCCGGATAAGTGCCGTAAACGTTCCTGTGAGCAAAGTACACAGACTTGCCAAGATGTTCATGCAAAAAACTTCATCGCGTCCACCGCCACAAATCTGGTCAGCTAATACTCGACATTTATCAGCTTTCGATACAAAAACACGCACATAAATTTATCCAGGTATCGATATGTGACCAGTTTTGCCAAAAGCAGAATGTGAAATTGTACATACATCTGGATAAGCAGGGTTTAATATTTCGCAGGGGGATGGGGAGAGGGGTCGATGTGGTTAGCGCGCTAATGCAGTGTAATGACCCAAGTGCCTGTCACCAATGCGGTCGCTGTGAGTTTAAGCCCAGCTCACACGGGCTTCCTCTGCGGCCGTGCGTGGGAAGGTCTGCCAGCAACCTGTGGATGGTCGTGGATTTCCACCGGGCTCTGCCCTCACCATAATGCTGGCCGCCGTCGTATTTGTGAAATATTCTTGAATATGGCGTAAAACACCACTCAAATAAATGAATAATATTTCACCACTCCAAAGCGACCTACCTGTCATTCTTTTTTGTTGTTGCCTTTTCTGCATTTACGTGAACAGTTGTAATAAACCTTCCACTAAGGTAAATTGACAAGAGGCCGGATTTCACCGGTTACCTGTCACCATTTGCCAACTACTAGGCTAAGCCGACACATCTGTCACTGCTTGTTTTGATTTTCCATGCCGTAACATTTTATCTCGTATTCCTGCATAAACCAGGATTCTGAGGATGGACTGAGCTGTTTTTCCCCGAGACCTGGTAATTTTGCACTGTTAGCATGTTGTAATTTATTAAGTGCGATAATGATTTAGCATTTTGAGAAATTTTATTTATTTATTTATTTATTTATTTGATTGGCGTTTTACGCCGTACTCAAGAATATTTCACTTATACGGCGGCGGCCAGCATTATGGTGGGAGGAAACCAGGCAGAGCCCGGATAAACCCACGACCACCCGTCAGGTTGCTGGCGGACTTTCCATCGTACGGCAAGAGAGGAAGTCAGCATAAGCTGGGCTTGAACTCACAGCGACCTCATCGGTTGGATGCTTCCACGTTCCAGCGTGCTAACCAACTGAGGTACGGAGGCCCCCTGAGAAATTTTAGACGCCATGATGCTATAAGGGGCGTGTAAGTTGCTAGAAATACTTTTTAAGCATTTACACGAAGTTAGAATAAAAACGGAAGTCAGGTAAACTGACAAGAGGCCGCGGTTACATGTGACCATTTGCGAACTATCGCACGGTCATCGCTGCTATGGTTTTACCCTGTATTGTATTGATATATTAACGACATTAAGAGAATCTGTATGGGTTGAAGGGGCACTACACTTATATGTACATGCGCCCAGCCGTCGAAACAGACATGCGCAGACATGTACCAAACTTCAACCACAGTGGACCTTCAAGTCAATGACCGCATCACCACTCCCCCTAAAAAACGCTTGACACAAACTACTAAAGAACTTAAAAATTCATTAGACATTCCCTGTATGCCTAGCGAGAAATATTTAGTCATATAAATTAAATCAGTATTATCGTTATTAGAGATTACACTTTCTTAATATAGCACAGGTTATAGTGCTGAAATTGGCTGAGACCTTTCCGAATTTCGAACCAAGGACCTCAGTGTCAGGCACCAAATCGCCAGCAATACATGTCAACCATCTAGACCATCTTTATTAAGAAAGTGTAATCTCTAATAACGATAATACTGTTACTTAAATTCACTTTCTAAATGACATCTACCAATCTGATATGTTCAGCTAAGAGAGCTGCGTCATTTCTGATCATCAGAGGGGTAATGCATGTTCGCTGTAAAGTCTACCGGTCAACTACCTTCTATTTTGTTGAAGGCTGGTTGGTCGAGTGGTCTAGATGGTTGACAGGTATTGCTGGCGATTTGGTGCCTGACTCCGAGGTCCTTGGTTCGAAACCCGGAAAATTTCTCAGCCAATTTCAGTACAAGAACCTGTGCTATATTAAGAAAGTGTAATCTCTAATAACGATAATACTGTTACTTAAATTCACTTTCTAAATAACATCTACCAATCTAAATTAAATCAGTGTCATTTAAGTCGTGTAGGCCTAGCATAATATTTTGTTAATCAGAATATGTACAACAGATGCATTCGCTTAATTTCGCTGGGGCTCTTCATACATCCTACGTGGGGATCTCAATCAACACTATGTAAATACACGATGGACTAGCAGGAAACACACACAGTTATGAAGCAGAGTCACAGAGATTCTGACCACTCGGTCAATATTTTAATACAAGATAAGTGTATATCCTCATTGTAAAATTTCAGACACTGGCGTCTGAAGGAATATTCTCGCCAAGCTAGTTTTTGTAGCAATAAATTGTGAAACTTATTAAAATCATCGCACAACAGACAGGATCTAACAAAACGGTAATACACTGGGAAACATTCATCTATATGCCCACCATATGCATGACTCAATGGTATACTGGTGAACAAATAAGGATAATTGACTGAGTGATCCATTTTGACGTGAAGTTTGTGCGCCGGGAAACTGTCTAGTGGTGATATCCAGACTCGCTTGTGGGGGGGGGGGGGGGATGGAGGGGGAAGGGGTGCACATCTTCTTATATACACACAGTAGTGATACCATTACAAAACCAAAAACACTTTCACACGAATTGATCTCTGATTAATTTATTAGTTTATTATTTAGACTTTGAACATTACATCACAGGCTGAGCTATAATGCAAGGCCTTCAAGAAAGATAACATGATAGACACTATTAAATGTCTTTCTGTTGGGATCCGTTGTGGTAAAAGTACATAAGCGTTCCCTTAATTCTTTGAACAAGTCTAAAAACGAATCTAAAAGGCACATTGAAACAGTATGAAAATCAGCTACTATACATCGATAGGTTATATTCTGACCATGAAAATGACGAGATGAAATCAACGGACACTCATTGACAAAGTTCCATTACTGATTTCGGTGGGGAGGTGGCAGGGGAACTCTTCTCAAGCTTACCCTATGTTCTCACCATTTTCACACTTGAAAAGGGTAACGTTACATTAAAAACATGTGGACAAAACTTATCTCAAGATCACCCCTTTTTTCTAACTGGTTTCGCGAATACAAGGGGAAACCTTTCTACTTGTGCAGGGTTATAAAGCAGCTATAAAGTTAACATCCATACATTTCCCGCCTTTCCAAGCTTTAGTGGCTCAGACACAAATAAGGGCATAGTACAACGGCTCTTGCATTACCTAATTATTGTTCAAATGACAGATGAAACACGGTTTTTACCATAAAAGATGCGAAGTCACCACTGCAAGTAACTGCAGGCTTATTAAGTTTCTTGGTTTTCCAAGTTTTATACTGCCCAAAAACACAGAGGCACAGCGGCTAAATTACCTTACCATAGTTCAAATGACAGATGAAGCCCAGCGTTCGCTATACAGGATGCAAAATCTTTTCCCTTTCATTGAAAAATACGGTTTGCTTGATATTTAAAATGCGCTGGGTGTTGCAAAGGCTAACATGGTCGGTGATTCAGGAAAACGGTTGGCAAGCTATACACCTGATACAGAGGCAACCTTTATTTTCATGTATTGCTATTTCTAATTCATTTCAAACAACAAACGGGAAAAAATTCCTTGACTGATTATCGTGAAAGACCTAAACGCATGTTTTATTAAAACTTTCCACAATGCTTCTAATACTTAGAGATTCACTGTTTTCATTTGATTTTATTGATAAATTTGGCTACTTTTCAATGTTACGCATACTCATGAATTCTTTATTTATAATTTGGTGGACCGTTTTATGGGTGTTTTCAAAATAAACCAGAAGCAAAATGTCATCTTAACTTTAGCTCATTACAAAACTATCCACAACTAAGTGAAAAATTTTTCAAGAATGGGGTCACAGAATAAACCGCTATTGAAGGAGAAATTTATAGAACATACGTGTATTTGTGAAAAAGTATGCTTTCTAAATACCCACCTCAAAAATTTCTTATTCTCTTTTTTTTTTTTCTTTTTCATTCTTTTAACTTTAAATCCCATTATAAACGTATAATATGAACAAATTGCACTGGGAATTGGATAAGGATACTTTATTTAGTACAATGATAAAATCTTAATTTCTCTAGTGTTACTTAAGGCACAAGAATCATGCAGCAGATATGCAAATAGACTTGATAACTCATGCTAAAATTGCTAGGCATAAAAAAAGATAACGATGCGTGAACATGTACAATTCTAAAGGAAAAGACAGCTCAAAATCAAATTAGCCATACTCATCAACAGGCAGAGAGCTGAAAATTACAGGTAAAAGGACTTGTCTTCATATTTTCAGACTTTATTCATCATTGGAATGAAGTCATTTGAATGTTTGAATAGTAAGGTGGGCTTTACAGACCACAGTGTGAATTACACAGTAATCTGCTGTCAATGCACATTTTTTGTTTGTTTGTTTATATTTATTTACGAGCGAAATTTTAGAAGAATAGCATTTTATAAGTAGGCCCCAATGTTTTATATGCTGGTAGTAACAGCTTTCCCAACATAACAAGCTATGCTTTACGTAGGAAAAACTTCGCGTGACGTCTGAGAATCGGATCACCAGCATGCATTTTTATAACATGCATTTTAAAAATCCTCAAAAAAAAAAATAATAAGAAAAAAAATAAATGAAGGAATTTTTATGTATGGCGTAGTTTTCACAAGTCCGCTGGGTGAAACTTCCTTCATTTTTTCAGCTTTCTTTTACTTTAAGATTGATAGCCTTGTACAATATACGGAACTACACATGTACAGCGGTGTCCCGTTGTTATTACATGAAAAAAATAATTTCTAAAAAGCTACAAAAATGAACAACCTATGTGACAGGAGGATAATTAACTGCATTAGTGTGATCAATTTGCAAGCAAATCCTTCACTCAAGTGGAGAACACATAATTGATATTTCCACAACATACAACATGAAAAAATTGGATTGTCTAAAGGGGGATAACTATGTCAATGGATTTGCTTGATTCTGGCATGGTCATTTTAATCTATACACAACAATACACATGAGCCAGTCTAGAGTGCACAAAAAGACACATACACCTATCAGTGTATTTATACAAAATAAGAAAAATGAGTCATTTTCTACAAGGCTTGTTGCCAGAAATTTTAAATAATAACAAAAACATACATTTATGAAAATTTACATCATACTGAACAAGAAACCAGTTTGAGACTCTACAAACAGAAATTCAAAGGGGCAGAAAATGAAAATATGAAGTTAGGGTGAATAAAAAGACTATTAAAAACTGTATCTGAAATTACCTTCTGATACCTTTTTTTTTTTTTTTTTTTGCTTTTTTCACCAAATTAAAGGCAGTCAAGTGTTTTGATTGTCTGGTGGGTTTTCTGAACCCTATTCATAATGCAGGTTTGTCAGTGACGTCACAAGACTTTTGTACCACCTTTCTGTTCCGCTTTGAAGTTAACGGTACTCCTGTTATATGTTCCTGCGTATGAGAAAGCTGATATCACATTAAAGTTCTGCTTTAGGGTCAAAGTGAAGTCAACGTCATTGGACTGCACTTAATTTAGTGAAAACAAAAACCCTGAAAATATCAGTGAAGGTATTTTTAGCTACAGTTTTCAATGGCCTTTTAACTCACCATAGCTTCATTTCTCTGGGTTCTTTCCCTCTAAAACAAATGCGATAATGCTCTGCCTGTGGACAATTACCTCCCTTTAGCAGAGTTTTAGCAGACTGTGGTGATGAAAAGATTAAACAAAACAGGTGCAAATGGCAGTAAGTTTCATTTCCCAATAAACTGACATGTACTGTAAAACCTTCAATAGTTGAAGTAAACCATTTTCTAGCCAGAACAAACCCATCGTGGAGATACCTATGATATTCCTAAATATCTCTAGGAGAACATTTCTGTCATGAACAAAAGATTATCTTCCATTTTAGTGCAACTGTCATTGATTACATTTAATAACATAAACAGAATATCATTTAAACAAAGTATGCATCACCTACAAGGCCATTTCAATCTGATTCCAGATATGGTCTTTATTTTTTTTTTTTTGACACTTCTTAATAAGGATTAAAATTGAAATGAAGCTGATATAAAAGTACGACCATGGACTTTTTGGACCATACTGAAAGAAAAGTGATGTGACAGATTCTTTTCTTTACTACTAAGCACACTGTAACTGTTGTATTCAGAATGCAGACATAAGAGGGCATTTAGCAGCTTAAAAAGAGACCTCTGACATCAATGTGCTTCAGTCAGTCCAGTGTGGTCCATAAATCCCACTAGCTGTATCACCTCAATATCCATTTCCGTTTTTATCACCGGATAGAAAAATGACAAACAAACAGGGCATGATGGCACACTTATACCATTCTGTAGGAAAAAGCTGTTTTACGGCCTGTGGTGAATGACATGAAATTTTGTCCATGACTATTATGTTTGCTTTGCCTAATTCTGAGAGTTCTACTGATCACACAATGGGCTATTATGGCTGACCTTTGTGTCAGCATCGTTCAGGCATTTTGCAGTGACAATTGGTCTTAAATGGGTATTTTCGGGCTTGTTTGGAAGGCAGGTATGATATCCTATTGGAAGATGGTAAGTTCAATGCCTAACGTAATATTTTATGACATTTATTTGCCGCTAAGTAAAATTTTAGGTCATTTAAAGTATTCCTAAATAGCTTTAGTCTCCCATTACATGTGATAAAACACTGTCAGCTGTTTACACTGATAGTCTGAGTACATGAAGATCAGGGGATGACTCCCCAAAACCATTTCTGACTTAAGCCAGAATTTAAAACATCGTCACAGTGCTTAGATTTTGACAGTGAAACTTGAACTTTTGACACATTTCTCTGATGATAATATTTCTAATGTGGTCAAAATTTCAATGTCTACATCCGAAAACTAAGCTCTAAAATCGTATTTGAAATATTGACTTAAGTCAGAAATGGCTTTGTGGAATCGACCTCAGCCTTAGGCTTATGTTATTTCACCTGACGTCTGGCAAAAATTGCACTTCTCAAAAGTACATTTAGGCTTGTCAAAACTGACATTTTTATAATCAGAAATCAATGAAAACTACGTGGCCCTAGAAGGTCCCCATAGAATCAAGCAAAATGTGTCACTTGCAAAATGCTACACGCTAGATGAAATACAGTGTATCGGATTCACTGTGGAAAATTGTGTAAATTGCAATAACGTGCAGCCCATATGGGTTTAATGACCTAATAATACACATACCATACGTGAGTCCCCAAACTTCCAATGATAGTATTGGTACGTATTTTGAGACAATAAAGTTCATAAAATATTACAGGAACATGGAAATTGACATTTTTCCAGCAGGATGTCATCCCAGGACACCTTTCAAAATTGACTAATTCTCTGAATCAGTCAAAATGACAGACTTACCGTAGAGTTCGGTCCACAAATGTGCATCCTAAGAGGCAGATAAATGTCATTAAGTTATTCATATTGTCATATGATATGTCATCTTATTTCTGGTTAATAAAACTTACATCTTTCATGTAGGGTATCATCAATCCTTACAAACAAACCTTAAGACAACTTTCTAAAATCCACAGAACTCTCAGAATCAGGAAAAATAAACAACTTAATCATGAAAGAAATTCAGGTCATTTAGGGTCGTCACAGACAAAATTTTGGGTCAAACACAGAGAACAGTCGTTCTCCAGCAGTCTTTGGTTATTCAAGTTGATACATGTGAGTGTGTATATACAAGCAGATCTTCAATATGTGAGGTACAGAACATAGAAACACATAGGCCTGATTAAAATATTTTTCATAAACCAAGGGTACCATGGAATATAAAACGGGTTAAAGCTCTGCACGAGATTAAAAACTGGGATTTTTTTGGTCTGCTTGGCAATATTGGAGGCTTAAAAAATCTGCCTACTGTTTTCATACAGGTCCATACATCTGGAATACCACACAACCAATCTCTGAAAATCTTTCGTGGAGAACATAAAACAATAAAATAAAACTTTTCACATAATATAATTAGAACTAACAAATGCCCAACTCAGAGACCCATGTCTTCAATAAGTCACACATAATTTTGCGTCCACTCAAATATTTTATAATAGGATTTAATGATATACGATATCAATGATTGCTAAGGGTGTGATCTGTCATAACCATCATTAACTAGATTACAGAAGTCAAAAAAAGATGGGTGTCCATCTCTTCTGGTCCATTTCTACCTCTGGCCAGAGAAAATTAAAATTATGACAGGTATGTTTCAAGAGACTATTCCAGGAAATTTCTGAGACATTTTTGGGAGCAGAATTTATTGAAACCAGTTCACGTGACATTTTCATCAGTATTTTTGTATTTGTTCGAAAGAAGCATGATGTTTAGCCCCTGAAAAAAATTTGTTAAAAGATCTATAGGCCTACAGGAGGAGAAACACGAAAATAAAAATTACCTGCAACAGGTAAAAAAATAATTTAACACTGCAACCCCTGAATCAGACAGTAAAATATTTGAGTGAAGGCCAAGGCAGGTGGGAGTGATGTTAAACTAAGTGGAGAAGCACATGCTTTGTAAATGTAGGCTCAAAAAGTATAATACAAACAAGAAATATAACTGCACTTTTATACGTATATAGCTCATAGATATGTACATTCACATTATCACACTGATACACAGTGATTATATCAACAAGACGAAGCACCATGGAAACCATGAAGCCTGCACTCATCTATTCACAAGTACCTGTAAAGTAATAATATTCAGTCTGCTATCAACTAGCACCGAGAAAACGACAACCACAACAAGGAAAGAAATTCAATCTATCAAAAATGGATTTCAATATTTTAGCCGTAAAAACAAAATACTGTAATGGGAACTGGAATGTAGAATATTGGTCTAGGAAATTCCTCCTGTGTAATTATGGAAAATCAAATCAACAAAACTGATATTTTATACATGTATGTGGCTTTTAGAATAAACAGTGCTTTTTCTTCAAAATCCAAGTTCTTACGTCTTTATTTATTTATTTATTTCATTGGTGTTTTACACTGCACTCAAAAATATTTCATTAATACGACATAGGCCAGCATTTTGATGTAGGTAATTGCTGCTGTTTACACAGTTCACTAGACCAACACATGTTCACTGTAGTCGGCTGAGTAACCATGGTAACTGACCTTTTCCACAAAGTGCAATAGTCATCATATGCCAGGCGTGTTGTTTTTGACATCGTTCCCCTGGCCCAGTAGTTGTCGTTTTTGATAATTGTTCAATGATGTAGGCAGTCATTAAAGGCTAATTGAATGAGTCTGTAATATTACCCTAACATAAATCTCTTGAATTAATGATAATGGACCTCTGCTTCACACAAAATAAGCTGAAAAGGTTTGATTGTAACAGAAAAAAATGAGCACATAAAATGATATTAAGAAAATAAAATGATAGTAAGAAATTACTAACTAAGGGGAGATAATTCAACTTTTGTAAGGCTTATTATTTCCCTTGTGTTAAACAGGACTAAATGCAATCTTACCTGTGAAATTATGATGGCAACAAACACCGACAACAATAATTATGTCGCCCAGGTATCTTACGGTCTTTTCTTTTGTATGTGTAAAGAACTAGACACTTCCATAAATGATGGAAAAACATGTTGTTAGGCCTAAAGAAGGTAATAAACGATAAATACTCCACTTCTTTGGGCCGAAGGGCTTCTCCACGTATTTCAGTTAAATTGTTTAATTTTACAGAAATACAGGTAACTTGCTTACATGAATGTCTGCATAGTGTTAGATTCTAAATGCATTTCATTGTCTTGGTTTGATAGCTTCTGCACTCCATTATATAAGTTGCCATCCCAAATAAAAGCATATCAGTTGTTTACTCTGACAAATACCTCTTTTTTTTAAAATAATCCCAAGTCAGGGCAGGTTGTCATATGTAAACAGACAAGTTTGTCTTTAATATTTCAGGCATGTCACACATGTAAAACAAGTTGGCCTCAATAACTCTTTTTTCAAATAACCCCAAATTGATGCAGGTTGTCATATGTAAACAGCCAGACATAACTTTGTCTTTAATACTTTCTGCATATGCCGCACATGTAAAATAAACTGGCCACAAACCTAATAAAAACGAGGTGATCTTCAAGAGAAAAACAACTGAAAACAATCTTTACAAATATGATTTCTTATTTCTTTAACTTGCATGCAATCAAATGAATAGATTGTAAAGTGGGCATTAATGACCCTACCAATAACGTCACACAGACTTCCCTGGCCCTAAAACATGTACCTGATGTCAGATTTCCTTCTTACCTCAGACATACATTGCAAGGGTCAAGTTTACAAGAATTTGACTCAGCACTGAACAGAAAACTGTGTCAGGTTGTTTTTCATATGATACACAGATCTGGTTTTCACTGGCTACTCATACCAGATTCATTTTCACATTTTCATTTCAATTTACTGTAAATGACCAAAGATTTCATCCAAAGAGTTTATTTTTAGAGGTAAATAAATGTCATGAAGTATTATATTTGGTGCTTGAAATTTATTTTTCTTTTAAACAATCATTGAAACACCTTCCTACAATCACTAGAACTCCCAGAATCAGGAAAACAGAGCAACTTAGTCATGGGCGAAATGTTACATCATTTAAAGTAAACCACCTGTTTTCTATTTTGAATATCCCACTGCAAAGTTATTTTCTCAAGTTACTTCAGAGCTCCATTCACATAATGGCTGCCTATCTTAATTTCAAAGATGTGGAATTTGCTTACCTTACAGCTATTAAATTGCAAATGTCATCCATATTTTATGCTTGAATATATTACGACACAAGCTTTGTTGTAAGTTAACATTTCCTTCCCTTCTCCCCTCAAGGCTGATGGGTCAGTACAAGGTACATGTATCTCCGATATGAAGTAAATGGTGCCTTCATGCCACATGACACCAAAAGTCACAAATGCATATATATATATATAGCATATCTGTAAGCTCTTTTTTTTTAAATTTCTAAATCAGAGGTTATATGTGTTGTTTTGCTATTCTGCACTAATGTAAATATATTCAAATATGAAAAAAATATTTCCAGTAATTCCAGAGGAAATTGTAAAATGTTCCGCATACATATGGTAATAATTACGGTATTATAATACCAAGCCCTAAGCTGGGATCATACTTCACCTAATTTTTTTTTCCAATAAGTTCTATAAATAATAATAATAATAAATAAGATCAGGTAATGCAAACTAAAAGTGATTAAACCCCAGAGGACATTGCTTTAGTAAAACGTCAGTAAAATGTTTAACTGTCGTGCAACAAGCCTAATATAACAATACAGAATTCTGTTTTACACTTTTGATATTTTCAGTTTGTAACAATGTTCATATTTTCTTTTTGTGACCAACTAAATACAAAATTCAATTCTTTACACATCCAAAGATTTGGCAACTTCCAAATTTTTACACCAATACACCGGAATAAATTTCGATGAATTTTGAAACATTCAAACCTGAACAAAAACACTGGTAATTTTGCTTTATTGCAATTGCTTTGTCGCATTTTATACACATTTGCATATTAACATTTTGAACGACAAAATAGACTGTACATTTACAAACCAATATTCTACACGTCAAATTTTCTCACAAGTAACAAATTTCAATGTTTGTTCCATTTTGTGATAAACGTAAGGAATGAAGTTTTCTTGCCTCATGATGAAAAATACAGCAAATAACCAAACCTTTCCCTCTCACCCCTACCAAAAATTGCATTTTTATGGGCAAATAAATGTCACAAAAATATTACATTTCCTTTCGTACCTTTTGTGGCGAAATTTTAGGTCATTTACAGTAATACATGGGACTACTTGAAACCTAACTCAGATAATATCCATGATAACTCTGTGCTAATAATTCACTTAAAGCTAACGATTATGCAGTTCCATACATTGTCAAACATACTGCGGTTCATATTTAAGTTAAATATTAGATTAGTTAATTTTACATATCAGACTAATATTTTTTTTTACAGCACTTAGAGATGTCAACTATTCTACATGCTGTCATTGCACTAAAAAAAAACTAAGATAACTAAGTGCTATATTTCAATGCAGCTCTTAAACTCCTGGATTTTCTCTAAAATCATCACAAATCCAACAAAATTTTACTGCAGCATGTGGGACAAGTAATACTGTAAAATGGTAAACAAGTCCCCTTACAAAAAAAAGAAAGCCGCCTTTTTTTACCCAATGAATGTTTCTTTGCCTCCACAGGAAGCCAGGGTAAAGTGGTCAGAGCAAACAGATCCTGCTGTTCCCAACACGTGGTAATTGGTGGTCCTCTTGTGATATGATTGGTTGAGTTAAGACAGCTCTCCGATTGGTGCATGTTCCAGCCAGAGATCATGGATGAACGAGTAAAGCTTTGCACTTACTGACACCTGAAGCACATAACACGAGCAGAAACATATATTGTGCGCTGATTATACCATATATGAATTCAGATATTTCATAAAATGTCAATTTTTTTTTTCTCCTTTTTTAGGAAGTTGATAGCACATTTCTTTGTCACTTCTGATGATACCATCTCTTGCTACCTTTTTCTTAAAAAGAATTTAACCAATATAACTAATCCAGAGACTTATTTGGAATTTTTTTTAAAGGAATTTCACATGTGCCTTAAGGACGAACACATAAATCCAGTTTGTGAACTCAATGGAAAAAGAATTCCTGAGTAAGGCATCGAAGAACAATCTAGTGACATACCTTGTAAGGGGTGGGTTTGAGAATTCCTGAGTAAGGCATCAAAGAACAATCTAGTGACATACCTTGTAAGGGGTGGGTTTGAGAATTCCTGAGTAAGGCATCAAAGAACAATCTAGTGACATACCTTGTAAGGGGTGGGGTTGAGAGTTCTTTTGATGTCATTTCGTATACTCATCAAGGATCTTGCTGCTTTCTCTCTCAGCTCTTGTAAGGTAAGGAATGGTTGCTGAAGCTAAGGTGAGAAAAGTAAAGTCTTCAGATTGATTAGACTGATTCATAGAGCAGGTTTGACTTGTACACTGAATCATGGTGATTAAATGAGTCAGGCTCAATCAATGAGCCAGAATGAATCACCGAGTCAAACCAAATCATTGAGTCAGATTGGATTACTGAGCACTGAATCAATAAGTCAGAATGAATTAGCGTATCAGTCATAATAAACAGATACTTGTAGATTTCAAAATGTGTTAGACTGATTCCCTGATTCAGTTTATACAGTGTTGGTCTATATCGATTCCCTTAGCCACACCGGCTGAATCTCTCAACTGATTTTTCTCCCTCTATGGGAATATTTGTTTCCATGTCTGTCTTTTGTCTTCAATTCACATAAATCTTCACCATCATTCAATTCCCTAGCAGCCAAACAATTTGTTTCCCTTCCCATCCTCTTTGCCTTTAATAACAACAGTAACAACAACAGCACCTTATTAGCCAGGTTGTACATAGCTCAGTTATAGATATAGTTGGTACAAGTCGCAAGAGTAGCAATGTCCATCATCTGGGATATGAAGCTGCAAACTTTCGAAACAATTCATAGAGATAAAATGATCCCAACTGTATCAAATAAACTCCCAGGGGCCCGTTTTACAAACAGGAGGTAAGTTATGTCAATCACAGTCACCATGACAACACATACTGAAGAGACACATTGCCATGGTAGCTACGTTCGACACAGCCCTATACCCTCTTCATAAAATGAGCCCTGGGCACACAGGCCTGTACACAGTGTGACATACCTGCCCATTCCTCCAGTACAACATGTGCAGAGGCTCCACTGTCGATGGCGACACATAAGCCCGCTTTGATTCGTTAAATGGGTGTCGGCAGAGTGTCCTTTGTCCTGGGACTGGGGCGCTCTCATGGGGCTGCTGCATCAGGTCCACAAGGGCATGACCTTCAACAGAGATTTATCACAGATTATCACCTCAGAAGAACACGATTAACAAATTAACAGAATTATCAGATTACTACCTCATAAAAACACAACCAACAAACTGACACAATTATCACGGATTCCCAACTCAGAAGGACACAACCAACACAATGACACCGAGATATGATGGCTTATCCACCAACATGATCTTCACAAGGACACAGAATTATCACGGATTATCAACTCAGAAGGACACAACCAACACAATGACACAGAGTTATGATGGCTTATCCACCAACATGATCTTCACAAGGACACAGAATTATCATGGGTTATCAACTCGGACAATCACAACCAACACAATGACACAGAGATATGATGGCTTATCCACCAACATGATCTTCACAAGGACAGAGAATTATCACGGATTATCAACTCAGAAGGACACAACCAACACAATGACACAGAGTCATGATGGCTTATCCACCAACATGACCTTCACAGGGACACAGAATTATCATGGGTTATCAACTCGGACAATCACAACCAACACAATAACACAGAGATATGATGGCTTATCCACCAACATGATCTTCACAAGGACACAGAATTATCATGGGTTATCAATTCAGATGATCACAACCAACACAATGACACAGAGATCTGATGGCTTATCCACCAACACGATCTTCACAAGGACACAGAATTATCATGGGTTATCAACTCAGGAAAACAGGACCAAGATAATGACAGAGAATTACTGGTATCATTACATTATCACGCTGGAAGAACATGTAATTTATGATGGTGAAAGAATAATCATAGATCATAAAGGTCTGGGAAGAGAACCTTCCCAAGAGCCATCATAGATCATAGATCATAAAGGTCTGGGAAGAGAACCTTCCCAAGAGTCATCATAATCATAGATCATAAAGGTCTGGGAAGAGAACCTTCCCAAGAGTCATCATAATCATAGATCATAAAGCTCTGGGAAGAGAACCTTCCCAAGAGCCATCATAATCATAGATCATAAAGCTCTGGGAAGAGAACCTTCCCAAGAGTCATCATAATCATAGATCATAAAGCTCTGGGAAGAGAACATTCCCAAGAGTCATCATACATCAATCATATATAAATGGATTTGGATTGTCAAGACAAGTGTATTTGATCCCAAACTTCATCCATGACTAAGTTAATTCTTTTGCTCAGTTCTCAGAGATATGCTGATTTCTGCAAGGCGTTATGAGGCTTGTTTGGAAGATAAGATGATATCCTACTTGAAAAATCTAAGTTGCCTTTAGAATGCACTTTGGGGCCAGTTTTTTGCACCAATTACAGTATTCAGGATTCTTGCCATGATACAGCTGAAGTATTGGCATCATGGCCTCAAAATTCCTTCATGAAAATTCATTCAGCACTAAAAATGTAGATCTCTCCACCAAAATGCTGGCCACTGCCGTATAAGTGAAATATTCACCAATCCAATAAATAAATGAATTAGAATGCGAACGAGGGGAGGTAACTCTGACTGACCATCAGCTCCATACAATCTGTAGGCCAGTTTTCTGCCAGGTATGGTCACCTTCTCCATGTCTTCACTCAGCTTGATTCTCGGCACTTTGTTCACTTCCACCAGCTGTAACACGACAAACATGAATATTACTAACATGGTTAGTTTTTACCACATCTGATCAAACTTTACGCTGAGGTTAATTTTGTGCCCTTTCAGATGAAGACGAACACCAGCTTGACCCAAATATGACAGACAAATCAGAAAGGATTCATGAAAAGTAACTCTAAAATGAAAATTACAGTTATACAAGATCTTCTGCAAATTATACTTAAAAAACAAAACTTTAAATTTTTAATTTTTTTTTTTTTTGTTTGGAGGGGGAAACAGGAGAGAGGGGCCAAGGTCTAGATCTTTTTTATATATTTTCAGTGGTCTGAAACTTTCAGAAACTATGTCAATGGTGAATTTTTTTGCCACAGCCTTAAGACCCCTGCTCCATCTCCCCACCCACCCAGCTCCCCTAATTCAGACTTTCTATTCATTTTTTTTTTTATCGTGAAATCACGCCTGAAAAAGATGCCTGATGAAGACATTTCAACAACAAGCTTACCTTGAAGACACAGCCGAGGGCTGGCTGTTTCTGACAGGTGACCAGGTGAGTGCCGATCCCAAACGAGTTGATGGCGTGACCCTGAAGAGACACACCATAAATATATGCATATACACAGCTTGTTTTTTAAGGTATGTAATTGAAGGAAATGATCCAAGACTTCATCTGTGACAAAGTTGATCATATTTCCTCACTCACAGAGTTCTACCAAATGTACGAAGATATTTAAAGGTTTGTTTTGAAGGTAGTTTCAGTTTATGACAGCTATTTATTTCCCCCCAAGATCAACTTATAAAATAAAATTAAGGAAACATTTCCATATACATAATCTTTTCTTTAATATAGAGTTTATACTTACTCTGTCAATAAGCCCAATTCATTACATACTTAAATAAATAATATGTCAGTTGAGTTTTAGACACAAAAGATACTGGAAAAGCAAGAATTTTGCAATTTACTCTTAATGATCTAAAATTTGGTCCATAACCAAGTTGCTGATTACTCCTGATTCTTCGAGTTCGACTGATTTTAGAATGAGGTTTGTTTGGTCAGTGTTATGCTAGCCTACTGGGAAAATCTAAGTTTCAGCACCACAAATACTATTAATTTACCACTAAATATGCATTTTGGGGCAAAATTTTAAGTCATTTAGGGTATTTACCACAAATGCCTCTCACCAATACTGTCGGTGTGAGTTCAAGTCCAGCTCATACTGGCTTCCTCTCTGGCTGGACATGGGAAGGTCCACCCACAACCTATGGATGGTAGTGGATTTCCCCTCGGCTCTGCGCGGTTTCTCCCACCATAATTGTAGCCGCCGTCGTATAAGTGAAATATTCTTGAGGATGGCAAAAAACACCAATCAAATAAATAAATAAATAAATGAACACACAATTTTATTGGTTTGTGAAATATCATGTGGGAAAATTTGTTACCAAGAAATACCTGTTGGTTTAAGGAGTGTATTGTTTCCTCGTTAATGTCGTTACTAGCCACGATCGTCATCCCGTTTTGGAACATCTGTATATCAAACCTGTGATCGAACATAACACACTATCAACATCTCACTGACAACCAAAAATGACCTTAAAACTTGTGAAGGATGCTTATGTACCTGCATGGAAAAGAATTAAAAAAACTGTAAATGTGGTGAAACTAGTTAGCAAAACTACATGACTGGAATACATCTATTTTTACCTTCTAACATACACTTTATCTGTTGGTTAACTTTTCGCCAACCATCAAATTTGTCCAATGACTTTGGGTTTAAACTCTCCTTACGCTCACCACTTGTAAGCGAGTGACCACATCTACATTTATTTCATCTTACAACCGACTTATTTATTTGTTTCATTCTGTGACTTAAAAGCCACACTGGCGTAACTCCATGGCATCTTGAAAACAGCCCAAAAAAAGACACACTTGTTTAAACTTTTTTAAACCATTCTAAAACGTTACATGAAACATCATGGTTTTCATTTCATAATATGTATTTTAGGATGTGTCCTACTATACACAAGTGGCTCAGCTGGTTAGTGTGCTAGCACAGCGCAATGACCCAGAAGCCTTCCACCAATGCAGTATCTGTGAGTTGAGTCGCCAACAATCTGTGGATGGTCGTGGGTTTCCCCCAGGCTCAGCCCGGTTTCCTCCCACCATAATGCTGGCCGTCGTCGTATAAGTGAAATGTTCTCGAGTACGGCGTAAAACACCAATCAAATAAATAAATAAATAATTATACAAAAGTACAAAAAAAAATCTCTTGCTGGCTAAAACAGCTTTAAATTACAGTTTTTTTAAGGCCCAGAGGTCAGTCCAGAAATTAAGCTTGCTAATGTCATATTACTGGTGAAAGCTATAAAAACAACTCTGTCGGAAAAAGCCTGAACAGAAAGCCCCAGCTATTAAACCGGTAAATTCACCAAATGACATTAGAAATTTCCGATGAATGACCTGATCAATGGAAAATATGCAAAAAGCACAGGGGTAATTTTGAGACATAAATGTAAAATGTAATCCAAAAATGACAACTTTTGGGGCATTATTCTTTCTCAAGTAATCATATTTGAGTATCTTTTTAGGAATACTTACTGCCCAAATGTGTAAAATACCTGTGCATACCTCATACAACACTAATAAAAAAGATATATACATGTATGTATAAAAAATTTTGAACTCAAGCTCATAAAATAAATTATAAACTTAAAATATGAACTGGTTTTGGAACTTACTTCTCACTTAATTTCTGGAATCCTGCATGTACGACTTTAGACAGGTATGCCAGATCTCCGCTGTCCAATCTGATTCCAACTGGGCGGTAACCAAGCTCATACAGCGCCATGGCAACCGAGCAGAAATTAGGCAAGCCACTCCTTTGAGATGTCAATCAGAAGATGTCAGTAATGAGTGAACAATTCCACTGCTCTGCGTTTTATTATCACAGATTTGTTATTTGCATCACGAAGCATTATTACATTATGGCAGAGATCTGTAGTTCAAACCTTTGAAAAAAAATATATAATTACTTTAGGTTCCTAATTAAAGTTCATTACATGTTTTCATTTAAGGCTGAATCCAAACTGAATCCAGCAAAATATCAATTAATGACATAATTCCATTTGTTTTTCCACCAGTATTAGTGTCTCTTGTCTTGCGTACAAAGAATAGTCTCAACTGACATACTAACATTATGTATACATATTAAAGAATTAAAACAGTTTTGTCTTCTAAAATTTACATGTATACATGACTTTTATTTTTCCTTTTGCTTTTCCTATTCAATTATTCTTTTCTCTTTCCTGATTTCTCCTTATTTTTGTTACTGAATGCATCCATGAATGATAAGAGCTTAATGACCTGTCAACAATATTTGAGCCAAATCGTTGTGAATGTTTGTAATTGTGCCAGGTACTGTTACCTTATGACATCATAGGTATCAATAAGGGCCAGGAACCCGTTGGGGAAAGCCTGAGCGTAGCAGATGAAGGCTGCTAGCTCGCCCTGGATCACCTGGTCAGGTAAGAAATCTGGAAGTAGAGAAAAGAGCTATACAGACTTTCTGCTTGGTATCTGAAGTTAATCTGTAATCTGTAAGTACAGGTATTAAGTTATAAGTTATGTATCCCACATAAAGATTAAAAAGATTACCTTTGTATTTTTGTGACCATCCAGAAGGCCATCCTCAAAAATATGTTCGCTGGGCGTAACCCATCCGATCCTTCAAAAAAGGGCACTACTGAAAAGTTTTTATTGTTATTTTCATGAAATTTTTTTTTTTATTTTCTATCTATGTTAATTTTTTTTTAAATGCCTATCATTTTCGAGAGTGAGAATAAAGAAAAAAAAGAATTCTCCATCGACCTACCCTGTTTTTTCTCATAGTCGGGTTACACCCAACAAACAGTTATTCAAGAATGGCCTAACTTTGATATCACAGTTCCAAGTCAGCAAAATAATGCATGTTGAGAAACTTGAAAGCAACTTCATATTATCATTTTCAAACAATCAGGGACTGCAAGTTATTTTTATAACCTGAGAACACAGCTTTTGTCTTTTTGCCATATGAATGTGATTGATGGGATATTAAGTTTTCGGTTATCTAGCTTGGTGCATCCCATGGCCGTGCAAGAAGTCCAGATTAACAGTCGAGTGCACAGGCTCGTCTGAAAAAATGACAGTTTCCACCCATTTTCCGAAATATTAAACTAAGATTATGCCAGTTGTTGTCTTTCCTTTTAACCATTATGACAAAGAGAAAAACTGGAACACTGTTACTGTTCGTGACGGACGGATGGATGGACAGACGAGGGGTAAGCCCTAAGGCACCAACTGACACTCATTACCCAGTGTGTCCACGAGCTCCTCCTGCCACTTCAGACACAGATTGACAAAGTCCACCGTCTCAGAGGAATTGCATCTCTTTAATGTCTGAAAAAAAAAAAAAAAAAAGCTAAAAAATATTTAATTCTTTATTTATTTGGTTGGAGTGTCACGTCATACTAGAGAATATTTCAGTATGGTGGGAGGGAAACTGGCCTGTGCCTGAGAAATCCAAAGACCATCCACAAACTGCTGGTTGACATTCCCACACACATAGCTGTAAAATAGCTTTGTCAATAACAAAACAGGTGTTAACTCTGATGAGAACACAGACACAGTCAAAAGCAATGTACCGTAAATGACATAAAATTTCATCCACGACCAAGTTGCTCATTTTTCTGGACTTCGAGAGTTCTGTTGAATTTAGAAACTAGAGTGTTTTCCGATTTGTTCGATAGGTAGAATGACATCCAACTGGAGAAAAGTATGTTTCATCACCTATAATGATATTCATGATATTGATTTGCCACCAAAAATGCACTTTTTCTGCAAAATTACAGTAAAGACATACATTAGCATGATGGGCCTGTTGGGATCCATTTTTCAATTAGCTTACAGGCAAAAGCTCCATGTGGAGCTATGTAGTTCTACATAGGGTTTACACTGATATGAAAACCAAAAAAACCACAGCAAAGGGCACCAATTCTCCAACGCCTGGATCCATTATAAGCAGAAACCTCAGGTTTAAAACCTCTCAGTGAAGCCATTCTGAAGATATAGTCTTAAGTCCATAAATTTACAGACAGACAGTATGAAAGATGGATGGACAGCACCCTACTGTAATACAACCTGTTATACATAACAGGCATATAAAAAACGAAAACAATTATGTCACAATGCTGATCATATTACCATCAAATAGATCACAATTTAATTTGTTCATTTCGGTCGGAGCCGAGCAGATGGTGTTGGGTTGTCTCCCTTACCCTACTTTTAATTTCTGACAAATCACTGTAGGATGTGACAAACGCATGAGCGTGAGTCCCTCGGACTGGCATGCCAAACATTTTCCCCGCCAAAACGTTACTGGTGCCATCGAACCCTGTAACAGAGAGAAATTTGGTTAAAAAGAAAACTCTCAATTCTGAAGCTCCAAATGTAGAAGCCCAAGGAAAAGTTGTACCTTTCTCACTCAGGGTCGCCACATTATGAATCTATGATCTGATGTATGGTTTGTTAGCCTGTGAGAATATCGGGATATCCCCTTACACCGCTGATCTAGTTGTGCACATAAGTTACACAGTGCCATCTGGTGACTGTTATGTTGCTGTAGACACACAGAAACTTTACTTATTTATTTATTTGATTGGTGTTTTACACTTTACTCAAAGAATATTTCCGTCCTACAATGGCGGCCAGCATTATGGTGGGAGGAAACTAGGCAGTTTCTGTCCCTTTAAAACAACACTTGGCAAAGATGCGAAAAAACACTACTGCCTCACCTCCCATGTAGCAGTAACGCGAGGCGGACAAGCCCCCATCGGGGCCCTGAGCTCTCCGTAACCCAAACTCCAGCAAGGTCTTATCTGCACCCGCGGCAAGCCGAAACCGGGCGGCATTGGTGGCCACCAAGCTGAAAAATAATGGCAAACAGTCTCCATGGATTAGACGCTCGACAGTATGAAAATGAGACGACAACAAATGACCTGGAATTTTGTCCATGACAATCAAGTGAATTAATTTTGGAAAGATCTTTGTTTTGATAGTACATGTAGGATATTATCCTGCTGGCAAAATGTAGATTTCAGCACCAAACATAATATTTTGTGGCATTTATGGCGTTTTAAAAATGAACTTTTTGAGACAGATTTTGGGGTCATTTACTGTTTGTAAGAAAGATATTACCTGCAGTACACTAACAATTCTCAGCATTTACACTCCATACAGTCTTGTGTAAAGTTATGTAATGCCACTCACAGAGATTTAATGCCACCACTTTGATGACCTAAGTCACACAGGGGAATTCTCCTGTTATTATTCCAAATTCAGCCAGAAGACGAGCACTGACGGGTCCATAGCAGCATCTATTGCCACAATAAAGATTCCTATGCTTTGGAAGTGGAGGAAACCAAGGGTCAAGGTAAAAGAAGACGTGCTATCAAACATGATTTCCCTATACGCGGGAATGGCAACGTTGTGGGCTATGGTGTTCAAAAGAAAACCCTAAAGAGTCATCAAATTGGCTTGACTTGTCCACTCTCCTATAGTTTAAACATTGGAAAAATCTGTTAAATTAAAAGGTACAATAGATATGCTACATCCACTTCCTTAACTTACCTCAAGTTTCAAACACGCAAAAAAATGTTGCATCATACATGTCATATAGACATATGCCATCCCTTGACAGTCAAGGTCAAGGTCCCCGAGCTCATCGATTCCGGCAAATCATGTACCTATGAGATTTTTCCATTATTTTTCTACTTTTGAAGTATAGTTCTGTTTAACATTCACAAATAAAACATGTTATTTGTGTAAGTGAAATCTTGACTTCAAGGGTCGTTGTGAGTAGATCGCGTGTGAGTACCAAGGGAGGTAATTCACTATCTTAGACTTGAAGTCTGGATAAACGGCAAACCCTGTTAAACGTAAGCAACGCTCTGGGATTTAAGGTTTACAAATAAGCGGGCTCCACTGTACTAGGGGTTTTGCCAGCCACTTTCATGCTGTGGTAATCACAACGAGAAATACATGTATTGGAAAACTAAATTTTAGACAAATTTTGTATTGAGTTTTCATGAAATAAATTGAGTTTTCTGATAAACGGGTGATGAAAAAAATATTGAGTTTTCTGATTTGTTCAAATTGAGTTTCTAAAAAGACATTGGTTAGAAAAAAACCCGGAATACAGAGACCCTGATTTGTAACAGATTCGAATCTCACCTGGCGTAATTAATGAGATTCAACATGGTGGTCTCCATCAGTTGCACTATGGGTAACGGCCCCTGGATTATGAGAAGTGGGACCTTTGGAAACACCACGGTGCCTTCTGGGATAGCGTACAGAGTGATGTCATCCGTGTTCACAGATCTTAAGTATTCGAAAAACTCGTGCTCTGTTTCCTTTGGCAGTACAGATTTAATGTAGCTTATGTCTGTAAATCAAATAAAAGAAATATTAGCAAGACTACAAATCAATTGTTGTCAAGGAAACCTTTAAAACAACGAAATCTACAATAAAAATGTATGGAAATGATGTCCGTGTCCTTGCTGTGTTCATGCTTCATTTGTCCCAACGACATGGCTGTCATATTGCCAAAGTGGCATTAATCCATAATCACTCATTCTCAGCACTTTAATACTAAGTTGTTAGCCATGATACAAGAGCCAGTTCTAAAGAAACTTGAACACAAAATGTTCTTAAAACAATTGCATAAACTCATGCATAGTGTTCATATTTGATGGATTGCCTAATTGATTATTAACATCACACCCAAAAATGTTTCACCTAATATGCAATGGTAGGACATTTATATTCAAGGAAGAAACTGGTGAGCCCAGGGTTAAAACAGTATATTTTTGAAGAGCTCCAAGAAGGGACATAATCCTTACCACTGTCGGAGAAACTAAAATTCTGAAGAAGCTTCAAGCACTCGTCTAGTCCAGCAAACAATGTGAACTCCCCACGGAAAGGATTTTTTCGGAAGTACAGATCAAAGACTGCTATATCGTCTCGCTTATCACTTTTCCAATATGCATATGCCATCGTGATCTGATAAAGATCTGAAAATGAAATGAAAACAATGTGATTACCCTGTAAAAGCAGTACAACTGTCACACTTGATCCTGGAAAAGAAAGGGCTCATTCACAATGTGTGATTTTATATCTTTAGTACTGTAAGTCGCCTAAAATTTTGTCCAAAGAAGTGCAATTTTAGAGGTAAATATATGTATGTCAAAATATTATATTATTGTGGCTGAAACTTATGTTTTCATTCTATATCAAAACAAACCTTAAAACACCTTCGTACAATCAATAAAACTCCCAGAATCAGGAAAACGGAGTATGTTTGTCATAGATGAAATTTTAGGTTATTTAATGTAATTAAATGAAAATAGGACAATTTCTCCAATTTGCAACATTTCATAAAAATTTTGCTGCCTGAATGTGACTTTTTGAAATTCAATTTATTCTTTTTTTTTTTTTATTCAAGGCAATATGACAAATTGCACTGTGTGGATGCAGGTTAGAAGGAAAGCTAATTCTAGTTAGGCCAAGTATATAAGTGTAAATAGAGTATCCCACCTAAAGTTTAACAAGTGTACATATTTATTTTTGCAGTATTGCATAACCATGATAATGCAATTCAAGAGAAACAAAAATGCTAAGAATATCAAAAGTGATGCTACATTATTAATTTCACATCTGAAGAAAGATAGCTGTGACTGTTACGGTCATCTTCCAGCCCTAACCTGGATTAATCTTTCTTTTATAAAGGTAGAATTTACTCATATCATTGCCTGAGGACCTGTTTGTTGCCTTGGCAAATTTTTCTGGATGTTAATTAAGTGCTTTTTAATATGTTTTACAGGCTAGACGAAAAGCCACAGAAAGCTTGCAACGAAAGCCACTCATACAAATTTGGCAAAGTTTATGCTACCAACTAAAATAACTGAAAATGTGAAAGGTGAATCCTGCAAAAATATCCGCAACTTTCCATAAAATCAATACGTCTACAACAAAATATCAACTGTTTCAAAACCAGATCTACAGTACTTAACATGCTTAAGGAATGCATTAGTTCAAGTCAACAAATTAGCCTCATGCAAGCAGACTATCACTGTCCAAGAATTTACCAGAACTGATGTCTTGACTTTCAGTTTCACTTTCGTTCTGCCCTTCCATTCAAATAATAATCCAACAACTTTTTACGTTAATTTAATACGAATGTGATATCAAATAGCATGACAAAGCCCGACACCCCGATAAGAGTCCAAGTCTCGCTCTCAAACATGACGCTTAGCAGTTACTTGATGATAATTTATCCAATACTTAGGACGGTCGATACATGGATATCAAAATACTATTGATCGTACACAACGGGTCGGCCAGTCGCACCTGCAAGTCCAAACAAATCAAAACTACCGTTGGACACCACACCTCAAGAATCGCTTCAACATACAAACACATAGCTCGAATGAAAACGGTGAAGGTATAACCTGTGAGAAGCGGCTGGATGATTCCATTTCGTACTTTTTCAGATAACGTCGTGACAGATTCGCTTTCGTTTACACCGTTGGACGCCATGATGCTTGGCATAAACGTCCTTCAGAGGTCAAGGACAATGTATGGTTTGTCTAAAATTATGGAGATGACAACTGTTTCGGAAAACGGTCATACATTGATGTGCTTATATTCTCGCTTGACACAGAAAGTTATGTCTTTTTAAATAAATTCGGTAAATTTGAGTCGGTTGTTTCTTATATAGGTAATAGAATTTGAAATTACTTTAAGCATTGTTTATATTAAAGAAAATGCCAAATAACATGACTCGTACATTTTCACTGAACGAAATGTACCAGTCAGGAATGTAGAAAACATTGCAAGAGACAGAGACGGGAATCAGGTGTCAGGAAGAGCCGTGTTCCAGTGTTCCGAATTTCATCGTGTGCACAGCGGGAAAACCTTGCAAAATACCTTTAGAACATGATCTAGCAGTTAGTGACAACATCTGGGCTTCCAGTTGTCGTGATTATTTCGCCAATGGCGTTATCTTTACGACCACATGGTGAAGGAAGTCAAAAAACAAATCGCACAAAATCGACAACTGGGCCTAGTTCGACGGCAACAGGTGACACAAGAGCTGTGAAACCAGGAAGGCGTGCCAGAACACAGTATCAGGAACACATGTTTGAAGTCCAGTATAGGTAATAGAGGTGTTAGGACATGGGCGAGTTATTAAAATAAGTAAGAGAATTTGTGTGTTCCAAAATGTTTAAAGCCGTTTCATGTATTCCTTACATCTCCATCTGATTTCATTGAAATTCTACACATCAGATGGCAAAGTGTTGTTTTAAAATTCTGACATTCATCAAAAAGTGTGGCCAAGAATGTCAGAATTTAAATGGTTATAGTAAAGATGAGTTTACAGGGCGTGTCGCTTTCCATGTGACGTCAGTTCATTCCGAATGAGTCTTTTCGAACACTGACCGTAGAATAGAGGATCCCCTTTTCAAATATTGTCCACGTGACAAAGCCATGTGACATGTGCACTGAATCCTTATTAAATTCATTTATCTTAACCACATCTAAAAAACAGCACTTGACACAACAACGGAAAGGTGTAGTGGTGTAGACGTTTGCTTACGGGTACAACACTGATATGTGATGGGAGTTCAAAACCAGCAATTGTCTTGAGAAATTTCAGGTAACATGAACAGTAACTGTACATCCACCTGTATGTCATCGGCGCAATAAAAACGTGACAATATTATGTAAGACATTCGGTATTCAACAGAACATAGGTTATGTACATTATTTTTTTTCTTTTTTTTTTTTTGTAAAATCAAATATTTCATTTCTTAACCAATGTAAACACAGCACAAGCACATGACCGTGGAAAAATAATGATGTCATACAAAAGCGACATGCCCAGCAGCCTCAACTTAACAAATCCCTTTTAATCAGACCACAGAATAGCCACAGAAACTTATTACGTGAAACATGCTGGCTTTCCGTTAGCGTGCTATCGCAGCACAATGACCCAGGCGCCTCCCACCAATGCGGTCGCTGTGAGTTCAAGTCCAGCTCATGCTGGCTTCCTCTCCAACTGTATGTGAGAAGATCTGCCAGCAACCTGCGGATGGTCGTGGGTTTCCCCCGGGCTCTGCCTGGTTTCCTCTCACCATTATGCCAGCCACCGTTTTATAAAGGAAATATTACTGAGTAAGGTGTAATACATCAATCAGATAAATGAATCCAATATTACATGGAAGCGTCATGCGCATTAAACCCACAAGTTCACATCCATACGAATTGTCTAATGTAGTCTGACCTCAACTAAATATTTCTCGAATATGGAAAATGTGCGTCACGATCACCCCAACATTACGCGATAGGCAAAGTTATGTGGAAGGTGTATAATAAAGGTGTAATATTGACTGGATTATTAATTTGTGGCCAGATTCTTGTTGTACACGTGCATGCAAATCACTGAAGGTCCGGTTTGGGTGTGGGTTTTTTTTCAGTTCCAGTGACTCCTTGTTGCGTCTTCTGTCTTACATAACATTCAGCTTGTTTGTGGGTCTGTTCCTCGTACAACTCCGGTTCCTGTGGAATACTTACATGGTAAGAATGTCTTGCTAAGTTTTTATAGATGATTTACAGATCCCAGAAAATTCACCTGTAGGTTCTTTGTACACCAACCAGGGCCATATCTGAAAAGAAAATTGGAGGCTCAGGTCTGATTCACATTACAGTTTTGGGAGCCCAACAGTTTGGGAACCTAACAGTTTTGACGCCCAGCAGTTTGTTTGGATGCCCAGCAGTTTATTTGGACACCCAGCAGTTTGTTTGGATGCCCAACAGTTTGCTTGGACGCCCAACACTTTGCTTGGATGCCCAACAGTTCAGGAGCCCTTATGTTGTCAAATTGATAATCTGTATATAATATGTTGATCTGATTTATTTGATTGGGATTTTACATTGTACATAAGAATATTTCACTTATATGACGACAGCCAGCATTATGGTGGGAGGAAACCAGGCAGAGCCTGGGGGAACCCACGACCATCTGCCAGACACTTGACAAACCACCTCACAGCACGCTCATGGAAATATTGGGTTGAAAAACAGGTCTAAACTGGTGGAATATGAATAAAAATATACATCAGCAAGTGTTTTTCTAGCCACTTTCTCGTAGTGGTAACCACAACGAGAAATAGTGGTTTTAGACAAGTTTTCTATTGACTTTTCAAGATAAATTATTAACGAAAAATTATTAAGTTTTCTGGTTTGTTCAGATTGAGTTTCTAAAAAAATATTGGCTAGAAAAACCCCTGATCAGTTTGCACGTATCAAACCCTACAGCAGGCTTAATACATGTATAGGTCACAAACTGTGTATCCTTGGGTCCATCCTGCATATGAAGTATCTAATACATAGGTCAGAATTCTCAAATTGGGACCACTTCACGCAGTATTTATTTATTTATTTACTTGATTGATGTTTTACGCTGTACTCAAGAATATTTAGCTTATACGACGATTCCCGGCGTTGCCATGGGAGCAAACTGAGCAAGGCCCAGAGGAACCCCGACCATGCGCAGTTCGTAGTGTAATGACGTTCTTTGGGTGAAATTCGTTTTGCAGCACCTTTCTGTGTATCATGTTATCTGAATGTTCAGCTGAGAAGATCTTTTTGCAATTCTTTCAATTTATACAAATGTAAAACATTTTATTTCGAGTAGCTTGCAGACTGTGAATTGTTGGCTTGGCATTTAAATTTGAAAACATTGCTTGGTGTGTCCTCTGTTTATTTCATTACTAAGTTATTGAATTCCTACACTGCATTCATTCTGTTGCTGTGTTGGTGCCTGACGTGTTTTGTCCTGTGGTATACATGACAACATGTCAATCACCATGTCATTACAGTATATATATATATAACGATATCATTAATTACTCTGATGATTACGCATATGTAATTCCTCCCACCTGGAGACCCAGGGGCCAGGTTTACAAACAGGGTGTAAGTTATGCCAAACATAGTTGCCATGACGACACATACTGTAGAGGGCCTCCATGAGCTAGGGGCTTTAGCACGTTAGTGCAGTGAAATGACTCAGGTACCTCTCACCAATGTGGTAGCTGTTAGCTCATGCCCTCTGTCCTCTACTTGGGAAGGTCTGCCAGCAACCTGCGGATGGTTGTGGGCTTCTCCCGGGTACTGTCCAGTTTCCTCCCACCATAATTCTGGCTGCCGTCACAGGGTATGGTGTAAAACACCAATCAAATAAATAAATAAATAAATAAATTAATATATATATATATTTCCCTGCTCTCACTTATCCTGGGGCTTTGGTAAATGGTGACAATAAGCAGTCAAGATTACGTCTGTAGCCATCTTGGCAGAAGCATATAGGATTACTTTATTCTCCACCGTTCAAGAACCACTGGCATGGCACAAGTGACACTGACATTTAAGTTTAAAATAGGTTGACAAGTTGAACTCCCTTTTAATATTATGATTCAATCCACAAATGCATATCTTATTCTATGTTGTAAATCTGACCTCAAGACGTCCCCAGTTGTGTAGGCCTAGGCCCACTACAACAGTGGCAGTCGTTCGCTCAGAGAGTGGCGACAGTTGCATTGCGTGACCAAAATAAACCCATTGGAAGAAACTTTCTGCTAATTTTATCTTTCATCGACTGGGCCCGGTTTCATGAAGCATACCTCGTGCTAACTGTCCCTTAGTTAAGTGAACTTCCTGTCTCTGCATCACACATTGTCATGGAAGTTAAGCAAATACTTAGCTAAGTGTGCTTCATGAAACTGGGGCCTGTTGTACAACTTGACTAGCCTACGTGAGTGCACACAGTTTATTTTTGATGTTGTTTCTTCTTTTTCACCTGTATTAATCACATCTTCTGCTTCAATTCCGTGTTTTTCAGATTTTGCATTACAACACCCCCACTGCTGCCCCTCCCATACTACCATCTCTGCCTGGTGACCTTCTGGCATACTACAGTAATGAGGACTGGCTTCACTTCCAATACTTGAATGGTCAGCTGAGGGTCAACACCACGCTTTTCGTCTGCTGACATTTTTACTGCCGATTGGAGAAAAGCTTTTAGGGTTTAAGTATGTAAGTTTCGAATGAAAAGACATCCAGGGAAAGGATAGAAAATTCTTAAATTTATGTATGCTAAGGAACTTGTACCTCCTCTACCTCATTGTAGTAGCAAAGTGGTTATAGCATTCAGCCAATCAAAACACCCAGATTGATATAGCATAACTGACGTATTAAAGTGAAAGAACGTCCAGTGTGAAATTTTAGTAAAAAAACTTGGATTTATATCATAGGGGAACACTCAGATTGAAATATGAAATTTTCATTTTTTTGATGAAATTTTCAGATGAAAATCACAGCGAACACATATATTGAAATCACAGGGGAACACCCATATTTAAATCACAGGGAAACACATATACTGAAATCGTAGGGGAAGACGCACATTAAATTCTTTTGGACACCCATACTGAAATCATAGGGGACAACACAGATTTAAATCACAGGGGCACACCCAGATTTAAATCACAGGGGCACACCCAGATTTAAATCACAGGGAAACACCCAGATTGAAATCACAGGGGCACACCCAGATTGAAATCACAGGGGCACACCCAGATTGAAATCACAGGGAAACACCCAGATTGAAATCACAGGGGCACACCCAGATTGAAATCACAGGGGCACACCCAGATTGAAATCCTAGCTGAAAGTCATAGTGCAAAACTCTACTTGAATTTAGAGGAACTCCTACTTTGAATTCATAGGTGCAGACCAAATTTGAAATCCTAGCAGCTGGTTGAAACTGAAAATAAAAACAGAAATTGATGTATTCATTTTATTATTCTTTGGATTGTGAACCTGCTTTTTTTTTGGTTTTTCAACCTTTATCATATTTGTTCCGTAACAGTGCACAGAAGAAATTTGTCATGCCTGGTAAACAGAAGAGGGGAAGGGGAGCAGGTAGAGGTAAAGGCAACTTCAAACAGACTCGCCGGAACGAGCGAGAAAAGAAGTTCACAGAGGACAGATTTGCGAGCGACATGAAAGCAGCTGTTAAAGACGTTGAAACAGACGTGTACGTGGCTGCCTTCCCGTTTCCTTTAGGCATGTGGGATTTGGAACAGTGCGACCCCAAGAAATGTACCGGACGCAAACTGTGTCGAAAAGGGTTCGTGACAACATTAAAGTTGCAGCAGAAATTCAATGGCATCGTCCTGTCGCCCGTGGGAGAGAAATGCGTGTCTCGTCAAGACAGAGACGTCGTACTCGCGAACGGAATCGCCGTAGTGGATTGCTCCTGGGCTCGTTTAGAGGATACGCCATTTAGTCGCATGCGCACAAATCATCCACGGCTGTTGCCTTACATGGTGGCGACAAACCCTATTAACTACGGACGCCCGTGTAAACTCTCGTGCGTCGAGGCTTTCGCTGCCACACTTTACATCACAGGTTTTAAGAATCTGGCGGCCATTTTGTTGAAGAGATTTAAGTGGGGTCACACGTTTTTTGAGGTCAACGGGGAATTGTTGGAGAAGTATCACCAGTGTGCAGACAGCGGGGAAGTCGTTGCAGCTCAACATCAGCACCTGGAGGAAATCCAGCGAGAAAGTTCTGCTAACAAGGAAGTTGATTGGACGGTCATTGATCCGCAGCTAGATTTTTGTAACCCAAACAGAGGTGCTGGAAAATATGCAATGAGGTGTTCAGACGACAACGACGACGAAGACGACGACGACAAAGGCGATGATGACGACGATGACAATTCTGATGAAAGCGATGAACCTGTTGATGGTGGTGATGATGACATTGATAATTCTGATGATGAAATTGATGAAGAACCTGTTAATGAAAATAATCGAGTTGATGATTGTGTAAATATAAGTGGTGATGATGTTGAAGATAACAAGGATGTAAACAATGACGATGATAACACTGTCAAACATGATGATGGAAAACATGATTGTGGTTCTGGGGAAAAAACAAGTTCTGATTGTGATTAACATACAGTGTGAATTGTTAAAGTAAAAGTGGTGTATGGAAAAGAAATGTTGTCCAGGACTACAGTGTGATGTCTAATCAGAAAACTTTAAAGAAAACACCCAGATTGCTCAATTCATCTGCTGGAGGAGAGAAAACGAAGTCCCACCGCTAAGAAACTGGTGATTTTAGTCATGTTTAATAAACACACTAATGTTTTTTTTCATTTAAATATCCAGTATGATATATACATATATTTATCGCATTATATTGCATTACGCATTTATATCGGTATTTGTTGGAGGGAAGTCTTAATATACAAGCAAGCAATTCTACACCGGTTCTATTGTGACTGGAGCAGCTGTTGTTCCCTGGAACTAGCCCCATGACCAGTACATCGGCATTTAAAAGTATGTGTAAATTATAATCTAATCATGTGACCGCCAATAATATAGTCCGGCACACAACTTTGCCGCTATCAAGTGAACAGGTCTTTAGTATTAAACAGCATTAAATAAATAAATAAATGGCATGAGTGAGGTGACTACAAGTTCTAATTAATCAGATCAATATCTTAAGCAGTAAGTAAAATATGCAAGGTAAGAATTGTGTAGGTAATTGTCTATTAAGATTAAGATATAATAATGTACTTGCAAGAGATCAGGGTTCACCCCTGGGTCGGGTCATACCAAAACTTCAGAAATCGTTCTTGTTGCTGCCTCACTTGGTGCTCACCACTGAGATGTGAGAGCAAGGAAACAGGATTGGTGGGCCTGGTGTCAGTATGATGTGACTGGGTGGGGAGTCATGCCTGGTGTCTGCGGCATGATGCTCCAGTGACGGCAGCACTTTGACGGCATGGAGCCGCCCTGCCACAAGGAGACACACACATATACATGTGTGCACTAAGGACTCCTTGTCGTCGTGTAACTCAAAAATTGTTGTAGGACGTAAAACCCCAAGCATACAAGCACAAGAAGTAAAATATACGAGAAAGAATTATATTGGTAGTTGTCTGCAAGCCATATTAAACGGTGTAGGTGTTTCATAGTGAAGAAAATGGAAGGAGAAAATAACTCAGGCTATTTGTACAACTTTATTAATTTTACACTAGGAAGAGCTACAGACAAACTGTAGTACGGACAGAAAAAAAATCATTTGATTTTATCTGCGCACTTTTAGGGATTTAATTTAAAGGACATTTTCATGTAGGTTTAAGTTTGGGCTGTTGACATGTATTGGCAGCTTAGCACATCAGGATGGATTGGTGGTGAAATATATTGTTGTACTGAGGTATAGGCAATGTACTGATGACGTACTGTATCATCCCACACCCAGTGTAATTGTTTTCCAATGACAATAAGATTAGTGACTTATGTTAATCTCGTCTACATGTTGATATGCTGGTACAGTGTGTACATGTGTCAAAAATGTATTTGTTTAATCCATATTTTTGATAACCCTTCTCCTGTCTGGGATTTTGACCCAAGGTATTACTTAAAATTAAATTAAAAAAAAAAAAAAGTTAACAAAACACCTGAAGGTTTGATACTTAAGAAGTATTTAGAACATTTTCTGTTATAAAATAAAATTACTTGTTTACCATCCCCATTCATCCCGTTGTTATCTGCTGCCCCCCTTTTTTTTTTCAGGCATTTGTTTTCGTAAGTAAAATGTTTGTGTTGGTGACAAACAGCATTTTCAGTGATTGTAAGAGCATAACAGACTCTTTTGATCCACAAAGGGTGGATTTTTTTTCGTATTCAAATGTCCAAACCTAGTGATGCCCAAGAGTCACACATTTCTTATATTTCTATGACAGTGTCTCTTTTTTTTAAAAATCTCCGAAAAAAAAAAAAAAAAAAAAAAATGAATAAACCAATTGACAAGTTTCAGTCATTGGTTCTTTTACCAGGGCTGAGTTTTGAGAGAGATAAGAGGATGATCCCCCCTACCCAATTAGATTTAAAATTTAATTAAAATTTAATGATATTTAAATTTTAATTAAAAAACAGCCTTCTGCCCAATTTTCATGAAGTTGATGATGGGAAACAATTAATTTTCTTACATGACCTTTAATATATATGTAGATCATTATCTCATAAAAAATTCTTCGCTGTATGGCTAGGAATGAAAATGTTCCAAGTGTCCTTCTAAACATATACTCATGCATGTGTGAATGGGTCATCTGTAATATTTGCAACAAGGACTCTCAGTTTACCAGAAAAGTATGTTTATGTATAAAATACAAAATATGTGAAGGCAACATACGTGCTATGTGTATTGATGTGAATGGTAGAAATACAATGTATTTATTGATGTTTCATGTCTGTAAATTAGTGTAATGTATATGAAAGAAATACATACCTTTTTTTTTTTTCAAAATACACAGTTTGTTTTTGCAAGCTCAGAGGTGGTGCTGTTTAATATTAAACAAGGTGTTCTGAATTATCTCCCTTTGTCTCTGGCATTATTATTCTCCAAGGATATGACGTGTGCTGTAGGAGAGCATTAGAAGAGGTATGAAAGGCTTGGATTTTTTTCTGTTATTATTATTTCCTCACTAGGCATGGTCATGGGTTTACCCAGGGCAGAGTCCTTGGTGTCCTCCCACAATGATGCTGACCACCATCGTATAAATGAAATACCATTGAAATAATTTACATCTGCGCTGTGGTGTTCGGAATGACAGCTACCAGTATGTGTACAGTACCGGTTGGTTTGGTTACTGGGTAAAGCAGAGTTGAAGAGGATTGGTGGACAGCATTGTGTTTTTCTAGACTGGATGCTTGGTTACTGGGTAAGGTTGAAAGAAATGGCATGTGTAAATTATTTGTTTACTTATATATTTTATTTATTTGATTGGTGTTTTAAGCCATACTCAAGAACAGTTCGCTTAAACACGCAAGCTCTCATCTACTCGCATCCTGTCTGGTCTCTCTAGAATTGCATATACTGTGACCAGGCACATATAACGACCATATAATGATGTGTAGTAGATGAGAGTTGCTGGCACTTATACGACGGCGGTCAGCATGATGGTGGGAGGAAACCCACGACCATCCCAGTTTGCTGGTAGCCCATTGTACTGCACTGATACACAAAACACTAAGACACGAAGGAGAAGGTCCCCATAGGAAATGAGCATTCAGTGACACAGGCTAGCACTCCTCACAGCACAGGTATCACTCTGTGATAAGGTCATCGATGTCAAGGTGATGAGGCAGGATGCAATGTCAGAAAATGAAAACGAAGTCTCTATCTCACATTTTGTTGATGAATGTTCAATTCATACTGTAAGCATTCTCATTGTCTAAAGTATGGACAACAGGATACCAACCCACACCTAAAGGAATTTTAATAATGAGTGATGACCGGATGTGTGGAGTGGTGGTCTCTTCCAGACTGGTTGGCTTGGTTACTAGATAAGACAGGGTTGAGGAGGACCCCTAAAGGAATTTTATTAATGAGTGATGACCGGATGTGTGGAGTGGTGGTCTCTTCCAGACTGGTTGGCTTGGTTACTAGATAAGACAGGGTTGAGGAGGACCCCTAAAGGAATTTTATTAATGAGTGATGACCGGATGTGTGGAGTGGTGGTCTCTTCCAGACTGGTTGGCTTGGTTACTAGATAAGACAGGGTTGAGGAGGACACACAAAGGAATTTTATTAATGAGTAATGACCGGATGTGTGGAGTGGTGGTCTCTTCCAGACCAGTTGGCTTGGTTACTAGATAAGACAGGCTTGAGGAGGACACACAAAGGAATTTTATTAATGAGTGATGACCGGATGTGTGGAGTGGTGGTCTCTTCCAGACTGGTTGGCTTGGTTACTAGATAAGACAGGCTTGAGGAGGACACACAAAGGAATTTTATTAATGAGTGATGACCGGATGTGTGGAGTGGTGGTCTCTTCCAGACTGGTTGGCTTGGTTACTAGATAAGAAAGACTTGAAGAGGACACACAAAGGAATTTGATTAAAAAGTGATGACTGGTTGGCTTGGTTACCAGTGGGTGTTGATTATGGGTGGACACCAGGACCATAGCGGTCAGGCGAAGCCTTAACAAACCCAATTGTGTCACACATGCTCCAAATATTCAACCTTGGCGGTGGTCGTCGTGTAGTTGCTGCAGCGACGCAAACTCAGCATAGAGAGCAGAGCGTGCACTGTAAGAAGTATGAAGTATGTGGTACATAGAGAGCAGACCGTGCGCTGCAAGAAGTATGCAGTATGTGGTACATAGAGAGCAGACCGTGCGCTGCAAGAAGTATGCAGGATGTGGTACATAGAGAGCAGAGCGTGCGCTGCAAGAAGTATGAAGTATGTGGTACATAGAGAGCAGACCGTGCGCTGCAAGAAGTATGCAGTATGTGGTACATAGAGAGCAGACCGTGCGCTGCAAGAAGTATGCAGTATGTGGTACATAGAGAGCAGAGCGTGCGCTGCAAGAAGTATGCAGTATGTGGTACATAGAGAGCAGAGCGTGCGCTGCAAGAAGTATGCAGTATGTGGTACATAGAGAGCAGACCGTGCGCTGCAAGAAGTGTGTGGTACATAGAGAGCAGACCGTGCGCTGCAAGAAGTATGAAGTATGTGGTACATAGAGAGCAGAGCGTGCGCTGCAAGAAGTGTGTGGTACATAGAGAGCAGACCGTGCGCTGCAAGAAGTATGAAGTATGTGGTACATAGAGAGCAGACCGTGCGCTGCAAGAAGTGTGTGGTACATAGAGAGCAGACCGTGCGCTGCAAGAAGTATGAAGTATGTGGTACATAGAGAGCAGAGCGTGCGCTGCAAGAAGTATGCAGTATGTGGTACATAGAGAGCAGACCATGCGCTGCAAGAAGTATGCAGTATGTGGTACATAGAGAGCAGAGCGTGTGCTGCAAGAAGTATGCAGTATGTGGTACATGGAGAGCAGAGCGTGTGCTGCAAGAAGTGTGTGGTACATAGAGAGCAGAGCGTGCGCTGCAAGAAGTATGTGGTACTTCTGAGCACAAGACTGTCAGTATGGTTGCATGGAAACTCTCATTATCAGATTAGCAAAGACATGATTTGTCCTTGAAACTGTGTGAAAACAAAAATGTCCAGAGGCGAACATAATTTACAGGCAACACAAAGGTTGGAGCTTTATTGCTGTCAAAGTGTGTATATATATATTTATATCTTGTATATATATATTTATAAGTATGATAAAAAAGTAAACATACCATTAATGTTCATAATACTGATCAGACACACCCTGCATAAACTGTAAAATGTATTTATGAGAGTATAAAACAAACAGTCAAATGTAATGAAAATCTCTGGTTACATTAACAAAAAAATATACATACAAAATGATGTACTCAATTAGCAAACATAGCAAAGGCATTAACAGAACTGAACCCTAAAGATCACCTTCACAAAATCCAAATTCTCATTATCCCACGAAAAAATGCATTTATGAACTTTGGCAAAAGAGAGTTTTGATCTATATTAATTTGATAATAAATTTCTCTATGTCTCCAATCACATAAAATTTTAGCATGCATTAATTCATCCAAAACAAATCATCAAATCAACAAGATTTAAGTAATATTCAGGACAATTGTCTTATTAGACTGTTAATATCAGAAACTTTATGCACATTTTCATTGCCTTGTATCAAAAAAGTTTGCTTTAATGCCAAAAACATTGATTTTTTAAACACAGAAACCTGACTGATTTATGTTAACAGAGAAAGGAGCTTGATTTTCTAAAGAGAGGCGCTTTATTTCCTAAAAAGAGAATCTTGATTTGTAGCTAAACAGAGAAACTTGATTTCATAAATACACAAGCTTGGTTTCATAAACACAGAAACTTGGTTTGATAAACACAGAAACTTGGTTTGATTTGTTAACAACCGGACATAGGAACATGATTTCCTAAATTAAGGAACTTCATTTCTTAAACAGAGACACTTGATTTCTTAAACAGGGCCAAAATTCAGTGTAGTATCGACGTATTTAGTAAACAAGATTCTCATTGGTACTTAGGTCTCCTGTCAGATGAGTGTGCAAACTTGATCTAATTCTAGTAATATTGAGAACAAACCATAACACATACACGAAGCCAGAATTGTAGAGTCAGTCAGAGGTGCTCTGGAACTGATTCCACACAGCAATTCTGTACTTAAAGCTCAACTAAAATTAAACCTTCTTGAAATGGAGGGTGCCCGTATCTCATGTCGATGTACAAGTGACACAAATTTCAAAACCTTTCCAAATTAAATAAGTTGTACAATCGACTCTAAAGGTTTTGACTTAAGTCAAAAATTGCCTTGTGGAATCGGCTCCTGGTGACAGGAACAAACTTAGCATGACGTGTCAGATTATTTGACAAAGTCAAGAAGATTGACGAAGTGCAGTCATTGGAATCAGATGCTCAATACTGGGGTATAAGAGAACCGGAGCATTATTACAGGGGAATTCACAGGTCATAATATCTGAGCCTTTACTTCTTGGCCACAACTTTCCTTGGTAGTGGTACGGCCAGTTCTTCCACTCGGGGGGTGGGGTGCGCGTGTCGTGCCGCGAAGGTCACCTTGTAGGGATCGTAGTCGTCTTTGAACAGGCTGCGGCTTCTTGGCCTGGCCAGCTGCTGGAGGCGCAGGGACGCGATGGCCTTCATCGCCGACTCAGACACAGGCCACTGAATACGCTTCTCTTCCTGGTAGCTGGGGTGAAGTTTCTTGGACTCCGCCAGCTGCTCCACTCTGCTGGAGGCGGTCGCCTTGAGAGCGGCAGACGACACGCTTTCTGTCGGGTCACGCACGGTTGCCAGGTCAGACTTCTGTCGGGGTATGGCCAGGGCGTCCAGTCTTGCAGTCGAGGTGGCACGAGAAGCCCCTGGGGTAACCACGGTGTAGGGCGACCTCTCGGCCTTGTAGAGGGGGCTGAGGGGTTTAGGCTGGCTCAGGCTCTCTGTTCTGGCCGAGGGAGAACTGTTCTGGGCAGCCGACGACACCAGCCAGATTGGGGTGGGTCTAAGAAATGATGATAAACAAAAAAAACGTTATCTAAAAACATTACACTTTTTAAATCGTTTCACATTTGGCATATGCATTCAGGCAAAATACTGTGAATGACCTAAAAATTCGTCCAAAAAAGTCCATTTTTAGAGATACATGTAATAATATGTCATAAAATTCTATATTTGGTGCTGAAACATACATTTTTCCAATAGGATATCATCTTAGCTTCCAAACAAACATTAAAACACCATCCCAAAATCAACAGAACTACCAGAATCAGGAAAAATGAGCAACTCGGTCATGGATGAAGGGTTAGGTCATTTAGGATAAATTAGGTCATTTAGGATAAATTAGATTCCAAACTGCCAACAAGCTATGAACAATGAATGTGAAGACAAAGATTTAGATTGCTAATATCTCAAACTTTGACCACGCACATTTTTACTGTTTTGTTTCAAAACAATTGTTCGAATGACAAAAAAAGGAAAAAGAAAAAGATTTCTAACCTCAGTTTATAAATCCAAATGTTCAAGAAACTGTTTTATCTATAGTGTACTCTAATTCTACCAATTTTGGGCACAGATATTAGTACTGCTGCTAGCTAAAAACAACATATCTCTCCCAAATTTTCAGAAAAGTGCAGGTGTCAATATGTTGTTCAGTGGAGAGACTAACTATCTGAGGAAAAGGAAACTATGTATTTCTGTTACAATTACGTGTATATTGGCTAAAACTGGCAGACCAAATGTACCAAACATCAAAAGTACTAGTGTACTTTCTTTCCCACTTCTAACTACCACTTTCAGAAATGACATGTCAGCTGTCAAATGTAATGCAAAATATGCAAAAACATTTCTTACCTGTCCCCTTTGTAATGTTTGTTCAAATCTTTAGACCTGGAAAGTTCTTGGACCCTAACAGAGGCAACTGGAAAGACAGAAGAATTAAAAATTATGGAAAAAAAAATTTTAAACTGCCAACTGGAGTACTACGTAGGTAAAGAACTGGCACAGGTAATTTACCCATAGTTTCTTTAATCTTTATCATGTTTACATGTATATACTGTGCCTAGATGCTGTCCAATTAAAGACCAAGGTATAACAGAAGGAATAAAAGATATGGAGCTTTTAAAACAATTAATATCTTAATGACAGAACTTGGCAGACTGAGGTTCAGAACCTAAAGCTTTGTCCATCATGACAGAGCGAATAACACACGACGTCATCAGGTTTGGAGCTGATAAACACACACCAAAGCCGGTCTCCAAATATTGCCGGCGTAAAAACCAATAAAAAACCAACTTGAATATATCACAAAAGGGGGCATAACCCTATAATGTTTAAAGCAAATTAACACAACTCAATTTCAAAAGGCTTCTCCTCTCCTGGTAGAGATCAAAAAAAAAGGTGAGCCAAGTTAAAACTTTTTCTGAAGCCATTGTGTGGATGCGCTATCAAGCTTTAACCTTTTCGTACATTGCAAGATGTAAGATTCAACCATATTCTGATGGCATTATTCAGTGGAAATCGATAAAAATCAACTTAGTCTTGTTCCTGAAATCCAATTAATAAGGTACAAAATTGCACTGACAGTTGCATGTTTTCATGCGAATTGGTTCAGGAATAAGGATTATGGTAAAACCAAATAGTTTATGGACAGATGGAGAGATAATGCCATAATACATGGACAACCTGCAATACGAGTGCAGTATAAAAGATCTTTCAGCCAAAACTAGTCTCACAGATATATCTCTATCATGTTAAAGGTCATCATTTTGTATGGTAGTCTTTGCTTGTGACATCATTCCAATTTCAATTTGCATTTTACCTTTTGGTTGGTCAATTTCCCATTTACATGCCAAGAATTTTGCAATCTTTCACAAAAATTAATTAACAGATACACATAGGTATTGAATAAGAATAATGTACATGTACTATATAATTTTAAAGACAACAGAAATACCCTACTATTTTTACCAATATTCGTACCATTTAAAGCAACAAATTACATTTCTTTTCCATTTTTTTTTTTTCAGAAAAGTAAAGATATGGATATGTGTAGTTCATTAAATACCCTACTATTTTTACCAATATTCGTACCATTTAAAGCAACAAATTACATTTCTTTTCCATTTTTTTTTTTTCAGAAAAGTAAAGATATGGATATGTGTAGTTCATTAAATACCCTACTATTTTTACCAATATTCGTACCATTTAAAGCAACAATTTACATTTCTTTTCCATTTTTTTTTTTTCAGAAAAGTAAAGATATGGATATGTGTTGTTCATTAGATGGACTGACCATCTGTGAGAAGAAAAGAAACTGCTTATCCCAATTCCAAATTTACAAGAATTCGGGTACCTTCATTTCATTAGTGTAAGCAAACCGAATAAATACTCTTCATATAAAGTTTTAGCTGAAAAACAAAGTCCATTCTTTTGCTTCGTTTGATTGATAAAAGTTTCCGAAAGTTTAATTTAGAACTTATATTTACTTAACACGCTGAAATTATCAATCATTAAACACATACATCATTGCATTCCTATGAAAACAATGTGTTCAAGACTTCATAACTGTATACAGGTATATGTACATCTGTTTGGTCAAGGATTGTAATTCGTGTATTATAGGCACAGAGAAAAAGTGTTTCCAGTCACGACGAATGCAGATTATCTGATTTCAAATTTGCCCACACGTGAAGACTACAGTTTCAAAATCTTATGAACCATGCTTTGAAATTGCCAATTTCTATTCTGCTGGACAAATTTCTCAAGGAGCCTAGTGTTTTCAAACTCCCCCACCCCTGGGTCATCAAGTACCTGCTTGTGACTTGAAATAGATGTCAACAATTTCCCGATGTTTAAATGCTGCCCTCATATTATCAGTCTGATCTTCGGAATTAGCTGAAGAAGAGACATACATTTTTCCTGTTATGATTAACTATGATTCTTTGGTAACTAAACTGAAAGCGAGGTAAATATTGAGTGTTCCAGACCAACAACAAGATATGTTATGCCATAACAAATTCTGTTACCTTCTCATCAGTGAACATTTCAGATCAAGAACGTAATTCATGTCATGAATTATCCCTTTGAAACTACTTGTAAATGATATAAAATTTCGACCATGACTCAATGTTACTAATCTGGCCAATTTCTGAAGGTTCTGTAATTGATCTAAGAAAGCTGTTTGGTTGTTTGTCCTGGCAGTGGGATGACATACTAACAGAAAAATGTCAGTTTCACACTCAACACTACAGTCCTATCTCATGACATTCATTGCCTTTAAAAATGCACTCTTTTGGTTGAAATCTTAGGTAATTTACAGTAATTAGCACACAGAACAGACTGATGTTCCTGTAAAAGATTACAGCAAACAAAGGTTTAGGTAAATTGGGTACAATTTGGTCAGTGAAACGCTCACAAGGGTTATAGTGTGTCTCCTTTCAGTTTGTATTATCCCTTCAGGTAGACCTACATTTTATTATTACATACAAGTTCAGTGCAAGCATCTCGTGGTAAATCAAGTGAATGCTTACCACATGTCGTAGTACCCCCTGATGCTGCTGATGGCACATAATCCACCCAATACACTGACCGCCTGCAAATGAAATGTCCGAAGTTAAAAAATTGTCCACACAGTATCGATCGGCAATGATGGAACTTGACATCACATGAGCTGATACAATATGATACAGGTGATACTATATCCCAAAAGTCACTGATGAAATTTACTAATGTTTGTTTTTTGTTTTTCTGTGTTTTTTTTGTTTTTGTTTTTGGTTGTTTTTCTTTCTTTTTTTTTTTTTTTTCACCTTAAATGAAAATTCATTTCCATAAATATTATACTTCAGTTTTTGAAGAAAACATATACTGTGTGTTCAGCTTGATATTTAGAATTTAACTTGATCCAGGTTTACTTATATCCTTTATAATACTTACTGCCAGTTTGATATTAAACTAGGATTTCGACTGAAGGTGGCCCGGCAATATCGTGAAACAGCACCTCGCAAGAAATGTATTGATTAGCTAGCTCTGTCATAATACCCTGTGCAAGGATTACAAGGGGGGTACAGGGAAGCCAAATCTGTTGGGAATAAAATCACTCTGAAGTTTCTGATACATTGCTATACCTTGTTTTTCCACTGATCAGTGTCTATATATTAGTTGCTTTATAGTACCTTAACACATGCATCACCTATTCAAATTCCATGTTAAAATCATGTGTGGGGTCCTGTTTCATGAGTTATATATAGAGTGTTGGCTTTGCTGACTTTCTGTACATTAGTCCCCTTATAGTACCCTGAGATCTCAAACACCCATTCATATCTCATGTTAAAATCATGTGTGGGGTCCTATTTCATGAGTAATATATAGCGTGTTGGCATTGCAGACTTTCTGCACATTAGTCCCCTTATAGTACCCTGAGATCTCAAACACCCATTCATATCTCATGTTAAAATCATGTGTGGGGTGCTATTTCATGAGTAATAAAATGTACTTCTTTTGGGGATATGAGGGCAAGAAAAAAGAATAGTTTTTCAAGGGCCCACAAAAGAAACATGCGTATTTGTGTACAATAGGGGTGCTATTTCATGACTAATATATAGTACGCTCCCAGAGAGCAGAAACTGCATTTATTTAGCCACTTTTCCATTGTGAATTGTGTCAGCCGAATTATGAGCTTCCCCAACTAGATGACTTCGGCAAAGGGGTGTGTCCGACGGAGCATTCTGTGGGGAGTGGGGGGAATGGGGGGTAGGGGGAAATGAGGTCAGCCACTCTTCCAATGTGGGCTGTGTCAGCCGAATTACGGGCTTCTCCACTTGGGAGCATACTATATATATATTAGTTGTGAAATAGCATCCCACTTGTACACAAATACACAAGTTTCTTTTGTGTGTCCTTGAAAAACTATCCACGTCCCTTTTTCGTGTCCTCACATCCCCAAACGAAGTCCCTTTTGATGAATAATTGCAGATTCTGGGAGCATACTATATATTAGTCCTAAAATAGCACTCCACTTGTACACAAATACGCATGTTCCTTTTGTGTGCTCCTGAAAAACTATCCACATCCCTTTTTAGTGTCCTCATATCCCCAAAAGAAGTACCTAAATTATTACTCTTGAAATCGCACCCCACAGGATTTTAACATGAGATATGAATGGGTGTTTGATGTCTTGGGGTACTATAAGGGGACTAATATATAGACAGTCCGCAATGCCAACACTCTATATATTACTCAAGAAACAGCACCCCACACATGATTTTAACATGGGATATGAATGGGTGTTTGAGGTCTCACGGTACTATAAGGGGACTGGGGGCCTTCATGGCTCAGCCAGTTAGCCCGCTATCGCAGCACAATGACCCAAAGTCTCCCACCAATATGGTCACTGTGAGTTCAAGTCCAGCTCATGCTGGCTTCCTCTCTGGCCATACATGGGAAGGTCTGCCAGCACACCTGAGGATGGTCGTGGGTTTCCCCCAGGCTCTGCCCGGTTTCCTCCCACCACAATGCTGGCCGCCGTCGTATAAGTGAAATATTCTTGAGTAAGGCATAAAACATCAATCAAATAAAATAAATAAATATAAGAGGACTAATATATAGACAGTCTGCAATGCCAAGACTCTATATATTACTCATGAAGTGGCACAACACAGTGAATTTTAACACCGAATGTGAATGGGTGTTGCAGGCCTTGGGGTACTATAAGGCAACCAATATACAGACACTATCGGACAAAGAAGGTATAGCAATGCTACAAGAAACTTCAGACTGATTTTATTCCCAACAGGCTTGGCTTCCCTGTACCCACCCTAGTGATGCTCGCGTAGGTTATTATGACAGAGCTAGCTAATCGATATATTTCTTGTGGGGTACTATTTCACAACATTGCCTGTGGCCCTAGGGCTACAATCATAGGGATAGATGGTCTTTTCGAACTTTTTTAACAAACAGTGCCTCTGCCATGAGCTGTCTTTAACTTTAACGCCGCATCCGCAATATCTCAGCCATATCGTGGCGACAAAGGTTATTTGATCTGATGACGTACTCTGTACTGTACAGTCCATTTATTCAAGGATTAATTATCGTAGTAAATCAATCTTAAAATTAAAAACCTGCAGATGGTCGTGGTTGCTCTGGAGCAGAAAACAATTGCTGTTGTTGTTGTTGTAGCTACTAACTTGGGACTGCGAGAGTATAACCATGATGACTTACCGATCCGCCGTGAAGCCAGCAGGTACAGGCTTCGGTCGAGCAAGGACGTCGATCCTATTTTCATTTGTTGTGGACATTTTTCAGTTCAGCCGGACCAGGGATTTCTCTCAGTGAGGACAAAAACAAAAAACTGAGAAATACTTAAAGTCTAACCGAGAAAGTCTGATCGGACACTGCCGCCAGCCGCCTCCGCCATGTTTGTCTCTTGCACGCGGTGTCCTTGGTTACCGCCATGACGACCATACTCGTCTCTGATTGGAAAGGTAAACTGGCTTTCTTGTCAGTCAGTTAAATTTATTTTTCTTTTTCCACAAAAGGTTTTCGGCAAAATCAAATACGCTAAGAGTTGTAACTAAAATAAGTCTTAAATTTGCACACGGTGTACATTTAATGTAAGGGAGGAAACCAGGTAACAAATACTGCCCTAGAAAAGTTGACAAGACAAAATTGACGAAGCATTGATTCCATCTCGGCCGGCGTACATGTACTTAAACAGAAAAAAGAAAAAAACAAAACAAAACAATAATAACGAAGAGCACTACAACTGTTCGATTACCAGACAAATTTATTGTTGTCTGACATACATAACAAACATGGTAAACATCAAATATGAGAAAATAAACAAACGCTAGCCTATAAACATGATAAACACTGAAATACACATGCATTCAACTATTACTAATAATATCACATGAATGCAAAATTCTAGTCAACTATTTCAGCAATGTCTTGGAATCCAAAACACAACCATCAAATGAGTATATTTACTGATCTTATAATGTTATGACAATATAATTAACATATAGTGCAATTAATGTAAGGCATCTTTGTATTACCCAAAATACAGCACACAAAAACATAAACAACGATCTTCATGTATATATATATATACTATATGTGCACGTCATGCCATTTAATACTTCCAGAGTCTTAAGTATAGTGACTGCATGATTATAGCGAAAGTAAAATATTTCACAACATATCTTACCTTGGAGATGATATAGATGCAGGTAGCTCCGAAGCTCTTACCCTCATTACCTTCAGAGCATATGCTCTAAATGTAACGAGTGCTACCTGGAGCTAAACTTGATACAGAAAATTTTATGATTTTTTTTTGTTTTTTTTTTAATATACGTATGAAGATTTTTGTATGTCTTATATATAAGTACATAAATAATATTTGTATATACACACAAGTGACCTGCATAACTTATGCTGTAATTCATGCAAATTAGCAGCACCAGCCAGAGATACATGAAATGAGAGAGATACAAGGAAGCAATTAGCAGTGCTAAAATTTCATAACAGCTGCAAAATCCAACAACTGGTCAAGCCTAAGCTTTCGTCTCAACTTGTTATTTAACTCTTTCGCTAAGGAAAATTTAACTCTCTGTCATGCGGAATTCTTCTGGAACTTTAGAATACAAATTGACCAATCAAAACTGACTTTAACGTAGCAACAACCATGCATTTGCAAGGCATTCAACAACGGTAACTAACCGAGCCGACGAGAGCACCATGTTGGCTTGCCATGCCAGTGGGCATCGAAGTTGTGCTGCCGTGAAAGGCGAGTCGTGGCAAAGGAATCAATGTCAAAATACTGATTGAATGAGTGAGCAACTTTAACACAGAGGCAGTTAATCACAGGTAATACGTGAATCGATCCAGTGAGACAAATCAATTAAGTCAAGGTCTATGCAGCTGATCTACAGCTTACCAGTGAGCACTCGAACTGTGACAAAAATGGAGACTTTCACCCATGATCTTGTACCATCTTAAACTGTTAGCCAGTCAATATTAATTCTGCTGGCCTTAATTACATTAATGTAAATACTAATAAATACTAATGCCAGCAGTTGGTTTTGAACTTGCAATTCTTGGACGTACCATATGATGACATTACAAAACTACCGTTATACATGTATTTTATTAATTAATTCAATTAACAGAAATAGGCTTATCAAAGATATTCAATCACATAATAAAGCAGATTATTCTATAAGAATGCCCCAAATCATATGGCGTAAGACCACAAGATTGAATGAATGTGATCGACTCACAACCAATAACAATATCAAAATATCTCAGCTGGAAATACCAGAACAAACTTCACCTTAATACACTTGATTTGGAACCTTCTTGTCTTTATCAATTCAAATGTGCTCTACATTGTCAATGAGTAAACTAATGCACTCTTTATGTCATACATTCTGTTTTATGTACAAGTGGCACTGTATGTTCGTGTCGTTAAAGGCTGTGTCAAAGTGCACAAAACACTATTATCAACAAGTAGTTCCATGATGCATATTGTAGCCTAAAACAAATGATGTTACCTCTTTGTAGCCTGACACAAATGATGCTACCACATATTAGCCTGACACAAATGATGCTACCACAGAGTAGCCTAACACAAATGATGCTACCACATAGTAGCCTAACACAAATGATGCTATCACATAGTAGCCTGGCACAAATGATGCTACCACATAGTAGCATAACACAAATGACGCTACCACATAGTAGCCTAACACAAATGATGCTATCACATAGTAGCCTGGCACAAATGATGCTACCACATAGTAGCCTAACACAAATGATGCTACCACATAGTACTAACACAAATGATGCTACCACACAGTAGCCTAACACAAATGATGCTATCACATAGTAGCCTAACACAAATGATGCTACCACATAGTACCCTAACACAAATGATGCTACCACATAGTAGCCTAACACAAATGATGCTACCACATAGTAACCTAACACAAATGATGCTACCACATAGTAGCCTAACACAAATGATGCTACCACATAGTAGCCTAACACAAATGATGCTATCACATAGTAGCCTAACACAAATGATGCTACCACATAGTAGCCTAACACAAATGATGCTATCACATAGTAGCCTAACACAAATGATGCTACCACATAGTAGCCTAACACAAATGATGCTACCACATAGTAGCCTAACACAAATGATGCTACCACATAGTAGCCTAACACAAATGATGCTACCACATAGTAGCCTAACACAAATGATGCTACCACATAGTAGCCTAACACAAATGATGCTACATTGCCTAACAACACTTTTTAAAGTGCCACTTTGGTCAGAATAGAAATTGCGTGGAAAAATTACAAGGATATAAAAGAAATCATATGGAGAAAGCCTAACACCATGTTTCAAATGGAGTTTGATGAATAACACTATTTAACCCATATAACTGAAGATTCCTTGAAAAACAAAATCTTCGGCTGTGTCCGTAAAATTTTCCTGATGTGACGTGATAAAATGCCCTGTATGACGTCGAATTAGGCAGATGTGACGTTGAGTAAGGCAATTATGGTGGGGTGGCTTTAAGAGCGTTTGAAAGGGCAGCGTCATGTGTATACACGTCAGCGATTCATGACGTCATGTGTTTGTGGTTGTTGTCACACCAAGCAAAGTGGAAACGACAAAAATATTTTGTTTCCGTATACTCTGACTAAACGTACAATATCAGTTTTAAATGGCCGCAATATTTTCACAATTTAGGAAAGCAGTTCAGACTATCGCAGTCTTTATCAATTCAGCTTGTTTTCAAGACACAGATGTTTTTACACCAAAGTAGCTTTTTCAGTACCATTCACTTAACCTATGTATCCTAATCATGGTGCATACATCTTTACAATGTAAGTAAATAGGCGTACATGTATCAGTCAAATAAGTGTAGCAAAATATCTCACATTATCGAAATGTTGAGGTATTTCAGCAAGGGTTCCAGTACAATGGGATCATTTTGCCTACCAGTGCAACATAGAACTTTATTTGATAACGCCTCTGATTTGTGTTTTATGCATTTTTCTAAATAATATTTCATATACAACCCCCATAGTGACCTTTATTGGTCAAACAGGGAAACAAGAAATTTCCCAAAGTCACCAAGTACTGCAGGGAAAACAATATTACCATTTACTGACATTAATCATGTTAGTAAACACCTGCAGGTATTCAGTGGAACATTAAATAATTGCAAATTAAAGTAAACACAAATGTTACATACTCTCATGACTATAACAAATTTAATCCCACTGTCCAATTATCATGTAATATTAATGTACACTTTAATTTAGCAAGATTTGATTTATTTATTTATTTGATTGGTGTTTTACGCCGTACTCAATAATATTTCACTTATCATTATGGTGGGACGAACTGAGCAGAGCCTGGGGGAAACCCACGACCATCCGCAGGTTGCTGGCGGGCCTTACCATATACAGCCAGAGAGGAAGCCAGCATGAGCTGGACTCGAACTCACAGCGACTGGCAAGATTTGAATCTGGGTCAGTACAAAAGCCATATCTTTTAATTTAAGCTGTAAACCATTCCTCTAAACCCAGGATTTTTTAATCCTTTACGGCTTAACTTCACTGAGCATTCACTCTAAACCATACTGTAAATGAACCTAGCCTCTGATAGTTACCGCTATTTATGAGAGATATTTACAGTGCATGACTACAAAAACATAATGCAATAATGCTGTTTTTTGATTACCCAATATAACTTTATATGCAGACCAATTGTTATAGATGACTTGCTCTGGCGGCCATGTTGGATTTGTAACTGAAGAACTTCCGAGATCTCTTCTGACGCCCATTCAACAAACTCAATCATTATGAGTAACTTCTGTCAAACGTAATTGCCACGACGACACACACTGTATAGACACATTGCCATAGTCGTTAAGTTTGATGAAAAGTTTCACTCTCTTTGTAAATTAACCGAGTGCCTAGAGGATGCCTCTCACCCCACAGGCGTGCATGGACAGAGGTTCAGCCTGAGTGCAAATCATCTATAGTGTATAAAATCTGACCACCAAATGGAGATTAATGACTATTTATGGGTTGTATACAGAACATACAGTGAATAATTGGTGAGTCAGGAGATCCAGTCAAATACATACATGATCATAAGAAAAAAATACAAAAAAAACAAAAAAAAAACAGTACCTGCTGTAGCTATTACTATTATACATGAAAATGTTCACCAATTTTGTAGGAAACTGTACAATGGCATGGAGAAGTTTATCCACACCTACTACGAACATTACATACACTGTTTTGCATATTTTGCTACATCATGCATACATATATATATCTTTAAGATTTCAAGGCAACTTTGACTCACCGTGTCAGCATTCAATGTCTCGGCGCTCAAGATTTCATGTCGTCTTACATGAATTACAAAATGAGGGTATACCATGAATATTGGTATGCCGGAAAGTCTGTCTCAGTTCTTCAAGTCTAATTATGATTATGCATGTTAAAAAGAATACTTTTAAACCTACAAATCAGAAGTAGATTTTGATCACTTCAGTATTGTAACCCTAACAGAAAAAAACTCATTGTACAGCACATGTATAATGTATAGTACAATCTTACCATCATATTAAGAGGTACACACAATCCAAACCTGTTAGATAATGCAAATGAACAGTCCCGACACACATTCACCACACCTTCAAATAAAGTCAACTTCAAAAGTATCTCGAGTATTACATCGAATTTTCAAAGTATCCTTATTCCTTGATCTTTTCGCATCTGGAACAAACGTTTTTAGTGGGATTTCTGCCTCTTTTTAATTTTATATTCGAGGCAAAACTGCATTGGCAGGCTTGGTCAATTTCAGTGTATCACAGAATATGCCTGAATAAACATTATGCAAACGTGAAAAAGCTGATCAATTCCAGTATTTCATCAAAGAAGGGGTATTACTTTAATGTTTGTAGATTTCCATCATGATTGTTTACGTGTACTTCAACAAAGTACAGCCCCAGAAACAAGAACAGAGGCCACTTTCACAAAACTTCTTTAAGTAATTAAACTTCGTTAACTTTTTTCATAACACACTCTTTCTAGGATGTAGTGTCACAAGGCGACTTCATTTATAAGAACTGATTTTTGATATCTTGTGAGATATGTGAAAGACACTCCATTGAGCAGGGATGACTCAGTGTGTCATCCCAATGTTCCAACACAGGAATCCCGGATCTGGTTGTATAAGCCATGTAGTATAGAATCATCCAAAACAGCTCAGCACACAGCCCTGCCTTAACCAAAGTCATCGTCCATCCTTGTCTTTCGACCAATCAGTGCACAGTTGTTCAAGAACATGCCAATAAGCAGAGCTTACACCTCTTCCGATTTTCTTTTCTGGGTGCATGAACACAATAATCCGCTCAGTTTTGTTTAGGATAATAGATAAAGTCCAGTTTTTACCTTATGCACAACATTTTCAGCCTATGATCGTTTTCGTTTTTCAGTGTTTAGGATACCATACAGTCTTATGCCTTCTGTTCATGACCACCTTACATTTTCAGTCCTTGAGATAATAACACTTTACAGTCTTATACCTTCTGTTCATAACCACTGTACATTTTTAATCCTTTGGATACTGACACCTGACAGCCTTACACCTTCTGTTCATGACCACTGTACATTTTCAGTCCTTCTGTTCATGACCACCGTACATTTTCAGTCCTTGGGATCTTGATACCTTACAGCCTTATACCTTCTTGTCATGACCGTTATAGTTTTCCAATTAGTAGCATCCTGGCACTCTGTACAGGCTAATATTTCAGTTAAGGATGACTTCGTTTTTCAGTCCTTAGGAAGTTAACACTGGACAGTCGAATGTTCAGTATAGGATCAGGTCGGGATAACTTTTCGGTTTTCAGTCCTTTGGGTCTTGACATTCCTTACAGTCTAACATTTCATCGACAAACTCCTCAATTTGCAGCGTTGACTCTGTTATACCGTACTTCTTCTGGACCATGGCAGCCGCCTGTTTTAACACAACATGAGGATCTCTGCCTCTTTCTGCAAAAAGAGAATAAAACAAAAAGGACAGATTACAGAGAATTACCATGAGTGGGTCCCTCAACTGTTGCTGGCCTCAAATCACGAAGCTGTTTCAGAGCAGACTTGTAATGGGTCGAACTCAGTGTGAACTTGTGGTTATTATTTCTGAACATATACTTGATATCTAACACTAATATTCCAGAATGCTATAAAAGGGAGAAACCATGCAGTCTAACTTACCCACGGCAATATGGGCTGACAAAGCTGTTTTGGATATAGTAAGTGACCATACCCTCAAGTTGTGCACTTCTTTCACGCCTTGGATTGTATAAAATGACTCTTTCACATCACTAAAACTCATTCCCTTGGGTGTTCCTGTAATTGTTAAATAAAATTATTACTTTTTCCTTTTTTTTAATTTTGTTTTTTTTTTTAACACTACAGATATCACAGAACCTGAAAAGCCTGCCTAAGGCTAATAGCACGCAGGCCAGGTTATAGTAAATTCCAGAAAATCTAATCAACAACTACATGTTATTTATACATTCATTTGGATGTTTATAAAATTTCACTTTCAAGACAAAGCAGATTTCACTTTCATTTTCATGTTTATATGGTTTCACTTTGAGTTGACTTTCAAGTTAGATTTCACTTTCACTTTCATGTTTCGTTACACTTTCACTTTCACTGACCTTCCATGAGCACCCTAAGAATGTCCCTGAGGATAGTGACTGTTGTAACCAACACAAAGGCAGAGAAGACAAATGTACAGATTGGGTCTGCCATCTTCCATGTAGGCTGTTGAAAAAGACAACAGACTGATTTATTTATTTGATTGGTGTTTTATGCCATACTCAACAATATTTCACTTATACTATGTCGGCCAGCATCATGGTGGGAGGAAACCGAGCAGAGCCCTGGGGAAACCCACAACCATCCATAGGTTGCTGGCAGATCTTCCAACGTACGGCCGGAGAGGAAGCCAGCATGAACTATTCCTTCCCACATACGGCCAGAGAGGAAGCCAGCATGAACTAGTCTTCCTTACCACGTATTTATATTTACTATATATTTACCTGATTGGGCTTTCACTCTCTAATCATTCACTTTCGCAGTCATGGCCAGCAACACAGTGAGAAGAAACCGGGCAAACATATCTATATATTTACCTGATTGGGCTTTTACGCCCTAATCATTCACTTTTACAGTCATGGCCAGCAACATAGTGAGAAGAAACCGGGCAGATGTATCTATATATTTACCTGATTGGGGTTTTATGCCCTCACCATTCACTTTTACAGTCATGGCCAGCAACACAGTGAGACGAAACCGGGCAAACATATCTATATATTTACCTGATTGGGCTTTTATGTCTTAATCATTCACTTTTACGGTCATGGCCAGCAACATAGTGAGACGAAACCGGGCAGATGTGTCTATATATTTACCTGATTGGGCTTTTACGCCCTAATCATTCACTTTTACAGTCATGGCCAGCAACATAGTGAGACGAAACCGGGCAGATGTATCTATATATTTACCTGTTTGGGCTTTTACGCCCTAATCATTCACTTTTACAGTCATGGCCAGCAACATAGTGCGACGAAACCGGGCAGATGTGTCTATATATTTACCTGATTGGGCTTTTATGTCTTAATCATTCACTTTTACGGTCATGGCCAGCAACATAGTGAGACGAAACCGGGCAGATGTGTCTATATATTTACCTGATTGGGCTTTTACGCCCTAATCATTCACTTTTACAGTCATGGCCAGCAACATAGTGAGACGAAACCGGGCAGATGTGTCTATATATTTACCTGATTGGGCTTTTACGCCCTAATCATTCACTTTTACAGTCATGGCCAGCAACATAGTGAGACGAAACCGGGCAGATGTATCTATATATTTACCTGATTGGGCTTTTACGCCCTCACCATTCACTTTTACAGTCATGGCCAGCAACATAGTGAGACGAAACCGGGCAGATGTATCTATATATTTACCTGATTGGGGTTTTATGTCTTAATCATTCACTTTTACGGTCATGGCCAGCAACATAGTGAGACGAAACCGGGCAGATGTGTCTATATATTTACCTGATTGGGCTTTTACGTCCTATTCATTCACTTTCACGGTCATGGCCGGCAACATAGTGAGACGAAACTGGGCAGAGCCCAGGGGAAACCCATGAGCCATAAGTTTAGAATATACACGGTGCTGTAAGGTTGTATTCGTCCATATGTGTACTGTATATCACTCTAAGTTTGGCGTGTTAAAATGAATTGTCAGGTAGCTAAAGTGATGCTTTTGATGCTAACACTGAATTTGTCTTATATTTACTTATTTTTCTGATTGGTGTTTTGCGCCGTTTTCAAGATTATTTAACTTAGACGACGGCAGCCAGCATTATGGTGGGAGGAAACCGGGCAGAGCCCGGGGAAAACCCACGACCATCCGCAGGTTGCTGCCAAACCTTCCCACGTACGATCTTTTTGGAAAAAAAATGAATCCAACTTAAATTCCCTCATTCGGCAAAAAAAATTCTTAAAACTCGTTGGTCGATGAATCAATCAGAATCAAGCACATTATGACACTTAAAAAAAGTCAAACTTCATGTGAAATACAGTCGGACTGTACATGGTACCTCTACACTGTACAAATACACGTATGAATATTCACAAACTTGAAAACTGACCTTATAAAATATAATAAATGAAGCTACAAGAACGCCTATGCTCTGTATCAGGTCCCCCAAGACGTGGATAAATGCTGCACGGACGTTGACATTCGTCTTGTGTTTTACTTTCGAGAGATCAGTGGTCTGTACGCCATTCTCCACACTGTGGCTGTCTCCGTCATAGTACTCTCCTGAGCTGTGGGAGTGCTCCCCAGAGCTATGGGAGTGGCCGTGTCCGTGAGCGTGCTGGTGTAAAGTCAGACCCATTCTGTTCACAAAAATAATCACTGTATAAAATCTAACAGAAGAAAAGAAGAAAAAAACAAAACAGGCCAACCAATCTCCACAGAGCAAAAAGATGTTAAATCTGACAACCTCCCTAAATTTATTTTCCGTCAATGGTCTGAAATTTTTGGAAATGATATGTCTATTGACCTTCCTGGGAACTGGGGGACCAGCTCAGCCCCAAACACACTCCACCCCCACCCCAAACTGAGTTGTTTTCACAGTTATCAACCTTGACCTCATGACTGCAGGCTATTTCGTTTTTGGACTGACCACTGTGGCCTCAAGAAGCCTATAGTTTAAAGCCACATTTTAGACCCCAGAAAAAAGCTATTTTGTTTTTAGGTATTTTTATGTGCTAGGATACAAGCTACACTGTAGACTTAAGTATGAAAACCAAGCATTACATGTTTCCTTAAACCAGCAGGAAGTGGAACACGCAGGTTTCGAGATGCTAACAAAGTGATGTACCAGTATTACCGTTATTAGAAATGACATCTATCAATCTGAAGGTGATGTCCCTTTGTGACGTGACGTCGCTGCTTTACGGCATGGTAAGGTCAATCTGCACAATCTATCATGAACTGGTATATACAACATTGGAAATTTAGCAAAAACGATGAAATAAAACGTCACAAATGTGGTTCTCCAGCAATGCTGGATATCATTTAGGGCAACGAAAACGAAATTTCGACAGCAGATTCTTCTGAACGCATAAGCTGCCGTGATTAAGGATAGGGAACTGACCCTATACCATGCCATGCAAAGTGATGTCGCTGTGTAGTTGTAACGACGTAACTCAAAACCGCCATATTCAGCTTGTGACTTCACTGATCTAATGCCGATTCAATGCATTGAAAGCAAACATCGAACGTTTCGCGAAACAGCCAGCAAAGGCTTTCCACAGGCAGTGCGTCGTGTGCATCACGTGATGACTTACACGAGGTTGATGACGACTCCACAGGCTGCGGTAATCATCATGATTGTAGCATCTATTTCATAATCCTCCTCCAAGATTCGCAGGATTGCCACATACACCAGGATTCCAGTCACCACCCAGATGAAGAGCACCGACACCAGCGCACCGATGATCTCTGCAACACGGAACACACAGTCACTCAATAATGGCCATCAGCACCACACAAGTGTCTCTAACATTACCCTAATTCTTCTAATTTTAGGGACACTTGGTCTGCAATTTTTAACTAATATACATGTAATTTAAAAAGGAAAACGAAGTTTCTTTCCTGTAACAGGGGTAGTTCACCTGAAAACAAACATATCCATATCTTTACTTTATCACCCTATAATAGAAGAGAAATTAAAACTTTACTTTCAGCAGTTTTTATATGTGTCCCATTAAGCAGAATTAGGGTAATTGTGGGGAAAAAACTGAAGCTACGCTGTGAGTGCAAAGTACACATGTGTGATCAGTACATTGGAAGTTCTATTTAAAACAGTTTTGAGAAATCATTTCCACAAGTTATGATATTATTTGCAAAAAGAAAGAAAAACAAAAGATCAACCAAACTGAAACAACATCTACACATAAAAAAACTGAGAAGTGTGCACAGATAAAGCATTTAACTTCCTGTGTGTGTGTGGATTAAGCACCGAAGTTGCTCTAACCAGTATTTCCACGCACAATGGTCCCAAAAATGTTGCATTATATCATTATAAAGTTTCAAACAATTTTCCTTATTACGGCCAAGAGATAAATAAATAAACAGGGCGTTAAAGAGAAGATAAATGTTTTTTTGTCTTGGCTAATTTTCGCTTGATCTGTTTGTTTAACGTTTAGTACGCCTTTTTAAATTAACTTTAGTAAAATAAAGATTGTGTAAAATTTGGCACATGACTAAGTTCCACATTTTTTCTGATGAGTGAGAATTCTGCTGATCTTAGAAAGGTGTTTTGAGGTTTGCTTGGAAGGTAAAGTGACTGGGTGTAAAGTTTCTGCCCGAAAAGTATTTTATTTATTTACATGATTGCTGTTTTATTCCGTACTCAACAACATTTCACTTATACGACGGCAGCCAGCATTATGGTAGGAGGAAACCGGGCAGAGTGGAAACCCACGGCCATCCGCAGGTTGCTGGCAAACTTCGCACATACGACAGGAGAGGAAGCCTCGGAAACCCGCGACCATCCGCAGGTGCACAAAAAGTAACACAGGTATTTCATACTCTTTATTTGCCCTAAATCGCATTGTTTTTTGGCAAATGTTTATATCATATACTGCACGTGTCCCTTCATCATTAGACAACCTCTATTAACACTGCCACAATCACCACTACAGGCAATCAATAATTTGTACCTGCGCGATACCAGCCAAAGCTTAGTTTCTTTGTTGCTGGTCTTGAGCCTAAGTACAACGCCAGGAGACTGATCATGAAGCTGGCAAAGTCTGTCAACATGTGAGCGGCATCTGACAAAATGGCCAGGCTGTTACCAAGGATACCACCTGCAAAGGAAGACAGATATATCTGTTTGTATATTATCTGCAGCACGTGTTAAACATCAATGACACAAATGAATATGCAACTGTTTGCGTTGGTGTTGTGTTTTTTACAAAAATAAAAAAAAAAACCAAAAAATTGATGTCGAGGACAGTAATTCCAGAAATTGGTTTTCTACAGCCGGCACAAATTGTAATGGTCATTTTAACAAGAAAAACAAAAACGTTGAGAAAAAGTGTGACAATTATGAAAAGGGATATACCTCATTTGAACTCGAAACCATCATACACTAAGGGACCCATCCCCCGGGTTCTGCCCGGTTTCCGTCCACCATAATGCTGGCCGCCGCCGTATATATAAGCCAAACATTCTTGAGTATGGCGTAAAACACCAATCAAACAAATAAGTAAATGAACAAAGGTGCCCAGTACTACAGACCAGCGTAAAGACCATAATATGGAAGCCAGATGCGGCCATGCTGTCTATCTCGGTTTTGTCCCAGATCAGTTACAGCTTTATTCAAAAGCCACTGCGAGATTTAGTCCAGATTCAGCCAAGAATACTGTGTGGCAATCTGGCGATATCGGCAACGAGACTTCAACGAAATTCAGCTAAGAATCTCGGAAAATTCTAGCTCGCACGTCTGAATCTCGCGTATTCGTATTCTCGTGCACGCGTTCAACTCGCAAACAGATCTCGACCAAATTTGGTTTGAATGTCGACTTAATCTCGCCCTGAGCATTGAATCTTGACTGTCGACTTGTCACCTTTTGCTTTTTAATCTCGTCTGAATGGCGCGGTCTCCGGAAAATGAGTAATATTATGGTCAACATATCATCAGTGAGGGCAACATTTGGTCGAGAACGCAATATTAACATGAGATTTAGTCGATAGCAGGCCATTCCGCAGAGATCCAGGCAACATTCAGTCAAGAAAGCGATATTTTTGTCGTCCGCATTAATTGCTGGCAAAACACAACACCAAATCTTGCTGTACCGTTTGAAGGGTGCCTGAAGGTGCACTGTGGAAAGTAATCATAGGGGCATCGCGTAAAATAAGATAGGTCATGCTTTCAGACTGCGCAAGAACTTATGGGAAGGTTGCACAAAAATTCTACCTATACCCAAACCCACGTGGCCAATGTTGTAGCATACACGTTCTGCTATCGATAGTTTGATTATTTTTGCAATTATTTTTGTACACATAAAGTGATAAATTACTACTAAGTGCTATTTACAGCTTCTACCAGTTAAAAAGGGCAATGTGAACTGAACTGTAATTTAAACATGGCTTTTAACATAAAAAAAACTGCATTATACATATAAATAGAACTATATTATAATATATCAGCCTCCAAAAATGATGGATCTAATAGATACAGTGCATATATTTTTACCTTTACTTTACGATTGTGACAAATGAATCTACCTGTGAATACTTCATTAATTTGATTAATTAATAATTTTTTTTATTTCATGTCTTCATTCAGAAAATGTTTCGACCACATGGAAAAATAAAAACGATTTAAAAAAGACCTATTGCCTGTATAGGCTAAATCCAGAGGAGCAATGTTTTCAGGAACTGAGAGATAAATATTGGGATATTTATTCAAAGAATAAGTACATTGCACTGAATATAAAAGCAAACGTTGCCTTTGCCCTAAACAGCCCTCGCTACCAATATCCATGCACGTGTACAATATACGGTCTACTAAATCAATAATTTTCCCAATTAAACATAATTACATATACAGGACGTTAAAGAGTAAGTAGAGAAATAACAATATGGATATTTAGAAGAAAACAAATCAGCAACATGTGACTATATGTGTAATGTGTGACTATATGTGCAATGTGTGACTAATGTGTGACTATATGTGTAATGTGTGACTATGTGTATGCGTTGTACTACATAGCACATATATGTCAACACGAATACGGGCCTACTCTATTAATTACATGTTCTAAATTATGCATGATTTTCCTAATACTGAAGACTAAATCTGCAACTAGCGTCAAAATTAGAGTTGTATTTCAGATGTGGATTATCTGTCCATTATCTTATTTATTTACTTTATTGGTGTTTTACGCCGTACTCAAGAATGTTTCACTTATACGACGATGGGCAGCATTATGGTGAGAGGAATCCGGGTAGAATCCGGTGAAAACCCATGATCATCCACAGGTTTCTAGTGGGCCTTCGGACGTACGACTGGCGAATAAGCTAGCATAAGTTGGAGTTCATATCACAACGATCGATAGTTACACTGGCTATGTCGGTACAGGTCTGATATAGTGAAATTGGTCCTACAAATTAATCATTTCACTTGTTTTGTCAAGTGATCATCCCAAAAATAGAGGAATTACGTAAAATTTATAGCGTAACAAGGATATCACCAACGCCCGCAAAAGTTTGATTAACCCTAACTTACGTCAAGTGCACAACACCCTTGCAATATGTCGAATTTTCCGTTGTCAGTGGTGGTCACGTGTCAGTGGCACCTGCCTACTCCGAGACATGAACCGGCTTATTCTAGAACCTCCATGTGATTACCTCCCATAATGCAAAGGGAAAGCTTACCCAAACGCGAGATTTGCTCGAGAGTGCGAGATTCAGGCCACACCGCGAGATTCGATCGCAATTCAGACAGAGCGACATTCTAGCTGTGAAAATGTCGGTTTCTCGACTGTATGTCGCCTGAATCTCGTCTGAATCTCTCCAGAATGGTGTGCTGTTGACCAAATCTTGTATAAATATTGCGTTGTCGAGCAAATGTTGCCCTTTGTGATTAAATAAATTTGATCATAATGTTTAATCATTTACGGAAACAACAACATCCAGACGACATTAAGAAAATGGAGGCACTAGAAATTGACCACTAGGCTCATGATAAAAAAATTATAGGGTCAAGGCCACCGAACGTGAGTAGTCTTCTTGTCTGGGATGTATATCCAAAGTTTGATTTATCTGTCTTAATTACTTCAAGAGATTGCATGCAATGATACAGGTATACTGGACGGCCCAGATGACCTTGAAAAAATAAGTCAAGGTCATCAATGGTTTGTGCCCTTCCCCATGATTTCATGCATATGTGATATGTGGTATAACTTAGGTGTATCAGCCATAAAAAGAATCTCTGCCTAAAATATTTAAAGAGGTATTAGTATTAACATGAGAAGGACATACTGGCCACATGACCATGAAAAAATTCCATGCAATGCGCTTAAAACGCCTCAGCCTTAAGCACATGTACGATGTAAAGAATAGATACAAATTCCAGAAGATCTTACGTGAAAATGCAAGCCATTCAAAAAAAATTTACTTAAAAAAACTGTTAATGAACTTGAAACGGTCAAGGTCACCGAAAATCAGTAGGGTTCTTCATCATGCCAAAGTGTGGTTAAAGTTTGGTGAAATTGGGATAAACTGTTCAGGCGATATCATGTTCAGGAGATAGCATGTTCAGGAGATATCAAACCTTTCATAAATTTAGCTTAAATGAAACTGAGCCCCAATGACCTTGAGGAGAAGGTCAAGGTCGTTGAAATCAGTAGGGTCTTTCTGATGTCAAAGTGTAAGTGTGGTGTGGGTTTGGTGAACTTGAGCTAAACCGTTGTAGAGATAACATGTTAAAGCCTTTTGTAATATTTAACTTAAATGACACCAATGACCATGAAGAAAAAGGTCAAGGTTACTGAAATGAATAGGGTTCTCTCTCATACTAAAGTGTAGGTGTGATGTAAGTTTCATAAACTTGGACTAAACCGTTCTAGAGATATTTTTACAAGCCTTTTATAAAATTAACAGAAAAAAGATAGCATGGGAAGGGATAGGAAAATGAACAACACTGGACAATATTCTGAGAATTACTGCTCATAATAACCAGAAATTATAGTATGTTTTACTAAATTATGAACGTTAACGAATCCTAATTTTGGACTTATGAGGCCATGAAGCAGAGTTCCCTATTAACTTTCGTGTTACTTTGACAACGTTCTGATGGCCATGTCTGCGCTAGCGAAGCATGTTGCTGCGAGACAAACCGCTAATGCCCGGATGTCCGTGGTCTAGAATAGATATGTTTACAAGCCTTTCATAAATTTTAACTCAGATGACCCTAATGGCATTGAAAACAAACGTCAAGGTCAGTGAAAATGAATAGGGTCCTTCCTCATACCAAAGTCCAGGTATACTGTGAGTTTGGTAAACTTGGGCTAACCCATTCCACAGATATCTGGGTTATAAGCCTATATACAATTTAACTAAAAGGACCCCAATGACCTTGATGAAAAAGGTCAAGGTTGCTGAAAATCAACTGGCTTCTTCCTCATGCCAAAGTGTGAGTGTAGTGTAAGTTTGGTGAACTTGGGCTCACCCGTTCTAGAGATATCATGTTTACAAGCCTTTAATAAAAAAAACTTAAATGACCTCATTGACCTTGAAGGCAAAGGTCAAGGTCACTGAAAATCAACAGGGTTCTTCCTCATATCAAAGAGTCCGTGTACTGTAAGTTTGGTGAACTTGGGCTAAACAGTTCTAAAGATATAATGTTTATAATAGTACGGACAGACGGTAGGGACGGATGCGGCCCGCTATGACAATATGTTGGCCGAGGGGTAAAAAGGGTCACGGTTGCTGGAAAAAAGACTTTACCTAGCGCCTCGCCCACCATGAACACCAAACACAACAAACTGGCGATTATCAACGTTCTCCTCGCTTTGGTATCAAGCCTCTTCTCGATGACGTTGCCATGGCAATGTTGTCCTGATAAAACCAATAAAAAAACAACAAGAACATCAACATTAATATGTCCACTGTTGTCTTTCAAACAATACTATACTTTAACGCCTGATTTTATGTATTTCCCATTCAACTAGCCAGTATTTTGTTGATGTAATGAAAAAGGTCAAGGTTGCAGGCACACCAAAACCAGAAAAATAATACGAATCTATGTATTGCACCGAACGAAGTTGTTTTAGATTCTAGTGGCCATTTTCCGACAATTGGAGTAAACTGGACCCGAATTTATTCAACCAGACATCCAGGATGACGCAATCATTTAACTGAAGCAAGTACATGTTTACAGTGGCAACATTTCGTTGTGCTGATGCAGATATCGGTGTATATGATACGTCAGCTCAACGTTTTCGCAGTTTGTCCGAAAACGATGGAGAAAATCTATTTTTAGCACTAGGCGGAGATATAGATCGGTGCTATACATTCATCTTGTCCGGAATCAGACAAAGGGTGCAGCCCGACAAATACACGTGTACAGTTATTTCATTCCAAAGGAAAATTTTTAAAACTGAATGTCGTGCCATTATACATATATGTCAACCTTATGCATAAGCGCCACGAACGAAATGGGTGAATTCTTAACGTAGAAATGCTTCACGACAATTAAACTAAGAGTATTTCCGCCAGAATGTTATTTATTCTTTAAGCAAGCTGTTAAGACAAAATATCTGGACTATCGAATCAAGGTTGTAATTAATTCATGAGGCAGACAAGAAGAAGAGGCAAAAATTCCTTACCAGAGCTGATGACGTCACTGTTTATGAAAACATTCACTTCTGGGTCAATACTGTGGTAACTTCTGTGAACGCCATGGAAAAAACAAAACCAACAAATTCTTTCAATCAACAAATCAGTGGCAAACAATCTGCACAAATTCCACTGGCAAGGAATATACGGGAATTCAGCGGTTTTCCTGTGTTCACTCTAGCCTCAGTTGACAGGGCAACTGGTATTTGAAAAATTAGATTCACTTGCCCTGGACACCGACGCCACTTTCCCTGACAATACCTCGCCGTAGTTCGTAACGGCGAGCTAAAAGGGCATTGTTAAAATTTTTTAACTTTTTAAAATGCATTCTGAGACATCGTGTTTATAAGCGCTAAGAAGAGGCAGCGAAATATTACCCATACGTGTGTGGCTGAACTGATCGGACGATATACAGATGACCTGCTCGGTACGTTAGTGCCTTGAGCTATCAAACATGAAGTTTGAGCGGCGAAACTGGATTAGAGGTTATTTACGCTGATCATAGACTATAAAGCGGTCAAGTTTCAATGAATATTGCAGATATAATGTTACAAGTCAAAGATACCCTCGGATGTCAGGAAGTACAGTATTTCAAAGCACAGTTCAGCTAACCACTCTAATACGTTGTACAGAGGACCCACCAGCCAATGCATGTATGGACTTGAACTCGCAGTGACTTTATTTATTTATTTTTTTGTTTTACGCGGTAAGCTACTCAGGAATGTTTCACTTATACGACGGCCGCCAGCATTAAAGTGAACGTTAGTTCCATGTGGATTAGAAGATCTTGCACTCATTATGTTTAGTGCTCTCTAAACGTAATGAGCTGGGTGAATATATAATCCAAAGACAGGAGAGAGCGTTATACCCATTTGCGGACATTGGATTCATTACCCATGGAGTATACAATGTGATCAATACTAGCTAGCAGCGAGGCCAGCTATTCCATTTGAGGCATGAAAGATGGTGCCTTGGATGGCGCTCTCGGAGAATAAACAGGACGCTTAACTCCACTGGTAAACTTTACACACATAGTTAAGAGCAACCAAGGCATTTTTTTTTTCAGAAGTTTTAATGCCCAGTGTTTGCCTACATATATCGGTTTCAATGTCTAACCATTTTTCAGCATCGTGGTTAATTCATGATAAGAGAACGCTATACCTCAGCATTCGGCCCTACTGTACAACCCCAAACCAGTATATTCATTTTACCCATCTCGTATTAACCTTTAGAGCTTCTAGAACAGTACGAAAGATAAGAAAGTTCTAAAACAGTGACTGTTGGACAAGGTGAAGAAGGAAATACATGTATATTCCTCCGGATTGCTTATTTGACCACAAGAGAAAACTAATGTACACAGTACATGCATATATCCATCCATGAATTAAAAAGCCTGATATTTTGGTGATATTGGTTAACCGAGATATCACAGTTGATAGTAATTGTTAACAAAGCAAGCGAAATTGCGCGCATTCAGAAAATCGAAAGCGCCGCCAGGTTTTAATCAATCAGGCCCAAATTGTCTCCATAACTCGAAAACGCATCCGTTTCCGCTGATGTCACGCACGCGACTCTTGCTTTGTGTTTTAACGGTCTAGGAGTGTTTTCTGTAAAACATTACTACGCTACATTTTACATTTTTTTTCAGTAGGATGTCACTTCACTCTGTAAAACCACTGTGTACAAATTTGCACATCTATGCACAGTGCATGTATATCAGTGTTACACAATTATAGTGTACTGGTGTACCAAGGTACAAACTATTGGTCAGACCAGAGACTTAGAATACAGGCTCTCAGTAAACAGACAACTAAATTTCAATGATAATGTTTTCTTTATGTTTGTCGGCATATCAGAGCTTTTGCATTCTGCAAAGTTTGGGATGGAAGCCATGGCAGGCTTTCTTAGATGTGAAAGAAACTTTGTTCAGTTTATCAGTGGGTGTCAAGCCATAACAGGACTCTAGAATTCTGACCACATCAGTGCATACATGTATTTTTATTTGCACTACTTCGTTGTATCAACTGTTAATAGCTGTGTCATGTACTTTAAAGTCACCCAGCAGTCTACTGGACTCCTTCTGAACACCACTATTTATATATTTATTTTATTAGTGTTTTACGCCAAACTCAAGAATATTTGACTTATACGACGGCGCCCAGCATTGTGGTGAGAGGAAACCGGGCAGAGCCCGGCGGAAACCCACGACCATCCGCAGGTTGGTGGCAGATCTTTCCACGTACGGCCGGAGAGGAAGCCAGCATGAGCTGGACTTGAACTCACAGCGACCAAACTGGTGGAAGGCTTCCAGGTCATTGCGCTGGGATAGCGCGCTAACTGACTGAGCCACGGAGGACCTCTGAACAACAAGAAGATGACATAGTTATATACCTGTTTGCCCAACAGTCAAGCATTTGCTTGATTACTTGACACCTGTGGCAAAGAAAATAACAGACTAGAAGGGATCCCCCAAAAAAGTGTCAACAGCGCACAGCGTATTTACAAAAGCCCTTGAAAGAAAGGCCCAAGACTATTGGGCTTAATATATCTGATGAACTCCTGATTGCATCAATGAAATTACGCCTGGGATTATCTAACGAACTGTTAGCAGATCTGTTTGGTATTCCCTTACGTGTGTGCAGTCAGGTGTTTAACATCTGGTTAAAAATGATGGCTAGAGAGTTAAGACCATTGGTGTTTTGGTCTGATAAAAGGACCATTCAGGAATATATGCCACGACAACTACAAAGAATTTTTCCATATCTTCAATGTACACTTGATCGCACAGAAATATTTACTGACCGCCCAAAGTCATCTAGAAATCCAAGCACAAACTTGATCTGATTGTAAAGAGCACAACACCTTAAGAATATTGGTTGTAATTGATTCAGATGGAATGCTGAGTTTTGTGTCTAAGGCTTGGGGTGGGAGAGCATCTGACAGGCACGTCATGAGAGAGTCTGGATTTTTAGACTTTATCGATCCCAACGATGTTTTACCGGCTGACCGGGGATTCACCATCCAAGAAGATTATACTTCTAGGACATGCAAGATTGTATATACCACCACCAGGTTCAGGCTTGGAACCACAAACCAGAGAAATTGCTTTGAAAACCAAAAGAATTGCCAATGTTTGAATTCATACTTCAGATTATTCACGTTTTCAATAGGGTGACTGTCAACTATAATGTAGAGAGGATGACGATGACACAACTTCAGCTTTTTAGATGTTCCAATCATTATGGTCATGGTTTTCTTTCCATTTATTATCATTCCATTTTCTGAACACCATCGAGATATATGCTGAAGATTAAAATTTAAAGTTTGTTCAGTTTCTGTTAGGTGTTGGGAAGAAGAGTACAATAATGTGTTATCAGCATAAAATTCAACATCGCAGTCGGAGATATTTAAAACAAAGTCATATAAGTAAATAACAAACAATAACAGACCAAGAATCGAACCCCAGATCTTACATTCAAAGAAAAGGAAAAGCTGTTTCTAACGCTGATTTGTCTGGACCTAGAGTCTAGATAAAGAAACATCCAATCTAACGCAGTGTCGGTGATGCCGTAAATGCTTAACGTTTGCAAAACTAACTTGCGATCAGTAAGGTCAAATGTTCTTCTGAAGTCGATCATCACAGAGCCAGTTATCTCATCATTATCAATAGCCTTTAGTCAGCTTTCAATTTGGTTAAAACTGTGAAACAGCCAGATGATTTATCACTGAGACAGTTGTTATCAGATATACAATTATAAAAGACATTTGTGCACGTGGCGCTCTAAGACTTTCGACAGAGATGGTAATATGGTAGCCGTCATAAAACTTGTGTGTAATTGATTTCATTTATTGATACTTTGTACTGTACCGTGCATATTTCACCAAAATGAGAGCACTTCCAGTGTCACAGACAGAGTAAACCAGATTGCCCAGAGTAAACCACCAGCCTCTGGATAGTGACTGGCAACTATATTCGTAATGTGACACACCAACAGCTTATCCCCTATGGGGTTAGATTGGAGTCATGGCAGACTAACACTCAGTCATTTTCCGACAAGTCCCCATGAACAAAATTTTTTAAATGGCCCAAAACTTTTGAGGGCTTTATTTAAGAAAAATTTTTAGTTGGAATTTTGTCATTTTATAAAGAATGTTATGCTACAAAGTTTGGCTGGTTTTCTTTCACTTTGGTCATGTGACATGGCAGTCATATTGAATTTTAAGGTTTTAAAGATGTTCTTGTCAAAAACGGCTGAACAGATCGTTTCTATGGCATTCGTTATCTTTTGTTATCGATTATAAGCTGAAGGCTAAAGCTACATTTTCTGAATGCTAGTCTTCAATGACAGACTCACTGTATATGGTACCTGATAGTCTAGGTTTCAAATCCAGTTGACTCCTTCTCATTTTGTCCCGTTTTTTCTCCTTTTTTTCGTTTTTGTTATCACTTTTATCAATATGGTTTGCTCACGCAGGGCGTCCAGGGCCGATTCCCTGTTATATTTTTCCCTGGAATGTTTCTATTTTGTGACAATGTATAAAGCGTTAGTGCTTGGCCACTGGTATCGATCTCAGGAATGTAACAGCTTTAATTGTAAATAAAACTGCTGCCAGTTTATTGGCTAGTGACTGAAAAACTGGGAAATAACACAAGAGATTCCCAATTACTGATATATATAGATACACAAATATTTCATATGCATAGCACCTGTTAATCAATTGTTGATATGAAATGCTGTTTTCTGATTCTCACAAACACCAATTTAATTTTATTTTACACCAGCGCGATATATGCATTACTTTTTTATGTATAGAGCCATTTGATACATGCTGACATCCTATTTTAAATGAACTGCTTTTTCGCTCATTTTTCAAACATAATCAAATGAATGTGTTAGTTTTAATCATAGAAAAATTTGCAATATTTGTATGTGTTCAGTTTCATTGGAATATTATAAATTACAATGTCGGAAATCTCTATACATGTAGTAATAGATTGATAGGGATGTTAAGAGCACAGTGCAAAATCAGATTTTCGCTATGCTGATTGATTGTGTTTAGCATAGCATGGGTGCATTTTAGCTATATAACTGCCGTGTCACTTTATTATGGGGCAATGGTAGGTTGGGGTTTAACGTTGTACTCAGCAGTATTTCACCTATGTGACAACTAATTATTGCAATACGGCCATAATCCGGAAGAAACTACACTCCTCCATAGATATGTATGAAATCCACATAGAGAAATCAGAGAAACATAAAAAACAGGCGTAAAGGTAAATACGCCCGGCAAATACATACACAACAAAAACTCTCTTTGCCATATGACTTGCTGAAATGGTACTTAATGCCTTTTCAGTACAGTGTATGCAGCACATTTCAAAGCTAATGTGCATGGAGGTTTGTGTATAAGCCTATAGTAACAGATTACATTCATTAATTTTCTTAACTGGCTTTCAATAGATCATACTATTTATGAAGACTTCAAGAGCGAGGTGCACAACCATCTGTCCTCTATATATGTCTCTGTAAAACCCCCACAAGAGCAGTGAAACCACAGCCCACAATCTTCCTCATCACACTGCACACTATTGTCACTTTTTTCTTAAATGTCTTTGCAAAGATTTCCACAAACATTACAGGAATATAACGCGCTAATGGCATGCTTTGCTCTGCTTCCATTTTCTTTCCCTACTCGACACCACAGGCGCACTAGATGCTGATACAGATTTACTTAATGTGTTTGGTAGACTTACGAGGGTTTCTACTGAAACAGAACTTGCACTCTGTCCACTGAGTGGATGGCACAGGCTCACATGTAATCACCCTCTCCTTAGGTGGCTTATTTGGTGTATTTGAAGAACTTCCAGCAGTTGTGTAGCTCTAATGCAGGGAGCAGCTGTTTCATCTTTGTTTTTTGATTTTGTAATGTTCCATTGCACGGCTCATCAGCAATGTAATTGTTGAAAAAATATAGTGGAGCTGACACCAGATCACTCCAACGTTGCTTATCAAATGGCACCCTTAATGTGATGGGTCCATAACGAGTGTAAACAAAGAAATCTGTCCAATTTCTGCCTGTCACACCCATTTTGAAACAGAAACTGAACGACGATATAGTATATACAGGCAGAAACTAGACAATTCGTGAGCAGATCAGAGTTCCTGTCGGTCCTGTTCAGATACGACATCGACGTGAACGTGCATGGATTCCTATTTCAGGAAAATTCCATTTACAAACCTTGGACAATGCATCTAAAAAGCGATGTCGACTGTCACCGCGAGGCCACGAGAACAAGGGATGTGAGCGGGGATTAATTAATCTTACTGAACATGATTCAGAAGTCAGAACTTGAACACAAAGTCATATTCTATGGGACTGAGGATTCAACTACCCGAGGCTTAAACTAAAACCTGGTTGGGCGTGCCCTAGAGATTTGAACGACAATCAGCTCTAGATACCACATATGCAGCCACGACGACTCACCCCATTTTAACAGTGCAATCTGGGCCACTCCCCCTATCACGTCTCCAGCCCACTCCCTCCCCTAATCCACGTCACACCCCCCCCCCCAAAAAAACCCCACAAAAAATTGAAAGGTCACACGCCTGAGATATTACATTTATCGGTGATAACAACAGAGCAACTTTCTGGAATCAAAGTTTGACTATGTCTATGATGCATGGTATATTGGTGCCATGCCTTTGGAGTTCAACATAAGAGGAATGTGCAGGTGCTTCAGGTGTCGTATATACTCTGACTGGGTGGAGTGTCATGGATGGTGTCTTCGGCATGTGGTTCCAACCAGGCACCCCTGAGGCCAACCTGCTACAGTTTGACTCATCAAACCAGGCTGGTTAATTTACTGTTGTTGTTCAATGCCATGTACAGTCTACTAAACCATGCCATGTCCAAAGTGATTCAAGGCAAAGCAAAGACACACATAACAGATCAAGCCTGAATACAATTCAAATCTATAATCAGGTACAGCTATTCTTAACCCTGGCGGCCATAAGGCTGAATGAATGAATGAATGGATGAACGATTATGGCTTAACGCCACCATAGCATTATTTCGGCCATATGGTGAGGAGAACATATTTAAACCAGGAATCAGTATATGGCTTTCAAGGCGATATGGAGAACACATGAAAAGAAATAAACTTGATGGACGTTTAAAAACCAGGTAAATGAATTATAAACCTCGGTTATAACACATTCGGGAGAATTGTACCCAGCTTTATGGCTACGATTATAGGCCTGTCCACATCTACACACAATGAATACACTTACCCGGCAGACGGCGCTAATTCTAGGCACATCAACTTTCCATTTTCATTCCCCATTTTGCAACAGTTGATTTAGAATTAGTAACACTTTTTGGCAATATGTATGGACTCCAACTGTCCGAAAGAAATCTGGGTGCCGTGTGCAACTCACGCGTGTAGCCTGTTGTGGAACATCTTATCAGAGTCTTTATCATCAACTCAGATTTGAGTCGTATGATCGACTCGAACTGAATAATGCATGCACCCCTACATTCCCACACTCCCCACTCCCATTTTTTTTTCTTTTTTTGCTCGCTGGAAGAATATTTGAAGTTATTATCATGAGTCAAGACTCCCTTCATTCACCCTCTCAGCATTTCCCTCGAATATTTTAGATGGAAATCTGGGCGTCGTATCTTTGGAATACCAAAGCGTAAAATTTCAAAACATGAACCATTAACTATATCAAGACAATAAATTTCATCCAAAACAAATACTTTAGGTTGACAAGAATTCTCAACCAAGACAAAGTTTTCGTTCAAAAAATTTCACGCGACGCGTGTCCTCTTTGTCATCACGTAACGTGACGGCTGTCGTTCAGTCGATGATTCAAACCATTCTAATTACTGAGCGGGAGATAAAACGTGTTTTTTTATGTTCTAAAATGTCCATCTTTCGATTGAGGACTTTTACCGGTAAATATCTTCAAAAGTAAGCAACACAGCCTTGCAAATTTGCATATACGGACTTCACGATACCAAAAAAATCCCACTGACGAGCTTGTTTTTTTCTGTTTTTGCCCGTTCTAGCCGTTTTGGACGTTGTTGTTGTCATGTTAGTGAAATCTTCATGGTAAACAGGGCAAAAACACGGGTAAACAAGGCAAAAACAAGGGGTAAACAAGGCGAACGAGGGAAAAAAACGAGCTGGTCAGTGGGACTGTTTCTTATCGGTAAATGCGTACATACGCCAGGCACAACTGCACATGTAACTCTCGCGGCGCTTACACTCCACTCAAAGAAGCGAGAGGTTCATTATGGCAACTACAGAAGTCCATGAAATTCTATTTCCTTTGTTAATCCAGGTCGAGATGCCAAGATCAGCGTGGGCGCCAAACACTTTGATCCAACTTGGCCGCAATCTGCTATTTTTCTTGGAGAGTCACGTGCATGCGTCTTGGATAGTAACGAGATCTGATGTTGGCTTGTTCGGTCCTAACCTATTTTTTTTCTTTGAGACAGATTTTCCCTTTTAATCTCAAGATCTTTTTCTTCAGATAAATACATGCATGTATGCTTAGGTTTTACTTTCGCATACTTAGCAATTTTTCAGTCATAATGACGAGGAGTCCTTAGTGTGTGTATATATAATGTGCCCTTTTGTGGCTGTGCGAGTCCATGCCGCCAAAGTGTTTCCGCCACTGGAATATCATGCCAAAGACACCAGATCTGACACCCAACTCAGCCACATTATACTGAAACCGGGGCAATCAGACCTGTCTCCCGATCTCATCAAACAAATGTAATATTTGGGGTTTTAAATGAAGATCGTGGCGTCTTCCATGTCCCTTACCACGATGGTTTACAAAGGGATAGGCTTAAAAAAAAAATTTTCACACATATTGCAATATAAACATGTAGAAACACGATATAACACATGCATGTGGCTGAATTGACAGGGGTTGTGAAATAGCTTAACTCGTATACCAAGTTCACACTATACATGACCTATAGTCTTCACGTGTCATGGGGATATGGTTCTAATTACCGTAACTACTCGAAAACTTCACACATGCATAAATACATCCCATCCAAAGCAATGTCTTGTTTATGCGCTCTTTCATCAAGTTTCATACAAGTACAAGCACGACCGCGTTACAGCCGACAAGGATGTGCTGTTCCTGCGATTTAGATATCTTTCAGCATAGCCCATCATAATCTCCTTTCACGCAAATGGCAATTAAACGTTTCCACAACAGAGCTGTTGTTAGCTGGAGCAGATCACGAAGACTTCGCTGATCGTGGGCAGACTCACGCCGCTCTACTGCAGCATTTTTCACTCATTCATACAACTGCTGTTTTACGGCTGAAGACAACCTGAGTAGGTCCTACCCGACTTGATCCACTGACCTTGTCATGTTTCTGACGATGACGCAATGACACGTGAGGTGTACCGTATTGATGTAAGACAAGTGGTCCTCAAGGAACGCGATTAGACATGCGCAACCCGCCTCACGAGCGTCGATGACAGTTTACCATCACAATGCAAGGCCATACGAACAAGGATTTTTATTTACTTATTTAACTGGTGTTTTACCCCATTTTCAACAATATTTCGCTTATACGACGGCTGCCAACATTATGGAGGGAGGAAACCAGGCATTAAATTTGGCCTGACAGTCCATGCTTTAAAACATTTCTGCTTTAAAACATTTCTGCTATCAGCGTGCGTCTGACACTGTGAAATAAATGCTCTGTATACGCTGTAGCCTTTCACTCGATTCAACATCCCTGACGCGTATTTGCTCTGAATTACAGATAACACTGTAAAGCTTACATTGACGTGGACCTTGACCACATCCGCTTTATAAGCTGTGTTTGTACGAGCGGTTCGTGTGCAAATTAACTCACAAAAGGCCTATAGCCTCATTCCGAAAAAAAGAAACCCACAAAACTGAGTTTTCGCAATTATATGGAGAAATCATGCACAAAGTGGCTGGATAAGATTAACAACATCTATTTACTGATTGATTTGATTGGTGTTTTAAACCGTACCCAAGAATGTTTCACTTACTCGACACTGGCCAGCTTTGTGCTGGGAGGAAACCGGGCAGAGCCTGGAAACTCACGACCTTCCCCTGGCAGGTCTTTATACGTACGGCCAGAGAGGGAGACAGTATGGCGTGGAGTTAAACTCCCAGAGATCGCATTAACAACATTAAAGCACTGTAACACCATTTAAGAGATTTAAATTTAACAAAACTGAATTTTCAAAATTATGTATAGAATTGACACCACTGTTAAAAGCTTAACAACATTTGAAAACCGTTTAATGAATTCAACTGAAGTGGGATTCAAACGAAATCGTTGGTATATAATGTACCTGAAGTGATATGACCATTTTCCTGATATGACGCGGAAATGAGAGACACAACGTCATGCCCGTTTTGCTTGATTAATGACCCAAAACGCGTCACTTGTGACGTCAGCGCAGGGCGGCATCACGCGCTCTTATATGACGTGTATCGTTAGTCCTAACAAGGAAATGCAGAAGCGGCCAAAATGATTTCGCTTCCGTAAGATCCAGTAAGGCGTGCAAAATAAAACATTCATAAACCCGGTGAACGAGTTATCGTTTCGCAAAGCCATCTAGATTACTAGATGGCCCAAATAATTTATTTAATTCAACTAGCCTATATATACACGTAGTGTCACCTTCAACCACAACCCTACTCCCGGACATGAAGACGGCTTGTAAATACAATAAAACTTTGGCCAACATTTCCTTGGAACCTGTATTAGCCTCAGATACGTTCGGTATACTGAACACATTATTACCAGTTCCGACCTAAGTTGGTGTAAATATATTGTTCCTGCGTTTGGATGAACCCGTCAAAATTAAGTTCTCATAAACTGATTTAAAACAAATAAAATATCAATGCAAATATAAGTGTGTATGAGGTTATTGCGGAAAAATCTGAAATAATCATCGACCGACGTACACTAGGGTAACATTTTTGGCAATAATAATATAACTTGGTTGCTTTAACATAGAGGACAAAACCCGTGAAAACTACAGCTTCAAATTAATTAATATCAAAATCTGAATTTAGGAAAAAACCTGAAACTTTACGTCAATGAAACACATAAATGCTATAAATTCCTCACTATATACTTAAGCCATAAAATTCAACAAGAAAGATAGATCTCACCTGTTGGATTGCGTTAATTCTATCAATGGTCCTTTTTCCTCCATATTTACCTGGCTGGTGAACACCTGTATCTACCTGTGTGTCAGTTTCGTGTGATCTACGGTGATTGACTTACCCTACCCCTCATCGCAGGCCCTTATAGCCTAACTCTCAATCCCCACCCCCTCCAAGTGAAGTGAGAATCAGAGCATCTGCTACGGTAAAGTCCCCACAGTTACCCAACACCTTACAAATACATCGTGTATGCAACACAGCACATTCCTTCTTAAACTGCACGTGAAGCGCAGGAATCCCTGCTAAATCAGTCATCATGGTATAAACCCAAAGCCATGCCTTGTGGAGAATAAATCAGTCATCATGGTATAAACCCAAAGCCATGCCTTGTGGAGAATAATTCCATTGAAATCTCTACCTTTTTACACGTAGAAAAGTCGTGTAATTACGGTAATGTAATTACAGGTGGTGGTCATGTCACCTGGTATCGGAGGCAGAGGTTTGGGGAAGTGTGCAACAATCCTAAGAAAGAGTAAGTCAACTTAAGTAACGTGTGCATCCCAGATATGGAAATGTACCGGTTGATCTAGAAGTGTTTGTTGATACCTATTCTAAGCAAACATAACCACCTGAAGTAAATTTGTGGGTATCAGCATCGCTCATTTTCGTTGACTGCAACTACACCAGTGTGGGTTTAGACGCCTAGAATCGGTGGGACCGATACCACACAACCATTTCTCACTTAAGTCAATATTTCAAATACGTTTTTAGAGCTTAGTTTTGGGATCTAGAAATTAAAATTTTGACCACATTAAGAACATTATCATCAGACAAATCTGTCAAAAGTTCAAGATCCACACTCTGGCGGGGTTTTAAATTCTGTCTTAAGTCAGCAATAATGGCTTTGTGGAACGGGCCTTTGGTATGTGTCGGCTAAACACATCGTACATTCCTATACTGGTGAAGAGAATGGCTCCAAACTGTGTTGGACGGGTTAAACATATCCCGACTGCTTTTGCATGTAAACTTTGCCGATGTCCATGAGGGATTAAATCTACACAATCGAGACTATATTTAAATCAGTTCACAGCGCCGCTGGTGATACTATTATTTGATATTTCAGCACCCTTGGGCTGTATTAAAGGATTTAATTTATCTACATTTCTATACTGCTGTAAATTTCTACATTATATAACTCCAAATACATTTCTACATTATAATTTTGAAAGATATTAATGCTGTTTTCGAATCTGAATGGATCATAGTCATTTTAATCGGCTTTTGAAAATTACTCAGAAGTACAGCCTGCAGAGTTGCATGGCGATAAATTTGTAAGAATACGACGCGTATCTGCATCACCAAAACTATATAAGTGAGGCTCTGATGAGACACACATCGTTTTCTGCTGTTACGCTGCAGTGTTTGTGTACCACCTACAAGCTTTCTGAGCACACATGCACCTAGAAGTGTGACGCAATCAAAGAAAGAACAGAGCAGCATACCCTTTGGACCCTTTTGTTAAAAGCGGAAAGAAGCCTTACGAGTTTCCCATTGGTGAGTTTGGCAGCACACCAAACAAAATTCGACTTAAAAGTGAGCATCACGCACACGCAGCTACAGAAATATATACCAACTGTGTGTTTGATTCTCTGTGCACGTTCAAAGTACTAACACTGTAGGTAAGTTGTAAGTACACGTCTACACGTGTCAGCTACTTGTATTATACAAACATTGGTGAATGAACAAATCAAACAAACAGAATTTTGACTTAAGATAAGCGGACGATGGGGTTGTCCGTCTTCACGAAGGAAGTCCAAAGGATATAGCTGATAACTAACGTTCTATATTTGTCCTGTCCTTAAACCTTGTGTTTCAAAATTTATTGAAACGCATATCCATAATTGAGTATATGAATATCACTTTAATTACAAGTTATTACGTAGCAATCAATCTGGTTTTGGCTCCCTATACACACATGTCAAACTGTATCACTTAAAACGGTGGAAAACTGGCGCAGGGCAATGGACAAGGGGGTTATTTGGATCGTGCTTGTAGACTTCGAAAATGCATTTTAGAATGTACAAATTTCATCCGCTTAATTTTCAACTGTTATTGTTTTTCATCCTGCTTACATATATCTTATAAACAACAAAGGGTTCTGGTGGGGGAAGAGATGTCCGATGTCCTGGATATCAAGACTGGTGTCCCGCAAGGCTCCTTACTGGGGCCTTCACTTTTTATTCCATACATAAATGATCTACCATTACTTACGGAATTTCATGACTGTGACAGTTTCATTGATGACTTCCCCAAGCTTTAAGTCACGCCATTCAAAGTTCAAGTATATGCAGGCCTTATAACTGAAATATAGTTACATGTACATGTATCATTGTGCAAGCTTTCATTGTTTGGCCGTCCTGATAAAATAACATACGCTATACATTTATCTTGAATATTTACTTTTAACTATGTTCAGAATATAAATGTATTAAGCCTATGTTAAAACTGTAGTGTAATGTAAAGTTTTTTTGAAATTTTATGCTTTTATGTTTCCATTTATCCTCAGGTATATTACAATTATTGTGAAAAAGATTTTTTGCAAAGGCCCTGTCCCGTAACACTTTTACACACGTGCATCGTTCAAACCAAACAAGGGACGAGAAAGAGGCCATCTCTCACTCACTGGTTTGTGCTCTGTGTATGTGTGTAAGGTGGCCCAGCTGACAGATACAGCCTTCGATAAATAAAGATATTATTATTATTATTGTTGTTGCAGTTGTTATTATTAATGTGTCCTTCATGCACTAAAGAAGGAACGCATCGACTACTGTGCAGTGCATTTCTGTCTGCAATGCGCGTTAATCCATTACAATTTCTAACTTTATATACAAACTTATAGCGAGTATATGTTTTCACAGCTTTTTGGTGCATGGAGTTCAACGTCATCTTGGGAACTGATATTGCGGTTAAAGTTAAGGAGCGTCCATTGGGTAAGGTTGGCGACTGATTTAAGATAATGTGTGTTTCGACAGAGAAACTTAAAAAAAAATTGCCCAAATAAGATAAGTTAGTATAAAACGTTTCACGACGACAAAAGCTATCAAATGCGCTTTGCTTTACTTTCACAATTTTCATATCCTGTGCCGACTGTCCTGATCAACATATTATATACAATTACCAGCTATTATCAACCTATAAGCCCAGCTTTCAAAATATCGTCCAAATTTTCCCACTACCAGTATATTATGAGTCTTATCTGTGCAGGTAAAGCTCTAAGACAATCCCATCTGTGGGTATAGATCAATGTGTTTATTTACACAGGTACGATATCTACCTTAATTGTGTTGATACGACGGGATTTAGTATGGCTGATTGCTATACCAAAAATCTCGCCTGCGCGGGAGCCTTCAGTATAATATACCTCAACTATATATATATTTATCGCTGTGAGTTCAAGTCCAACTAATGTTGGCTTCCTCTCCGACCGTACGTGGGAAGGTCTGGCAGCAACCTGCTTATGGCCGTGGGTTTCCCCACGGCTCTGCCAGATTTCTTCCCATCATAGGCTGGCGCTGTCGTATAAGTGAATTTTTCTTGAGAACGGCGTAGAACACCAATCAAATAAATAAATATAACGCTGACTCTAACACACAACACAGGCGTCAAGGTAAAGGATGATTCAGCGCTTAACGGCACTTCACGAATGTTCCATGCGGTCATACGATAGGGAGAGATGTGAAGTTTATCTGTGTTTTGTTTTTTGTAATTTACGGTAATTATCACAAATGCGGGGCATCAACGATGAAAGGTCTGTCACCAACCTACGGATGGTCGTGGGTTCTCCAGGGGTGTACAATGTTTCCTCCCACCATAATGCTGGCCACCATCGTATAAGGGAGCTATTCCTGAATATGTCGTAAAACCCCTATCACGTAAATAAATAAATAAACAGACTAGGGAACAACCTCATGCTTTTGTGCCTTACAAGGTACTTTTTCAGACTTGTACTTTTTAACATGTAATGCCTTGTAACTTGACACATGAGTCCAATACACAAAAGAGTATAAGTCGTGAATCTTGCAATCTTTGGTAAGTAGGCCTAATACGCGAATGTGACATGAGTATGGAACATCCGGTCCTGTTATTTTGCTTTACATGTATGCGGATCTTAAATTGAGCTCAATACATGCAGTGCTTTTTTTTCGAAATATCACCCTTAACACTTATTTTAATACTGCCTTCATTGCCATCGTAGTTATTGAAAGCCTATATACCCTTGGGGTACGACATATTTATTTATCCATTTATTGGTGCACCGATAGCATTTATCTTGTTACAGTGTTCATTGTCATCATAGATACTAGAATTATGCCATATATATTTATTTATTTATTGGTGTTTTACGCCGTTGGCTACTCAAGAATACTGCTCTTTTACGACAGTGGCCGGCATCACAGTGGGTGGAAGCCCGAGAAGATCACGGGAAGAAATCCACTACCATCCCTAAATTTACGGGCTGTGGACATGCAGACCTTGAGTAATCTGTAATAGGCACGCTATAACAGCTCAGCCACGGAGGCGCGGGTAGGACAAAAAGTAAGGTATTTGTACAAGTGACCTATAAAACTGAGGGGAAACCAAGAGTGTTGGCCAGGTGCGTGGTCTCGTTTCCGAGACAAAAGTTGGTGAAGTGTGCAATAAAACCGAGAAAACAGTAATCTGACTTAATTAAGTATCGTGTGCAGAGCTGACGTGGAACTTTACCAGCTGGTCAGCGAGCTTTCTTAGTGCATGTGTATTTAGAAATTTTACATACGCTATAGGAATCTTTATTGCGCAAATATAAGCTATATTTGTCCAAGGTCTCTGAAATAGATCTTTTGCTGTTCTAATATTCTATTCTTGTAACTAGTGACCAGTTGTCTTCCAGTACAATTCGTTAGTCTTCTCGAAGCACAAGGTACCCATCCGCTAATGGGTCCGTAATGGGGGACCCAGCAGTAGTATTTTGCGCCATTTTATGAAGATCTTTTCTTGCCCTGGCTCATGACATTAGTTTGAAGAGAATGCATTGCACTACAACGCCGTATTGTGACGTACTGTAAGGCTGAAGATATTTTCCGCACCAAAATTTTGCATCAAAGTCCTTGCCATTTCTATTTGTTCGGTTAGTGTGAGTGCCAAGTCAGTCCAAAATATCTTCACTATTTGTGCAAATGTTGTACGTGTTCAAGGCAACAGATCATAACACAAATACATATATATTATAAATTTCTGTCAACCTCGCATTGGCGAAAATTTTCGGTCCGATGCCTGCAGGAGGTTAACTGGTGAGGGGCATCAGCTAAATGTATTTTGTCAACTGAAAACTGGCACCACTTGATTGTGGTTTGACGATTGTCAGCTGACTTGAGACCTTGCACAGAATCACTCAACTGTTAACACCAATATTATGGAAATTTATAGCTATGCACAAAACCTCATAGAAACCAACCGATCAACAAATGTAGTACAGTCATATGAAATGCACGTGTATCGAAATTACTCTCAAATGAATTAAAACAAAAATGTTTAAACAATTTACAGATTCATCATTCAACATTAGAGCTAAAAGTAATATTTCGTACGTTAAAACGGCTCATTTGAATCAGACACTTGCTTTGGGGGGATGGGGAAGGGGCATTTTCTAAAAGCATATTCACCTATACTAAACCGGAAAATCCAGCAACCTACGGATGGTCGTCAGTTTCCAACGGGCTCTGTCCAGTTTCCTCCCACCACATTGCTGGCCGTCGTCGTATGAATGAAATATTCTTGAATACGGCGTAAAACACCACTAGAGAAATAAATAAATAAACCGAAAATCACACAATTCTCAACACTCAACATTTAAAATCATATGAAGCTGGGCATCACCATTCTTTCAACAGAGAATTAAGATTATCCATAAAGCTGCAAATCAGGATATTTGTTTCATAATACACTCATTAAATTACTATAACAGCAAACAAATGCCTGCAGGCGCTCATATTCATAGAACCACTGTTAAAGGTACCTTGAAACAGGAGGAAAAGAGATAGAAAGGCCAACAATTGCACGTGAGCTTTGCTAAGAAACCCTGAAAGCATAACCTGTGTACTTTTTTGTAATATTTATAAAATAAAGTCAAATATGTTCTTATCCTATTACCCTATTAATTCAGCTTATGAAGCTTATTTTTTATGTGATTGCTAAGAAACCGAAGTTTATATATATATATATATATATCAGGGTCTTCATTAGTAGACAGTAGGCGGCGATTTTCGGTGGCTGTGGGTGGCAAAACCACCGCCTGCTAAAGCTGATTTGAAAATAAAAAGTAATATGGCGTTGTTGTTGTTTCGCTCTTGTGAAAGAGAACGCTTGTACCTTTGAGTTTTTCCATGTAAAAGCCACATTTTCACACACGTTTGGCCCTGTGATATATCCAGTGTTTATCATTCAGATGACAATACTTTATTTTGTGTGACAAATTTGGTTATTTAATCTTCTTGACTTCCAAAATTTCCATGTTTTCCACCCGCGAGCGACACTTCCTGTGTGACTTGTACATTGTCTGAAAATTTGTACAGGTTGTCAATGCGACAGGCATGTGTGTCATTATTCTCCGCAGTAACCCAAGGGGGTACGGTGAAATGCCTGACACCAGCGCGGACCTCATCGAAAGCAGTTCCATGACTTCGAGTTCGGAGATCCGTGGCGATTTTTTGGAGTACGGGTGATGGAGTCAGGGTTGCGATGAATGTCAGAATTTTAAAATAACACCATCTCTCTTCCGGTTTTCACTCCAGCCCATTCCGTTATTCCTGGGCAGTAAATTGGCATATTTGCCGTCTCATAATTAACTTCCACATCATTCTTTACTGGCCCAATTTTAATGACTACCCAAGCCCTCGATTGCCGCTCGAAGGCAGGCCTAAATACAATTTGGAACTACAATCCATGTAGGCTATCTTACATGATGTAAATCTTTTTGCTACATACGCTACCACAGGCAGTCAAAGTACCGACCGGTATGTGACATTTAAAGTCACCACCCTCAAAATAGCGCAAGCGCATTCGAGAACATTTCGGGACAAAGAACTAAAAGGATAATAAACTGAAAGCACCACTCCAGGCATAATTTACAGCTTTATTCAATGCATAATCATTGCACATAAATCCCAACAAAACAATGAACAAGTTAATATTTGACCACAGACACGGTCTATTTCGTTTCGTGCACTGAGTACTTCGGTGAAACTACTTCCGGAAATTTCTCCACATTTTTTCATGCCTCTATCATGGGCCTCTCGCGATTCTCACCAATATACCTAAAAAAGACATTGGTTAAGTGTGCAGAAAACTTGTCAAATTGATACACATAAGTACATGTAAGTATCGAGTGCATAACTGATATGGAGACATAATTCCAGGCTGGCCAGGGCGCTTCTCAGGTAATACATATATATATCACATAACTGACGTAGTCAGTTTTCATTCATGCCAGACCATGACTGATTTTCATATTACCCTAGGGTAATATCACTCTTTGAAAAATTTGATTGGCTGAGAGCTTGGGAAGAACAAAATCCTACGCCTTACGTCACGTCAACCTACAGGCATTGTTTTTTTACGACGAGAGACAAGGTCGTTGAAACCTATAAACTGGGGAAAGCAACTTTCAAGAGAAAGCCGTCGGTGAAATATTACACCCTTCAAGGTTATGCATGCCACAATTTACTACTCGACGGACTCCGCATCCGAAGAGATGAGCAATATTTCACTAAAAGTTCGTCGGGACATGAGCAGAAGAGAGTTTTTTGTTGTTGTTTTTTTGTTTTTTGTTTTTTTGGGGGGGGAGAGTTGGTACAGGATTTTTTCCTTCAAACAGCTTCTTTTAGTTTGGAGCAGACACAACGCCCTTACCTTTTCTTAGGCGGTCAGTTGCACCGCTAAAATAAGAGGTCCTCGGTGATGAAACAACGATTATGTCCACTGTTATCTCATAAAACAAACGTCTCACTGACCATATAATATTACAAGCAAAGTTCCCGTAACATCTCCGATCTCTTTCGTGAACTGATATCCTTCTTTAATACTCCAAGCCAAAAAATGCAAATTTCAGGCAACAAAAACGTCATACCCATTAATAATTACAGTCGCCGAAACAGCCATCAGCACACGGGGTTGTTAGTAACTGAATCCAAATTATCTGTCAACTCGCGATAAAAATGAAACCGCAGCTCTCTGTCCCGTAAATCCAGGTCAAATCTGCCCCGATCACCACCGCAGCATCTCGGTAAAATGCCGAGCGCTTGTGAGGACTTTGTAAAGACCATCACAAAAAAATAGCCAACTTAAAAACAAAACCATCCAGATGTTGGAACAGTCCTATGCCATACATGTTCACGGAGGAATTCACAAAATCTTCTTCTTTCTGACGAACAGTTTCAATCAACCGCGAGTCACACGTGACTGCAACTGTTTCACTGCAAGGCCGTTTCCCGGCAGAGGTGTACCTGGTGCTGGCGGAGACAGAGATGCGAATAATTCTTCTAATTCACCATTTAAAACGATTCTTTCTATAATATCATTACACATTTTTGATTAGATACATCAAAATTCTTCACTGAACTAGTCTTACTATTGCGGAGGCATCTGTTATCTGTTGTAGTGGTGAAGCGGGAAATGCTGCCTGTTTCTACCGTAAAATTTATCCAGAAGTGATGTGATTTTCTTTTTTGTTGTTGTTGTTTGACAAAGTTTAATCAACGAATCATATGAGATGACCACTAGTGTGAGATCCTCCATATCTAAGCGTTAGAGAAATTAAACGATGCGGGCTGGCTGATCGGCTCCACCTCAAATATTGGTCCACCAACAATACGGGCAAGGCACATGCGCAGAGCAAACATTGGTCAAGCGTGGAATTAACAGAATGAATAGCATGTTTGCTGGTGAACGTAGAGTATACCTACAGTATGGATGTATGTATGCTTGGGTTTTACGTCGTACTCAATATTTTCTCATTCATGTAACGAAGTCCTTAGAATGTATGTACACATACTGCGTCTTCTTGTGGCAGGGTGAGACCATGCCGCCAAAGTGCTGCCGCCCCTTCAGCATCATGTTCAGTAGTGAGTGCCAAGCGAGGCAGCAAAAAGTACCATTTTTAAAGTCATTAGTATGACCCGATCTGGGTTTGATCCGGGATCCCCCGACCCTGAGGCAGGCCCTCTAACCATCAAACCAGCGAGGTGGTTAGTACATCTCAAGTTGTCTGAGAATTAAGCAAAACCTTGTCAATGTATTTTTAAGATTTCGATGTACTGAAAGAAAAGACAATGCCTGACCAAATATACATATGGATGCCTTACACGAAGCTTAAGAAACATATACCTTGTATTAGTAATACATTGCATAACGCAGATATCGATTTCAAAAGTCGAAAAAAAAAAATGGAAATTGCCGCCGTGTTATCAATTTTTTACATTTCACATTTCTTATATTACAAGCGCCATTGTGTTTCCCCTCATGAGGTACGGCTGACGCGAAATTTGTTACCGCTCATGAGGTACGGGTGAAGCGACTTTGTTTTTCCGCTCATGAGGTACGGGTGAAGCGACGTTATGTTTCTACTTTGTCTAACATGGCGGAGTCCCGTGGCTTCGTAAGAATTCCACATTGACAGTCGATTTATATAGTTACCAAGCACGTCAGAACAATATCATATGTTATATAACAACTTGTTGTCTTTTCTCTTAAATGGTGCGGTCAATATAGTCTCTGCTTTGACAGGGCAAATACTGGTGGATGTGTAGTTCTTTTCACGTCGTCTATGAATTAAACGAGTAAAGGACAAACAATGGTCAATCCATGCATGAATCTAAGCGCCCGTAATACCGGCAATACAGGAGGTCAGAGTAAACAATGTTCCCTTGTGAAATACCATACCCCAGTATGAAGATCGTGCTCGACTGGGGGGGGGGGGGAGCAGAGCTCTATCTGGCAAAAGGAGAGGCAATACTGTGTGTGTGACGGGCGCGGAAACAGCGTGGTGTAGACCTCATCGCCTCTTTGGTCTGATAGAATCCTTTGTGTCTTCTGTTACCGTGTGTCCATCAAACATTCTGGTAGCAGAATTGCCGTTTCAAGATTTCAAATACACAAACAACAGTCCATTGTGCAACGTGTCCTTTAGCGACGCTGCTTCTGAAACCAGGCGTTTTTCCAGCCACTTTCTCGTTGTGGTAACCAATACCGAGAAATATCTGAAAATTGAGTTTCAGACAAATTTTGTATTGAGTGTTCAGGAAATAAATTGAGTTTTTGATACATTGGTGGCAAAAAAATTATTCAGTTTTCATTATATTTTCTGAATAAAAAATTATTCAGTTCAAACTGAGTTTTTAAAAAGAAACTGGCAAGGAAAGCCCCTGCCCTTGACGGAAATGCATAGTTTGTCTAAATTACAGATTAGCCTTAACTCTATCCAGACTCCCAGCCAGGAACTGAGAGGGCATGGTGAAAAGGCCTTCTCGAGGGCATAGCGTTATTAGGCGGGGCATCCCTGCCCACGTGCCGAAGGCTTTTCGCGACTGGAAATTGCAGCTTACAATAGCGCATTTTACACCAAATATGACTAAAATATGCTACTGGTTAAATTACATAATAGAGCTGTTTTGAATACATTTTGGACTGAAGTGAGTGGAGAAAATTTATTTAACTGGTGTTTCACGCCATACTCAAGAATACACCACTTGTACCATGGCAGCCAGCTTTATGGTAGGCCTACAAGAAAATGGGGAGCGCTAAAGAGAAAAGGAAAAAAATGAACTTAAGGTAGGCCTAAGCCACATATTTCATGGCAGGTTGTTCACTTGACGGAATTTTGCAGATAAGTATTCCAATTTTCAAGGATACTTGAACACCAAATTAGCTTTTTACTTTCACTTAATTATTTTTCTAACGATCACTGAAAGCCGGTGAAAAACTGAAATTTATCATGGCGTTGTTGTTGTTGCAACGAAATTCACACAACTCGTGGCCCTAGAACGAGAAGACAACTTTTGGCTAACGCTGCTGCATGCCATCTGGCAGCAGGAAGTTCTTCTCTGATCTGCACGATTTTGCGATTTGTGACGACTGTCTTTCGCGGCTTTCAGCATTTCATCCTGTTATCGGCATAGCAAATTGTCCTCCGACAAATTGACAACTTCTACTATACAACGATCTCCACAATTCGGCGACACGCGACTTTCTCCGCAATTCTGTTTACAATATGTATTACAAAAAAGAACTCAAAGTGTCGGAGAGTTCCGCCAAACCGAAAGACGAACTTTTTGTTTTCTCCTTTCACAGAAGAGTTACCATCACATCTACGCGCCAGGACTTGTTGATTCGGAGCTTTTGTTTTCTTTTCTAATTTAAACATTTGCTACGATCGGGAATAAACATCATCAAAACATCCAGTTATTTTTGTGAATTACAAAGTAGGCAAACAAGGGAAATGTGAAGGCTTGGCACAGCTAAAGGGGCACTCGTGGCGCACGAGAGGGCGGGCGTGGCGGAGGTGATCTGATATCATCCAATGAAATCTCTAAGCACAAACCTTAATTTAAATATGTTGCTCGGATCTGCGGTGCACATTTAGGAGGGATGCTATTATCGGTCACAACATCTACACTCTTTCACTTAATTCATTTGTCGTGTCTTATCCATCCGCCTATAGCACATTCATTGTGTCCTTCCGTCATCACTGAAAACTGTTGACTGCTTCTCTCTGCATGAATCCGTCGAAATCTCTTTCTTTTTCATATTTTATATACTTTCTTCGTTCTTTGGTGGTTTGTGTTATTTACTGTTTCAGGAAACTGGTCTTGCGATTGCTGACCCGCGGAACGCCAATTTTGGATGACGGCATGTATACGAATGTCGATTTCGACGCGTAGGTGAACTGAACTTGGATTACCCAGCTCAAAGATGCCAAAGTCAACCCATGCAGAAGCCATGAAAAGATGACCTATGGTAGGTCTATAACGAGATCAACCAAAATCGGCTGATCAAAACGATATAGCACCGATCAATATATCCGCCAAGTATTAAGAACTCATTTCATCCCATCATTTTCGGACAAACAGCGAAAACTTTGATCCGACGTGTCATACGAAGATGTCTGCATAAGCAAAACGAGACAGTGCCACTAAACATGTCATCGTTTCCACTGAACCGTAGTGTGCCCCTCCGTGGCTTGATGAATAAATTCGGCACCTGGCACGTCAATTCGGTCTTCAGTCGAATACAAGTTGTCCGAAAATGGTCAATAGGATCTAAAACAACTCCGACCGGTGCTACTGTGAGTGAAGCTGGATTGGATTTTTCCCGCCTGAGCTTGTTCACCCTGAAGATATTTGGAATTCCTCGACTGTTCCGTAACCAGTCTGCACATATATATGTATTCGCCTGACGCCAGGTTACGGTAAACAATCTATGGTTACCGGGGCTATTCCAACTAAATCCCCATGACCTGACCATACAAGGCTCATATAAGGCACGATTTTATAACAACCTGTTGTTTTCAAAGGGATAAATAAAGTCCGGCAACTCAACGAAGCGAAGAAAGAAAAATTACTCAGGCGATTTGAATACTATAAATGCGCGGAACGCAACAGAGCCCGGCAAATGATCCGATGAATTTACCAAAGAACAGATATAATCGGACGACTTCCTCAATGAATTGAAAATACCTGCGTAATGTCAGGAAAACTACAAGTAATCCATTGAAAAGCAAATGAATAAATAAAGGTTAGGCACTTCAGCCAGTGAATAGTAAATGAATAAATAAAGGTCAGGCAACTCAGCCAGTGAATAGTAAATGAATAAATAAAGGTCAGGTAAATCAGCCAGTGAATAGTAAATACAATGACAAGGTCAGCTGACTCATCCTAGAATGATGGGACCTGTACCACATCGTAGACCATAATCTGCATTATCATACAGCGCCTGAACAGATTTGAGTTTGGATCAATAGTTTGTTTTTCTGCAGAATGTTGAACAATATTATCCTTCATTTGTAGAGTAAGAGTTCTAACTTAAGACAAAAAACGACATTTGGACTCTCAGTCTCCCCCCCCTCCTCCATCCCTCCCTTTCGCCCCCCTTCGCTAACGATGGTACACCCCTTCTATCCATCATTTACACAGGTGCACCGCTTGACTCGCAGTAAAGTGAGTACATACGGTGCTGGCGGGACACCGCTTGACTCGCAGTGAAGTGGCTACACATGGTCCTGGCGGGACACAGCTTGAAATCGCTAGAATTATTATTGATTGTTCATTTTGAGTTCCAATATCTCAAAAAACTGCCGAAGATTAACCAAACTTGAGAGCCATGATACTGCAATGGTTAGAAAAGTTTTGACGCTTTTCGATTTTCCATTGGTCACAGGGTTTGGCGGCTATTTTGAATCTTATAACAAAACTTTTTTTTAAAAAAGGGGGGGGGGGAAAGAACCCTTTACAAAACTTCTGGTCAAAAACATTTCAATTGATCAGGTTGAAATTGTACACACTGTTACTACATTTGAAGATCTATTCCCAGTGTAAAAACTTTTGAATTCCGTATGAAAATTAGGACCTGGTAGACCAATGAAAACAGTGTCAAACTGGGCCACTTCCAAAACCTGTCTAAACTGCTCGAACAAAAACATTGTCTAGACCTTCCCGATATCTGGACAATGGATTTACAAGATATGACGATCAAAGCCTTTACAATTTTATCACTGTGATTTCTCCCTTTTGTTCCCAGGACGTCGACATGGGATTATCGGACACTGTAAAAAGGTAACAGCATGGACCACAGCAATGTTGTTACGTAACAACTTTAATTAATGCTCATAATTTTTTACCTTTTCTTTTCGGCAACAATGAAATAACAGGAAAATTGTAAACAGCAATAATTAATCATGGGCGGCGGAACCGCCACGACCAGCCCGGGGCAATAATTTTAAAAAAAAAGCACCAAACATTAAATAAGAATCAGAAGCAGAACAAATTATCCAGCACCTATAGATAAATAGAGATTGTGTTGTTGTTGTTTTTTTACTCGAAATGCATGTCAAATCAATAACTTCCACCGCGTTCGCTATGACGTTGTAGTGGGCCTACCATATTTTGGTAGGCTGCTGCCCATGAAACTATCTATATAATAGTAATGTAGTATATTGAAAAGACAGAACGAGTCGGAGAACCGAGCTTACAAGGGCTGGTATTCGCCGTCGGAGACTGGCTCTTACATTGAGTGGACGCGTGAGTGTGACACCATTAGTTGAAATAATTACGCTGGTATAATTGCTTGCCGATCGATTTAGGTTATCAGTACTTTCCAAAGATTGATTGCCTGAGAGTTCAACGAACTGATTGACTGCGGTTTTGATATCAATGTTGTCTGTATAATCCTGATGAACATGCAAGACCATGAGGCCATTTAACCTAGACTGTGTCATGGTGGACCACAGGTATGTTTTTAGCCTACGAGGAGCAGAGAAAGACCTTTCGCTTGTTGCATTTGTGGCTGGCATGAAAAGGATCACATGAAGTACAGTGCAACCTCGCAGAAAAAGGTCCTCTCGTGGTGTGACATATCAGAAAAAAAGGGAAATCACAGACTTCAAATCAAATCGGCAAATTTTACAGAAAGTGTATCTGAGTACTTAGTCTTTCTAAGTACTAGCCATCAAAATCTGATGTGTAGAATGCTGTCACGGCTTCTAGTTGCTGACTGTACTCTTTATTATTGCAGGCATTCAGAAGCAGATCCTGAAGATTTCTATATCGTCGAAACCGAGGCTGATCAAACCTGTCTTGGACTGCATTAATGATACGATTAAGAATATCAAAGTACTGTTGCCTGTGGGCCTCTCGTGATGTCTGAGGGAAATGCCCTGCCCCTTCACCAACTTCGTATCGTGATGGCGTCTTGCATTTGCACGGTAACACGGGATCTTCTACGTCAAGTGATTTTGCGTTTTGGAGAATCTTCTCGTACAACAGGTCAAAATCTCAGTTTTGCCTTCTTTTGTGAAGGGTTTTAAGAGTCAAAGAAGCAATTTCCCGACCTACTGCTGCTGACAAATTTGGCCTTTGCAATGTATTACTAAGATTATCGGAGTGCTTACGAATGAGGTGTGAGAGTGATATTCCCCAGAAAAGGTCGAACTTTCTCATTTATGACTGCACTCCAACAATCCTAGCTTTCACTTCAGCGTCTGTCGCACATTGTTGTGCCTCTTCCCACAGATTAAATAACCCTCATAGTTATCAAGAATGCTCCCCAGTGATTTTGCACGAACAGTCCAGCGCGTAGGACAAAGTACTCTAACTCCAGGTGTATCGGATTGAATATTACTCTTCAGGTTATCAAACAATGCAGCACGCCTTGGTGAGTATTTGATCAATTTACAAATTTCGCGCGTAACTTCCAAAGCGTCTTTAGTAGCTTTTACCTCTTTGACGGCGTCCTTGCACGCAAGATTTAATGAGTGGCCATAACAGCGTGTGAACAACGCTTTCGGTTCCAACTCCTGTAACCTGACAGCCACGCCGGATTTCTCCCACTTATATTGCTCGGGCCATCTGCATTCTCCTATTGATACATTCATTCTACAAAGAACGTCCAAAATTACTTCTACCAAAGTTTCACCAGAGATGTCATCTACTTTGTAAACCCCAAGGAACTCTTCGTGGACAATAAAATCCTCTCCTACCCACCTAAAAAGTAGTACGACCTGTTCATGATTGGAAACGTCAGCTAACTCATCTACCATTAGACAGTAACACTCGGAGCGATGGAGAGACTTCAGAATTTCATTTATGACCTGTCCTGAAAGAACACCAATCATTTCGTTCTGAATGTCATGCGATATAATTTTTTTTTATGTCTTTTTTAACCACTGTAATAGAGACGGGCCGTCACTTCCACGCAAAATGAGAAGCTGACAGAAGTTCCCATCGTCTTCATCTGCAGCAGGACTGCTTCCACGGAATGGTAAAATTTGTCGACATAAGTGGCGTATATTTTCAAATATTTTATATATAGCGCGTCTACTTTCCGTTCAACGGCTTCTTTCAACCACTTGCTAGCTTCTCTAAATACGCCCTGTGCTTCTTTCCAGTTGCTGAACCCTTTAGTTATGAAAGGGTTACTGCTGAAGAATAACTCTGACGAAAATGTTGCGTTTTGGCATACTAAACAGAAAGCTAAGTCGGTATTTTCTTGATAATGCAATCAGGTGTATTTATCAAACCATTCAGTTTAAAACTTTCGTTTAACGATAGTTTTTTTCCAAACTCACGGAACGGAAAATCAAACGATCTAGGTTCATTGGGAGTAGATGACACACGTGTCGTGCGAGTACGTTGTGGGCTTATTTGGGACCCAGATGTCGAAGGAGCGTTGTCACCGCATTGAGGGCTTTCTTCGTCAGCCTATGCCGGAGGACACGGATTCTGACGAATTTCTGAACGTGATTTTAGAGAGAAATAGTTTAGATTCGACATTTCGAATTTTCACCTTCGAAATAATTAAGTTTCAGTGAAACGAGCAATGAATTATCCAAATTGCAGTCTGAATACTTCTAAAAATAGGCCTACAGCTGTAATGGAATCAACCGGTTACTGGGCGGTTTTTATACACAGGCTGTTATGTCAAAACAGCGCCATCTGTGCAGTCTGCTGACAGCCGACAAATTCAGTATCGTTAAAGTTAGTAAATTATCTGAAAAAGTATACTCTTTAGGACTTTAAATATATATGACGGCATCATTTTCCGATATGTGTGATCGTTTTCGCCCCGAATTTCGAAAATTTATTTAGCACTAGGTGAAAAAATATGGTAGGCCTACCCCAGTAATGTACATTGCCCAAAGATGTATTACTCGAGATCCAATTTTCGCTACCTAATGAAAGTTTGACCCCCATATTTAACCACGGCAATTGCACTTTTTCGGCGCCGCTGGGCACCGATATATGCGTCAATAATAAGAATTCAACACGCCAGAATTAAACGCCAGAAATCGCTTTGAACGTCTCTGCGGCCGTCCAGCGTTCCCCAGCTTCCGGCGCCCCCTGGACCCTCGCCTATTGAGCTGAGATAGTCGGGGCAATCTTAATTTGCTTCCGCCACCCCTGTTAACCCTTTGCTATCTACAATACATTGTGATTGCAAAGCTCTCTGTAGCATATGGCGAAGTTTAACACTCTGAGTGTCAAGATAATGTGAAAAGTCTTCACTGAAAAATTAAACTAGTTATCTGTACAACTATTAGGTAGTCGACTACCCTATAACCATAAGTTTAGCCATTTGACTACACTGTATATCCGGAGGCTAAACTAACACGACGGAATCCGGTCACGTGGGTCACTGCTTCGATCGTCTGCGGCTTCAACACTGTTGTGAGTAGGTATGATAATCCATTATAATCTGAAATCTGTAAGTGATGTAAATATTCTATTGGTTGAATTATGTCAATGTAATGATACGATGGTAATCCTCACAAAGTTTAGTTCGTGTAACCTCCCAAACTTATTAAGCCGATGGGATTTTGATATTGATATGAGACCGGATCAGATTGTCGGATCGCCATTTTTTAAACAGTGGGTCCTACCATTTGACGCACCCGTGCCCTACAGTAGTTATTTCATCTGATACATACGTGTAGGCGTATGTTACACCTCACAAATAAAATTGCTACAATAAAAAGGCTGCCAGAAGTCATCAGTTATGCAGTAAAATGACCATTTTAGCAGAACTCGCGACTAACAGGTATACCCATTGCTACCATCCTGACTACGTGAGTCGTCGTTGTTGCAGCCGTTTAGATCAAAGACTACTTAGTTGTAGAAGTACATTATTGGATAAGCTCTTGAAGACAGTAAGGGAACTTTACTTTCTGGATTCCTGTTTTTATCATCTGTCCAAAAGAAAATCCGTTGTTCAGTAATCTTTCAGTAATCACCATGTTTCTGGAAAAGCGTATCGTTTTAATAATTCAATTGTCTCAAACTGACAAGAAAAGTAAGCATCTAGGGAGCTAGACATATAGATAGCTAGATATATAGACCTTTGTATGGGGTATTGTCCCCTGAAGAGTACTGTCCCCTTATGATGTTGAGCATTACCTCCCCGCGCTCTGCTATCAAACGTCTTCAAACAGATGAGAAATCTGATATATATTTGACTAAGCAAAAACTGAATTATTCTTTTGCGTCCAGATATTGGAGAGGAAGTAAAAGAAGTGGACATAGGCGTAACAAATTTTGTTACAAAATCTTTGTGTCTTCATAAACCGTATCGCCGTCAAATAAGTGACTAATTCTTCAGCATTCTCGAGTATTAATTGTACGGGTCATACATGTCACTATATTTTTTTTCAGAAAAAGAATATTTACAATACATGTGTGATCCTTTGTGTGCACAAAGTTGCTACAAGAATGTTTTCCTTTTTTTCTGAAGAGATAATATACCAGTCCTCTTCTCGGGAAACTGGACATTTACGTCACCATATTATGGCAGTCAAGTATATTTCGAGATGCAGAGCATTTTTGAATGTAGACTAGAAACTAAAATGTTTGTGTCCCTAAATATTGTCAATTCCTTTATTTCAAACTCCAGTGCACACATTGTCCCTTTTCGTCACGCAACTATTCTGTATGTTGAATCATTATGGATTTATCCATGAACATGAATCATCATTTTCCATCTTTTGTGGAACTGAAGGCTGTCACACGTCAAACACAAACATCAGGCCATTGCAAAGACATATTTTGAAGAAACATCCAACATCTAAATTCTTTCAAAGAAGTGAAACTGAGCCAGAGACAAGATCTGACGATGAACTCCAAATAAATGAAACAGAAAGTCAACCCGAGACTCCTATAAGTGTATCAAGTAAACAAGAAATTCAAACAAATGTGTACAATTGTCAAAGGCAAATTTGTTTAGCGCTACTTGGATTGAGGGAAACCCAGAAAATCCCCTACAAAACATGCAGCAGTTTTCTCGAAACTATTTGTACACTGATGCAAGCTAAAGATGAGAATATGAAATCCAGGCGGTGACAGGTAATGACTGAACAGCAGTTGTCATCAGAAGCAGTGAATGACATTACAACACAGTTTGATGATGAATCTGTGTCTGTCAGTAACTGCTGAAGATTTGTCAACCCCTTTTCTCTTTAATAAGTATGTCCAACAAAATTTTGCATTTGTATTCCCAGTAACATACAACATGGAGTTTGACGAGCAACATGATGAGGATGAAATACAGTATGTTTCTATTTCAGATGTGCCGTCAGCTTTGTTGAGGCATGGTGATATGGCAGAGGTAATTAACTCACACCAGTCAAAAGACGTTAAAATGAGGAATGTGTGTGATGGTGAGCATATCAAAATGTGTGTGATGGTGAGCATATCAGGCGGCACCCATTCTGGAGTGGTAATCAGTTGGCATTGCAACTGATATTATACTGTGATGAATTCACAGCTGTTAATCAAATTGAAACTGTTGCTTCAAAGTACAAGGCAAGTGATGCCCTCTTTTCTGTGAACAATGTCCATCCTTCTCTTAGGTCACAATTTAAAGCCCATCCATTTGATATTGTTAACACAAAGCAAGGCTGTGAAATCACATGGTATAGATGCATTCCTGTCCCTGTTGATAACTGATTTATGCCTTCTTTCTGTTTCCAGGCCTGAAAGAGTTTATACATTCAAAGGGTCAGTCATTGCTTGCGATGCAGATAATCTTGGTAATCTTATATTTGTATATTTATTCCTCCAAGTTTAACATAAATATTAAGGTACCGGCAATACTTCTAGTTCATTACTGTTGCACGCTCATTTTCTTGGGTATATCTTTTAAGAACAAACTATGAGGTATTATCGGTATGAACACTCTAACAGTGTGGAAACATATACATGTAGTCTTTTCACATCATAGGTGAAAGGAAGTAAATATTAATATTTAGCGAGATGTATATAACCTGTTTCTTAAGCAAGTGTTGGTGCCTGTATAAATGGGCGAAATGTGTATATTTTAAGAACTATTTGCCATCCATTACAGTTCATATTTGGGAAATCCCACCATTACATTATGTCATTTCTGCATACATACAGAGTTATGTATATGTCGTTGTAGTTTTACGGAAATTGTAAAGAAAGCATAATTTTGTTGCCATCATTTATACATGATAATCTAATCAATATAGGTCAAAAAATATTTGACTGTCAAATACACCTTGTATTATTGAAATGCATTATTAAGAAAAAAAATCATGGTTACTTCTCCTTACACAGGAATTCGATTTATTTCTGTCTTTGCCACAGATAAGGGGATATGCTTGTTCAGTGTGGCTCAGATTCAGTTCACTGTTAATGTTTTAACTGTGTTTTCTGGAAGAAACAGAAATACATACATATTGTTTATCCTGGAGATGAAGACTTGATTGGCTTTAATATTTAAGCTGGAGAAAATCTCGTCAAACTGGTTGCCAAGACCCTGTGGCCTCTTCACTAATATATGTCGGACACTGTGTTGTCACTGTGTAGTCCACATATGGTCACCACGGACGTTGTTTGACTGCCGTCGACTACCGCTTTAGTGACGCAAACCACAAGGTAGTCGCTATGACTATCTGAATGTTGGTACTTTGTTGTCTTTTTTGGCTACTTTTCTACCATCTAGAAAATACTTATCAGTATTTAGATCGTCACAGTGACTCTGGGGTAGTCCATTGACAAGTAAACAAAATGTAGTTGCTAGTCAAAGCATAGTCACAGAGTAGTAGTTTTCTACATGACTACCTCGGTAGTCAGCCGAAAATCTGACTACCTGGGCTGTTATTTTCGACACAGCCAACGACTACCTGAAATTTACTCATGTCGACTGCTTGACTTTTTCAGTGTTGTCACATACACACACATCCCCACCTGCTGCTGACAAAAGTTTGCAAGGTTATTTATTATTAATGAAGACAGTATTGAGCTTTGTTTTCTATACATGTACAGCGTATACTGAAACAGTAATCTGAAAATATCATAAAAACAATATTTGGGGGGTTATTTTCTAGATTACCGCTTGACTTTTTGTTTCTGCCTGTCCATTTCATGAAATCCACAGTTATTTAGGACAACATACATACACCGTACTCAGTAAGCCGTATGTGCACCCCTTTCTGTCCAATCACTGAAATGTAGTTCAAAGCTGGCATAGATGTAACCTTAATTACACCAAGAAAGACCTGAACATGAAATTTTTCTCCTACTCCAACTGAAGTGAACAAAGTCTGCCATTAAACAGATGCAGAAAAATACTGCACAATGCATTAAAACACCTCAGCCTAAAGTACATGTACAATGTAATGGATAGATACAAATTCCAAGAGATAACACCAGCCATTCCTAAAATTTCACTTATGACTGTAATGACCTTGAAGTGGTCAAGGTCACCGAAAATCAACAGAGTTCTTAATCATGCCAGAGAGGAGGTGTGGTATAAGTTCGGGGAACTTGGGCTAAAGCTTTCTAGTGATATAGCATTTACAAGCCTTTTCTCAAATTTAATTTCAGTGACCCAAATGACCTTGAAAAAAGGTACCCAACATTCTGAGAGTGTCACTGATTGTAGAAATGTGTTTCTGCTTTGTTTGGAAAGGAGGGCTGATATCCTACTAGAAAAACATATGTTTCATTTCCAAAAGTAATATTTCAAGCCTTTTAGGGGGATTCTAAAAACGCACTTCCTGGGGCCATTTACAGTACTTTTAGACGACCCCATTATGTTCATTTTCACTTCAAACTGTACATTTGATCTTGAGCAGGGAGCTCTTCCGAAAAATACGAGCTGAATTCGCTTCAACAGGTATGCAAAATGTATAAGCTGATGAATATGCAAATTAATGAAAGGCAGACCTGAAAAGGCCAAAAGGCATATGAACGAGCAGGAATAACTATCTCAGATAAATTTCACGAACTTTTCTTCAATAGGTTCAAAGATATGGCAATCACAATGATAGCGACAGACAGACAACAGTTATGCAAATTGTATTTGTAGATGAATATGCAAATTCATGAAAGGCAGACCTGAAAAGTCCAAAAGGCACATGTATGAATCGGAATAACTATCTCAGATAAATTTAATGAGCTTCCTTTTAAGGATAAGATTTAAAGACCAGATTTGAAGATGGTTCCAAGATATGGCAGTCACAAAGACAGGACAGACAATCAGACTGTCTTCCAGACAGCTCGAAAAAACAGAGAGTTGGTTACAGACAGTCAGACAGCATGCCTGACAAAGGAATTATACTATTTTGTTAACAGCCCTATGAGGGCAAGTAGTAAAGAGGTCAGTTGTAATTTGTCCTGTTCTTTACTGATTATGCTTACCCTAAAATGACCTGATGTTTGGACCATGATGAAGTCGCACATTTTTGCTGATTTTAAAAGTTCTATTGATTTCAGAACGATATTCTGAGCTTTGCTTGGTAGACACAACCATGTCCTAAGGGGAAAATGTGACTTTCAGCATCAGTATTTTGTCATTAATGGCCTCAGATTTCTGTCCATGAAGGGTCCGCAAATTCAAATGTTCCACACAGTTTCACAAACACTACAAGTCAGTTCCACTGGATGCATTCAATATGGATGTCCTGTTAAAGCTAACAATGCACTTAACCAATCTGGGATCGTGTTGAATTTAAATTCAAAACACAATATTCAGTTAACTGACAGGTTAATTACTCTCAGGCTAGAAAGGAATAATTAAAAATATTTTACATATCAAGTTTCTCTAAAAATGAATTACATTGATAACCATATAACATATGAGGTAGGTCAGACAGTGGCCAGGCCAATTTAAAAATATGTTTGTTAGGCATACATTGCCCAAGACTCAAAAAAAAAGGCCCTGATCTGGTTGTGATTTCTTCACAATATTTTCATAGAACTGTAGTCATTGTAGTCATGAACTTCTTTAAAATCCCAAACTTTTTCAATATCCAGTATGAGAAAAAAAAATTGCTGACCAACAACCCTTTTTTATTCTGACAAGGAATTATCGAAGCCCGGCCCCCTATACATTGGCTGCTTCTGTCAGTTATGTTAGTTAAGCAAAATACTCATCTGCTAGCTTTATAGCCAATTAAGAAACATCTGCTAGCTTTATAGCCAATTATGAAACATCTGCTAGCTTTAATAGCCAATTAAGAAACATCTGCTAGCTTTATAGCCAATTATGAAACATCTGCTAGCCTTATAGCCAATTATGAAACATCAGCAATGATATTTACCACCTTTACATGGGCCCACTTACTGAGTTTATGTGGGCCCATATACCACATTTACGTGGGCCAATTTACAATGTTTATGTCCGCCCATTTACAATGCTGGTGTGGACCCACTTGCCATGTCAAAGTAGGCCCATTTACCATGTTTACATGGGCTCGTTCATCACATTTATATGGGCCCATTTACTGTATTTATATAGTCCCATTTACCATGTTTATGTGGCCCCATTTACTACATTTATGTACATGTAGGCCTATTTACCATGTTTTTGTGGGCCCATTTATCATATTAATGTACATGTAGGCCTATTTACCATGTTTTTGTGGGCCCATTTACCACATTTGTATGGGCCCACCTACCACATTTTTCAGGGGCACCTTTACCATGTTTATGTGGGCCCATTTACCATATTTATGGACATGTAGGCCCATTTACCATGTTTTTGTGGGTCCATTTACCATGTTTATCTGGGCCCACTTACCCCATTTTTCAGGGGCGCCTTTACCATGTTTATGAGGGCCCATTTACCATATTTAGGTGGCCTGACCCAATATTGGAATATTGGTATTCACATCACGTATGAACCAGGCCTGTAGCCAGTGTTGGTGGGTCTTTCAGTGACAAGAACACACAAGGTACTGGTTCAAACCCGGCCTTGCACAGGCATTTTGTAGCCGTTTGTTCATAAGTGTCTGCCATCACATGCACATCTGTACATCACAGGTGGAAAAGTTCACCATTCACTTGCCAAAAGTGAATGGTTTAATACAGGTACTCTGGTTTACATGCTTGCCACTGTCTACTTTTCAGTTTTGGCCTTCTTTACAAATTATAAAAGTGAAACTCCTTCTTGACTTCAGGGCATATTATGTACCAGTAATACATATTCTCAGATGGATATGGATATATTCTAATATTACCCACCCTAACATAAAGATATCCGAAAGTTGAAAACCTGTTTTATTCATGCCGAAGGAAACATACCCAAAGTGACACAGAGAACACATGTTATGCTAATTCTTTAATCTTTCACACATGACAAAGGAACTTTCAGCACAATTTATGAACCTTTAGAGTAACACTCCAAAAACAAAGATGTAGAGCAGATGACAGAGTAGCAAAAATGGAAGTCAACTGTATTTATCTCCATAATTGTTCACAAAGTATGAAGATAGACCAAAAGGGTGTGTGTACGAGTGTGTGATAAGCATTCTGATTTATACAACCACATTATAAAGTTTTTTTTCATGAAGTTTGGTATAATTCGTTCAGAAAAACTTAACTGAGGGCATCAAAATTTTGCATCTCAGTGCTCCAGAAACTGCATACTTAGGTGAACTTTAGGCAAAATACAATTTACTTAACATCATTATTGTCCCACAACCCCTATGGCTATAAATTGCTATCAGCTTGTTCCCCTGCCCATACATATCCAAATCTGAAGATAATAACGAGAAACCCAAAGGAAGTGCTTCCCTTCACCCTTTGGAGGCTAACAACAAACTCTGATAACACATACAAATATTAGCCTAAAAAATGTCAGCCTGACAAAAGAAGTTAACGCCAGCAGTTCAGGAAAATTTCAATGAGTTTGTAAAGTGAAATTTCACTTGAAATGTGAAACATGCCTTTCTTGGGGTACGATTTTGGTTTGAGCAGGATGCCCACATTTCTTTTTTTTTTTTTTTTTTTTATTTCTCCCACGTTAAACGATCTTAAACAGGGAATCCAAATAGCACAAATTTTATATCAGGATACTAGATGATTTTAGCCAACACGGCATTCTACTACATGTACACCTCTCCCTGATCAAAACACTGCCGTTGGGGGACAAATCTTCCTACCATGTTACACATGACGCACAAAGTTATATGAAGTTTGTTAGCTACTGATAGCCAGTGAATCTTATGACAGGAACACACAGTGATGCTGAGTGTCAACTGTAAAGTAAATCAGCATATTTTCATGTTTTTATGTAATAATTACTTGTTAACCTGGCTTAAGCATACGAAGAATTCACATAATCTGAAGATTTTTCTTCGCTGAAACTTTTGAAACTGTTTACAGATGTGTGTAACTTTGTGTAAAATTTGGCCGACACTCTTGTGAACGTGTTACATTGGAGTGTGTGTTGTAATGAAGATGATGTGTGCATTTCACCTGTAGAAAGTCAAGCCTGTAGAAATGCAGTTTTAAAAGAACATAGAGCCTTAAAATGATACTTCTGATGCCAACACTTTTCTTGTCATAAATTAATCAAAAACTCTAAAGTGGCCCTAGAAAATTTACGAATCAGTCAGAATGGAACGTAATGTATCACTTGAAAAAAAAGCTAAAAAGCTAAAAGGTTAACAGGTAATTTATTTACTTATTCACCTGTACTTTGCCCATGACACACATCGTGTACAGGTATCACAGTCCATAAATCAGAAGGCAAAAGGAACATACTACCTGGTTGGCCGTATCATTCACCACTGAATGGCGATGTTATCCTGTGTTTAAATAATACCCTAGCATTCAGTGATGTCAACCCAGAGAATAACAAAGGTTGGAGAAGGACACCCTGGTGTACGCCACCAGAAACAAGTATAACATGCTTCAAGTACATCAATTGATCTAACTCAATCTACATAGTCTGTTTTAGATTATGTCACCTGACTATCTTTTTTTTCTTTTTTTTTTTCACTCATAAACAGTCAGCTCTTTAACCTGCTGTGTTTAATTCACCTACAGAACCGTGGTTGGCTATACCAAGGCAACAGATGTTAAAATTTCTTCGTGGCAATTCGCACAATCAATAGAGTTTACAAATACCATATCAATTGTCCTTTGCTTAACAGTTAGATTTTGCCTTATAGGGCCCCAGGCTTGGCTCTAGTTGACAAAGATTCATAAATTGCCTGATAGTCTGTGGAAGACAGCCTGCTGTGTCAGGGACAATAACTATTGCCATGTACTTTAACAGCCTCATAATAGTTCCCACATGGGAATTTGAATTTGAAACATAACAATACACCTCGAGTTATAGCTGCCGGAAATCTGTCCATAATGCCTACATGCTTTCAAGATGTCGCAGTGTTTGGAGCAAACCATGTAAACATGGTATTTCTGGGATTCTGCTCCATGACTGCTGGCAGCTAACAATTATACGTCTTGTCTATAAATGTAAATATGACGAGCCTTTAACACGATGAAGCAGCAAAGACATAAGTACAGTACAAGTCTACATCTTCACAATTACAAGTCTTAGGGTTATATGCTATTACTGTGTCTGACCTGAAAAATAGACCTCAAAGGGTTCAATGTAGAGGCACCGAACAATTCGAAAGGCCATAAAATAATACTATGGGTTCTGAAACTTTGCAGCATTTTTCCACCAGGACATTGTCCACCATGTAGAAATCTCAAAATGACTTTTTAAGATCAAAAGAACACTCAGAATAAGGCAAATGTGGGGATAGAACGATACCCACGAGGTGGTGATGTGAGAGGAATTTGGTTATGACTGAAAAGCCGACACCAACTTCCCTAAACACAGTGCCCTCCTTGTACCACTGTTTTCTATAAATATTATTCAATTACTTCTATTAACATATCCAATACGTTGTTGCCACAAACTATGGATGACTGGGTTTTTAGAACAAGGTTTTGAACTCTGTGTATGTGTTGTTATAGCGCAAGATTTTTTCTGAGGAAAGAATTGCAGCATTTCTTCTGGTTCAGGTAAGATTTTTTTTTCGTTTCGAAGTAACACATGTTATTAAAATGTACAGCTTATCAAAATTAAGGCACTGTAATTTAGCAGTGTTTTTAAAACTTATCAATGTGGACCAGGGTGATTATTTATATAGAAAAGGATTAGGGGACTATGTGTTAAAATCTGTAGTGTGTATACACGTAGTAGCTGTCCATGCAGAGGGCACTGACAGGTACAGCTTACGTGTACAAGCCGCCTGACAGAACCTGACGATCTATTCCAGTTTGCAGCTCATGTGGGTTTTAACTAGGTCACATTCTTTCTTAACCATAACAATGCTTGCGTGGTTTACAATTCCACATCTAACTATTTCAAAATAATTATCATACTTCATGTACTTATTTGTTAAAATATATAGCTTTAAACAAGTATACACGTGTTTATTTTCAACATGAATACTCATTCTGAAGTGGAAATGAATGTGGTACCTTAACATCAATGTATGTACACCTGGAGAGGTTATTTATGTACTTTTTATTACTTTTACTATTATCATAAAGTATTTTTAAACTATATTTTAGTAATAACAGAATATATGATCAAAGTTGCATTTCTGAAAGCGTTTCACAGTTAATTTTAGGGTACAAACATTAAACTGTTTACTTCTCATCCTAATCCATCATTAAAATGTTTACTTCTCATCCTAATCGATCATTAATGAAATGTTTGGTTTTTTTGGTTTTTTTTGCAATATAACCAATTAACCAACACACAGGACCATATTTTAGTAACTTTACACATTTTTTCAACCTTATCTCGAGGTTATTTTTTTTTTTTGTCTTTTTCAGAAATTTTCGTCCACGGCTGTGAATTTGAGGCCGCGAGTTGGTTCCACATCACTGCCGAAATCAGAAGGCTGCATCTTTGTAATAAACAGGTGTTAAGCTTTCCAAATATATATAGTTCCTTATGGTTTTTACACTTTTCAAAAATGCCTTGAGAATAACAATAGTAGGCTACCAGGTCTGCTCACGTGTTTACTTCAATACAATAGTGCACAATAGGTAGTTTTTATCTGATATCTTGACCATGATTATCGACCTGCACAATTCCCCTGTCTACTGTTCTTCTATTTATATCAGATTAAACCCTGGTCGAGATAACCTACAAACAATCTTCACAGCAGTTCAGTGACAAAATAAACAAACTGTGCGCATTATCCAAGTGCCAATTTCCGTGAAAAGCGTGCAGAGTTCTCTCCCTTACCTGTCAGTAATACTTTCGTTTACAGTGGAATTTGCGCCAGCGAGAAGCGGAGATCTTTCATTTGCATCGATTTCACAGTCGTCCACGCAGACGGACGTGCAACGATGGCGAGAGGAGCTTCTGTCTGCATTGTAAACACTTGAATCGCGAGATAAACTTCGGATCAGCGCACCAGCCATCTCGTCACTGTGACCCTGTTGTCTCTCAGCACAGCGGCAGTCGTGGACATCCGGGGACTTGCCGCGAGTAATCTATGACCAATCAGACACCGGACACTTCGCACAGATGATTTTCCAGTTGACAATGGCAGTAAACAATAAAAAAATTTAAAACAAACAAACAGACAAATAAATAAATGAATGAATAAAATCAATTGGATTCAAAAGTTAAATCTGACGGGATATGTTGGGTCATGTCAAGAATTTATTTATTTGTACGAACAAAATGTCTGAGGACGAAAACTAAGCAGAAGTTTTCTAAGTTTCTTGCTAAATCATACGCCTTTATCGGAGGTCGGTTAATAATTTAAAATCATTTAAAATGCAAGATTTTTTGACACCTAGCCTGCCAACTACGGAACCTTAGGCGACCGTGAAAGGGACATATTTTCAATTCTTTTCTGTTTTGTTTTGTTTTGTTTTTTGTTTTTTTTGTTTTTTTTGTTTGTTTTTTTTTTTTTTTTTGGCCGTCGAAAAAGAGAATGAAAAAATTATTCTGTTAACGCGGCGGAAATTAATTTGCCCCGGCTTAACCAACCAATCAAAATGCTCATATTTGAAGCAATAGTTTCTTATTGGCTGCTAAGTTAGCGGATTTCGTGTCCTTACTCCCTTTTTTTCGATGGGCCAACAAAAAAAAAGAACAGGATTACTTTATTTACTAAAATTTTTTCACGGCGGAAATTACTTCTCCCGTGTTAGCAACGATCCAAGCAAAAATGCCATTCTTTGAATAAAGCATTCCCATTGGTCCACAAAGTCGGGGAAAATTAATTCACCCCGAGTTTACAGAATTATCCCAGCGTTAGTCAGCCAATGACAACACCGCTTGCTTCAGAGCCAAGAACAGCTTTCGTTGATTACGCGTTTTAAGGGCGGATTCAGTGAAACGTGTTAGGATCAGGGGGTTTGACTATATCACAGCACAAGAGGTGAGGGTCCAAGGGACGGCTAGGCACCGAAAGCTCTACAATCTTAGATGGCCGGAGACGCGTTCTCAGCCGTTTCCGTGAAATAAATTTACTTTCTGTATGGTACTTTGCAATAATGTACCTCTCGTTTCTCCGAGTGGTGCGAGAGTTACTTCTGATTGAGAGTGCCGTTCTTCTGACTTCTGAGGTATTTTATATGTAAATGGGACCCTGTCTTCAAGAGGAAGCCACACACCCATCCGAAAGTTGCACAGAAGATCCTTAGGGAACATATACAGACTTGCCGATAGCAAGAAATCCCAATGACCAGCTCCTTTTTAACCACAGTTCACACATGTGGATGACAACAACGTCATCTAAAACGGGTAAAAAGGGCAAATATGTGAAAAACGAGCTTCTCAGTGGGGTTTTTCGGCATCATTAAGTCCGTGTATACGCTAGGAATTTTCTGTGCAAATTTTGCATGGCTATATGGCTTACTTTTAAAGATAGTTACCGATAAAAGTTCTCAATCAGAAAATCGAAATTTTAGAACATGAAACACATTGTAGCTCTCGTGGCGCTTACGCAAGACTCGAAGAAGCCAGAGGTACATTATTGTAACTATCTGTAAGGTAATGCTTTTTACCTCGTGAGTGCTTCACTTGGTACATATCTGGGCATTGGCCAAGGTGCAATCGTTGGAGACAACAGTCTCTTGGCCAAGGTGCAATCGTTGGAGACAACAGTCTCTTGGCCAAGGTGCAATCGTTGGAGACAACAGTCTCTTGGCCAAGGTGCAATCGTTGGAGACAACAGTCTCTTGGCCAAAGTATCTGAGTAAATAGCAACATTCTATGTAGAGAACGTCAAATAAATAGAATGGCCTCTAGGTTGCTGAACAAACACTAAACCTAAATGACGGCCGTTATTTGTGTGGCTGGAAAACACCGGATGCCTGACGAATCACGGACCGCGGTCTTCTGCAAGTCATTGACAAACTGGTGTCGGTGAAGTGGTCGTCATGTTAAGGCTATTTAAACTGTCGAAGGAGGGTTCTTGGTACATGTATACCTTGGTACATGTATACCTTGGTACATGTATACCTTGGTACATGTATACCTTGTTGTGCCCAAGAGGGTGAACTGAACATTGGTAAATGCGATCTTACCCATTCTGCGCGGTCCCATGGTATTGGTTCAAAATTGATAAATAAAAATACTAAACCACAATGAACTGCTCCATCAAAGAGCATACCGCAGTTTATGTCATTTAAGGCCGTTTATTATATTCTGAGTTTTTATTTTTTTTTCTCAGAGGTGGGTGTGGGGGAGGGGCTGACTCCCTAAATCCGCCACTGCTCTCTGTAATATGAATTCTAGAAAGATGAACTTATTCATATGAAGGCTTAAGGCATATAAAATGATAACTTTTCTAAATTTGGCATAAAGCTGTGCCCGAATTGAGTAAAATGTGAGGTATAATTGTAAATTAAGGAAATATTCAGGAACGACTGGTAGTAAGGAAACTTAAAAGACCACTTGTGATTGGCTGACTAACACTGGGATAGTACTGCTAACTCTGGGTAAATTAAATCCCCCTACTTTATTCAGGAACGACTGGTAGTAAGGAAACTTAAAAGACCACTTGTGATTGGCTGACTAACACTGGGATAGTACTGCTAACTCTGAGTAAATTAAATCCCCCTACTTTATTCAGGAACGACTGATATTCAGGAAGATTAAAAGACCCCTTGTGATTGGCTGACTAACACTGGGATAGTACTGCTAACTCTGTTTAAATTCAATTCCCCTACTAAGTGAACTTATGGACGCGCTGCATTCCAGTTAATACGTATTTACTGAATTTTAACGCCTGACTCATTTAAGCTCACGTGGCGGCTCACAGATATGGATAGAATCATTCTAACATGAAACTTACAAGAAAATTTCAAAACGGGCTTCAGCCAATCACAAGAATTGAATTTCACACATGATGCTGAAAGAATTACGAAGATTGGTTTTAACTGACAAATATTTCCTTAATTATTTCAAACCGACCACAACGCTGTGTGGTGACGTGATCAAGTAGCTAATTTGCAAATATACTATACGAGTTATTTATAGCACGCTGGCCAGCTTAGTGGCAACTCTCAGTTGAGAATGTGGGTTTGTCCCGGGCTCTGTCCGGTTTCTGCCCACCATAATGCTGGTCGCCGTCGTATAAATGAAATATTCTTCATTACGGCGTAAAGACCAATCAAATAAATAAATAAATAGTCACCTTTGTGCGTGGAAGCAGCAGTCCGTAGTCTTCAACGAAGATCTAACTGCACAAAGGACTCATTGTCATCAGGGGTTCAGAACGGAGGACTGTGGACACAAAAACACCTGTCCTAGACTTGGACTGAACCCGCACCGTGTGTGTCTAGCGACAGAACGACAATTACATGTAAGTGCCTTAAAAGAAAAGACAACACTAGAACAAACGTATATATGTGTCGATAAAGAGTCCCTTTTAAAGTTTTAAAAAACGCCACTTTTTATTGTTGTGATATAGGTAGGATAATTGATATATTGCAGTTCAATGTAAGCAAAAAAGTCCGTTGCATGTAGGAAAATCGAACGGGAAGCCATGCTTTCAATTTTAACCAGTCAAGGTCAAGATATTTCTACCACCGGAGGAGGTATCTGTTTGCGCTGTGACGTCACCTGTTCCTAGTTCACCATTTTACTATGTAGAACGCGATAAACTGGTAAACTCTAACGCGATATTCAACGAGAAAGTGGTAATGGAATACGTTTGGGGTTATTCCCCAGGGTCTCAACCAAGAGGCCACAGCGCGTGGACTTTGATTGTAATAATAAAGGGGTCGTACATGGCACACAAAGGAGTGTCTGGCCCCCAATACTAGAGCGTATTGTACGGATGATTCGACATCGTGTTTCCGGTTTCTCTGAAATGGCGTATACCATGGCCTCGTAAAAATTCCACATTAAAAGACAATTTACAGAGTTGCCAAGCACATAATAAAAAAAATGCCTATGCCTGTTTAGGTATGCACAGATTCGTCTTCTGAAATAACTTTCGTTACACATTTTGTTGTTTTTTCGATGTAACCATGCGGCCACGGCGAGCACTTTATGTATAATTTCCATAAGCTGCTTGGAATTACTGGATTTTCCTCAACCCTTAAACTCGTCACGATATGAAACATTGCCAGTATGGCGTTAAGCCGTATAATCATTCATTCAACCCATAAACCTAAGGCCCACTGCCGTGGAAAACGTGAAGGTTTTTTAAGAAGTAAGTTAAGAAGGATTTAAGAATTATAGTCTGTGTAACACTTCCAGAATAAAGACGAACTGTCAGGTGGGGTGTATGGGAATGGGGAAAGTGGAATGTGTGTGGGGGGGGGGGGGGAGCGAGTCACCTTTATAACACGTGATTAATACATATACTAGTACATACATCTCTTATTCATTAACACCTTGCATATGTTTTCAGGATCGGTAGAGAATTTTTTTTTCATTTTTTTTTTTTAACGTATATTACTCCAAAGCCGTAACCTCATCCAGTTGTGCTTTATTCTTGGCCACCCACTCGTCAAATGACAAAGTTTTTTTGTACAACTTTCTGGTAGCGCGGACATCCCGGAATGGACGACCAAATTTGTAAAAAGCGAACATGCCGGATATTTCTTTGCAACCTTTGAAAGAGAAATGGCTGTAGTCTTCCAACGTTATCTGGAAAAAGAAATAATGAATTATAATAAGAGAAGAAAAACATTATTAGAAAAACTCCGTCATTAAGTACAATATGTTTAACATAATGCAGCAATCAATGGCCCAAATATGGAAACCACTTTGCCGGAACTTCGTTAAATCCAGTTTTTCGTAACTTTTTATTTCTATGTATGTCGCTGTTTACCTGATATAGAGTGTTAGGAGGTGATTTACAAGAAAAGTTGAGAGAAATTACTTCACGCAGTGTTATGAAATTGAGTCCATGTCACCTCACCAGCGCTTCATTCCGGTTTACGAGGAAGGTAATATACATATTGTAAGGAATATTTCTTTTATTTGATGTGGGGCCTCCGTGGCTCAGTGGGTTAGCGCCCTATCGCAGCGCAATGACCCAAAAGCCCCCCACCAATGCGGTCGCTGTGAGGTAAAGTCCACATCATGCTGGCTTCGTCTCCAGCCGTACATGAGAAGGTCACCTCGCAATTTGCGGAGGGTCATGGGTTTCCCCAGGGCATTGTCCGGTTTCCTCCCACCATAATGCAGGCCGCTGTCGGATAAGTGAAATACTCGAGTGCGACGTAAAGCACCAATGAAATAAACAAATAAATTAATAAATTAACAGGATAATATTTTCTGCATGGTTTACAAATGCGTCGTTAGGCTAAGTATAAAAATGTAAGAAACAGTTGTCGGTTTTTCCACATTCACTTTAATTAACATATGTTTCCTCAGGTTTTGATGCATCTTTTGTTCAGGGCCGTCAAAGGTGCTTTTTGAACCCCTTATGGTTCCTTGATGCGTAGAGATCAGTAATTGTTTAGTATGTTTTCGTGCTATGTTGTAAATGCTGGATTGTGGGTAAATTGCATGTCAGGTTGACCGGGGACCTCCGTGGCTCAATCGGTTAGCGCGCTAGCGCAGCGCAATGTCTCAGAAATCTGCTGGCTTCCTCTCCTACCGCATGTGGGAAGGTCTGCCAGCAACCTGACGGATGGTCGTGGTTTCCTCCCACCATAGTGCTGGCCGCCGTCGTATAACTGAAATATTCTCGAGCACGGCGTAAAACGCCAATCAAATAAATAAATGTTAGATTGACCAGACTGGGTATGGCGCCAATGGCTAGTGCTATGTCACGTATGAAAACTACAGTAAATGTCTCCACACTATGATGGTATAAGCAATAACAAGCTTTCCAAGGACGTGAAAATCTTAAGGGTGGAACAAAGTGTACTACGGTGTGTAGTTCTGTTTATGAATAATCGACATTCGCATACCAGCCGTCAACCAAAATGAGCATTCGGGTCAATAATCGCAAGACCAGTTTCCAAAAGCGAAAAATAACACAACCCCGCCCCCCCCCCCCCATCCAAAGAACTAAGAAAATATAAATCTAAAGAGGAGCAGCCAACAATTTTCAGTGGTGACGAAAAGACGTAATGGAGGTTCTAGGCGGATGCATAAATCAGTGCTCAAATCGTATGCCATTTTAGTATATATGGTGTCCATACCCAGTTATTTATTTCAGTTGCGCCTTGATTGCAACTGGCCATATATCCAACGTGGCGATCATGCTCAATACGATGAACATACTCCCCCTAGCCCCAGGTTCAGCGGAACTAGCCGATAACAAAATAGTTTGTGGCAAAAAACACTGATTTCTATTCGCATCGAGGCTAAGCAACATCCTGCTTGCTTTCTTTCTCTTAAACCCAGAGCCAACAACATGTACTGATCAAGGTTTCTCCAATGACGCCTCCGGTTATATTCCATCGCGGCTAACAGCTGGCGTTTGTTTTATTTAAAAAATGAAGTACATTTAAAAGTACAAGTCAGTTTAGTTATCTAACTTTTCACCCACAGCTGTTCAACAGATCGACTACAATACGAAACAGTTGGTATTGCATGAGCAAAGTAGGCATGAAGCCAAATACAACAAGCCCTTTGTATCAAACGAGTAGATTGCTTAGATCTTACCAAAGAACTGTTTTTTAGGCATTTTTTAAACAGTTATACATGGATCCATTTGCCAGCTGTCAAAGCTGTTATTTTTTTCTTTCTGTTTTCCTTTTTCTGTCTTTTTTTTTTTTCGCTATGCTTTTATCGTCCTTTATATTTAAAAAAACTCGCCCTCCATTCCTGGCCATATTAAACATTGGAGAGATTAAATTTACCTGAGGGTCACAAAAAACCTTAGGCGCCATGTTCTTGTTGAGAACGTTCACGTATTCCTGCACAGTGAGCTGATCTCCGCTCAGAGGCACTATCTTCCGGCGATACAACTCTGCCTTCTTGAAGATCTTGTAGACACATTTCCCGATGTCCTCTACGGCGATCCCGTGCAGAGGGACGTCACCCATTGGATATGCTAGAAAATAACGGTTGATTGATTGGCTGATTGATTGATTGGTATTTTGTTAGATGTATAGGCTCAATTATAAAGTCTAAAAATAACCTCACTGACAATATGACTAACGTTAATTTCATTAAATTGTCATTATATAATTACCTCGGTCAAGGGGGTTATGCCTTCGCCCTAGTGTATTCGTTTGTCAGTCTGACAAGCTGTCTAGCTGTCTGTCTTCTTGCCTCTCTGCTTCTCTACCTCTCTACCTCTCTACCTGTCTATTTCGCTGTCTATATAGCTGTCTTTTTGTTTGGTTTTCTGTCCAGCTGTCTGTTTGTTTGGTTGTCTGTCTAGTTGTCTGTCTGCTTGTCTGTCAGTCTGTCTGTCTTTCAAGCTGCTCAGCTGTTTGTCTCCTCGTCTGTCTCCTTAACTGCCTACCTATCAACCTACCTCCCTACCTGTCTGTCTGTTTGTCTGGCTGCCTGCCTGCTTGCCTGTCTGTCTGTCTGTCCCTTGTCTGTTTGTCTGCCTGCCTGCCTGCCTGTCTATCTGTCTGTCGCTTGTCTGTTTGTCTGCCTGTCTGCTTGTCTGGTTGCTTGCCTGCCTGTTTGTCTATCGCTTGTCTGTTTTTCTGCCTGCCTGCCTGCCTGTCTATCTGTCTGTCGCTTGTCTGTTTGTCTGGCTGCCCGTTTGCCTGTCTGTCGCTTGTCTGTGTGTCTGCCTTTCTGCCTGCCTGTCTGTCGCATGTCTATTTGTCTTGCTGCCTTCCTGTCTGTCTTTCTGTTGCTTGTTGCTTATATATTTATCTCGGCCAAGGAGTTATGTCTTCGCCGGCGTTCATTCGCTTGTCTGTCTGTGCGTATGCTTGTCAGTCTAGCTGTCTGTAGCTTGTGTGTTTCTCGTGCCCGTTTGGATCGTGTTGTGCGTAATTTAGGTGAAGAGAATGTAGGGGTTTCAGTATTGGTGGAAGGATAGATTGAGACATTTTTCTGACATCACTTCCGGTTTCATCACCGTGTTTCCACACGCAATGGCTTTGCTTTAGAGTTATTACAAATTGTACTATTGGTGGCTGTTCTGTAAAGCGAACGTAGACAGTGACGGAGTAAGGAGTATAAGTCAATCCAAATAAAATAACGTCTTCTACCCTCAGTCTTGATTTAGGCAAGCAATCCATGACTTCACTGATTGTATATACGAAATGTGGTTTAACTCTCAGAAGAGAGAAAATGTAATAAAAATGTAATCCAACTCACCTATGGCGAATCGACCGTCCCGTAATTTATGAGGTTTAATCATCGATAATAGGTTGTCGAAGAAGAAAGGCAATCTAATAACGGTGTAGTTGATTTCTGCAAAAAGAATGTCAGTCGAACAAAGAAAATGGTTGCAAGCACGCATCTTGTAAACTTGGTCGACATTTCAATGCCCTCGTATTCAATTAAAATAATGTGAATGTTATGATTTAGGTGAAGAAAAGGTAAGAACAGTTGAAAGTCATCAGAAAGTGGAGACAGCTGAAAATTATGCGATAAAATATGCCCGTACTTTTACTTATATTTTATGATTCAGATTTTCAGCATTCAAATATTTTAACTGTATATATAGCGGGCTTTATCAATCATATAACGAAAGTGTTTGCAAAGTGTGGGCCTCTTTCCCAAAGCGTGCTTCTCAAAACGTATTTCTCACAGTTATTTCCCAACGAGTATTTGCCAAAGGGTATTACCCAAAGTGCATTTCTCAAAGTGTATTTACCACCGAGTATTTGACAGTATATGTATTTCCTAATGCGTACCTGCCAAAATGTACTTACCCGTGTGCATTTCACAAAGTGTATTTTCCAAAGTGTATTTCTCGAAGTTTATTTTCCAATTTTATAAAGTGCATTTTCCCAACTTTTGCTTCTTACCTGCTTTCTTTTTCTTCAGGTGTTCTTCGACTCTTCTTTTGGAATCAAACGGATCACAACATTTGTCTATAACGGCCTTGGGGCTCTCTTGTCCACTGAACACGATGTGCTTGACCCCACAGGCTACGGCGCAGTCCACGGCGTTCTTACCCTGAAGGAGACATTATTTAAACAAGGTTCAAATGAAATTTGAAAACTCGCTCCTACCAGATTTCCAACGGCCTGAGTGCCGGATTAATTTACATTTACATTGTTATGAAAACAATTCATTGGGCCGACAGTTCTCATACATCTGTGGAGAAAAAATATGTCATAAATAAGGCAGATTTTTCAGCTGTGAAGTTGAAACAACCATTAGCGTGCTCCGTTACCGGTATACATCATTTTACTCTGCTTGCCCATTGGCAGGTGTCTTCAGCAAACATCTGAAAGTACACTTCCAATTTCTAGTCACACATTTCGTACACCACTCGTAAACCTTGGATCGACTTTCCAAGTGGATAATGGTAAGGACCGGCCATTTCCAAAACAACCCAAATCATTACAGCTCCCCACTGGAATAATTAAGACACTATGGGAAACAAAAGTGCACTGTTTCCTGCTGTGACGCTGCAGTGCTTATATATTACCTAAGTGTTTTGTGAACACACATACACCTAAAGGTGTGACGTTCTACCTGAAAAGAACAAAGGAGAACACAGCTTTGGAACTTTCTGTTAAAGGCGGGAAGGAGTTTTACGAGTTCTCCACTATATAAATAGGAAATATATCTAGGCATCGTATTCAAAGTAAAACTCTTAGCTGCTCAGTCGCTCTCTACTTGGAACTGCCCATAAAAGCATCATGTCAATGGGCCTATAGCTGCCCGTCAAGCCGAATGGCTATCCTAATACATATTAACCCACTTAAAAAAAGTAAGAATGGAGAGGAAGAAAAATTTCCTGAAAACCAACCTTCACCGGTAGGCTTATATCGGAATGAGAATTAACAGCGCTGTTGGTGGCGAAACGTGGGAGCCTTTAATGACCAGCATCTAGGTTTGCATTTTGAGGTTTGCTCTTCACCTTCAACGGCCATACCCTTGTATACGGCATAGGATTAACGGCACGGCACTGGCTAAGTCTGAGAGTCACACGGAAGGCCCTGGAACTCCTTTCAACAAACTTCGTACATGTAAGTCACTTTTTTCGTAACTTTTCTCGTAAAAGATGTCGTCTAGGTTATACGGCGGGATTTACGAGAAAAGATACGAGAAATTGATTTACGAAGTTTTGTGAAAGTGGGCTCTGTCTTGTACTTTCATTATGAAGTAAACTTACCTGTTGTGAATCTCTTATGATGTCGAAATGGTCCCAGTAGCTGGTGACGATGAAGCAGCCGTGCGCTCCTTTCAACAGTTCCATTAACGACTCTGTGTCTTCCAAATCACCTTGGATTATGGCATGACCTGAAAGGGTAATTAAATGACGGTCGAAATCGATCATTAATTCTTAATTTTGAAAATATTATTTTAAAAAATCCGGAACATAAATACATGCATTTGGAAGTTTTGGGGTATGAAGTTAAACAACATTCAAATAAAATAAATTCGCTTTTAATTAGGCTTACTGTAGATAGCCAGAGAGCTTCATTTCCATCGCCAGTTAAGAAGAGTATTTTCTCATTCCAAATTCCACTTTATTCAAATTGGTGGCAAACTGCATGATGGCAAACGGTGTAACTTTCCATAGTACAGGTTACGTTAAAAAAAAGCAACAACATGTTTACAGTTACACAAATGACTTCAGAAGTTAATAACACTCGTATTCGGATATGAATTGTCTATTCCAAATTTCCCACGGGCTCTGTCCGGTTTCCCGTCACCATAATGCTGTCTGTCGTCGTATGAGTGAAATATTCTTGAGTACGGCGTAAAACACCAATAAGATAATTCTATTCCAAATTTTTGATAGCCGGTCGAGTAATTTGTAAATGTGACATCTATTCCTCAGCAAGTGCCTTTAAAAATGTCAACGTTCTTCATATGTAAAGCATAGCCAGATATCAGTCATGGCATCGACAAGTCTACTTTGTGATATGATTGTTTTTTACTTCTTCGTATTAATAACCTACCTTCCTTTTTCAGCTCCACTGCCTGTTCGCTGAAAGCGTTCCTCGCCACCCCTACCGCCAAGAACGATCGGTCCTTAGCCAGGGCTTTCAGAACAGAGCCCCCCTGACGCCCAGTGGCCCCGAATATCACCACCCTCCTCCGCCTGGCCTCTTGGGAAGCCCCACAGCCCATCTTGATGTCACTCAGGCGGACATAGTCTCCCGCGGACTGCATTACCTCACTTCCCTAGACGGAATGTCTGGCATGACTTTTGCTACTCAGTACCATGGGCGAAACATGCGATGACATACTTTGACGACCAGTAAATGCAATGAAATCAAAAGACACGCGGTTGCAACAATAACTGTCTTTTGTTTTCGGTAGTTAATTCCTCACGGCCTTTGTGTCCGTTCTGTAATGAAATCTTTACATCCCTAAACACGGTTCAGAATATATAATTATTGCACTCAACAGTAGCAAGAGACAGGGTGCACCACTGGACTCTATCCTGTTGCTAGTTTTTGCTCATTTAATTTGTATCGGTAGGCTCAAATGTTTTGCTTGCCGTGTTTCCATAGCCAGTATATGACATGCTCCCGTGCCCCTGTACTGGTAAGAACCTCACACCTTCGGTTGAGGTGATCGTGCCTCGACAAGCCGATAATCCTAGCTTTATTCCTCAGCTGTTAGCCATGCAACTCAGGCGTAACAGTTTGAAGTGAGGGCTATACATTGTCAGGTATCACCGTTTTGTGTTGACCATTTGGTTCACGACACAGCCCAATGGAGCATTCAGCAATGTTGGGTTTTGTGTTAAGCAGTACATATAAAATTTGTAGGATTATCGCTCTCCCGTTGTGCTCAAGCTGTCGCGTTGTATGAATTCGTAAGTGCATTGTTGTTAAGAACTATAAGCGCCTGTGCAGACTGTAACGTACAGACTCAGTTACACTGATAGACCGCCTTTGGATAGAGCAAGGTCTGCGGATCTTTATTCCCGCCATTGTTGTCCTGAACACGACTGTATATGATATAGCTAGAAAATGGTGAATAAAATCAATCAGTCAAACAAGAAAAAAAAACACAGCTATTTTCATTTACATCAAAAAGGCCTGGATACATTAATTCTTGTACAAATTAGAAAAACTCCTTGTTTCGTTTTCAGCAATATTCTAAATACATGCACGGTCACCATTGAATGAGTGGGCGTCCAAGTACATGCCTATTTTACTTTTTTAAAGGAACAGAAACCACAAAACAGAAGTTATGGTGCGTAAAAAGACCATTGGAAACTGTATCTGATAATACTTGCACTGATTTTTTTTATTAAGGTTTTCTTTCCAAATGTTTTGATTATATGGTGGGGTTTATGGACCATCTTGATGACGTGCATGTGTCACCAGTGACGTCACACGACGTTTCTCTGACCCTAAAGCAGAACGTTCATGTCAAATTGGTCTTTCCATACACACCCACACATTACAGGAGTACGGTTTAAAGTACTTTATTCAGTGCTGAACATAAAACTGTACAACCAGTTTTTTGACGGGGCCTTCGTGGCTCAGTTGGTTAGCACTCTTAAGACATGCAGCGTAATCACCCAGAGGCCTCCCACTCCAATAAGGTCGCTGTGAGTTCAAGTCCACCTCATGCTGGTTTCCTCTCCGGCCGTACGTGGGAAGGTCTGCCAGCAACCTGCGGATGGTTGTGGATTTCCCCCGGGCTCTGCCCGGTTTCCTCCCACCGTAGTGTTAACCGCTGTCATATAAGTTCAATATGCTCGAGTACGGCGTAAAACACCAATGAAATAAATAAATACGTGTTTTGACGTCATGGGCCGATCATGTGATTTGATTTGGTTTGGATGAAAAAACCAACAAGGGCCCAAACAAGATGAATAACAAGTTATGCGTGAGCTGGGTCGAAAAAAATATATAGTTATTCTTTAATATAGCGCAAGACGTCCTATTTCGAATTGAGGTTTATTCACAGTGAACGATTCACAGATGTCCATGAACCAGAACTGAGCATGGAGTCACTTACTGTCCATGATTTCCTTTTCCCACTTTAATCCTAATTTTTACACAGTCTCATTCCCGACCTTCCAAATTTGCATTCACAGCTTCAGTTCGTTGGATCGCTTAAAATATGACATCGCCAAAGTCCTTTTTGCAACCTTTCTTCTACAGTCTCCGACTTTTTCTTCGAAATCCTTTGCTTTGCCCATCACCAATGTAGCACAAATGACCTCCATCTTTGTGGCTTTTCATCCCTGTCGTGACAACACGCACCTCTGGAGAATCGAGGTTGTCAAACCCTTGGCATCTCCCACCTTCATTCCTTCAAAACCTTCGCATCTTTATTCCTCCAAACTCTTTGAATCTTTATTCCTCCAAACTCTTTGAATCTTCCTTTCTTCAAGACCTTCGCATCTCCCACCTTTATTCCCTCAAAACCTTCGCATGTCCCACCTTTATTTCTTCAAAACCTTTGCATCATCGCCATCATATATTTCGTTCAAAACCTTTGCATCTTAACATTTACATCCTCCCTTCAAAGCCTTCGAATCACCTTCAGTCCCAATTTTAATTATCTTTACTTCATCTCCTTTAACTCTTTCCTTCAAAACCTTCTCATCTCCCCAACTTTATTCCTTTAAAACCATTGCATCACCGCCTTCACATCCTTCCAACAAGACACTTGCATCGTCGATTTCATATCTTTCCAACAAGACATTTGTATCGTTGACACATTGTTCCAGAAACATACTACCGTTGCCATAAGAGCTAGTTAAGGCGATAATGGTGCTAACATCGAATTTCCGTGTATCAATCCAGCTTTCACACTTACCTGGTTTACCATGTCTTTCCCTTTGCTGTGTCGCAAACACGTGGGATTTTCGCAAACACGTAGGGTCAAAAAGGCATGGAATATCGTAGACCATTTGGAATTACCAATGTCAATTATACCTAAAAGCTAAGACTGCAAACAATTAACCAACACTAAATAAACTTTATTTTCACGTTTTCATCAGAAAAAAAATAACACACAAATATACAATTTTTTTCTGTATCGATACACAAAATCGTCCAAATTATGAGGATGTTTTTGCGAGAACAAAATTAACTGTTTGAATTAGTAACCATGGACAAATGCGTCGGTGAAAACTTTAATATGTTCGCTTACAGTGTTAAAAGGGTTAAAGGAATTTTCACACAGTGAACAGCCCTGAGTACTTGAGAGCCCAGAGGAGGAGCACGTGGAACACACTGGCACCGGAGGGAGTGGGGTCGGTGGGGGTGCGCGAGGTTTAATGTCGTACCGAGAGTTGAACCAGCTCAAGAAAATGATCAATGTCAATACCACCAGAAACATGTCGACGAAAATCCGCTGATATTTCGACAGCGTCGGTATCAGTTTGTCCTTGGCCGTTATGACCCTTTTCGGAAGTAGTGACCTCGTTTTATCCAAAACGAGACTCAGCTTCCCCTCGATCTCCTTCATCCGGCGTTTGACGCCAGAGGTGCCGACAGACATCGTCTGCTCCAGGTGGGTTTTGCATATCTCTGCCAGATGCACGTCGTAGGGATTGAACATGGCCGTAGAGTCGAGCGTGCTTGAGGAAGCTTGTTTGTTAGACTCCACGGCTTGTCGCCAGTTTGCGAGGCTTCTTCCTCTGCGAATGTGACTCCAACTGGAGTCGCTGCGCGGGCTGGCAATGTGACTCCAACTGGATCCTCTTTGACTCCAACTGACCGAGGCCGAATTACGTACGTTTTCCGTACGGCTACTCTCGCTTTCCAGCCCTTTGTTCTGACTATAATTGCATGATTCGCAACGGTGTTCCGTTTCCGTTGCTTGCTTCCGGTTTACAGATCGGATCTTGTCAACTTCCCTATTTTTCTGTCCGCTCTTGGTTTTGCCCGAACAGTCACACTTGTACCATCCTGTGCGGTTTAACTTGAAAAGAGATAATCCCCGCTGGTCTTTGGGAAGCCTGTAGCGGCTCGTGCTGTTATCAGGTTTTTTAGGCGCATTGTCTTCTGCTCCAGTCTTCCCGCGTTTCCTCGTCTGGCCACTGGCTGGTTGTTTCGGCACGACTTCTTGTCTCACCTCCTCACTCGTCGTTTCGTCCACTGCGGCCACTCGGCTTCTTCTGGGATCAACAATCCGATCCTCGATCCTCGTCTGACTTATCTCCCTTGAAGAATGAGACGTGCTGACATTGCCAAGGCTGGGCGAGCCCACGAGTTCACGGACATCGAGTAACGAAGCTAGAAAACGGAAATAAATAAATTTATTTATTTGATTGGAGCGGATGTAAATAATTGAATCATTGAATGCGCGAAGAAATACATACATAGTTTTGGATTGCAACTACAGTAATTTACTTTGACTTTGCACCAACGAGTGAACACTGGATTACATAAACAAATAAACTGCCTGATTTGCCATTCATAATTTCCACAAAGTCCTGCATGCACAGTTTTACTTCCTTCAATGTATACGTGCTCTTTACCTGTCTCACCAACCAATTTATTCACCGATATTCAGCATAATTTCCCAATAGTTAACAGAAAACTTTTACCAATACGTCATGTCACATTTAAGGCGCATCAGTAGTCTCACAAAACCTCACTACCATCTAACGATAACTGGATTCCAGAAAACAAAACTAAACCAGTTTACAAAACAAGGGCAAAACAAAAAAAAACACAATGCCTAACGGCAATTACCTCTGTGAATTCTGATTGGCTTGTGTCTACTTGACATGCGCACAGACGTTTTCCGGATGCCGAGTGTGAGCAGGCCCACGAGCGGGAACCAATGAGTCAAAGAAAATCCACGCAACTCATTGATTTGAAACGCTGTGTGTCCATACATTTTTCAACGTTCCGCGACTGGTCTGTCCACTTGTCGTTAGGTAACGCGTGAGGGAATGAGATTCTTCGAAAACAGGGAGCATAACCTGACCTCTTACCTTTCGATGTCTCCCCGGAAGGCGGTCCGGCCCAAGGCACTGCACCAGTCAGGATGTTCTCTGCTAGCTCCATCTCCTCCTGCCGGGATCGCCATATTCCTAAACCTCTTATCGGGTCCAAGTACTTTCGCCACGGACGCTCGTCCATTTTGAAGCCTCAAAAACAAGAGACCGATTAGTGGTAATTTAATGACACATGTTTTGGGAAAGTCCAGATATGCATACGTCGTGACAAAGATTTTTAATGAACGAATTTGTGTTTGTAGGTCATCGTTTCTACTTGATTGAAACGGAAACCGTGTTTCCGGATTTGTTCCAGCAGGAATTCCTGTCGTCAGTTTTAAGCCATGCCGTTTCAAACCAATCGCTTCTGCAATAAATGATGACGATGATGATGATAGGCCTATACCATGCCTGTTTATTTATATCTTAAATAGTCTTCATAGCTTTTCTCTGATTTTGGAAAGTTTTGCCTTTCTTTTTTTTTTTCTTCTTTTTTTTTTCTTAAATTTGGTTTCCTTCGTCGAATAGCGGTTTTCCCGCCCTTGATTTCCAGGGTGCATTTAGAAATTTGGCGCTCCTTCCTTTGTAGGCAAGTTGTGCATGCACTGTTGATGCATTACCAAAACTGTTTGTGGCTCTACAGCTGATATCATTGTAAAATTTAGCAAAGTATTCCTATGTGAAACGCATACAACGGTAAATGGTATGTAATAGCATACATTGGTTGTATTTGTACAGAAAATACTGCAGATTTACAGTGTTGTGTGACACACAAATGTTTACAGTTGTTACATTTGCATGGAACATTGTTGGCAACAAAAAATGCCAGTAATCTGTGCTGTAAAAGTCCACAGTCGTTTTTGACTTTGTTTAAATGCATTGGGGAAAACAAATACGGTTGGACACAAGCATACATGCATACATACAAACATGGTTGGGGCCTCTTTGGCCTAGAGGTCAGCATGCTATCACAGCACAGTGACTCACGGGCCCCTTACACATGAGGTTGTTGTTAATTCAATTCTAGCTCTGCATGTCTTCCTCTCAGATCGTACAGAGTGCAACCTCCTGATGGTCGTAGGTTTTCCAGTTCTCTGTCCAGTTTCCTTCCACCATTATGTTGACCGCCGTCATATAAGTGACATATTCTTGAGTACCGTTACGGCGTAAAACTCGAACCAAATAAGTTCATATATAAATGAAACACGGTAGCTGCAAGTTATCGCACCTGAAAATGTGTTCCGGAAATCGGAAATTTGAAGTTTCTTCCCCCGAAAAAACCTAACATTGCATACTTGTATCGAAACCATTCCAGTGTCTCACATATTATTATGGCTGCGTATATTACTATATCCGAAAAAATAAAACGCATGTTTATAACGAATATTTTGGTGGCCAGATGTCAGCAACGTTCATATACAATGAACGCCCACTTGTGACCTGGCCCCGTGGCTAAATGAGATTCCGCAGCTCAGTTCATGATTACTGACATCTGCGCTTTCTTATTGTGTAACTTGGATGGAAATGACAGGCTATTAAATAAATTATCCATCTTTGAACAAAAACGAAGTTTTAATGGCGAAAATTAAATTTATGCCTTATTGTACATTTTTGGAAACGTATCCTATAAATGGAGGCGTCATAACTGACGTACAGTATACCAATCGTCTACCAAAATATAGGCGTTCTGGGTCAAGTATGGCAAAGATCGCATTTTAGATCGAAGTTCAGCACAAACCAACGAAGAACTAAGGGGTTATGTAAACTCAAGAGAAAATGCCGGCGGTTTCTAGCGATGAGAGAAGGAGTGTTCTAGCTCGGTGGATGACTTGTTAGAATCCAAATCGTGTACCGTGCTAGTTTATAAGTTGTCGTTAAAGAAATACATGTACATCTTAGTTGTGATTTGTTTCCGGGCGTTCATATATCGGAAGTGATGATTTCATTCAACACAGTGCATATTCCGGCCAGAAAAGGCGGCAGTTGTCCTCAGCGATGTCAAAAGGACACGAGGAATGTTCTGTCGAACACATACATACATATACCAAGGTGTGAAGGATGAAGCACATTTATTTTATAGGTAAACAGGGCAGGTTCGTTTGCAAAATATTTATGGAATAATTACTTACCTCTGTAAAAAAACAACTAACTATCAAGCATAGCTCGCTGGTTAAGATAGCTTCTGAAACGACTCGTCCTCAACGCGAAAACATACTCGGTTCAACAGGAAAGTCAACACGACGTCCTCTGTGTCACGCTGTCACAACGTGACGTGGACACTACTGTGACGTCAAGGGAAAAGCCCTCGGCAATCATCGGCAACGTCCGGGCTGCGCGAGACGACGGTACGTGCATATCGCAACGTTGTTGAAAAGTGACGTCAGAATGAATGATTACATGATGATATGCATTTGGTGCGCCTGTGCATATTCCCGGTCTGAAATAAGCTTGGATGGGGAAGGTCGCAGTTATTCTACGGTGTATAACCGGTTATGCGGCTCTCTTCCGCATTACGATTATTACTCTTGCATTATGAGAGATAACAGAGTTAAATTTTATTTTTTTCTTGGCCGTTACTGTGCCGCTCAGTGTATGTTAGTTACGTATGAGACTTTTTTCTTTCATGAATTGACTTAGGAACTGTTCATTTGAAGGCATAATGGAAGACATAGTTAGTTGACCCAATTTCTTCATGTCATCGTGACGTGTCAGTTTCGCCATGTTACCGTTGCTGACGACACACACACATCATGTGACTAAAAGTAGATCCATATCCCGTGATGCCTTTAACACAATGTTATTAAGAACGACTTGGAGCACACACGACATATTTCTGGCTTGTCCAAATCCCGAGTGTGATTCCCGAGTGGGTTATATGCCAAGTGACGTCAGAGCAAATAAATTTTTGCGTTGAGGTCAGGACGATTATATGAGACGTCCAACGTCCATATTTAGTTGACCTTTCACCAAGAAGGTTTTTTATTTTTTTATTTTTTTTTTTTTTTTTTACCCTCCACTAATATGACATACACTTTGATCTCGTTATGCGAGTACACCTAGGCGTAACAAGTTCGTCAGTTACTTGCCAAAGGGCAGCGGTTTACCCCGGGCGGGCACGCAGGTTTGCTCCAACCATGTCACTGATTACCATCGTAAAGGTGAAATATTTTTGCTATCAAAATAAATACCCATCAGTTAATCTGGATATGAATAACTACACTATTACACTTCAACCTTCAATCCTCACCGCCCGTAACCCAGTTCACCCTACATCGGATGTCATTATATACTTTTTCCCACCAGAATTAGCATAGACGTTGACATAACATTAAATAATGATAATGAAACATGAAAATTAAAAACTGTCCCGTAGCTCGCCCCAACTTTCAAAAATATTTGACGGGTGAAAGTGTCATGCTGATGAAAGGCTTCATTGGCAATTTCTTTTTTTATCTAGATAAATTGGTCTGGGCCACTATGGGTAAACTTCTCAAAACATATTCTTTTATTAAGTTAAAATTTTTCCTAATTTCCAGTCTTTTTATTGTCAATACACCAAGTGTCCTGAAAGGCATCCCAAATAGAGAAAGCGCTTGAAAGCTATCTTAGATTTCAAGGGGGATAACTCTAAAGCAATTTAACAAATTCAACCCTCATACATGGTTGTCTTTCCTGTTTCGCCGGAAATTACCGATGACACTTCTTTGCGATCGTCTATTTCCGACCACTTCCGGATACACCTCACAGGCAAAATGGCTGACTTGAACGATTTCGAGAGCGCTGAACAACCTCAAGTCCCAACTGAAGATGATCCCGCGGCAGCATTTCTAGCCAGAGAACAGGATCAGTTGGCCGAGTTAGAAGGGGACAGTTTGGGGGCGGATAGTTCCCAGCCACCCGCAGGTGAGACGGTCTGTTCGTGTTGAAATGTCGAAGTCGGTTGAATCAGAAAGACATCGGCGTGGATTCGTCGGTGGGCGTGTGAATCTGTGATCTCGACCGAAGTCGGCTGATTTTACCGATTAGCTCAAAATCCAGTCGCCTTTGACTAGAGATTAGAAACGATTGTGTTTTATTCCATATTTTGAAAGTATTTTGATTTGTTTTTTTTAGTTTAACGTGGAAAAGAAATGTTGAAAAGCCGTTGATCATTTGATTTGCAATGAGCTCCCAAATATAGCCGAATCGAAATGGACATGCATGATTGATCATAGAGATCCTTTCCGCCTTAATCCACACAAGAACTCTGCGTGTGATGCCATTTTAGGGTGGATTTGAGGCCAACTAAGTTACACTAAGTGGACCTCGGCAGTGGACCGACTTGATTTCTGAACTCGCTGATTAAACGTTGAGGAAGGTAAACATCAGAAATTGTTGAAAATCGACCTCAGCGTTTAATTTATTTGAACTAGCTTTCATTACAGTTATTAACAGCTGCCGCCAGATGTTTCATAAATAATTAGACTGAACTATTCTGCCAGCATAAGTTGTTCTCTGTGTCCCCAGTTCTGTGAAATTCAATCAAGAAGCGTGCAGTAGTAAGGATGAGGGTGATATCACATGGTAGGGTGACGTCAATGCATTGAAAAATGTCCTTTTCTCAATGAACATCGGAAAAGTAGGTCAGCGACGAACAATAGCTTAACCTATTCTTTACAAATCCCAAGAAGCCTGTTTCAGAAAATGCCGGCAGCATTACATACGAATCACTGCCATAGTTATGTAATGCCTACATTCTCCCTGGTTTCCACCCACCATTATGCTGGTCGCCTTCATATTTGTAGTTTTGCTATGATGTCATTGCAGGTCTGAGCCAATTAACAGCACTGCCTTTGGTCATGTGACTACAGCAGGCGAGGTGAAAACAAACAACATCTAACCCAGGCGAGATAGGCCTTGAATTAGATTTTGTCATAAATAATGAAAAATAAAGTTGTGGACAAGAAATTTTTCTGGAAAGGTAATCGGAATTAAACAAATAAATAGTATTTTGCTTAAAACAAAAATTGTTCCTCCTGTTGTGTTACAGACGATGGATTTGATCCGTTTGGTGGAGAGGCGGGACCTGCTGAGTCGTCCGAGGACATGTTCGGGGGCGGAGCTCAGGAACCTCAGGTCAGTCAGTGATCAGTGGAAGACACGACAGACGCCATGAATAGTTTAAAGTGTAAAGATTGTGTGTGGTAACTTTGTTAATATTTGGTTGCAACGTTGTCTGCTAATCTCACCTGCAATTTCCTCTCTTTGATTGAGGCTCAGATCATTGATTTGATTAACCTAAATTATATGCAAATTGTGTTTGTCTTTTTCCCACCAGCTCTGGAGGTATTTTCGTAACAGTTGACCTCTGACTTGTCACGTTTGCACTGCACTGCTGCCTTTGTTCATAATGCTGTCCCTTGGCTATCCCTTGTGTGGCTTTGTTTTGTGCTGTATGCATATTTCCCAGATACAAGTATTTCAGCATGAGTGTGATATTTACTTTTAACCATGGATATTAAGGTTTTTGTACATGATAGTCAACATAGATTTTGATATAGTTCTGTATCATCATCATCAGTACATTTGGTTTGTACATCTCTGCACCAAACACATGCAAGGCTGTGCTACCAAAAGCTGTAGTGACAATTACTGTAGTTACAATTACTGTATTTGACCACAGTTTTTTACGCCAGTGTTGCTTGAACATAAGTAATAAACTTATATGGTTTGATTGAGAGAGTTTCTTTAGTTAAAGATAAGGTGTTTTGAGGTTTTTAGTGAGGTACATGAATGATGATAACCTACAGGAGAAATGTTCCCGTCAGAAGTATGGGTTGGGCTGGGCTGGGCTGGGCTGGGCTGGGCTGGGGAGTGGGGGAATTGTAAGAGTAGATTACAAAATACAAGAACGTCATACAGACAAGTAAGATATGGTGCTGGCTATGTCCAGCTAGCCATTATCCTACCTAGAATTAGACTTGTAACTTACGTGTGACCAAGGGGCCTCTGTGAAGTAGTCAGTCAGTGTGCTAGCGCAGCACAATGACCCAGAAGCCTCCCACCAAAGTGGTCGCTGTGAAAGCAAGTCCAGCTCATGCTGGCTTCCTATCCGGCCGTATGTCGGAAGGTCCACAAGCAACCTGCCCAGTTTCCTCCCACCATAATACTGAAATATTTTGGCGTAAAACACCAATCAAATAAGTAAATACATGTGACTATTCAGGACTCTGTAGGAGCTATGTGGAGTTCAGCGTGTCGTGTAAGATTTCTGAATTTTTTGGCGAATTGAACCACAGACAGTAATTACTTCATTCTTTCAATGAAACATGAATGGGACCCTCTATCCACATTCTCTTTCCTCACTATCGTACTTCAGAATAAAGTGCACATAGAAAATCTGATACTTTTGTGTCAGTATTTTTTTTTTCCTATTACAACTATCAATCGTTGTGGAAAAATATGGCAAGATCAAGTAGATATTCTTCTTTTTGCAATTTGCCTCCCATGTCACATTTAGTATTATTAATTTTCCCTTGAGATGTATTATGTTCAAGTGTGCGACTTCGTTGGTGAAAAAATGTTCTAGTCCACATTTCCATCTCTGGTGTGTACATGTATCCCCTGTAAAGTTTTGAGGCTTTATTAGCCATATTGCTTAAATATTAAACATATCTGGGTAGGTCCCCAAATGTGTCCACCATGAAATATGCGATGGTCTAACCCTAAATGGCCCCAAAGTTGTCCACTCCTTCTTTCTACCCCATCCAAATCAACACCCTTGTTATCAGAGATTTCGGCACTATGGTCTTGGTGTTTCTTGAATAACTTAACAGGTTACAGGTCCTCGTAAGTAAATGACATGTGTGATACTTGTATTTTAAAGTCAAGCCTAGGGCTAGTTTCCTGTGACTTCATGTCGCTACGAACAACAATACGGATGAAATATTGACATTGTACTGTTTAATCTAAGCTATTCACCCTCTTTACTAGAGACATCAATATCGAAGTCCACCATTTGGGGGTTTTCTGCCGTGAATAACTTGGCTGGGTAAATCCCAAAGTACCTAAAATACCCCAATTCTCCTAATTTTTGGGACACCTGATCTGCCATTTTTAACATACATAATTCTAACAGGGATACAAAGTTTCTTTTTCCTCCCATGGTTAAACCATCTAATGACCAACGTACCCATATCTTTATGTTTTCAAAAAGGTGGAAGAGAAATGTAAAATTTTGCTTTCAGCAGGACTAATATCTGTTCCAATAATTAGAAGAATTACGGTACACGCTGCTCTAGTCAGGTGTATGACGGTTTTCTGGTTGCTTCTCCCTACCCTGTCTTTCTCAACATCTTTTTTTTTACTTAATTAGAATGGCTTGAATAACTGAGCCAATTGTTTTTGTGTAAAGCAATAAAAAAAAAAAAAAATGTGATGTCCGAGTCAGTTGTACCGTTTCTTTCCAGCCCCGTCTTCATACCTCGCCCTATATTCAAAGTCCCTTGTGGCGTTACTGAGGAAATTTATACCTGTGTTGCTTGAAAACTGAAACCCCTGTCAAAAACACCCGCTCACGGCACCATGATTACCTTGTCCATGAAATGTCGCCCACCTTTTAGGATTCCATGACGCTGCGTTGATTTCAGGCTCTTGGTGGTGGGGGAGGTGGCGGCGACCTGCTGGGTGGATTTGGTGACAACTCGGCGACCGATTTGTTAGGCAACCCCGCTGTTGATGAACAGACTGGTGGCAGTCTTGGTGTGTCCAGTAGCACCCTTGTGAGATAAACCTATCTGTTCATACCCAGCTTCTCCTGTTTTCATCATAGATTTATGAATGCTCTCACATGCAGAAGTTAGAGAAATGTCATTGTTTTACCTCAGTGTTGATATCACATTTGAAGTATAACAAGAAAAAAATGAAACGTAATGATAGAGCTGAGGTGTCAAACGTGCGCTTTCAGAAATGCGCCTTACAAGCTCTCAAAACCCAGAAGAAAATATGATGAACAATGACATCATCCCAAAGATCTGATAAAAAAGACCTTTAACACCTTGTGACACACTAACCCAGCGCGACCTATGACAACGGGTCAGAGTCTAAACAGAATGACATTTTGTCAACCTGCATGGTGACATTTAATTAGTGACAACATGGTCACAAATTTAATTCATGGTGACAACATGGTCCCAATTTTAATTGGTGACAACATGGACACAAATTTAATTCATGCTGACAGCATACTGACAGATTGAATACATGATGACGACTTTGATGTGACAAGGTTACAATTTTAATACAAAATGGTGACAAATTTATTGACATGATGAAAAGTTGAAGATATTAAGGTGACCAGAACATGATGAATTGAATACAACATGATGATAAATTGAATACGCATACAGATTTAGTTGGTCAGAACATCAGTTCAAGTTGATAAATTCGATACATTGTGACCCGTTTGATGGTGACAGATATAATACCATGTGCTGGAAAAATTTTGACTGTTCTGACGAAAAAGTGTAACATGAACAAATGCAAAGCAGTTGAGAATTCCATCCCTGCAACAAATGCAAAGCAGTTGAGAATTCCATCCCTGTAACAAATTCAAAGCAGTTGAGAATTCCATCCCTGTAACAAATTCAAAGCAGTTGAGAATTCCATCCCTGCAACAAATGCAAAGCAGTTGAGAATTCCATCCCTGTAACCCCAGCTTCAGGCTTCTTGAAAGCCCATGCCAGCAGGTTCTCTTAGTTTGTACTGTATGTGTGGTGATGGGAGAGAAATGATCTAAAGTAAACCTAAGGCCAGTACATGTATAGATGTTTACCTGTTCTAATATTCTAGTGTACAATTAAGTACTGAGCCGTTGAGTCATACCAAGGTTTTTGTCTATTTTTTTTAGTTGCCTCATACTGAAGCTTCTTAGTTACAGGTATTATTCCCATGTGTATTTCCCACTGACTTTAAACTTAATGAATACATAGGCCAAGGGAACTTCTCAGCGATATACTTGAAGTTCTCAGGCATGTTAGGGATAAATATGAGAAAGTTCTCAGCAAATACACTGATACATGTGCATGAATGTGCCTTGTTCCCCATAAAGGGAGATAATTTGAGGAGGAAATATTTGTATTCATGCTCATGTGTAATAAATGCAGTGTGATAATTCAGGACCAGGTTGTTGAAAAAAATGAAGTGTAGGTTGGATTCTATTCTCTGGTACAAACTTCACTGTCAGTTTTCAGTTGTGTGTATTGTAAAGACATAGAATTTGATTTTACTTCTAAATGTACACTCTTGAACTAAATATACCAGCCCCTCTTAAGACCATACACACCATAACCATGAAGCAACCCAAACCCTGTCCCAAATCAGCCCCAAGCCCCAAACCCAAACTCCAAAACATTCATATATCTGCTGAAGTATTGGGGGTTTTCATCCCAATACTCCTTGACGTTCGACCTTTTGGAAACCTTTCCTTGTTGCCATGAATACCAAAATTGTTGTTGTTGTTGTTGTTTTTTTCTTTTTTGCGTTTGTGGACTCCCATTATGCTGCCTCGATTTCAGACCGGAGGAGGTGACGATGACATGCTCAATGAGTTTGGAGACAGTTCGGCGCCCAACGCATTCAATGACCAGATTGGTGGAGATTTTGGCGAATCAAATGATAGCCTTGTGAGAATTACTTGTGTATTTTATTCCTAGTTTCTACTGCAAGTTCTGACTGGGTTTGACAAATTTTTTGTGGTGGTTGCTCTCTGTAGTAAAAAAAAAAAAAGAAATTCCCTTCGAATTCTGTCTTAACAACAGCTTAATTTGCATGTAAATCTACGTGACTTGTTCTCTCTCAGATTTATTGCAGCATTGCTAGTGGTGAGGATATTTGCTTTGTTTTTCCCCAATCAACAGATGAAGATCACTCTGTATTTTCGCTTAAGGGCATCAGAAGCTGATGTGAATAATTTTAATCAACTACTAGAACACACAAGGTGTGGGTTCAATCCCAACCTCGGACCTTTGCACTTTGTATCTTCCCTGGCTGTCACTGTTCATATGGCCTTCATGACAACAAGTGATGGACAACACTTGTGTGGTTGTTTACTCCGTCTCACATTTGCTTAAGACCATGTTACAGGCATATTTGTGCATCACATGTGGAAAAGGTTGCTGGTAACCTGCCAAAGGTCGGTGGTTTACCCCCGACACTCCAGTTTCATCCACTGCTAAAACTGTCTGTCTTCTTACAAGTGAAAAATTCCTTGAATATGTCTTCAAACAGCAATCAAATACATGATAAATGAATGTGAAATTTAACAAATCAAATTATGGGTAATGTGGAGCCACTTGACAAAGGGACATCACTCTGTCAATCAGAAATGTGGTATTTAAATGAGATCATGGGGAAGCATTTAATTGTATAATTTAGTCAGGTACATGTATTCAACAAACTCTGCTACAACAGGACTGCTTGCTTGTGACAAGTAGAAAATAAAGTGGTGGCCAATCTTAATGCTTGAGTAATTGATGTAAGTGTTACAAGGACATCTCTATCAGAGATCAAAGCCCATCCTGTCAGGTGCAAACTACAGACCAGGTGGAGCTTAACATATATCCCACATGTACATAACATCAGGAATATTCAAAGTGCTGCTCGAAGAACAGGTCCTGGAATTTGTCAACCCACGCCTCACAAAGTTATCTGCACAGCTCGTATTGAATACAGAACATCAGAAAGGCTGGCTTGGTTATCTGCTTTTATTAATAATAATTACTGGTAATTAAGCTTTTGTCTTCATCAACAGGTGGGGACAAGGAAGCGCTCAAAGCCTTGCATATATTTGATTAAGATAAACACTAAGCCATGCAAACTATGGATTCTATGCTAAATGGTATCATGGTGCTTCTAATAATCTGTTGTAAATTCCAGTTAAATATGGGCATTAGTAAGAGAACAACAACAAATTTCAAGTTAAGCACTAAAACTGCAACTGTCAGCTGTATCTCCCTTTCCTCTTGCTTGCTATTACAAATGTGATACTATTGTTAGATACATAGTTCTCTTATGTAGGATGGTTGTTGTGTGGGGGGGGGGGGGAAGAGGAACTTCTGTGGCCAAAGCGGTCAGCTTGCTAGTGAAAGGTAGTGTTGAGAAAGTTCTTATCTATGTGGTGGCTGTGAGTTCAAGCCCAGCTCTGGCTGAGTTTCTGTCTGGTCTTATGTGGGAATGTCTGCCAGCAACATGCGGAGGTTGTGGGTTTCCCCCCTTCTTTGTTGGTATCTTCCCACCTGAATGCTACCTAACAGCGTATAAGTAAAACAGGTTTTGAGTATGGCATAAAATTCCACGCAAATGAATACAAATGTCTAAACACGAGTACTGGCCACATTGCACATCCAAGTGTCTATAAACATGATAAAGAACAATGGTTGATGGGACAACAGGATAACCTTGGAAATCTGACCTTGCTTTAGTTATTGTTGTTGTGGTAAACCTTTTGGTCTTGAAGCCTTGAATGGAAATGGACATTTATCCTCATGGACATTTCCATTCTACAAAGGCAATTCTGACTTTCAAAATTTAATAACTGCATCACTATTTCACCTTTTTTTTTTTTGGACTAGAAATAGTTCCAAAAGGTGGCATTATCTTAAAAATTGTCGTGAAAATTTGCTCAGTGGCCCACGCCAGTTATCCATAATTCCTGTCGTTGGGACAGGTGTCACTAGCCTAATCTGAGTGGTTGAAAACGAAAATGATTTGCTGTCACAAACAGGAGGCAGTGCTAGGATTCTGTGACACTCTGCAATGTGCATGTTGGTACTAATTAATTCAGCAGTTTCACGGTTGCATTTACTTACCATGTTCATTATGAAACCTGTTGTTGACAGTTAATATTAAACCGTGGCTAGGCGCCTCTGTGGCCGAAGAGGTTAGTGCGCTAGCACAGAGTAATGACCCAGAAGCCTCCCACCAGTGCAGGGGCTGTGAGTTCAAGTCCGGCTCATGCTGGCTTCCTCTCCAGTCGTACATGGGAAAGTCTGCCAGCAACCTGTAGATGGTCGTGGGTTTCTCACACGTTCTGCCTGGTTTCCTCCCACCATAAAGCTGGTTGCCATTGTATAAGTGAAATATTCTTGAGTATGGTGTAAAACACCAATCAAATAAATAAATAAATCAAAATATCACAAAAAAAATTTTTAAAAAATGTTGTCATCCCCACACCAAAACCAACCTTGTTTTAGATTAGTTTCCCACTTGATTTAACATCTGCGTGAAGTAAAAATGTTCAGTGTAACTGGATCGTGGAAGATGTGAGGGCAATAGCCATAACTAATAATTACGTTATTTAATTATATTGGTGCATTCTGGGCAAACCGTTAATGCCAATGTGAGGGCGCCAATTTTGTGCGTTTTCTGCTTTGCATAACACGTGCAGTTTTCAGAAGTTGCTTAAATTTCGCTGTTAACATGTCACATGCCAGACTGGGTATCGACAACTGGCAGGACTCCTTCCTTAATAATGCAGCGAGGCATAAACCTGGCTTTTACTCTCAATGCCTTGCAACAAACAGCTGATGACACAGTTAGGTTTAAGGGCCATTGTCTTTAAACAATCGTCTTCCTGTCAAACAGAATTATTATTTGGCTTGTAGCAAAAATGTCTGGAAACGTTTACTATTGTGTAGAAACCAGATCTTTTGGGTTGCATTAATTTCACTACTTTTTCAGAAAAACTAACGAACATATCAAAAGAAGTGCAACTGCTTTTATTTTTTATATAACTAAAAAGGTTTCCGTCAATGTAATACTGTATTTTCTGAGATGCCTATCAACAGTGCTTTGAAAGGTAGAAAGTCTTCTCACAAATGTTAATGCGCTATGTGAGTTAGAGGTACAAGACATTGCTATACTGTACTGGGCTTTCACCAGCCCATACTTGCGAGTCTGGAAAACACTGTAACAGATGTCGTTATCTTGTTTACAGACGAATGGACCAACAGACAGCTACGCAGCCATCTCTCACGTAGACAGGCAGAGAGCCGAACCTGAGAAGATCAAAAAGTGGAGAGAGGAACAGACTAAAATGCTGGCCAAGAAAGGTATGGGCTAGTCTGTAAACTGGTACAACTGCTACGGGTGGCTAAAATGCTGGCCAAGAAAGGTATGGGCTAGTCTGTAACTGGTACAACTGCTACGGATGACTAAAATGCTGGCCAAGAAAGGTATGGGCTAGTGTGTAACTGGTACAACTGCTACGGGTGGCTAAAATGCTGGCCAAGAAAGGTATGGGCTAGTGTGTAACTGGTACAACTGCTGCGGGTGGCTAAAATGCTGGCCAAGAAAGGTATGGGCTAGTGTGTAACTGGTACAACTGCTACGGGTGGCTAAAATGCTGGCCAAGAAAGGTATGGGCTAGTGTGTAACTGGTACAACTGCTACGGGTGGCTAAAATGCTGGCCAAGAAAGGTATGGGCTAGTGTGTAACTGGTACAACTGCTACGGGTGGCTAAAATGCTGGCCAAGAAAGGTATGGGCTAGTGTGTAACTGGTACAACTGCTACGGGTGGCTAAAATGCTGGCCAAGAAAGGTATGGGCTAGTCTGTAACTGGTACAACTGCTACGGATCACTAAAATGCTGGCCAAGAAAGGTATGGGCTAGTGTGTAACTGGTACAACTGCTACGGTGGCTGTTGAGCAGATGATACTCAAAGCACACATACACTTATTCACCTAACTTTGGTTACGTCTGATTTGCCGTTTTCAGTTAGCAATATACATTTAATTGTAGCAGTATGCATAGCCTCTCTTTTGTCACATGGCGGTCTGATCTCATGAACAACATATCCAGTTGTTTACCTTTCTGAAAATTGGGAGAGAAGTGCAACTTATGTCTGCCCTAAGAAAAAATCAGAAGAATTTGGGTAAAGCGCTGCTGTGTCTTAATTCTTGTGATAAAAGCGGCATACATGTGTCGTACTTTCATGATAAGTTTTCCACCATGGTGGTGATTGATACAAGTGCTCACAAAGGTTTCCCTGTTTACTCCACCCTTAAAACTGATCTTCATTGTATAACCTAATTTCTTAACCTTCTCACATGTAAAAGAACAATTTATGCACTTCTTAATTTGAATTTGGAAACAAAGCTACGTAGGATGGATTGTCTCATTTGTTGGCTTAACACAAAGTATAATTTTTCTCCGGGTATAATGAGTGCTTTCAGAACATCCTTGAACAAGCATCTTGCTAACGTGCGAAAACGTTGAAGAGTTACCTATGATAGTCATTTATGCAGCATTGTAGTTGCACTAGATACATGTACTTACTCTAGGCCCTCTCGTTTCCTCCACTCATAAAACTAATCTCATTGTAAAAGTGGGATATGGCCTTAAACAATAACCAAATAAATAAAGAACTGTATGACCTTTCAGATGAGGAGGAGGAGAAGAGAAGAGAGGACTGGCGCTCACAGGCCAAGAAAGAGCTGGAGGATTGGTACAAACATAACGCAGAGCAATTGGCTAAGACCAAGGAGAACAACAGGTAGGTTGGACAACAGGTTAACTTTGTAACTGAGCACTCTGTAATCAGCAACTTTGTAACTGAGCACTCTGTAATCAGCAACTTTGTAACTGACCACTTTGTAACCAGCAACTTTGTCACTGATAACCTTGTAACTGACCACCTTGTGAGCGACAACTTTGTAACTGGCCACTTTGTACCAGCCAACTTTGTAACTGACCACTTTGTAACAAGCAACTTTGTAAATGACTAAATTACTAAGCTGTGATATCAGGCAAAGAATTTCTAAAATAGCAGAACTGAGTAACCATTTTTTTTATTCCAAATGACAATGTGGCTCAAAGCAGCGAGTTAATGAGAAATCTTAAGCTGTTACATGTGTCTCGGCTATTGAGGCACTTGTGGGGGAATTTCTTTGCTATCATATCACTATGTAAATCCCTTCATTTAGGATCATCTGATTGGTTCGTGTGTTAAACAGGGGTGTGGTTGAACCTACATGTTTAGGCCATCGTTAGAAATTTGTTTAACAGGCGTAACGCAAATCATTGTCCAAAACTCTCCCTTACTTTTTGTTTTTGATACAGGTATTTTTTTTAATATTTTCTTGCAAGGTTGATTTCTCTAAACTTTTGTCTTTGGTTTAACAGCCAGAGGAAAAAAGAATTTCCTACTGATCTGCTCTGTTTATTCTAAAGGTGTCTGGTTGTGTCAAGCAAAGAATTTTTAAGGATGGCCTTATTGTTGTGATCAACCACAGTTTCATGTCTGGTTTCTTGACCCAGTCAGCCAGGCCTGCCATTCACATGACCTGGGTTGTCCAGGCTCTCACTGAAATGGGAAACCAGGCAATAATTACTATTTTGTGTTGGAGAGTACGTATCATTTTAACAAGCCTTCTGTGTGCATCAGTGTTCTTGTAAATACGTACAATAATGCATGTATTAAAAAGGGACTGTTACTCAGACTGTAACTGGATTTGTATCTGAAGCAAGTATTGTAACAGGGATTGAGGATTTGTAACAGGGATTGGATTTATAATGTTGTAGGGATGTAATGTTTGTAAGGGATTAGAAATGTTAGTCACTAACATTTGGGAATGTATACATGTCATTTATGTAGTTGGTAATAAATGTATGTTCAAAACAGAAAACTTAAAATTGTTATATAAGAGAAAAGAGAAAAAAACTCTAACATATAAAGAAATAAATTTAGTCACAAGTGTTAAACTCTAGAACCCAAGATCTGTAGTTTTATATCATGTTAAATAATTTGATATAATAATATTATCTTTCACGAGAACTGTATAATTAGCCGTTTGTTGAGCCCCATAGAAAGACAGACACGCTGTCTTGACTCAGCAGAATCAGGAGAACATTATCAGTCGTAATAAAGTCAAGAACATTATCTGTCATAATAAACTCAAGAACATCAGTCATAATAAACTTAAGAACGTTATCAGTCGTTATAAACTCAAGAACATTATCAGTCGTAATAAACTCAAGAACATTATCAGTCGTAATAAACTCAAGAACATTATCAGTCATAATAAACGAGAGAACATTATCAATCGTAATAAACTCAATAACACGGTGAATTATCTACAGCAAATGTAAAATTTTGTTACTGATTTCTGTATCATTTTAGGTAAAATAATAAAACATCGCCTATTTTTAGCATGGGATATTAATACACACATAACACATGGACAGTTGAACTGGCATCTCCCTACTACACACCAGTGTAAGTGCACCAGAATATAAAATATCACGCACAGATGCCTGGATGCAGACATTTTGGATCATGTCATCATCATTCAGATCTGTGACTTTGATAAGTTTCACTGAGCTTTTTCAAATGTATCGTAGGGTTGAAATGTAACCAGAAGTTAAAATTGGGTAGAAATTAATGCAGGAAGCTGATTCCTACAAGACAAGTATCTTTGACCATCATTATCAGAACAAATATGAAGAACTTTGTGTTCTTTATGACAGTGACGAAGTTTAAGGAGTGTAGTGTTTCTTGACACAGAGGTTTGAAGGCTGCCTGTGAAGGACTTTGTTAAATATGCTTTCATGTGCACTTAGATTTTCAACACAAACCAGACACAAATAGAAAAAAAATTTAAAAAAACAGAAACCAGGATATCGGTATTTCAGTTGTGCCAATGTCAAAAACCTTTATTGTACACCAGGCAAGTCTTACTTGTGCATAACTGAAATCAGCTTGTATGTATTACTTAATAATGCAATGAAGTCAGCTCTTGTTTGTCACTTAGCACTGGTCATCACTTATTCATCACTTCGCGATCTTTCAAGTAATCATCACTGAACACTGTGCAAACGTCTGCTTCCCATACTCATGATCTTTGCAATCATCACCAGATTACATTCCAGCACCCATAATAAACACTTTGCAATCATCCTATGTACATCGCTTGACATGTTGCAATCCTCGGATATACATCACTTGACACTTTGCAATCCTCCCCTATACATCACTTGACGCTTTGCAATCCTTCCCTATACATCACTTGACGCTTTGCAATCCTTCCCTATACATCACTTGACGCTTTGCAATCCTTCCCTATACATCACTTGACACTTTGCAATCCTCCCATATACATCACTTGACACTTTGCAATTATCCTACAAATATCACTTGACACTTTGCAATCCTCCCATATACATCACTTGACACTTTGCAGTTATCCTATATACATCACTTGACACTTTGCAACCCTCCCATATACCTCACCAGACACTTTGCTGTCCCCACATATTCAATTTTCAAACATTGCACCATCACATTTTCATTGTTTAATTTCTTTATTTATTTATTTGATTGGTGTTTTACACCGTACTCAAAAATATTTCACTTATACTTTGGCACCCAGCATTATGGTTGGAGGAAACCTGGGCAGATCCCATGGAAAATCCACCACCATCCCCAGGTTGCTGGCAGACTTCCCACGTACAGCCATAAAGGAAGCCAGCATGAGCTGGACTTGAAGTCACAGCGACCGCTGTGGTGGGAGGCTGTCCAAGTCGTTGCATAAGTCACCAGTACGTAGGCAACAACTACTGAAAATGACCAAAAATTTCATCCAGTTGATCAGTTCATCAGTTGATCAGCAGACAATTGTCCTAACATCTGTTCCTGTTTTGTGTGATGTAGACATTAGGCAGGTTACTAATGTGTTTGTGTTCTCCTTGCTTCCATTGTTCCAGAAAAAATCAGGCGTAAGTGTGGTTTCTGTCCTCAGTATTGTGCATTTTTTCTTTTGGTTTTTTTTTTTTTTTTATATTTCACCTGAATTAGATGTACCTGTGTAATGGGAGTAGCTATAGTCTCTTGAGGTGTTGGGTATATAATCAGTTGGTTAATCAACCCAGTCATTGTTATTGATGTCTGATAAATTTGCAACGTTTTTTCTTGAGGTCACCTTCATACAGTTTTGTTTTAAATAAGATATATTGTTAAACAAATTGAACAAAATAGACAGAATAAAAAGTTTTGCTTTGTTTTTTTTTGACAAATACTACTTGCTCAAAATTTTATATTTTTGGGGGTTTTTTTTAAAGTTAGATGTACATATACATGTATTTTCATTTTTAAATAAATAAATTGCAGTAAATAATATTACAGATGTTAACAACACTGATACAGTGTACACTGTAGATGTTTGTCAAAGTATTGTCGATGTAATACAGTTCAATATTATGTTCGTGTGGAACATAAAAACTGTTGAGTTTCAAGTAGTCTTGCATGAATGTTAACTGTGTATTCGTTGACCCTAATAAATATGCATGATCATATATGATGTCATACTGTGGGTAGTGATCACTGATGGGTGTGGTTGTCTCCCCCTTGCATGGCTGCCCCTTAGGACCGGAAAGTACTCTGAACAGGTTTTAACGAATGGTTAACACAGATGGGAAGGGCCACTCGTATTTTATGAGCAACATCCCTGAAATGTCATGAATGTAATAAATGACTGTGTCATGGAGGCTTGAGATTTCAGAGAAGTGTTAGCTTAGTTCATTGAGGTTTAAAGGCTTGTCAGTGTCATAAAACTGCCTTATAATATATCAGATGTCTCGTAACTTTTGTCCAGTATGTGGGAAGGTCCAGTATGTGGGAAGGTCCAGCATGTGGGAAGGTCCAGTATGTGGGAAGGTCCAGCATGTGGGAAGGTCCACCAGTAACCTGCGGATAGTTGTGGGTTTCCTCCAGGCTTTGCTGGGTTTCCTCCCACCACAATGCTGGCCACTGTCGTATACGTGATATATTCTTGAGTACGGCCTAAAAAAGTTATCAAATATATAAATGAATTGTAACTCTTTTCATAAATGACATCAGGGTTTCAAGGTTTTGAGGCATTGTGGTTTAGGAGAAAAGTTAGCGAGTTTTTTGAAGGTGTGCTGGCTAATATGATGGTATTAGTGTCATAAACCTGCTGTCATTGATGTACTTAGCAAGATGTCATTTGCTGATAGGCCTTGACGTTATTCAGGTAGCATAAGTGTGAAGTAGCCTATGGCGAAAGGTGCCTATTTTGCTTTAAAGACATCCTTACCTCCCTTTACATGTACTTGCAAGGTTAAAGATATCATTTTATTGCTAATTTTTAGATTTGTGCATTTAGGCCTTTGACTGGATTTTTTTTTTTTTTTTTTTTTTTATCACATGGCGTCATGACACCAAAATTACCTCCCTTTGTTGTTCTTTTCTTCTGCAGAGCTGCCGAGGCCGCATTTGTGAAAGAGCGAGACGAGGTGACATCTGGACACAATTGGGAGAAAATCTGCCGACTTTGCGAATTTAACCCCAAGAACAGTAAAAACATGAAGGACATTTCACGTCTTCGGTCAATACTGTTACAGTTAAAACAGACACCATTAGAGCGTTAATCCCCAGCGTGTAGCTCATCCAGTCAGTGTACATTTTGTGTCTGTTGCAGTGTGCATGTATTCTCAGCTGTCATTGGTCAGAACTAGGTGTCTACTCTAGCTAGTGCACATTTGTACTACTTAATTTGATTGGTGCAGACAGAATTTCGAGAGCGAAATCAGAAGCTATATGGATCAAGTCTAATTATATACATGTACATCTAATATTTTAAAAAAAGCTTTCGATATAAGAATTTAATGTAAACTATATTGCCCTTTTTCTCCCTCTGCCTTATTGTTAAAAACTGTTGTTTTTTTCTTGTGTCCAAGCGCTGTTTCTGTCATAAACCATGTTATAATATATATACATAAACTATAAGTGTATTTATGTGATATTAATGGCATGGATATCATCTACCACTAAGTTACAGTCAAATACTCCAAACTTGTTTTGTCCAGCAGTCTGCTCTTAAAACTGCTTTCCTTGTATATTTGTTTTGTGAAATATAAAGCATTTATTTCAAAGGGGGTGTCTGTAATAATCACAAGCAAATATATGCTCTGTATCTATTATCTTGATTTAGCTTGTAAATTTGGTGGTTTTTGTAGGTGGTCCCCAACCTATTTACATAAGAACTAAATGACCATTCCATTTTTGTTAAAAATGTCTGTAGCTCGCGTAAATTTTTTTATTCATCCCCAGACCTGGGTTAAGCTTAGCCAACAGCTTTGGAGAAAAGGACAAGTAGAATTCATGTACAAGTTCAAACGAAACCTAAAACTGTATTCATGTCAACTAGCACGAATTCCTTATCCTGGAGATATTGTAGATGATATGCTGTGCAGTGTTATGATATGGTCAAATAGTCACAGACCAGTGAAGGAAAGGAGTACTATCATTTTTAGGTTAGGAAATTTTTATTCCGTTTGTAAAGTAATTGCGGAGTATTAAAGTACATGTGTTGTTGTTGTCACCACTAAACTGGACGGATCTGTTGGTTTCTCTGTCATACATTTTTTTACAGTAAATGCCCTAAAATTTCGCCCACAAATGCACATTATTAGAGGCAAAGAAATGCTATCAAATACCTCTTTTGGAGATGAAAGTAACATTTTGCCCGTGGTATATCATCCTACCTACCACACAAACCTGAAAACACCTTTCTACAACCAATAGGACGCTCAGGATCGGAAAAAATGAACATCGTAGTCATGGACGAAATTTTAGGTCATGTAGGGTAGTCCGAGATTGTTTAGAAGTGTGAATTTGCATTACAGACGACCGATCATGAGATCTGCTCTGTACTCAACTTTGTGCCGATGTGGTCTAGCTTTTAGACCAGCCCTCTATACCCTGAGCAATGTTGATCCAAACCCTATCAGGTTACAAAAGTGTCATCTAAAATTTCAATGGTGTAAGACTCATGAGAAATCCTCCTATTAAAAGTATGTAAATTTGATCAAACCCCGAATCGGTATGACATCTGGTAAAATTTAAGAAACTCACATCTTTCCCAGATTTTACAGTTTGAACTTGGGCAAGTTTTGTTGGGTTTGAGTTTTACACTGTGGACCGGGTCACATAACTACAACCCTCATAACGTTACGAGCACGCAGCCGACGTGGTGATGTAATTACAGAGCTGGTTGCCAAGGTAGTTAAATATATGCCTTGTAATATTGTGTCATAAGGCTTCATGGAAGCCGGCCCAGATCTACAGTACACAAGTGTACAGCATATTTGATTGGTGTTTTACGCCGTACTCAAGAATTTTTCACTTACATGACGGCGGTGGGCATTGTGGGTAGAGCCCGAGGAAAAGGCACGAACACATGCAAGTTACTGGCAGACCTTCTTACACACAGCATGAGCTGGACTTGAACTCAGTGACAGCATAAGTTAAAAGGCTTCTGGGTAACTGCACTGTGCTACCATGCTGACCTCTTGGCCACGGAGACCCAAATTGCATTTTCATCAGTAGGTCACAGGATGTAGGTACAATTCCTTTCTCGCACAGGTGAATACAGGTGATCAATAGTTCTTTCTCACATAATCTGGATGGTTCTTTCTTGTGTCATGTTGCACGAAGCCTTGACTCTGCCATTATGACATCACGTGGAAACGCGTTGGAATACTGGCTGCCATGTATACCCTAAGATTTCAGCCATGACTAATTTGATTTCTTTTTCAGGATTCTGATAGTAACAATATTTTATGACTTTAATTTGTCCCCAAAAATGAATTTTTGGGATGCGATTTTATAGTACCAGTAAGATAAAATTCTTTAGTGTGGTGTCAAAAAACAAACAAAACACAATCATTAAAGGGCAAAGTTGCCCGGGCACCGGTCACCAGTCGGATACACTGTAAACCTTGAGGCACTTCTACTATAAACACCAGAGACCACACAGCACATCTGAATCTTAGCTTTCAACTCATAACAGTTTTATTTCAGCTACTGATACTGTGATCATTTTGTACAACCCTCGGACATTCTAAGTTTTTCACTGGCTGGAAATCACGTAACCAGATTTTTCAGGGGTATGATACAATGCTACACAGCTATGTACACAGCTGGTTACAGGGTGTTACGTAACTACAAGAACTGACAAGACTGTACTGACATACAAATAATGCAAGAACACTGAAAAACTTTCTGTAGGTGGAATCAAGCTTGATCGTTTTGCAGAGAATCTTTGAACACTCTCTTTGCGTGAACTCGCAATGCATGTAACTTCGAAATCCTGAAAAAACTGATGATTGATTGATTTAGATATTCGTCTGATGTGAGTTTCACGGCGTGCTCAAGAATATTTCACTTCTATGACGGTGGTCAGCATTATGGTGGAAGGAAACCGGACAGAGCCCTGGGAAAACTCATGATCATTCACAAGTTGCTGGCAGACTTTCCCACAAAAAAGTACAGCCAGAAAAGACACAAGACAGTTCATAATGTTTCCCACTTGGGGCCCCTTATTAAATGAATTGTTACAAGATAAGATATTAGGAAATTTTTTCAGAACGAACAGACAGACAGCTACTTTTGTGAAAAGAAGCTTTAGTACATAATTTAAACGAAATTCATTCAGACTCTCTGTAAGATAGAGAAGGTCATCTACACACAGCTGGCATTACCCATGATACTGAAAAACACAAAATGACAGATCAAACGGAGAGACTAGAGGCACATCCACATATTCACAGCACAACTGGTTGTCGAAGAAAAAGTCTTATACAGCACTGCTTAACATCATTTACAAAACGCTTCATCTTTCCTCCAAAATTTTTTTCAATCTCAAAATACAACAAAGTAATATCACAGCCATTTGATGTTGTGTATCAACTCGCCAACATTACTACTGCCTCGATCCAATTACACTACGCAGGTTTAGAATTACTTGATTTCACCTAAAGATCGGTTGGTAAAAATACCCTTTCCAAAGCACATAAAGGCCGTAAAATGATACTTTTCATTCCAAAACTTTTTCTCATAAGAAATTAGGAAAAGTGCAGGAAAAACTGTTTTTAAGGAGCAAACTGTGTCGCTAAACAAGAACACCAAACAATGGGTGAATTGCAGTTGGTCAAATTTGTAATCATAAGCCCGTAATTTGTCATTTTTGTATCAATAAAATTTGCACACTCATCATCGTGATTTTTAATGACTTATTGTGGACGCAAAGATTTAGAAGCCGTCACAATTACATTATGAAATTTTTTTACGCAACAAAAAATTGGATTCATTGCACTGAAAACAAAATGAAGGGAGATAATCACAACTGACAGTAGTCATCTCTTTTCTCAGGAGATTTGAATGTGGTGAAAGTCCAACATTCACAGTTCAGGAAATTCTACCAAATTTAGAGCGTGCTAAAACAGACAACACAGCCACGTAAAAACAGTGTGAAGAGCTATATGATGTCACGAGGTTGTGATGACATCACACAAACAAGGTGAGGTCATCTGTTGTCATCTTACAAGTGAAAACCTGCTTAAATGTTGGGGGCTTACATCCATCTATTTGTCACCCAGGATTCCAATCGTATTGTGCAATTAAGGCGAGATGGTCACACTTCAATAATTTTCTTCAGAAAAATTGGAAAGGAAAGAAAAATTGGACTCTCAACAATGGAAATGAAAATTGGACAACACTGTGATCAATGGTAAAAGCTTGCGTGTTTCTGAATGTAGAGATCAGAACTGATACCAGTGACAAATACTGATAATAGAAATATGTACATTTAATTTACACAGGCAATAATAATTCTTCATACTTTATATACAACATCATATTACAATAATTGTTTGTCATAATGACAGCTTGTTCCATATCCTGGACTATGTACAGCACACTACGTTGTTCCTGTCATAATATTCAGGGTCACCAAATAAAACATAGCCGTACATACATCCTCCTCCTCATCCTCACCATCCTCCTCATCCTCACCATCATCCTCACCATCATCCTCATTATCACCATTATCCTCATCTTCGTCATCATCCTCACCATCATCATCCTCATCCTCACCATCCTCATCCTCACCATCATCATCATCATCATCCTCACCATCATCATCCTCACCATCATCCTCACCATCATCATCCTCACCATCATCCTCACCATCATCATCCTCACCATCATCCTCCTCATCACCATCATCCTCATCCTCACCATCATCCTCATCCTCACCATCATCCTCACCATCATCATCATCATCATCCTCACCATCATCCTCATCCTCACCATCATCGTCGTCATCACCATCATCATCATCATCATCATCATCATCGGTATCACTGATTTGTCTCAAATAACAAAACACCTTGACCTTTTCTCTTTAATCCGTCCTTATTTTGGGGCCACATTAAAATATATAACACAAATCTGCTAAATTTGCAGATCATGGCTAACTTCTAATTATATGGGACAGAAAGCAGTCTATAAAGTTTGAAGTTACCACTTTGTCTTCAAGCGGGCTGTCAAACATAAGGCTAATCTCATTTGATTCCTTGTTTCCCATCAATGCCCAGGCATCACTTTACCTCCCTCAACAGAACTCATTTCATTTTTTTCTCCTAGAAATTGTCACAAAAATGTGATTATCATAAACATCATAAGATCCAGACAAAAATGATAATGAACCAGAGTCTCGGTTGAGACAGTAGCTCTACTGGTTGGGAAAAAATTATCATGGAGTTGATTCCAAAGTTACGTATGTATAACAGACAATGGACAATCAAAATTGAAAATCAATACCACAAATCCTGATTCACTAAAACCAAGTTTTGCTGACACTGGACAAAACTGTAACAGTAACTAGTTGCATTTTGAAAGAAATGTTAACATATGCTGGATAAACAAGCATACAGACAACCGATCATCGGACTGGAAAATTGGTACTACAAATAATGTATGTTGATGTACTCTAGACTTAAACCAAGTTTAGTTGAAATTAGTCAAAAACTGTAGGAGTAATGTTTTGAAAGTTACATGTATGTTAACATATACTGGATAAACAGACACAAAGACCACCAATCATCGAAATGGAAAATCGATACTATGAATTATGTATCGCGATGTAGTATTCACTTGACTTAAGTTTCGTTGAAATCAAACAAAATCTGTAGGAGGAGTACCGTTTTGAAAATGTTAACATATTCTGTATAAATAGACTGACAGACGGACAACCATTCATCGAAATGGAAAATCAATATTACGAATTATGTATCTAAAAGTCGTCTACCCTTTACCCAAGTTTCGTTGAAATGAGAATAAAAACTGCATTTTGAAGGAAAAATTAATTGGCGCCAGAAAGACAGACAGACGGATGGATGCCGGACAACTTGGTAATACATAACCTCTTCTGTTGTTCGAACAGTAGAGCTAAAAATGAAACCAGTTTTCCACAATGTTATGACGGGAAGTCAGTTATCAAGTTTCACAGGCCTCATAAATCCTGCAGTATATCAATCATTCTATACATATATATGTTCCGTATAGTCATGCACTGAGTATTACTGCAGTCATTCTCCTATGTGATACACCGTGTGCCTAAACTGGGTGGGAAGTCGCCAGACTGGACTCAATACGCGGAGTCACAATTACAAGTGATGACCTTCACATGGCAATTTCACTGCCCGATGAGGGACGTCGTCGGTTCCATACTGGGAACAAATGAGCCTCGTGTCCCTGTGATTTAAAATTTAAAATAATTTTCCTTCTTGATGCCATCAATTGTTGTGTTGTTTATCATTGCATGCACTACACAGGCTGAATTTGAAAACACGCGTAATTCCGTTTTACTGTCAAGGTAGCCATTATTCCTGCAAAAACTCACTCACAGACCTGAAGTTACCATGTCCTATGTGATTCAGAACAGGAGAGTCAGGTAATTGCTTCTCTTTTGGAAACCAAAACAACTCGCCTTCCAAAGATGGAAATGTGCTTTTTTTCTTTGGTTTAAACTACATAGAATATGCATGTATCAGCAGTAGATAGAGCAAAATATTTCCGCATCAAAAGAATTTTGTCTGGACATAAAAACTTCCAGAAAATTTAAAGGGTTGATGAATGTATTTACGAGCACTTTTGAGGGCTTCACACATTCGTCCATCACACATAATTGTAACTCTCTGTTTTGGGTGGAGACAAAAATGCACACCCACTGTGACTTCCTGTCCCTTGCACAGTGCTGTAAGGTCCGCCGTTTCCTGATCAGATTAGAAATAAAAACCAATATGTAATGGCCTTACATTATTATAAAATCACCTGCCCTAATTCCTCATCTTTTTGCCATATGAAAGAGTAACATTCAGCATCACTGATGCACATTTTTAGTAAAATTTACTGGGTTTCAGGGCCTCCCAAAAAGTACCGTTTTATTAGTCTACACAGAATAATGCTCTCAGAATATGCTAAAGCAAACATCTTGCAAACAAGCAAAAACTTTAAGGAATCATAGAAGTAAATGTTCTGTAGCTTCAGATGAAAAATCATGACGCAGAGGCATGTGTATTGAGCCTTCCTACACCTTTTTCTACATGAAATGTTTGAAGACTGAAGATAAACATTCATATTCAACCAAACTTCACTGACACCTGTCGCTTGCCAACCAAACTTCACTGACACCTGTCGCTTGCCAACCAAACCCAGGAAGCTGTCCATTTTCACGCATGATTCCGGTTGACAAAGAATCCGATTGGTTCATTGGTCATTATATTTGTTTGTAGCCTTGAGAGCGTGAAGATAGATTCAGGCACTCAACTTCTGAAGTGAATCATGGGAATGTTCCTCGGCATTCAATTCATTTTCCTTCGGAAAGCAAATGCTTCTCTCCTCCAAGTATTGCACACTGCCCTTGACTCCTGACCTTGAAGGATCAGCTGACCTTAAACATTCTAGTGACCTTGACCTTTCGTTCTTATGGTTACCACCAGTTTCACCAACAACTATTTTTGGTGCAGGAAGGAGAGTCCACCTGTCTGCCTTTCCCGCCAGCTCAGTTCCAGGATCACAATTCCCCATAATGCACCTCACTTCCAGCAGGTATTTCCCGTCCGTCAAAAAGACGAAATCACAGCTGTGCTTATAACCATCCCCAGAGGCAATCTGAAATGAGACAAAAGTGGCTCCAGATTAATATGAAAGATTAAAGTTTGCTAATCTGTTATCAACACTGAAAACAATGATTACTAAAATGTCTGAAAGCAGCACCCTCAATTCTGACCCAATGAAAAACAAGGGCAACGATACTTCACCACCGGCAGAAGCATCTCTGGTCTACTCAGTTCCCAGGTCAAGTGCATGGCCCATCCTAACAGTTAGGTCGCTTATTTTAAAAGGTAGGTGTCCCATTTTAAAAGGTAGAAGAGGCAGAAGGCTAATTTGAAAGGCAGAAGAGGTAGAAGACCCAATTTAAATGGTAGAAGGCTCATTTTAAAAATTAGGTGGCCCATTTTAAAAGGTAGAAAGGCCCATTTTAAAAAGTGGAAAGCCTATTTTAAAAGGTAGAACGGGCCATTTTAAAAGGTAGAACGGCCCATTTTAAAAGGTGGAAGCCCCATGCTGAAAGACAGGATGTCAAAAATTTGACCAACTGAGAGAGTGACAGATTCATGGCCCTTAATTGCATCTAAAATTTAGCTGTTTATTTGAATGGAATTTTACGACACACCCAGAAATATTTTACTTCTACAATGGCAGCCAGCATTATGGTGAATATACTGAAATCTTGCCATCATATATTTGTTCAACAAGTTTTACCTCTGACAATGGAATAATGTTTGTTCCCATGGTAACAACTTTTTCTTCAGTGTTGTAATCTCGGTGTCCATTGCTGTTGTCTTGGTAACAGACAATCCGCAGCACGGCACCTTCCATAGCCGGGATATCTGAAAAGTTTAACATTACATTGTACAGACAATACAACAACTGCCCCATATACACACAGACCTTGTTTATACAGAATGTTGCAAATAACAGTTAAAATGTGGCATATTAACTACAGACTTTAAGCAGCCCTTGAAAACCCACACACATTATACAAACCATCATAACAGACACAAAATGACTCCTTCACACCAGTGTATTTTCCCAAAACGCACCAGCGTGAAAATGTGATGATTTAATTATGGTAATCGATTAGAGCTTTTATCATGCTATGTAAGTGTGTTACCTGAGTCAGTTACTAACTGGACATCCACACTGACCAGTCCTCCAGGGCTGACCTCAACCCCACACACTGGGTCATAGGGGCTTGAGTTGACCATCACGTCTGAAAGAACACAGGTGAAGACCTGGCGGTTTCATTACTGTATTTGAGGCCATCATTAAAAATTTACTTGTTTTAAGGACTGATGTTTTATGTCATACTGAAGAATATATCACTTTATACGATGGCCGCCAGCATTTGGGTCATTAAAAATATATTCCTTGGGTACAATCAGACTGATTCTACTGAAATGAACCCTTACTAGTAATTGGATAAAAGTTTGTGTGTGTGTGCATTTTCACACAAACTTTTTTTCAGAATGTGAATTTCTTTAAACTTCCAATCATTTTCAATAGACGGACCAAAGAATTACCAGCAGGGTTGGGATACACCCAGGAATGAATATTTTAAGGATGTCCCGACTTAAAATGATGGGGGGGTGGGGGGAACAAGTTTGCGGATGGAGGAAACCAAACAGTGAGAGGAAGAACCCGGACAGCAGATGGAGGAAACTGGATGGTCCGGAGTAAACCACCAACCTTTGAAAGTTACCTGAAAAAAACCCTGACTTAAAGCTGCCAGGTACAGAGCGACAATGAGACTTTCTGATGTACTTCATGTACGATCACCATCAGGCCGACAGCAAACTTACCCCAGTGTAGAGGAGAGGCCTGGAGTATAGCCAGCTGAGCTGTCGACCAAGGGAGATAATCCAGCGAGGCATTGCCACTCACATTCAGTATGGACTGGCCAGAAGTTAGGGAAGAGTCACATTTATACTGGTACAGGCTATGAATTAACCAGTAACAACAACAATGTTTATTATGTTAAAGGTGAAGCCAGACTGTTACAGTTTATTACAGAATTATAAAGAATTACTGTTTCACACTGCAAAATCACACACAGGCAACTTCATTCTTCACAAGGTGTAAATGACTTAAAATTGCATTTTTAAAAGGCAAATTAAAGTCATAAACTACTTTTTTTGATGCTGAAACCTACATTTTTACAGTAGGATATGATCCTACGTTTCAAACAAACGTCTAAACTACGTTTTACCATCACTAGATTTCTCAGATTTAGGCAAAATGTCACAGATGAAATTTTAGGTCATTTATGTAAATACTAGTGTGTACAGAAAAGAGCTATACAGCAATTACATTCCAACTGTTTGGAGTAAACTCATTCTGCTTCTTAACAATAAACTTTCTGGTTCTGTGGTGTCTGCTCTATCCTAACCTCAGCCCTAAAGGAGGTCTGTGCCACCAACCACCCCTTCAGAACGTCACCAGGCTTTATCTGTTAAAGTCCATCTGAAGAAAAGTAAGCAGGTCCAGGGTGAAAATTTCTTAACACACTTTTTCTACATTTGGAAAGGATACAATTCTCCACTGTATGTCCACATAACTAGCTATGAGCCTGCTGTGCTTCAGGGCTTCGCTATCACTCAACAGGCTTGATCCCGCCCCTTCTGCATGGACTGGATCAATTAGGTTTGTGGTACAAAGGTCACTGCCCTGCACATCTGGGAAGTGAATGCGGCGAATCTTTACAGCAAATCTGTAAAAACAAATTAAATCAACAAGCCTTCTGGAAATATGGCTTTTGCAATACATGTTGGCTTGAATCGTTTGTGCATAACAGAACAAAAACAACCATAACTTGGTTCAAAATGGACAGAACAGAGCAAAACTCAAACTCGATTCCTATTTGGCCCCACTGAAGCTAGTGTTGTGAGTTTTCAATTCAATATCATCGAATGCAGAAATGTTCTGAAAATTGTCAGTCGGAAAAGTTTTGAAAACTCTCCGTCCGAAAACAAGACAAATATGGCAAGAATTTTGCCAAAAATGGATGAATGGACTGAAACTCAAACTTGATCTGTAAGCTTCAATTCAACATGACACACATATAGGGGAAAAAAAATGCAAGAAAACAGAACAGACAGACACATGGTCAAGGTGCAAACCTCACTGTTACTGGTGGGGGTTGGGGGAGGGGGAACTCCAAAGATCAAGAGCACGACTGACGTATCAGGCTGCTTAGTTTGGTTTTCTCATGACAGTCAAAATATTTAAGGTGTATGACCCAGAACTTACCTGCGGACCTGGTTTGGTTCTATCACAATGCTGTTGTCACCTCCATATGTAACCTCCATGTCGTGTTAACACATCATAACAGAGTCCAGGTGTATGACCCAGAACTTACCTGCGGACCTGGTTTGGTTCTATCACAATGCTGTTGTCACCTCCATATGTAACCTCCATGTCGTGTTAACACATCATAACAGAGTCCAGGTGTATGACCCAGAACTTACCTGCGGACCTGGTTTGGTTCTATCACAATGCTGTTGTCACCTCCATATGTAACCTCCATGTCGTGTTAACACATCATAACAGAGTCCAGGTGTATGACCCAGTACTTACCTGCGGACCTGGTTTGGTTCTATCACAATGCTGTTGTCACCTCCATATGTAACCTCCATGTCGTGTTAACACATCATAACAGAGTCCAGGTGTATGACCCAGTACTTACCTGCGGACCTGGTTTGGTTCTATCACAATGCTGTTGTCACCTCCATATGTAACCTCCATGTCGTGTTAACACATCATAACAGAGTCCAGGTGTATGACCCAGAACTTACCTGCGGACCTGGTTTGGTTCTATCACAATGCTGTTGTCACCTCCATATGTAACCTCCATGTCGTGTTAACACATCATAACAGAGTCCAGGTGTATGACCCAGTACTTACCTGCGGACTTGGTTTGGTTCTATCACAATGCTGTTGTCACCTCCATATGTAACCTCCATGTCGTGTTAACACATCATAACAGTGTCCAGGTGTATGACCCAGTACTTACCTGCGGACTTGGTTTGGTTCTATCACAATGCTGTTGTCACCTCCATATGTAACCTCCATGTCGTGTTAACACATCATAACAGTGTCCAGGTGTATGACCCAGTACTTACCTGCGGACTTGGTTTGGTTCTATCACAATGCTGTTGTCACCTCCATATGTAACCTCCATGTCGTGTTAACACATCATAACAGTGTCCAGGTGTATGACCCAGTACTTACCTGCGGACTTGGTTTGGTTCTATCACAATGCTGTTGTCACCTCCATATGTAACCTCCATGTCGTGTTAACACATCATAACAGTGTCCAGGTGTATGACCCAGTACTTACCTGCGGACTTGGTTTGGTTCTATCACAATGCTGTTGTCACCTCCATATGTAACCTCCATGTCGTGTTAACACATCATAACAGAGTCCAGGTGTATGACCCAGTACTTACCTGCGGACTTGGTTTGGTTCTATCACAATGCTGTTGTCACCTCCATATGTAACCTCCATGTCGTGTTAACACATCATAACAGTGTCCAGGTGTATGACCCAGTACTTACCTGCGGACTTGGTTTGGTTCTATCACAATGCTGTTGTCACCTCCATATGTAACCTCCATGTCGTGTTAACACATCATAACAGAGTCCAGGTGTATGACCCAGTACTTACCTGCGGACTTGGTTTGGTTCTATCACAATGCTGTTGTCACCTCCATATGTAACCTCCATGTCATGCCGACTCTCGTTTCTCCCATCTAACACTAAGTAACACATCTCAGGGCTGTAACAGGAAACACAAGCAAATTCATATCTCACAGAAAACACAAGCAAATTCAGCCAATTTATATCCCACACTAAATATGCAGAACTTATGCATGGATCAGGCAGGTTTTGAACTTGTATCTGACTAACTGCAAGATGAATCTACACACAAACCTGATTTTGATAATCATAGGCACGTAGCATATCATACAGTGTTCACAAATACCCAAGTATAATCAGAAGGTAATGTACACGATTTTACATATGTGACAGACCAGAAGACATGTACTGGCCCAAAGTATCTTGTAAATGTCTTCATGTATCCTGTCAGTGTTTTGATAATTGCATGCAGTCCTGAAGATATGTGTACAACATGAACGACTTACAGAACACATTACCTGTGGATCCTAGATTTATATGTCTGTGAATGGGGCAAATATGGCCTAACACAGCAAAGTCACTATAATCTTTACAATCTCTTTGTACAAGACGCACAGTTTTTCCAGTCGAACGAATTTAAAGTCAATTACAGCGATTACAATGGACCGTAGCCGTGGTCTCTTTGTGCTATGATCCATAGACTGTTCACAGTAAGCCAGTAGCTCACTACTGATAAACTAGCAGTCCGCCACAGGTAAGTTAGCAGTTCACCACAGAATAGTTAGTAATTCGCTGCTCACTGTCTGCACTGAACATTTAGTCCAGCTTGCACAGCATCATTGGTTCACACATTTCTGCTTACCTGTCAGCTGGCTGTACATCCCACCTGGAGAAGGCAAGAGAGGGTTGGATGTCTACACTCAACCCCACGGAGCTGTGACGACAATACCCGGCCTCTTGGCCCTCACCACCGCTGTACTGAACACGTATCACCGTCTCCAGGCACTTAAATAACAGACAAATACCTAGAACTGGGGAGTTCAATACACATCAGGTTGACAGAGACAGATGCTTTGGTGGCAGATTCTCACTCTGTTAAACCACCCACCTTTGGCAAGTTGCTGATGAACTTTCCCACTTATGACATATAGGTAAGCACACCATACTAGAGGTCTTCAACAAAGGTAAGACAGTGTAAATACCCACATAAGATTCACTGACTGCTTACCTCACCAAAGCCCCCACAAACAGTGAGCGTGGGGATCTATGTGGGGGTTACTCTGTTGATCAGTCAAACTTTTGACATCCAACCTTTTACGTGGGTTATTCACTTGATTACGAAACTTCGTGTAAGATGACTAGAGTCCCTACGAAGACAATTTTGGGGGGAAGTCGCATAAGTGAGAGCCAAAAAGTTGTCTTACTACTGTGTCAGAGATGCTACCATCAAGGGAGGTAACTGTGCCAGAGCGGACATTTCTGGAGCCCCAAAATGTACGAGCAGGGGATATCACAACATCTGAAACAAGAAAAGTCGTGGAAGAATAGCGACATTGAATGTCCTACTGTAGTGTCAACAGTAAGTAGTGCCACAGAAGTCATAGGATGAATCTCAGAATGCAACATCTTTGAAAGTGGAAGTTTAAAGGAAAATCGGCCATTCACCTCATAGCACGTCGCTATATGATCCTTATCCAGAAACTTCTCCCCTCCAATAAACCTTGTAAATTAAACCTCATACTCTCATCATATCCGATTTATTTAAATGAAAGAGAAAAATAAATGATGTGTTAACACAAACTGCTTCAAATAACATTTAAGAAAAGCATCAAGATAAAAAAGAAGAACACTATCCACAGAGCTCCTAGTCACAGCTAAAAATGACTTTCCAGAATATATTGGCCAATATATATCTAGTTATCTCCCTTCATCTGCTTCTCATTTAGTACACATACTTACCCTCATCTGTGCCCTGATTGGATACAAAATCACTAGTTCCATGGATACAGACAGTGAAGCAGCCAATAGAACCTGGCTGGAGGGGAAGCTGGAACGTGATGTTCTCTTTGTTCCAATTGAACACCGTCTCCAAGATTCCTGAAACAGACAAAATGGATGAGAATGGTTGACTGAAGTGTTGATTTTGTCACTCTTTTACATTTCCTTCAATCTATGTAATGGCCATATGTCAAGAAATTTGTAACATTTAAGATCACTAAAAGATGCATCTATGTTTTTCATTTCTACACAATTTTTAGCAATTTGTCAAAAAAGGAATGCATGACCATGTTTTCTTTCTTCTTAATGTTTGGGGACTGCTCCATTGGGTCAGCATACAGCCCAAACTGTTTCAAAAGAAACACATTTCACCTCTGCTCCAGTGTGATATCTGTAATATCTACCTGGATTTCACCCACTCACCTGTATTGTATTTATCCTCCAGTGTGACATCTACCATATCCACAGGTAGATTACCTACATTCTGCAGCGTTATTGTACACTCCTGACTGGGAATATTAAAAGAAAGAAACATGAAAATTATTCTGGTGCAGCATGAAAGTTTAGGCTTTTGCTGAAAAGAACATAAGTATTCATTTATAGAGAGAGCGATATATAGAGAGAGAGATAGAGAGATATATATAGACAGAGATATAGAGAGATATATTCCGAGAGAGATATAGAGATATGTATATACAGAGAGAGATATATAGAAAAACAAGAGATGGCGAGAGAGAGATATATATAGAGAGAGAAGGTAAGAGAGAGAGGGAGAGATAGTGAGAAACTGAATGTGTATACCACTGAGACATTTTATTCTGAAGGTTGTACCTTTATTAACACCAACCATGTTCCCCGTACAGTATGTCATTACAGCACTGGGGAAATGGAGTCCTGCATATTTTATTTCACACCCGTAATTGGCTCATTTATTTGCCTGTTGTTTGATGCCATACACAAGAAAAATTTGGTGTTTTACGTCATACTCAAGAATATTTCACTCATACGACAACAGACAGCATTGCAGTGAAGTGGGGAATATTGATATTATTCAAAAGAAGTCTTTAGGGAGAAGAGAGCAAACTTACCTTTGACCCGCATATAATGATGTAGTTCCACTCGTAACTATATTAGCGCCCTCTGGTGCCAAAAAGAAACTCGCAGCCTTCGGGAGAGAGGTGGTTAACTGAATTTGGGGAAGACTGGGGACTACTTCCACCTGGAATGCTGAATTCTCTATACGCGGAATGTCCTTCAGCTTACAGAAACTCCTTACCCCAAACACATGTGTGCTGTAACCTGTAGTAAGGAGAATTCAGAGTTCAGTATTACGTCCAACAGTTTTCTTCATGATATGCAGAAAGTTTTTCACACTCCAGACACTAACTACTCTGCAGACTCTGTTGTGACCAGCAGTAAGGAGAATCCAGAAGTGTAGGTGGTCACAGCAAAACTTCTACAGATCTACAGAATGTTCTTCACACTACAGAAACTCCTTACCATGTGCTGTTATCTGCAGTAAGGACAACATCGATCTCAATCCACAAAAAGTTTGTAACAAAAGCTCAACAAAATCTCCTAAAACACACACAAATCATGTCCTGAAAATTCAGTGCTGGATGTACATGTAGTTGGTTAGTTTATTGAGTGCCAGCTTGTTCACATAATGTAATACATCTAATTTCATGACCATTCAGGACAGAACCTTTGTGGGCTTTTTTTCTTTCTTTTGTTTTATTTCACACCATGTTCAAGAAAAGAAAAAATCTGTTTGGTGTAACCTGGTACTGTAATTTTTAATGTAGGAAGATTCTGAGGGAAAACTTTTTGGAATGACCACCACTGACATCACATCAGACAACGCCAAAAAGAAATTATATTATCACAAATAGCCAATGAATCGGGTTTTCAGTAAGAAAAGAATAAAATTATGCAGCCTTGATAACATTGTCTAGAAATTAAGCAAGACATTCAATAAAAAACTCAGCATTTTGATGGGTCAGCCATTATGCACACCAAGATAGTTTTAAGGACGACCCAACAGCTGTTAAACACCATCACATAGAACATCACATAACATAGTCTTAAGGACGACCCCACAGCTGTTTAACACCATCACATAGAACATCACATAACATAGTCTTAAGGACGACCCCACAGCTGTTTAACACCATCACATAGAACATCACATAACATAGTCTTAAGGACGACCCCACAGCTGTTTAACACCATCACATAGAACATCACATAACATAGTCTTAAGGACGACCCCACAGCTGTTTAACACCATCACATAGAACATCACATAACATAGTCTTAAGGACGACCCCACAGCTGTTTAACACCATCACATAGAACATCACATAACATAGTCTTAAGGACGACCCCACAGCTGTTTAACACCATCACATAGAACATCACATAACATAGTCTTAAGGACGACCCCACAGCTGTTTAACACCATCACATAGAACATCACATAACATAGTCTTAAGGACGACCCCACAGCTGTTAAACACCATCACATAGAACATCACATAACATAGTCTTAAGGACGACCCCGCAGCTGTTTAACACCATCACATCGAAAATTGCACGTTTTATTACTGTTCTTACCGAGAATACTAAGTTCCCCTGCAGACTTGGGGATGCCCACAAGTTTCACCAGGCATGGGCCCGACTCAGCGGGGAGGGAGGGCGTGGCTGGGAACGTGTCAAACTCCACCCCCTCTGTTATCAAACCCTGTCAAAAGATGACAATCACATCCATCAAATATCAACGCACACATCTGTTCACAGCCTGCACACAAAATTCAATGGAGATATTTATTTCATGGGTGTTTTACGCTGGGCTTCAGAATATTTCACACAATCCGACAAGATTTCAAGCAGACAATGCACAGAAAGTAAAAGGTGACAGATGGACAGACAGATGGACAGACAGACAAACCCAAATTAATACGCCTTTCTTTATTTGAAGCATGTGATAAACAAATACCCACCATATGTGTGACTTTGAGGTCATCTGCCATTGGATTGGACAACTGAAGAGCGACTTCACACGAGTCCCCTGCTACCCACAGGAAATCTGATAACCATTCAAACATTTATTTACTTCGTCGGTTCTCCCAAAAGTTGTTTTAATTAAGGTGATTGACAAGACAATTAATACGTGCACATGTCATTTCTTCCGAATTTATGAAGTGCCCTTGTTTACATAAAACATGATAGACAGGTATGTCTGACACATTACTAAAATGAAAGAAACAGATAGTTTCTAAAATGTTAGAGCCTTATGTCTATACACGGATTATGGATGGATGTAACAGAAAGCAAGATTTATTGATTTATTTATTTGATTGGTGAATATTTCACTTATACGGCAGCGGCCAGCATTATGGTGGGAGGAAACCTGGCAGAGCTCAGGGGAAACCCACGACCACAGAAAGCAAGACATGTATATATATCTGTAAACAGATGGTGAGGGTAACATACGGGTTTGGGGTTTCCATACACCTTTCTAGAGGGGGACGTCCCCCAGATTACAGAGGATTCCTCGCATATGATTAACAGAAAGAAGGAAAGCCTAACTATGGAAGTTTCGGGTGATCAAAAATAGGGGATTGATCGCTTTGCATGACCTCTGTAGAGGTGATCAAAATTTCTATCTCCTGGTTGAAAATCCAGGGGAACAGTTTTTGCCGAGGACTGCAAATGTAAGCTCTGACAGTTTTGTTGATCTTACCCGCCACTGCCTTAGCTTGCCCCGGTGTGGCGTTGCTGTTGTTGTTGGTGTTTGGTGTGAACGGTGAGTAGATGAATGGACTCTCAGACTTGATCTCACACACAGGCGTTTTCTGCGACACCTTCTGAGGCTCCAAATGGGGGTGGAGTGGCAGGGGCTTGAAACTTCTGCAAAAATGTTTTTTTTTTAAAAAAAAGTCCAATTTAGTGACATAAATTATACGCCATTGCAAAAAAGATGGGGATATTCAAGTGTTTGTTGATATTCACTCAAAATGTGATTCAATAATTGTTGACTTTGAATGAAGAATACACACAAGCTGTTTGTGTTTCGGCGCCACACAAAATTAGAACTGGTCCACATCAGCCAGTACGCATTCAATAACCTATAAGTACACTTGACTGATTACATCACTGCAATTACTGCAAAAACTTGTCAGCACATGTAAAACTGTTTTCTTTGCCAATTTCCGAAATGTTTTTGACTCATCTTAAAATTAACACGAACTACAATAAGTCTGAATCTTATAAACTCAATTCTTTTTTATCTGTTGGCAGTGAGTTTTGATTGTCTTGCATGCTGAAATTGGCCCTTTCTTTAAAAACCCTTAATACATGTACCTTTTTCTGTTTGAAATCATTGTTTAATGGTGGCAACAGAAGATAGTTTGGGTTTTTGGTTTGTTTGTTATTTTATTTCTTCAGAAAATCAAATAAGCATTCAGAATATCACCTTGTATAACCATCTAGCCACACCATCCTAAATTTGGTTTAAATCAAACTCTGTTCCGGTAAACAAGTTCAAAACACTTCAAGACTTATTTGATTAAGATTTCATGCCATAGTCAGGAATATTTCACTCTATTGATGGTGGCCAGCAGTTTGGTGGGAGTAACCCTGACACAGCCTGGGGGAAACCCGTGACCATCCGCAGGTTGCTGACAGACTGATTCAAGTTCAACTGAAGCGAATGTAGATCTTTCACTGGCAGTCTTAAACTACAAAAAAAAAAAATGTGATCTGGCGACAATTCTAGATGAGAATCTTACTTGACTGTGGGGAGACGTGTCAATGGCACAGGCGGCACTATGAGCCCATTCTCCACAGCCAGGGGGTGAGGTGTGCCTTCACAGTTAGCTGTGAAACTCTCCAAGGTACTGACTGCTTCTTGCATGTCCTGAGCACTCAAATGGTCATGCATCGTGTGTAGGAGAAATGCCATATGCCTGGAGAGTGAATGAAATGTCTTGATGATTATTTACTTTCTTTCAATGTCGTCTAAGGACATCCTCATGAATTCCCCCGCACTGATGGTTGGTTTTATGGCTGGAGGAAACCAGAGCTGAGGTGAACCACTGGCCTTTGGAAAGTCACCAGTCTTCTGTATTAAAATAAGCTGTTTGTTCAAAGATTGGGTTAGTGCTGCTCATCTTAATGCATCTTAATAGATTTCTCTCTAGTATCTGGAAAATCCAGTGTTGCTTGGAGTTTCTCTTGATCACTGTCCCATGATTTCTCAACTGAAGCCACTCAGTTTCTGGACAACTAGAGGTATACTATTATAGGTGCCCTAGATTAAACCAGAATAAAATTTCCAGATTCAAAGGAGATTTTGCTGTGCTGTACAAGTGAACAAACTCAATACTTGATAAAGAAAATTACACCACAAATTGTGACCTATTGAAGGAAAGAACAGTTGTCATTCAAGCCGACTGCAGTAGAAGTCGGATTTAAGAGAAAATGAGTGGGATGAACTGCAGCTGAAGTCGGATTTAAGAGAAAATGAGTGGGATGAACTGTAGCAGAAGTTGGATTTCAGAGAAAATGAGTGGGATGAACTGCAGCAGAAGTCGGATTTCAGAGAAAATGATATTCAGCTTTCACTGCATTGATGTCAACAGTTTATTTCTTTCATGGTGCCCAATGCCGTATGAGACACCTTCAGCTGACTCTAATTCTTCTAATTTTGGGGACAGATTATTAATACTGATGAAAGCAAAAAATCACATTTCTCACTCGATTTTTAAGGGCAAGTAAAGATAAGGATACGTTGTTCATTAGATGGACTAAACACGTAAGAAAAAGGACACAATGTTACAATTACATGTATACTGATTATGAGCACATGTCCTAAATATTACAATAACTAGGGTAGTCAAGTTCATGGGTAGGAAAACAAACCAAATTTCACAAAGAAAACCACTATGCTGCCGAAAAACCCCAAACCCAAAAGCCACAGCAAAAGCAGAGAAGTCCCCTATTTAACCATATTCTACAACAGATATGTTTGTGTGTATGCTTCTTCAAAGATTCCCATTCATCTGGTTTTATACACCATTCTGTGGGCTACCTTATTATCAACTGAGGGTTTCCCATTTTACGTGCAGAAAACACCAGCTCATTGAGAACTCTCAACTGCAGGACAGGCCAGCCAGTGGTGCCACCTGCAAGACAAAGGGAGATAACAAATTACAAACAACTCCAAGTAAAAGAGGAGTGAAAGATCAGAAAAGCACAGGCTAACAGAGCCTCATTCGACCTTGTGCTACATGTATAATGAACACTGAACCCAGACGATGGTCTGGCAACGGAACAGTCAAAAAGTCCCCAAAAATACAGCAACAAATCTAGGAATGGAAACAAACTGAGGAGAAGTTTCTCCTTCATACTTCAGGGTCTCACACACAGTTCCAGTATCACTTTCTACAAACAACAGGAATTTCCGCCAGAAAATTCGCCAGGCGAGTGGCTGTGGCTTTCCCTGTAATAATACTGTCTATAATACTGGCTGTCATCACATAACTGAAATGTTCTTCAGTGCTGAGTAAAATTCTAAACAAATAAACAATATTAATCAGGCACAAAACACATGCTGCCTTACAAGTGTATATTAACGGCATATTTAAGGGTAAAACTTGAACCTCTCCTAAATTTTCAATTGAAGTTAACAGGTATAGTCCAAAAGCTGAAGATCACTAAGCATTTAGTGGCCAAGCAATTTTATTGGTCAGTCAGTGGGTTGGTCTGTTGGTCATTTGGCGGATGCAATTTTTGACACCTATGAGCATGGGTCATGAGTAAACGTAACGTTTTGCTCATCTTTGGAAGGTTTGGGAATCCTGAGGGTCGGAAAGATGTATTAATACACACGGGTGGCGGGTGGCAGGTGGCAGGACAGGGTCGTTTATGTTCATTTGCTGACTGAATTATCATTGTAGACAAAATGAAAGCACATCTTCCTTAAACTTGGTATGCTCCTTTCCCTGATTGTAGCTGAAATTTGTTTTACAACAACTTAAACAGAATTTACATTGTCAACCAGTATTTTGAGCCTGTTACATACGTAATAACAATTATAAAGCGATTTGAAATGTTGACTTAAGTCTGAGATCGCTTTGTGGTTACGAGGCCAGGGCTTCATTTCACAAAAGGTCTCAAGTTGTAAATCAGGTTCCAAGTTAAAACTTACGACATTAGGCCATTTCATCACCTAAGCATTACTGCTGCAAGTCATGAAAGCTGCTCTTTTTTCCCTATCTCAACTTTTTCATGTCGTACCAATCCAGCGTTTTCATGATGCGCCATACCCCTGTACGCACGAGGCTCCACAGGTGATCAGAAAAAAGGTCAGAGTTTATGAAGTCCTACCTGAAGATATGAAGCTTTATCCCTTTTCTCTCAACCTAGTACACTGGATACGTCTGAAGGGTCACATAATATTGCTTTTTTGGCGTATGAACTTTGGCATTAACCTTCCTATGTTGTGACACATTATGTGTTTGACAAACTACCTGTTGAACCTTTATTTGGACGAGTCTAAGTGTCACGTGAAATGTTGTCGCTTACTGCCTGCAAGAAAGAAACTTGCATGCTTCATTCGTTTTGGGCTAGACACTGGTCTATGCTGCCTGCAAGAAAAACTTGCATGCTTCATTCGTTTTGGACCAGACACTGGTCTATGCTGCCTGCAAGAAAGAAACTTGCATGCTTCATTCGTTTTGGGTCAGACACTGGTCTATGCTGCCTGCAAGAGAAACTTGCATGCTTCATTCGTTTTGGGCCAGACACTGGTCTATGCCGCCTGCAAGAGAAACTTGCGTGCATCATGCGTTTTGGGTTAGACACTGGTCTATGCTGCCTGCAAGAGAAACTTGCGTGCATCATTCGTTTTGGGCCAGACACTGGTCTATGCTGCCTGCAAGAGAAACTTGCATGCATCATTCGTTTTGGGCAGACACTGGTCTATGCTTCCTGGGTTACACATGTATTTCATACTTTAAAGCCAGACAAAAAGTGAAAAACATAAAAAATTTACTATTAGTTACCTGAGGTAAGTTTAATGTCAAATGTCTTCTCCTGTGTGTTAATTTATGTGCCTGTCATTAGTCAGAAATCACTAAAAATCCACTGTGCCACAAACATTTGTTCGCTTTGAGCATCAACTTTACACGGGCCCTTTGTAAAACACGTTTTGATTGGCTAATGGTGACATGGCTTCAAACAATGGCTGAGTCAAAATGGAAGGTGTGTTTTCCATATCACACAAAAGTGTTTAAAAGCTGGATTTTATATCATTAATAAGCAAAAGTCTTAGGTTTTCGTTTCATGCCGCATATTACTGATTTGCTGCCTCTTCCTTAAAGATAAGATTTATGACTTGCTCGTAAAATGAATCCCTGTTTCTTCCAGGCATGCCTCCCCTGAGTAAACAAAGTACGTAGCCACATGAGCAGTACCTAAGGATTACCTGAGTGGAATTCCTTAGGATCCAGCGAGATATTGAAGCCGTTGATTGCTTGTAGTAGAAGTGTGTAGCACTGATACCATGAGGGTGTCGTAATTTGCGGCGCTACGCACTGCATCGCCGCAATGCGCTTGAAGAACGCCGCTTTCCTGTGGAAACCTATCTGTGTGTACAACGTCGACAGAGAGGAGTATTTCTGCACCTGGAGGTGAAAGCGAAGGAAAAAATACACCAGTGGGACACTGACATTCAAAAGTGTTAAAGCTTTAAGTGCTACTTTCGTGTCAGAGCATCTGCGTCTTAAAGGCAAGGTGAAATGATAAAGATTTGGATAGTCTGAACTGCTTTCCTAAATTGTCCAAAACTTGCAGTGTATTAACACCAATATTGTACATTTCCAGAGAATATGACAACAAAATTTTTTCTGTCATAAGACACATTGCCTACTGTGACGTCCAACGCGAACGCATGATGTCATCAATTGCTGACGTGTATCCACAAATGATGTTGCCCTTTCAAACACACTGTACATCATCCCTGCATAAACGCCTTATGCAACGTCCTCACATCTGCCAGATTCAACATCATACGTTCTGTGTAGAATGATAAAACTATACTTTTTCAGAAGCCCTGAAACCGGCCTACCCTTACAATGCAACTTTATCTACAATTTTATCTCCACACAATTTAAAAAAGTGCACACATTGCATTGAGAAGTTGCTTTTTCATTTCATATACACGTTTTGGATAGATCCTCCAAACGTGTATATCAGTTTCAAACGGCATGAAGCTATAATCATCTGCCACTTGTCGAAATCAACCATCAGCAAGATATCTCAAATATTTATTAAATTTTCCAGCTCGGACTTTGTTGTCGGTGTTGGGTATTTCAAAGACAACCTATGACAGTACATGCAATAATACCCATGTACTTACTTTGTCCTCTTCCATGGACTGAACATTAACGTAAACCACATTCTGGAGAAAATCTGAAGCCTCCAGGTACTTCTGAAAAAGAAAAGAAATAACGTCCACCCAACGATCAGTCAGTTGGTAAAATTTCATCATACCACAATTATCTTTGAACAAGGCAATGTGATGTCCATAGGATGCATTTATTGTCAATTTGTCCTTATATCATTTCAAACCTTAGCACATCTTGTATTTGCTTGAAAAGCCTCACAATGAAAATATAAAGAACATGATTAGTTATTCATGTCTGAGTCGTTCTCACTCTCCATGAGTGAGGAAAAAAATATGAACCAATGTAGAAAAATAAAAGACAAATTCAACTGCTGTGTTTAACGCAAACAATGATTTTATACATGAACCTTAACTCATTTTGTGAAATTCTTCCTGTGAATATACTCAGGTGATTTGATGCAACAACAAAACGCTTCAGGCAAAGTTTGGCCAAACTAGCAGAACATGATGACCAAACTTTCATCCAAGGTAAGTTCAAAATGAAAAAGAGAACCAGGTAACAGCAAATTCAGTGAATATGACGTAGTTTTATTATATACAATATGTACATGTTGCAGTAATATGTACGGGGCGAGGCTTATAAAACCGTGACAAATGACCACGATCTGCTAAAACACAGCAATAACCAACAACTATTTTATAGCAGACTTGCTTATTAAAGTACCATAATAACTCCACAGGTATATCAATATTTAGTGTACCTAGTGTCTTTATAACTCAACATACAAAAAGTGTTGTACCAAGTTCCATGGTGGAACTTCATTCTTGCATGAACAACCCAATGTTCAAATTCAACAGACTTACCAAAATAACAAACAAACTTACAAATAAATAGAACTATTTACACTCCTTTACACAAAGCTGGCATCACCAGTGTAAAAAGTAGAGCACTAGTGCTGGGGGTAGATGGGGGAGAGAGACTGATGGACCAGCCAAAGTTCTTAGAACATCAGATGACCTGGGAAAACTGGTGACGTCTGCCTCTCCTGCTTTCTCTTCGCTGATTGGCGTCGTTGGGAAATCATCTCGATGTAAGGGCGGTAACTGGGGTATTTCTTGATGAAGTAGTTGGGGACTTGTCGCCTGGTGTTGTTGCTGCGACTTCTCTTGTTGGCGAACCAGGACTTGACTTGCGACACGGTTATCCCCCCTTGCATGGCAAGTTGGAGTTTCTCTTCGTCCGTAGGGTAGGGATGATGCAGATGCTGGTTGTACCAGTCGGTCAGTACTTTTCTTGCCTTGTTCTGGAGCGGCTTGCAGATTCCTTGTCCGCTGTTTACTGAAGCGGACTCCACAGACTTCTCCAGATTGACGTTCTCCTTGTCCAATTGGTCCATGGATATGGGAGATCTCTTCTTGTTCTGGAACTTGAATTTGATTGGATGAGCATTTCCACTGAAAGACAGAGTGTTGTATGACCTCACCCGCTTGTTGGCCATCCACTTCTTCACTTGGGTCACTGTTATCCCCCCTGCTTGAGCCAGCTCTTCAACAGCGGTGTCCGCAGGGTAAGGATAGTGGATGTTCTTTTCATACCAGTCAGCCAGGATCTTCGTTGCAGATGCACTGAGCTGGCGTTGGCGCTTATTCGGCTTCTCTTCGGTCTGGACGTTACTAGCGCTTACATCATCTTCCGGGAACAGGCGCTTCCTGCCTCTTTGCATGTCTTGATTCATGGCACCAGGAGTACCGGCCGACTGGGAAGGCATCTTCATCATGTCACTACTGTTCAGAGTCCCGAAGCATTTCACGTCAAACCTGCTGCTGAAATCTGTCGGGGAAACGTCAGACGCAGGATTTCTGACCTTGTCTTTATCGCCGTCGTCCGGCTTCTGGAAGATCTCGTCCTCGAAGTCTGAAGAGTTCACACTGATGTTCCCAGCGTTGTCACTCTCGTTGGAGGAAATACTCTGCTTCTGTTCGCTGGTGGGTCCGTCGCGATCACTGAAGACGAATCCCGGTGAGATTTTCTGAGAGCTGGGCGACACAGAGCTGGTGGAGTCCGATCTGGACAATCTCTGCTGGGAGGAACTCTCGATGCTGTTAGAAGGTGTCGTGGCTGTGGATTCCCCCAGTCGTGCCGTCAGCATGGTACGGATCTTCTTCACCAGAGTTATCCGCTCCTTGTCGTAGTAGGCGTGGAGGGCAAGCTTGGTCTGCTCGTGGTGCAGGCTCGAGGCGAGAGCCTTGTAGCGAGACATCTCCAGTTTGCCGACCTCTGTACTGTAGTAGCTCTCCACCTGCAGTAGCACTTGACCATGTTCCGGTCTGGCAAGACGCAGCCGGATGAAGTCATCCTGAAGCTGCATGTGGTTGAGATAGACTTCCTGTGTGGAGGAATGCTGGGGAGGGAGCGTGCACCCGTAACCCAGGGGGGACCCCGCCGCAGGGGCCAAGGACGGCGGCAGTGCACGGCCCACAGCCCCCAAGGTGGACATGTTCCAGCTGGTTGTGATGAGACTCGCAGGGACCTTCAACTGGGAACATTCCTGCGCCAGAAGCATCTGGAGGTCGTGGAACATCGGGTTGCTACGGAGACGGTCAAAGTTCACACCACGGCCAGGCTCAGGTTTGGGCGGCGGAAGCCCACTAGCACTGGCATTGCTGGGCAAGGTCGGCGGAATTGACGATGGAATCCCAGAGAGAAGAGGTGACTGTGGAATGCTCAAGTTTGGGTACAGCATATCCCTGAAACGGCTAGCGTCAGAGAATGTCGATAACATGCTGGGACTACGTAATGGGGTGAACAATGATGGAGGGGACGTAACTCCAAAACTGATCGGGGCGGGGCCTGGCGGGCTACTAATAAAATGTCCTGGGTGGTAAGAAGTGGCCTCCATTCTGCTTCGGAAATGCAAACCAACAAGACTGAACCACACACACTTGGTGCTTCAGCAATCTAGTAACTGCCCTAAAACAAAACTGAAACGTTTGTGCACAGATTTTCAAGCTCCACTGGTCCTGGAAGTGTAAGAAAAATAGCACTGAACTGACATTCACTTCACCACACTGTATACTATCTTTCACTCAGATATGTTTTGCTTTCCCTTGTTTCTCTCTCTCCTTGATGTGTGCAGGGAAGTGGCTGATGTAGAACTGAAGAGCATTGGTAGACTCTGTGGTTTTATACCCTTGACTTCATCCACTCTTGCTCAATCAAATTAAACCATACAATGCACAACTGCTAAAGTGAAATTTTTGAGAAAGAGAGCAAAGACAGACAATTCCCTTGTGTTTTGATAGTTAAAGACTTCACTAAAAAAAAAAAGGTCCAGAGCATCAACTGTCACCCCGTGGGGTCTTCGGAGGTCATTGGAGCAATCCCCTTGGAGGCATTAGAGTCTTGGGAGCTGAGCCCCATGGGGGCAATGGGCAACAACCACACAAGCCCTTTTGGGAGACCCCCCTCAATAGGTGTTACTGGTCACCTTCAAACCTCCCAGTAGCCCCTTGGGTGCAAACATGGTTTGAGAAGTGTGACAGTAAATCCTCAGGTTCCTACAAATTAGTCACTGAAGTCAAAACATTAGGTGTAGCTTTTTCAATATCAAAAAAAAGCTTCTGGAAAATTTGAAACATATATTTGAATATTACGCTTGCATGTTGTTCAATTCTGTCCTGTTTTCTGAACTAGTTGTTATATATTATATTAAAGCATAAAAGCCAACAATATCTTCAAAACATTCTCATCTCCAACTTTTAACATTTAGTGCTTCAATAATTCTTCAAATTTACTTCAAATCAGAGTGTACATTTTTCTCTATCTCTGGATCCGTTCTTTTAAATGCTAAGGGTCTGACACTCATCAATTTTTATTTATGCACTGTTTTATTTATTTTTTCATTTACTGGTTTTTTATGGTTGTACATTTTTTTAAACCATATAAAACATAATTATTTCTCAGCAAGGGAAGACTATGACTGGCAAATATTTAACTGTATTATATATTTTTTCCATGAATCATAACAAACATTAAAAAATAGATACAAAAAGAACGACATGAATCACAGCTAACATGTAAGTCAATTAACCCCTGTTGGAAAATGGGTTTGGAAACATTGTGTGAGACAGACCAAAACCACAGAGTTAACATGAGCCAGTTAATCTCTGTAGAGATATGCCTCCAGGGTGCTCCAGTCAAAACCCCTGGGGTGTGATGGTGTTTGGGGAGGCGCTTAGAGTAGAGAAACGCACCATGTTCAAATTCAGGGACTGAAATATAGACATTTCCGGGGACAAATGCTCCTAAATCCTACTCAAACTCCCACAAAGTGTTACGATTCCTATTACATTACACACATGTACCAAGAAACCAAATGCGGTAGATCACTGGTACCTAAGGAGAAACCACAGAATTCCGCCCTACTCCAAATAATTATATTTAATTTATCTGTAAAACAACTCTTCCATCTTTATTCAATAATGATGGAGATTCAATTATTGATAAACATTACCTGACCATTCAACAAATTTAATTAGCTGTGACAGCCATCAATACATGGCATGAAAGGGTACTTCATGTAAACAGACATCAACCAACCATTTCCTTTCACTATAACTTGGTATTTTTTCACTGAGATTTTGAATTAATTAACAAAATCAACTACTGGTTGGGAAAGACAGATGGGAAGGGCTCTTGGGTTTTTTTTATTGGTTTTTTTTTTGGCTCATTAAGTTTTTTTCTTATTTCAGGATGACGGTTTTGGGAGGACTTGCATCAAAGGATTACTCTGATCTATTCTATGCTTATATTCCATAAAATGCACAAGAAAAAATGTCCTCTCTATTTCTACCTGTATCCAGTGCTTGGGTTATCAACCCCACACATAATTCAATCAACAGGACTTAATTCAAGCCAGGGACTCTCAACAGAGAAAACCCCACCCCACCCCATCCTTAACACTCCCCCCCCTCCAAACACACACACAGCCTGTGGCTTTCAGAGCATGAGGCAGTTGCTCAAAATAACTGAAACAGATCAGGATGTTTATTCCATTTTGTAATATAACATTCCCTCACCATAATGATGGCTGCCGTTGTATAAGTGAAATATTCTTCAGCATGGCATGTAAACAAATAAATAAATTCATAAATAAACAAATAAATATTTTACGGGACCCACATGGATCTGAGAATTAGTACGGCACTGAAATGTTGTGTTTTTTCTTTAAATGTTTTACATGTGATCAATGACTGTTTGTAATGTCTTTTAACAATATTAATATCTTAAACTTAGCTTAACTCCTGTTTTTATGGAATTAAAGAGGAAGCTGTACCCGAAATTCCATCCACCAATCTACCCTTGTGTTCACTTAGTCTGTAAACTCTGATAAAGATAGCTTAATGCACACAGATATTTTGCTGTAATAAGCCACTCTGTAAGTCTGATTTTTCATTTTCATTTTACAATGAATGTAATAGGTAATAGGTAATAATTACAGCCACAGCAACTTTGCACATCACACCTTTTTGGTTCCCTAATTTTGCAATGCTTGCTTGTAATTTAGTATTTGATTGCACTGATGCCCTGAATACTTTAAATTAATATACATATCAATTTTAACTCACCCTCATATCAGGTGCTTAGCAGATTAGGACAAACAACAGAACAGCCAGGTAAGCCAAGAGATTAACCCCACGGGAGTTAAGGGAGGGGGTGGGAATAAAGATGGGGTATCCTGTACCATAAACAACAAAGTACAACCAGGTAAACCTTACAGGGTGAAGTCTGAAGATTAGGCCTCATGTTGTTTTGAAACCCTTGAGAATTTCATCTCCAAACCCTGAATACTTACAGGCTGCAATGTATATGTACTTACTAAAGGAAAATAATACAAAGCAGCAAAAAAAATCCAGTTAATAAATCTTGATAAATAATTGAAAAACTTAACAAAATCCAGTGCACATATCTACCCATCACATCAACAAAACAAAAAAATAACATTCAAAAATTTTAAAGTTCATATGAATTAGCCTGCTTTGATGTTGACTTGATTTTGAATCAAGAATTTCATCTCTACACCCATAATTCTTCTACATCTGTATGCACATGTGCATTTGTATTAAGGCAAATCAGTGTTTGATCTACATCTTGACAGCGTCAATCAAATGGATACATGCATAAATTCAAATGTGTAACTTCTCCAAAGTGTTACCATGTTTTGGGGGCCTAAACTCCAATAAAAAAACAAAACAGACTCTCTGGAATGAATACTTCACATTTCCTTTTTTTCTTGTTTCTTTCTTTTTATAAAATCTGAATGAAAGTCAATAACTGTAAGATTTACAAAATCAACAATTCACCCATAATCAAAAAGAAACATTGGAAAATTTTTTCATTTACATTACAACATTTCTTGAGAAGTATTATTTACATAGTTTCAGCCCATGAATTACAGCTGCACCCACAGCTGTTGCCAGAGCTTTTGTAGAGTCAGTCTAGGTATAGATTACTATGTAGATACAGTGTGTGTGTGTCAGGGGGCTAACTTTAATTGAGAATTACTGGCCTTTGTATTCATTTGTGTAAAATGAATTTAATGTCAGTAGATTGGTCTAGTTTTGTAGTTTCATTTAGAAAAAACTAAATGTAAGAAGTTGTGGTGATGTAATGTAAAACGGCAAAAATGCAAAAAATTTGTTATCTTCTGTAGCAGAAATTTCAAATTGAAAGGCTTAAAACTTAAAGTACCATTTACTGTATAAAAAATTCATCTTTCACATAGTAATGTACCAATATGAAATCTAAATGATGCTGTTAAATTGATTGAGATGACATGTTTAGGAAAAGAAATATTTAAAGAGATTATGTATGTAGAAAACACAACTAGGCTCTGGTTGGTGTGCAAATCTGGAATGGTCGTTAGGGCAAGGCCTGTCCTCTGTGAGGTTCTCCCTGGGGCTATAAAAGACCAGCCCTAATGAAGCTCTAGTGAGACACCCAGAGTTACCCCAATCAGTACAGTCAGCCCCAGGGAGATCTATGTATCAGCTTACTACATGTACTATGTTACACAGCCAGATGGTGTTCAATATAGATGACAGCCTTCTACCATGTTGTTGTGGTTTACACTCTACCAAGCTAGTCTCCCCAGATGACAACTAACCTGACAGCCCCTCCAACCTGGTTACACTTTTAAAGATTTAGAATTTGGTTGCATTTATAGAACTTGCCTCTAATTTTTATTTGATACAAATATGTGATTTTGCAAACATAATACCTATTGTAACATACACATTTTCAATACAGGTACACATGTGCTAGCAATTATTATTTTAAGTTCCTTAGTGTAGGTTAGTAAGTCTGTGCTGACAGAATTAATTCCCAGAAAACATGCAGTGCAAATATGAACAAAAATTTACACTGAAGATGACAGTTAAGTTTTCTCTCCCTCATTCATGCATAGACTAAGAACAGTATAAAACTGAAGATCATTGTTATTAGATATTAGAAGTAAATTTCATACTAAATTTAAATACTACGAGACAAGCTGGGGAAGATAGCCTAATGATATATATTCTGGCTGCAGGACTAGGGCTTTTTTTTTTTTTTTTTAAATTTGTGAAGCTTGGGCATGCTGATTTTTCTAAAATACTAACCACACTATACTGTATTTTCCACTACCACTGTAGGAACTGTAGGTGCTTAATAAAAACAACACAACACTACTGACCAGCAGCTAAAATAATCCCAAGGGTCAATCACATTAAGACTGCCCCCCCCCCACCAACCCAAAAGTCTGCAGGAGGTTTTGGTTTGACTTTTATCTAAATTCCATTCATTACCTTCAAAGCCAAAAGGTGTTTCGTGACAACGATCCATACCATTCACATTTACAAAACATTTTTTCTTTTATTTCCTTCTTTTTTTCTTTTTTTTTTTTGCTGACATACGTTTTGAAAAAAATAAGCTTGAAGATACCCTAATTAGAACTGTAAGTTTGTCATCATTACTCCTTGAATCTCCCACTAGAGGGCTGTTTTCCTTCATAATCAAATAATCCTAACACTTATCTTTACATCTTTGAGCAATGATTTGCAAACAAAAAAAAAAATAAATAAATGACAGGTAAAGTTTAATACTACATGACAACAGCCAACTAAAGTATTGCCTCCAACAACAAAGTAGGTGGAGTTGATGTGATGTGGGAGTGGGGGAGACGGGCTTCCTGACAGATATTAACACTGGGCTTTTAAACCCCCCATAGAAACACTCTACGATTACAAATATGTACTTTGCTTCCAATCCCTGATTCTGTTCATATTTGAGAGAAAACTGCACAAAAAAATGAACATTAAAATATATGATACAACATGCTGCAATATATACACACATAAAATGTAAAAACAGTAATTTGTGTGTTTTACTTTTGTTTTGCTTTTATTTATTTTTTTCTTTTTTTTTTTTTTGGATGATCAATTAAACCATTCAGCTAAGAAAGAAAAAAATACCTTGGTCCAAAGATGAATTGTGTAATTTTAAAAAATTAATTGATTTCAATATGTCAGGTACTGACTTCCTGAAGACTTTTCAAAATGGATTACCCAAAAGAATAAGCAGGAATGTCTTTTCAATAAAATCAAATATGAACTTGAGAGAAAAATCACATAACTCTTAATACCGAATGTTTCTTTTTCTCTTCTCTTTTTTTTTTACACTGCTGAATACTCTAATTCAAGAAGAAAAAGAACATATGAAACTTTGGATAGGGCATTTCTCGTCACATACAAGGTACCTGAATAGGACTTTTGAAAACAATCCCATGCAAAGGGGTTCCTGTTGGAGGGGGGGAGGGGGTAGTTCCTGCTGGAGAAGGGGGAGGGGGACAGAGATAGGTTTGGACAAGTTTCTGAAGTTTATCCCTCTTGGTTTTGAGCAAAAGGTCTACATGCTACAATGACCAAGTCTACAGGGCTGAGCTAGGTGTCATCACCAACTCCATGCCTGGCTTCAACAAGAAATGTTTGCCGTCATGTTTTCCCTCAAATGTTCACAATGGATTATTCATTTTAAACAATTCATTGACAATTCATCATCTGTACATTTACTTGTAAACCTATACAAAAAAATATGGCTTCAAAAAATAATGAAGCCGACTATTTACATACAACTTACTCAATATTCCACGTATGTCTATTTTGAAAACTGGGTGTCACATTATGGCCAAAACACTACTGTATGGCAGACAAACTATCGTATTTTGTACATTTTGTATGTAAATATTTACAAAAATATTTCACTTATATGACGGCAGCCAGGATTACAGCGAGAGGAAACCAGGCCGAGTCCAGCCTTCCGTAGGTTGCTGACAGACCTTCTCCTGTACGATTGGAGAGGAAGCCAGCATGAGCTGGACTTGAACTCAACGCGATTGCGTGACAACACCTGGGTCATTACGCTGTACTAACACGCCAACCCCCTCACTGGAGTCGAAATAACTGCTGTCTGTCCTGCCCACGGAGATAGTAAAATCTGCGCTGGGCTGGCTGGCATTGGGACGGAAGAGTTCTGCAGGCCAGCTCAGTTTTAGTAACAGCAAGGAAGAAAACTTAGATGTGGTAGCAAGGCTACCAAAGAGCTCGCCTGTACATGGCAAGAGAGCAACGAATAAATGTTGACTTGACAGATAATCAAAATGAATATACTTCTGAAAGTGCATAACAAACTTATGAATGGTGTCATTTCTGAGGGAAAACCCGTAACATCAGCTGAGTTCAATACATGCAGTAATCTTGTTCAGATACATTTGTTGAATGTCGCTTTCCCTATTACAAGGCGTCTAAGGGTGAAATTTGTAATTTACAGTAATCACCATGAACGTAGGGCATGACTGATGGAACAACCCTCGACAAATTTGGTCGTTTACAATATTTAATGTGCTCACACAGAATCAACGATGGAATATCCTCCCTCATTTTATAATATTGTGCTCTACATACGTGCAAACCCTGAGTCCAATATATGCAGTACTTTTTAAAATACCACCCCTAACATTTTGATTAACATACATTCTAACACACAGTAGGTCCACCAGCAACCTGAGAATGGTCATGGGTTTCCCCTGGGCTCTGCCCGGTTTTCTCCCACCATAATGCTGGCCTCCGTCGTATAAGTGAAATAATCTTGTGTATGGCATAAAACACCAATCAAATAAATAAATAAATAATACACAGCACACTGTCAGGAATTTGATAATTTATGGTATTTAATATGCACACACAGAATCAATGATAGAATATCCCCCTCGTGTTATTGTGCCCTACATGTGTGCAAACTTTGAGTTTAATGCACGCAGTACTTTTTAAGACACTACCCCTAACATTATGTTTAACATGGCTTTCCCTGTTACTGGATGCCAAAATCAACGCTCAGGGTACGACATAAGCTACTTAGTACAGGAGAGCTAAAATTAGGCTCTAAAGATACATAAATGTACGAGTGCTTCAGATACCTGCAAGGAATTGTGTATAAACAGACGGAGTTATCAATCATCTAAATTTTCATCAATGATCAGCCTGCCGGCTAAAGTGAAAGGAAAGCACACAGCAACACGTGCTCCCAAGGAATGTCACCATGGTACATGCATTCAAACTGGCTGTGTCTCCCCCTGGACCAATGGCTACAACAACAAAATGGCTGTCTGATGTTATCCTGCCAACTGTGCGGCTGTAGCAATTTGACCAGCTACAATTAAGGATTAAGAGCGAAACGATACGAGAAGATGGCAACATAGATCCAGTGTCATAAACTGCTTATTAAATGGCAGATAGTGATTTGACCGCTGTTAAACTTCAAACAGCGAGAGTGACAGGAAGCGGAATGACTTGAACTTTGAGTGTAAATTCCGGGCACACGGACACTTTTGTGAACAAAATTCTAGAGCTGAAAGAAACATTATTTTCTGCAATGCTTCTAATGTTAAGCACCACAATCAGGCAAGTGACTTAGATCAAGAGAAAAAAAAATACCATTTTCACCTGCAGCGTTTAAAGTGGTTAAGGCACCACTCGTAGCCCATGTCACCATACAAAACACTAGTTATTCGTTACACTATGGTTAAGGCACCTCTCGTTGCCCAGTTTCTGTCACCATACGAAACACCAGTAATTCGTTACACTATGGTTAAGGCACCTCTCGTAGCCCAGTTTTTGTCACCATACAAAACACCAGTAATTCGTTACACTATGGTTAAGGATAAAAAAATACCACAAAGAAGAGGTGCTTAAGTGTGACACTGAGGTTATAAAATGCCTCAGTATTGAATACTGTGCTTTTAAGACACAAAGATATCTTTTTTTTTCTTTCCAATCAACACTGCATGTGGTTTTCATGAAGGAACAAATCAGGTATTTTGAAAAAAAAAGCAGAATTCCATGACTTAATGGAAAAAATCACATCTGCATAGGATTTAAATAACGTTATTACCAATACCATCACTATGATGAGCTAAAGTTTGACCTACAACTCACAAGTTGGCCTACCATGAACAGTGGTGTACCCCAATTCTTCTCATTTCTGAGGCAGGGGTTTAGTAGGAACATATACATGACTTATTTGTAACAGGAATACACGGCTTCTTTTTCTCAAACGGTTAGTCGATCTACTGAAGAACATACCCATGTGTTTTCCTTTACAAAAAAAAAAAAACATTTTAAACATTTAAAAAAAAAAAAAAAAAATCCTGCAAACATGAAAAACAATTTTTTCTTTCAGGAGACAGAATATCTGTCCCCCAAATTAGAAAATGTAGGATGTATGAGGAAAAATTAAGGATCATATAAATTCATATTTGTGTGCTATAAATTTCCATTTCGATGGGCCTGCAGCATTGTGGAATGGCCAGTTGATTTCCAGTTCAGCTGGCCTTTTCATTCTCGGGTTTTGTTTCTACCCCTGCCTCGCCCATGGAGGCCCCCCTCCCAACTCCACTACATGATGTAAAATTCCTCAATTACTATTCTTTCTGATTCTGAGAGTTCTACTGACTTCAAAAAGGTGTTAAAATGTTTCCTTGGACAGCAAGATCATACTGAATAAATGTCATTACCAGCACCAGACACAATCTTTTATGACAATATTTTGCCTACAAAAATGCACTTTTTGGTGGGAAATTTTAGGCTCAATGTGTGAGCCTGAGAAACCCTAACGATTCATCCCTTTGACACCCAATGAATCAAATTACATGTCCACTACACTAGCACTAGGTGTATGAGATAACACCGTAAACACAAATGCATGCATAACAGACTTCCAACAACATGTGCGCAACAGCGACGGCTATCAATCCAGGGCAGCTAATGATGTTCTTGGAGGTTGTCAAAACAAAGGTACATATTTTTCTAAACATTTCATGTAGCCTGAGGTCCATGACAAAGTTTGTAAATGTCTCTGTATAGAACACTCAGACAACATGCATAAGCTTTATACATGTACGGAATAAAACTTTTGTTCATGTAATGATAAAGTTATATTTGTTATTTATTTAGGATGAGATTTATATTTAATACATTTATTTATCTATCTGATTGAGGTTTTAAGTCGTTCTCAGGAATATTTCACTTAGATGTATAAGAGAGCAACCAGCATTTAGGTGAGCGGAAATGAGGCAGAGCCAGGAAACACACGACCATCTGCTGGTAGCTGGCAGATGTTCCCACTTACAGCCGGAGAGAAAGCCAGCGTGAGCTGGACTTGAACTCAAAGCGGCCGCAAATCTTAATATAAATTTCTGTCCCAAAATCAGCACAGTCTATCCATGAAAGCCGAGCGGTCCTCACGAAAGTAAAAGTGCACTAGCGCAGCGCAATGACCTGAAGCTTCCCACCTATGTGGTCACCATGAGTTCAAGTCCTGCTCATGCTGGCTTCCTCTCCGGCCATACGTGGGATGGTCTGCCAGCAACCTGCGGATGATCGTGGGTTTCCCCCGGGCTCTGCCTGGTTTCCTCCCACCATAATGCTGGCCGCCGTCGTAAAAGTGAAATATTCTTGAGTACGCCATAAAACACCAAATATATAAATAAATAAATCGAAAGTGAAACCCTGATATGTACAATACAGACGTATCCATGGACACTTAATATTCTGCAAAACATGTTGTACATGTACAATGATCACATCCAAAAGCAAAGCAATATCCCATGTTCACGCAGCAATTAATATCCAACGATCACGTGCTAACAGCAATGATCTTGTGTATTTATCCTATACAATGTCTCCCTCTGAGAGTTCTCTGCCGTTCCCTTGTTTGCAAACTGAACAATCGGAAGGCGGCTTGCTCAGCTAGTGAAGGCGTACAAATCAACGATGTGAAGTTTCAACACAGACAGGTTACTTCTTTTTCTTTCTCATCCACTTTTTCCGCATACCGTAGGATGGGATATCAAGAATTGTAAGCCCTCCACAAGTGATGCTGAACTCGTGTTGATAATTCCTGATATCCCATCCCTAGGCATGCAGTGTCTATATAAAATGTAACAAAAAGTTGCATATATGCAACTGTTTGCATGGTGAAGTTATTTCCAGATTCCTGGCCCACTAGTAGGTGCATCAGCACCTGAAGCTGTACAGCTCTAACGGAATCAGTTTCATAAATGTAGTGTTAACAAATTAAGTTTACAGACGGATGGACAGTCAGACGGCCAGTAAAACACCAAAACAAAACCCATCATCACTGCTGAGCATACAAAAACTAAGACAAATACACAAGATAAAACTGAGATACAAAAAAATGGCTTTAATAAGTATTTTAAATCGTATTGGAACGTTCAGCAGCATACAGTAACTTGCTCTAAAATTAGAGATTTTTCAGCACATGTACTCACCCTCTGTGAAATAAGAATTCGACAGGCTTTCAGGCTAGCCTCCATTTCAATGACTCCAGCTTGTTTGAACTGAGAACAAGGAGAAAGTTCTGGTCTTAAGGCATAATATTTACCAAATTTGGTGTTTCTATTGAAGTATGGTGCCTACTCATTGTCAAAATATGTTCTATCAATAATACCTGTAATTTCTTGACTTCCTGACTAGCTTTCCTTTTTTTGAGCAGGAGTGTGATTATCACAGCCCTCGCTGAAGACCAGGAGTGTGATTATCACAGCCCTCGCTGAAGACCAGGAGTGTGATTATCACAGCCCTCGCTGAAGACCAGGAGTGTGATTATCACAGTCCTCGCTGCAGACCAGGAGTCAAAGTGTGATTTGCACACCTAGATTCACGCTCCCCAGACTCTTCTTTTAGGCGTGTGTTATTAGCACACCAAGGTTTTGTTTCAGGAGTGTGCTAGGTGTGTGAGGGTGATAGCATGCCTAAAATACAAAGGCCTGGTCTCCGATGTATTTATATACTACATTTGGCATTGAGTCAAGCAGTGGTGGAAATATAAGCATCTCAATGCACAAGGCTGTGGAGGAAAAGGTATCTTAAAAATTCTCTATTCACGACTGGGATTGAGAAAGATAAGCATTTCCGGGCAAAAGGCACCACTCGCACCAAGAAGGTTGAGGGATAACATAAAACAAACAAGAAAAAATCTCTCTAAAAACATCTGAATGACTTTAATAGCCAGAATATAATCTGTGTAAGATTCATGAGCTCATTTTCCTTTCACTTTCCCTCGCCACTGCCAAGCCTGGGACACTTTTGTCAGAATATTTAACATATTTATTTGCTGCTTAAATGCCATATTCAAGAATTCTCCACCAACAAAATTGCAGGAAATCAGAGTGCCTGAAGTAAACCACCAGCCTTTGGCAAGTTACTGACAAACTTTACCATGTGTGATGAAGAGATATGCATACCATATTGATGGAAGACAAGTGGTTTTCAATGACTGCACACACAAATGTCAACAGTCACTCACTGTCACCATGGCCACACCAGAAGGGAAAAGCAGGGGATACCATTAATTCTCTGTCCAAGGCAGAGCCCTAAAGATAAGCGTTTCAACAACTCTGCCACTACCCACTCCCTCCTTTTGTCAGACTAAGCTGCCTCAAAGGCAAAACTTGCAAGGTTCATGTAGGACAATACTTGACAAATTCCACGATTTTCCAGGATGTTTTCAGATAAAATTCCATGACTGCAGGATGTTTTCAGATAAACTTCTAAGACTTTCCAGGGTGTTTTCAGATAAAATTCCATGACATTTCAGAACTTTCACTGCCAGTACACTGACCTTCATTACAGCCTACTGTTTTCCACTTTTGGGCACTTTTTGGACCATTTAGCCATCAACTAATATATTTCAGAGCTACCATGCGCAAATAACATATTCAAAACAATAACTGTAATTTCACTCAACCTGCAGGACTTTGCAAGAAATTCAATGACCTCCACATAAAATTCTAAGACTCTCAAAACCTGGACATTTTAATTTCAAACTAAATGACTTTCACGGATTTTCCATGTAACGAATGAACTTTGACCCTGCCCCCACCCTAAACCTGGGTCCTTTGTTCAGGTTTACCTTGCTGTAGTTGGCGAGGGCCTCCTTGTATTTGTCTATGATGTCATCAGGGTTGATTCCACTCTTGGGTTCCCGAGTAAGGTCCATTCCGTTAGGCATACTGTTATTACCACCTGAGCAAAGTAAGAAATGGTCGAAGTTTTGGATGTCTCGTAAAAGTTGTCATCCCATAACAGTTTGTTAACATTCATGTACTGTCCTTGATAATGAAGAGGACAATGTTGGCTGGTACAGCACATGCGACAGCCACAAAAAAATTCCAGACGCAATATAAAAATTGCAAATTCAGGCATTAAAGGCGGATACTAAGAAAACAGTTTTAGGTATCAGAAAGAGGGAAATCAAGACAAGTAAACCACCTGCCTAGGAGTAGATGACAAACTCCTGCTATAAATTCTGCCAGAGATGGATTTGAACCTCTTACTGGCCTCTTGCTTCAGACACCACCATCTTGATTTATTAATATATTTGATAGATATTAAATAATCCCACTGTGCACGTGCTAAAAACAAAAACTCTCTTGCCAAACAGGATTGTGTGTTGCATGAAAACACTGTATTACACTGAGCCGATCAGTTTCTCTCACCTCCTTTCATTCTGGAATCGTTCAGAGACACAGCCCTCTTCACCGAAAACGAAAAGTTCCTCTTCAAGGGAGATAACTCCTCTTGGGGGAATGCCAGTATCACAGACGCAGAGGATAAACCCTCAACACAACCTGAAATAAATCATTTTTTTTTTTTTCCTGATGACAAGAAACAAGCGTACAGTCAAATGTTCTAATTCATACTCAAACGATTGGTTCCTTTATATTTCAGTTTTTTGCTAGTACTCGCTGATAAACATAGGGCCATTCTTTGTTAGGGGTCTGCTTAGGGAATTCCCCATGACATGAATACTTACAATTTTCATCAACCAGTGAAACACCATCACACTTGTTTATTTATTTATTTATTTGATTGGTGATTCACGCCAGACTCAAGAATTTTTCACTTACATGTCAAACGCCAGGATTATGTTGCGAGGAAACCAGGCAGAGCCTGGGCCAAACCCACGACTGTCCACAGGTTGCTGGCGAACCTTCCCACTTTTGGCCTGAGAGAGCAACAGTAACAACCGTATGGCTTTCCAACTGGCTCTCTGATAACTCGGCCACCAAGCTGTTTTAACAGATAACGGTCTTATATTTTTCAGCGGATGCATAGTTACACCAGCTGATATTATGAGCTCAATGTTTCAGAGGTTTACAAAAAAAAAAATGTCTGAAAATTCCTTTATCTACATTACCAAATCCACAACTTATAAAAATGCCAAGAATCTCTGCTGAATAATGAAACTTTAATCCATACCTGCAATCCAGAGCCAGTCGTTCACAGACTTGAGCATATCAAGGGCTGTCTGGTAATGAAAGATTGCCTCCCTTGGCAAACCAGCCTGCAGAGAGAGATCGGCCAAGTGTTTCCGCAGTCGACCTTGACAACGACGCTTGAAAGACCTGCGTTAATTAAAAATAACTACTTGATTTACCACAATTCATAAATACTGCACACATATTTTAAAAGAATTTGAAATAGGGAACATACATGTACAGTACAAATGCATGACTTGCAAGTTTGGCCATAACTATATTAAAATGGCATTTAACCACATTCTAACAATTCTACTTATCTTAGCAGTGTTAAGAGGTTTGCTTGGAAGGTAAGATGATACCCTAGTGGCAAAACAGAAGTATCAGCAGAGTAATACCTCATGACATTCATGTGCCTTGAAAATGCACTTTTGCGGGCAAAATGTTAGATCATACAACGTTTCGAACACTGAGGTGAACACTGAGAGTAATATATGCATATTTCTACAAAACAAAATATACAGTTGATATGCAGCGTTCTCTGATTTTTCACGCTGCCAAATTTTAAAATCTACATCATATAAACATATGCCATCTTCAAACATTTAATTGTTGACTTGCCAGTTAATGAGGATGTGTCAATATAATTTTTGCACCTGTACAGTGAATCACCTGTAACTTCACAGAATTTCTTCACCACCTCATCACCCAGCTAACACTGCTGTTGAAACTGAATGAAAACTTCCATGGAATTTAATGTAACTCAATACCAGAACAAGTGACTCTTCCGCGAACCAATAAATGATTTACACCAACCTAACCAGTTCTTATTTTTTACAGTTCTATTACATGTGCATGTATGAACATTCCTCACATAGCGAGTACCCGCTGGGCTTGAGCTCTTACAGTGAGCTGCTCACACTAAAGACATCATGCAGGCAGAGAGCAACTTTACACGCACTGCTGACAATGCGGTGTCACTGCATCTACATCCTTACTACGCATCCGCATCATGCCTACGAATCTGATCTATTGTATCATCTGCTTACCAAAGCCTTTTCTTCACTTATTAGGCCATCCGTGAAAATATGATTGTATGGCACATAACCCAACTGACCTTCCTTCCAAAAAATGTGCCTAAGAGTATTTACTGGTATTTTGATAAAAGTTTCTTCATTTTTTTCTTTATGTTGATTTCTTTAAAATCCCTATCTTTTTCAAGAGCAAGAATAAAATAAAGTTTCCTGTTGACCAACCCTATTTTCTCTCATGGGGTTGGCTTAAGCCCAATAAACAGTTCTTAACGATGGGCTTACACCTTGGGCCAACAACCTATATATGAAGAGCATATACAATATACGCATAGCAGTTTGCACTGGAAACTACCTATAATCACTTAAAACTGTCCAAGTTTACCTGTATTTCAGTTGTTATACCACAATTTTGTTTCAACTCGGAGACATACTGGTGATGTTACCAGAAATTCTCTATATCATATATCTATTGATATACTGTACAACAAATATGTCTATGTCCATATCAGGGGGAGGCAGTGCAGTAGGAGAAAACGCAGGAGTGGCAGAATCATGAAAGACGCAAGACGATTCAATATGTTAAACTTATGCTGTGCTAAAAAAAATAATGCAGTGGTTTCACCGATATCTTGAATACTGGAAACATGGAAATGAAATCGTTCACACATGGGGGAATTATCTATTTATTTATTTGATTGGTGTTTTACGCCGTACTCAAAAATATTTCCCTTATACAACAGCTGCTAGCGTTATGGTGGGCGGAAAGCAGACCCTGGAGGAAACCCACGATCATAGGTTGCTGGCAGAGGGAATTATCTAGAAAGGAGAGATACTAATTGGAAGCATGTTTTTTCCAACTAGTTTAAAAGAACAGATCACCTTTAAATGAAGTACACGCCGATGTATGCATCGCTCAAAAATGCCGTTTCTTTCTGATACCAAATAAAGTTGTCATTACTTTTTGGTATCTTCTAAACTGGAGACGAAGATCAAGGTGTAGTGGTGGACTTTTTGGAGCATACTGAACACACCAAGGCACAGTGACATCACAGATTCTTTTTTGCCGCTCAACCTGTTGTAACTGTTGTGTCTCTACATCAAATACAGGTACAGGTGTAGTACTACATGTGTATTCATGTAGAATGCTGACATACAGCAATCAGATGATTCTTTGCAGCAAAGAAGAATCCGTGACTTCACTGTGCCTCAGACTGTTTAATATGGTCCGAAAAACAAATAACTTTATCAAATTTTTCCTGCACAAAACTTTTACATCATACTTTACTAAAAATCTTGCAGTTGTTTACCTATCTGAACAGTTTAAGTATGCTGCAAAACTCTCCAACGAAACAGCAAACCTTGAAGGCAAAAGGAAGGAACTGAACAACTTTTTCGAATGGGACTGATGACCATACTGTTGTTAAATAACATTCTTACCTGTTCAGTGTAAACCTCTGTATGGTTTCTATTTCTTTAGCATTTGCTTAAGAGCATAATGCACACATTTCTGCCCAGATTTTCTGTTTCTCCTTCTTTAATACATATATATACACATGAATGTATCTAAATATGTCTCTTTTCATATTATATCTGAACTGTTCTATTATATTCTGAATGTCCTTGCATGACGCCTTATATACCACGTATGTCTATTATATTGCCTGCACTGGTTGTATTATGTACATTTACAAACATGCCTGTTTCGAAGCTACACATCCAAGCTGCTTAATACATTTATCCCCTTTGTTAGTTTTCATTTCTTTCCTGTTGCTTCCACACAACACAAACGCATTGTGCAATGCATGTACATGTATAATGCCTGCTCAAGTTGCATGTACATGTTGTATTTTTTACTTTTTTCTTTCGTGTATTTTGTCCATCCCTGTAATGTAGTACATATGTATGTACATGTACATTTGCCGTCTCTATTTGTATGTACGTAAGTGTATGTAAAAAGTTCTAATTTCATTATACATATGATTTATAACACATGTATGCTCTCTGCGACTCTATCAATCATTCATCTTGAATCTTCTATGATCTCATCTAATTCTGTACATATGAATGAATGAATGATTGATTATGCCTTTACCCCACATTGGCGGTACTTCTGCAATGTCATGTCATCTGTTCATATGAGGGTATTAATGTAACTGTTTGTACAAGCAGTCATGGTGTATAACACAAGAAGTTAAGCTCTCATGCATACAGTACGCTATCAAATTCCTTGGCGGAATATAATCTCTAAAGACACGGGGTAGATTCCTGGAGACTCAACTGTGAAGTCTTCACAGCAGATCCAGTTTCTCACACATCTATTCAGTTCTCTTGTGAAAAAGAGATTTGAAATATCATTCGAGGTGTGATGACTACATATTAGGATACAAGAATTATCTCATTATAACTGGGACAGGTGTGTATTCATGTGACCAGTATAACATTATTTGGGATCTTAGTGCCTTAATTCAACACTGTTAATGCACTTCCTGCTATATACCGATACATATGCTGATCGCCTCGTTAACACAAGAGGAAGAAGGTAGAGTAGATATATGTACATGTGCCTCGGAGTCCATGAAGTCTTCCTGCACATTTCATACCTGCGCATTACTAAATTTGGTGGCATTGTGTTTTTTTTAAGACAGACTCAGACAGTTGCAGTATGCTGGCCTTTTAGAAAATGTTACAGGAACTGGAGTTACCTTTATCACTAAGAAATTTAATGCCAGTTACTCTAAATTAGTTGCACCCTGCTGGCCTCTGTCATTTCAAAATGGCATGAAAATTAGGCAACATTCGCATTTCAGAGGCCTGCCATTTTTACACTGAAAATGTCACGAAATCTTGCAGTACATGGGATCTTGGTGCTAATTTTAACTCCAAGGCTTATCCTTACAACCCAGCGACGGCACGCTTGCCCCATAAGCCCAATCAGCATTGCAGAAATCTCTTGAGATCAGGCAGGTTTTGGCTGAGACTGAGCCGGGGGCTCACATGAACTACCGTGATTTCACAGAGGGTTAACAATACTGTTGCTGTTGTTGGGTGTGAGAGCCTCCACTCTGTCTTGTCCAAAATCAGCGTGATCTCAGGAGACTTATGAAATGCCGATTCGGCTCATTAAATACCCATTTCAATGACACAGGACAACGCAAATCATATTTCCATTCACAGCAAAAACGAGAGGAAACAGAAAATATAGGTACAGAAGAAAGCATTATTTGTAAAATTTGCTCCTTCTGAGCTGTGGATGGCAGATTCAGCCACACATCTCGAAGGCCAATCAAGGGCACTCATCTGTAACAGAGTGCTAATTACACCATCCTTGCTCTGTTGTGGCGAGTGTAGAAGCACGCAGCCTGAAATGCAAAGGTGACTTATTGGAAGCACTTGATTTATTAACATTTATATGTCCTTACCTTGTGTCAGTGTCAACACCAACAAAATCTTTCTTCTCGAACGGTGTGCACAGCAACTGCATTTTGTCCGAACGTTCAAAAGACCTGTCCAATCGTTTGCTCTCTAAGACAAAGAACAGGGATGCCGCAAACTCCTGCAATCTCTCCTCAAGATCGGCACACTGCTTCATGTTCGGGTAAAACACAACCTCTGCTCCACTGGAGTCCTTCGTCAGGCTGTTACTATGGGGCCGTCCTGATTTAGGCACGCCCCCATTTGCCACGTCACTCTTTCCACTGGCCGCAATGACGGTGCCGTCAACTGTTCCATCGGAGCCTACTTTCACTTTTGAATTGGTGCTAACACTCTTTCTGTCGCGCTGTCCATCTATAAAACTAGCTTCCACGTTTTCAGGTGAAGTTGGACTGTCAAAAGACTCAGCTTTTGCTAGGGGAACGCGTCGAGAATCTGAGTCGGCACCAGCTTTTGCCCTTTTTTTGTTCTCTTTGGGTACTTTGCTGTCATCTTCACTATCTGGCGTTACACTGCCAATTGTAAATTTAGCCACGGGTTCATTTCCATCAAGGTTGTCATCGCTTTCGGAAACCTCACTACCATCATCGTCTCCATTTGTCAGATAGGTGTCCTGCAAAGGAGTCCCATCTCTGTTCATTCCAAACACTATCAGCCGCGAGTTGAAAATAGTACTCGAATACTGTTCCTTAATTTTCTTGTACCTTTCAAACAATTCCTGAAATTCCGTCACATCTGAGCAACTTCCCACAGACAGCAGTCCGAGAACTTTACGATGGGCTTGAAAGTCACCCCATTCATTATTTTCTACGGGGTAAGCTCGCTTGAAGCGCATATATATTCTGCGGTCATGCCCAGGAACTTTGATGCATCTCAGCTTTCTGATTCTCTCCCACGTTCTGTTGAAAGTCTTAGAGCTGAGTTTCTCACCCGTGTGGCGTACGAGGATGAGGAAGCTCTGGTGATCCTCTGCCGTCTGCGAATAGTCCGCAAAACTCATTTTGACAATGTCACATGAACCATTAGAAATCTTCACCCGAAACCACAAAGAGTACACTTGCACTGTCTTTGTGCTTTAAAACAGAACACATCTTGACCCTATTCCCTAGAGTCTATTTCACCTAAAAACAAAATACAAACATTTTAAGACTCAAATCATGAACTTTATCATGTAACCACATCATATGTATTTTACAAGAGGCACTTTTGCAATTATGTTATAAAATATTTCACTCATGTGGTACTTCTTAGTTCAAAACGTTCATTTCACAAATTTCAGATAATTGCTGCCAGAGTACTGGAAATATGTAAATCAACTTGTGTGTGTTACGGACATACATATATATATATTATGTTTTCATGCAAAACATGTTTTCCTGCATGGTGAATTTATGTTTAAACTTCTAGCAGGTGTACAACTTCGATGTAGGCCTACATGTAAGTGGGTCTAAAGGATCAATTTCCAGTCATAGAAAGTCATCAAATCTTCGAGACAATCGCAACAACTGGTGTAATTCAGATCGTACAGCAGGGCACAAATGGGATCCTTCTTATGGCTAATCGCAGTGTCACTGCCTCAATCACAGGGGGTGGCACCAATAGATTTTAAATCCCTCTACCAGTCTACTATAATGAATTTGCAATCTGGGAAATGGATACCTTAATTTCGACGTTTAGATGTAACCAACGCGGACTATACAGTGAGATGGTTGTAAATCTGAAGCAAGAAATCAGAATGTTACATAATGCACAATATATCTCATGTCTGTATTGAAAAATGAACTGTTAAATATTGTCTTCTGTCAGTGTCAACTTGCTTGTTGCCTCTACGGAATGACAACTCTCAGCTTCTTGATAAATGCTCCAGGCTGACAATTGCTTTATCGGTCACGAGATACTAAAATCCCTCGGTACCATCGCTTGCAGCTTTTAGATCTAAACTGGCAACAATTAATAACTTGTTGTCCCCAAACACAATACGTAATAACCATCACCTGCCCACTTCGTCTGCATAACGCCATATTACACGGATTGGTGTAAGCGCCATCTGCTGGCAGAGGTAAGAGGTCTAACATCCATGAGGAGGTAACTCTCAGTGACTTCCTTTTTGCTGAAGGCCAGTTGGGTGCATACTTTATATAGACGTACTTTAAAATAACTAAGGACATATTTGATTTCTTTCCAAAATACAGCCAATAGATTGTTTTTTGTGTACATAGACATAACTACTAAACAAGAAAAAAGTTGACAGAGTTGGTGTTACTGGAATGAATCAAGAGACCAACCAACTGAAAGAATATTTATTCACCATAAATTCCTGCCGTGATTCCCAATGCAGAACTTTTCGTCAGTCATTCGCATTAAATGAAAGAACATAGTTACGGTTAGTCCAGGGTCTCCGTCCTATTTTTGATATTCTATATACTTTTTTCGTTGTTAGGCCCTATAGGTGGTTTGTGTTACACGTTGCTCTGGAAATTGGTCTTCAAATTATTAAGCCGGAACGCCCATTTTGGTTGACGGTTGGAATGCGAATGTCGGTTTCGACACCTAAGCTCGGTAGCTTATTCTCCTAATACTTCATTACTAAGAGATTTGTGTTAAACGTCGTTTTGAGAAATGGTCTTGAAATTATTGACCCGGTTTCGACATCTAGGTTTCGTGGCTTATTTTCTTTAGGCGTAGTTCTCACCTCGATCGTGGGGATGTTGGTAGGGGGCGGTGCAATGGTGGGAATGTTGGTAGGGGGCGGTGTAACGACGAATAATCCGTCAACTTAGCGTCAATAAGTATTACTTGCACCAAATACTTTGCCAGGTACTTTCAAAGGCATGCCAGTCCAAGGCCTTTCACTTGTAAACCGTTTCAAAGGTGACTTTGTAAGAGTACATACAATACTAGGACCGGTCATTCACCAAACCAACTATGTTTACCCCCGATACTCATTATTTATTAGGCCATGTACTGGTCAACATCATTCAGTAAACTAATCGATGGGTTTGTCGATCGATCCATGAATAAATAAATCAATTAAAAATATCAATTATGAATCAAAACGAAAACAAATGAATGAATGAATGAACTCGTTCTGTTGGTCATACTCCTACAACATGATGCTATCTATCATCATCATCAATGGACGGCCAGACCTTTGCTTGACTCGTTCTTACGCAGGTTCAAATCCGGATCTCGTCGGTGAGCTGGTTTTGGTCGCTTAACGTTAGATAGTTTTAGAGGGTTTTGTATATAATTACGGATTATCTGATACGGGAAGACCGACCATACGCCTAATTACCGCCTTAAATGTGAAGTATCGTTGGCCATATGGTGGGTAAAATAACTTTTGAAAGTAAAGAAATAAATCTATGGGAACCAAAATCGGATGCAAACGTATATAGCACCCAAGGCATCTTCTTTCATGAAAAATGTGTCTGAAGAAGCGTGCTTATACAGGCAATAAATTACACTTTTAGGGTGAGATTTAGGGCGCTTATGCCATTATAGCGGAAACAAGGGTGTCGTCAGCCCAGCAAAGCCAATCGTGCGACGTTATCTGTCGTGACTATTACGAGATGAATAGATCCGCCACACCCGCTGCCCCACCACCCCTTCTCGTGACAACGTTACTTTTCATTATATTCCCGGTGAAAGCAATTGTGACGTCGTGACCTTACAGAAAGATTAAACATTTGTAACCAATGTGTGGGACATCCGGTTGACCCACTTGCAACAATACTGATTATGACTCTATGCGCCCTTAAAAAAACAAAGTGTCCATTGATTTTGGACAATGGACGCTTCCTTTTTCACTGCAGATATCACAGCATATACGCAGTGAATGAACCCATTATTTCTATTCTAACACATCACCCGATCATACACATTATACATTAATTTTCAGCTTTTATTACTTCACTGTTTTTCAAATTGATACCTATTCACCCCTTTATTTTGAATACATTTCTCTTGCCTCAATCGTTCCAAGGAAGAGTCCATGTAAAACAGCCACAGGGTCCATGTCTTTGTATGTATGTACAAAATGTATGTTTATTCGAAGTCGTGACGTCTGGGTGTCAAGTGCTGTGATATGTCGCGTTACACAAACACTTGATGTTGTTTGAAAGACCATCTCTATGTCAGTAATACATATATCTGCACACAGGCCGCATTATCCGCGAGACAAATTTGTCCACATTTCTTTAATTTGGGGGCTGCTCGTGGAAATAAATTCGTTACTCCGTCACTGCTTCTTTGATTCTGTTTCCTACCGAATGCCACACTCAAATTTAACATCTTCACGTACGTATGTGGCCCAGTTGTTCAAAAGGGTGTTAGCCACTAACCCTGGGTTAAATCTGTTAGCTTTAGGGTTATATTTGCGTTGTTCAAAGCGATGTTAAAGTTAACCTGGGCTAAATTGACCCTAACTCAGGGTAAATTTTAACCCATGGATAAAGGTGAGTTAAATGACTTACTCTTCACTTATTTTACATTAGTCACGACTTCGGTGGCATAAAGGAATTTTTTTTTTTTGTATATAAACTATGCTGATTTTGGAAAAATAAATCATACGTGTTTATACATGCACATGTAATGCGTGGTACATGTATAAATAGTGAAAAGCATGGAGGAGAATGAGCAGCCAGCATGGCAACATAGTTCAACAATTGTTGCAACTGGTATACTGCAACTATGTTATCAGTTTTTTTGTACAGGAAAGATAGGAGACGCAAAACTGAAACTGGTTTTGGTGACTTATATAAGATGCACAATCTACATAGGCATAAACAAGCTATCACAGTGCCATTGTATTTTTCCCCTTGTTGCCATGGCACACACTGGAACTCTCTATGCCTACAACTCTTGACCTCCACAGTCTTTAAAATTGACCAATCATGACTACTGACGTGAAGAATGCAATCATTTAACTCTGGGCTTGCTAACACTATGACTAATCCACGGTTCGGCAAAGCAGATTTACCCTGGTATTAGCTTACCCTGGGATAAGGCATTTAACCGTCATTTAGCACTATTCCTGGGTTAAAGTCAACCCTTTGTCGAACAACTGGGCCATGGATTGCATGACAGTTGGTGACGTCATATTTGTTTTCATACAGGCACACGGCATGTTCTGAGCTAACGTATCCTACCTTTTCAATGTGTGCGGTTGGAACAGTCCTGGTGAACGCTATGACGTTATTGGCTGGCAACAGTGTTTTGCCACGCGAAAAAATTCACTGCGTATACTCTACGATATGTGCAGTTTATGTCGTACGAATGTCGGAGATGTGGTAGAAATGCATATAGCTGCAGTTCCACTTCGTAGACTGGGGATGATCCACCACACCATTTCTGACTTACGTCAAAATCTGATAAGTGATTTTAGAGCTTATTTTTAGGTGTTAAAAATTTAAATTTTGACTGAGTTACAAATGCTGCCTTAAGACAAATGTATCAAAATTTCAATTTTCAGTACCCAAAACTAAGGACTCTGATGAAACTTTAAATTTTGACTTAAGTCAGAAATTCTTTTGTGGAATCGGGCCACGCGGCCGATTCCACGAAACTGGACTTAAGCAAAATGGCTTATGTCAGTAGACTGGCGTAGCTCAATCAGTTTTATCTAACTCCTTAAATCAATTTCACAAAGCAAAATGTGACCGGCTTAGTTTTGTGGAATCGACTTAAGTTAGTTTTGACGTGGCTTAACCAGTTCCAGTGTCTAAAGTCAAATTTAATGGCTAAGCAATTTTTTGTGGCAAGTGAGTCGGTTTTTGCAGATGCCTGTATAGATATGGCCTATCCGAGTGACTTGTCCACCCATTATGCCACCATGTAATATTTACGCAGGCCTGTGCTTGGGGTTTAACGTCGTACTCATCAATTTTTCAGTTATATGACGACGAGGAGTCCTTAGAATGTTCGGGATCGATTCCGAATCATCTCGAAGTCACTGTAAATGGGGAGCGGCTATAATGTAGGCGTGTACTAAATCTGACATTAATCAAATTAAGATCGACTCGAATCTTACACATGACATAAGATACACGATCTCGGTGTAATTCCTTTTCTTTTCAGTAAGCCCTGAACTGACCGCTTAAAATCGACCTGGATGGTTGTCAAGTGCCTGGCGAAATGAAAGAACAAGGACACAGGACTTGTCGGGCCGGTGTCAGTATATAATGTGACTGGGTGGGGTGTCATACCTGGTGTCTTCGGCATGATGTTCCAGTGGCGACAGCCCTTTTGCAACATGGACACGCCCTGTCACAAGAAGACACACTGTATGCACACATCAGACGGGCCCCTCGTCGTCAATGAAACATTGTTGGGTACGACCTTAAACATTGTTGAGTACGACGTTAAACCCCAAGCATTTACTCACTTACATCCATAAACTCTATTCTGCTCTCCGATTCTTGACCGTTACTTTGTTGGCCGTGAGATTAAAGCCTCCGTCTCTCAAGCTGGAGACCCAGGTTCAATCCCAAGTCGGGTCATGCTTATTCCTCGCTTGGAGCTTAACTATGGCGAGAACCCGAAAGAGAACCCGAACAAGTGTTGGATAGTCCAGAATCATATTAAAGTGAATAAATATAGAATTTACATGCAGTATACATTATCATACGTAACAATGGATACTAAATGGAAAATAGCACCCTATCTCTGTAAGTGCAGGATATGGGGACAGCGATATAGACTTTAAGATATTTACCCAAGATAAAATTCCCAGGCTTCAGATAAACCTTATTCAACAGGAAAAGAAAGAGATAACATCAAATGAAGTTTTCCGCTGTATGTGGAAAATTGAAAAGATACAAATTTTAACGTAGGCTTTAAGGAACAAGCCGATAGTGTTAGGCGTGGCAGGCTTTTATTTTTCAATCTTAACCATTTACAAACCAGAACAGCTCTTCATATGTATACTGACAAGTGTAACATGTACACAACGCACTTTCCAAGAATTGTTTTAATTTGATTTATTTATTTATTTTCTTGGTATTTTACGCCGTATTGAAGAATATTTCACTTATACGACGGCTCCCAGCATTATGGTGGGAGGAAACAAAGCAGAGACCTAGGGAACCGACGACCATCCACAGGTTGTTGGCGGACCTTCCCACATATGGCCGAGCTGGACTTGAACTCACAGCGACCGCATTGGCGGGAAACTCCTGGGTCATTGCCCTGTGATAGCGCGCTAGCCGACAGAGCCACGGAGGCCCCAGAAATATTTTAAATTAAACAGACAAATGTAATGGTCAAAAAGTCTCTGTGAAGTTATCGAAGCCCAGCAAATTTGGTCCATATTTTCAGTCCACCTTACAACTGACACCTTTAAATGATACCTTTTTGTTTTTCTTGTTTTTGTTTTTTTGTTGTTTTTTTTCTGTCCAATCCAGTCTAAGTTTTAGGAAGTAAATGGGGGTGATTTGAGAGACTTTTTCTGCGGTTTATCTGGATGATAATTACTTTTCTTTTTGTCTTTTCCTTTAAAAGAAACTGACAAATGCAAGGATAACTCAAAATTAATTAAGTTAAAGCTTGGAAATATATGATTTGTGAGGTAACATATGGAACTGGAGAATTAAATATTATATTTGGAGGATTTAGCACTATGGGGGATTTAGCACTATAGGGGTTTTAGCACTAACAAATTATACAACTTAAAATTTGCAAGTAACTAAAAGCGATCTTTAAGCAAATTTGAATTTTCGAAATAAAAGACAACTGAAGGGTTACCTCTGTTATTAAAAATATGAGCATAATGTTTGTTAACAACTGGATCTTTTTTATTTAATTGATTTATTTTATTGATGTTTTACGTCGTATATATGTCACTTATACGACGGCGGCCAGCATTATGGTTGGAGGAAACCGGGCAGAGCCCGGTGGAGACCTACGACTATCTGCAGGTTGCAGGCAGACCTTCCCACGTACAGCCGGAGAGGAAATCAGCATGAGCTGAACTTAAACTCTCAGCGACCGCATTGGTGGGAGGCTTCTGGGTCATTACGCTGAGTTAGCGCGCTAACCAACAACTGGGTCTTGTATGAAAAGAATATGATAAAGCCCCAGTCAGTTTTCTAAATAATAAATACATGCATGTATACAGGGTAGCCATACAAACGGCCGTGTCTGACTTGAAATCTTATTTTTGCCAATCATATTGCTTCAGTTTTGAATCTTCTGAACGATAGTTCCTGTTGGCTGTTTTCTACTTTCATTATTTGAGTCCAACTCCTTTGATTTATTTGAAGCCTTACGGAGATCCAAGGCCGGTAACTCTCTGCCACAACGGCCGCTCAATCACCTCTGAAAGATAATTTTGAAACGTTGAAACCCCGCTCGTTGATGTTCGTGAATGTAAACATCGTCTTTCGATTTATGTAAAGATTTTACTATCGTTTTCTTTTCCTTTAATAAACCTGGAAACCAATTGTTAAATATGGCTTTTTTCACAATACTGTATATAAAAAGCTAAATAATTTTTGCAACAAACGCCGTCCCATAAACAGTTTAGCCTGTTTCAGAAGGATGCATTCTGTAATACGGCATTAACCCTCTACTTTCGCGAATTTTCCGAAGGATCGGTTTTCTGAAAAAATAAACCAAGGCTGCCACGATGACCAGAAGGACCACTGCAGCGGCGATAGCAGAGGGGATGATCACAGAATAAGATGGGTCGGTCGTAGCCTGGCACCCCCCACTGTCCACCGGCATTGCAGTGACCAGTTGCCCGGCGTACGAAGCCGGGGACGTGCACACATACCCGTCCGGGAAATGCAAGAGTTTGTGCTGGATTCCTGGAATGGCTCGTCGAAACCACAAAAGGTCGCACGTGCAAGAGAATGGATTCGAGGACAAATCCATGGAAACGGCGGCGACCGGAAGCAACGTCTCCTTGACGACGCTGATGGCGTTGTAGGACATGTTCAGCATCTGCAAACTGGGCATGCGCGAGAACACATCGGCTGGCCATTGAACGAGTTCGTTTTCGGACAAGTCCAACGTCTTTAGCTTAGGGAGATTGGCGAAGATATCTTTGGGCAAATGAAGAACTCCTGAATTTTTTATGACTAGCTTTTCTAGTAGAGTAAGATTAGCCGAGAACAGACCAGCCAGTGATTCCATTGTCATGCGTACCAGACTGTTTCCGGAAATGTCCAGTTCTCGCAACTGGGGCGAATGGCTGAAAATTCCTTCAGAGCTTTGAGCAAAATCATATGCATTGTTACTGAATGTAAGTCTCTGAAGAGTTTTGCTGGCGAAAGAAAATTCTGCAAGTTCAGTGATCCGATTGTAATCTAGATTCAGTTCCTCCAACACCTGGAAACCATCTAGGGTGGAATTCGGCCAGATTTTGAGATTGTTACGCGACAAATTGAAAACACGAAGACCACATGACGGATATGTTTCCTTGGAGAAATCAATGAAATCCCTGACCGAGTCTATAGTCAATGCCGCGTCCACAATCGTCAAATACTGGAATGTCGGTTTCATCTGACAAGGCCAGACAAAAACCTCGTACGTGATCGGAATTACAGGTTTGATGACGCTTAAGCGCTGGAGGGCAGATAAGTACGTAGCGCCGGCAAGTTCGGTTAGCGAGACGGATGACATTACAGAATGATCTATGACAAGACTCTCCAAGTAATTTAGATCTCCTGAGAATATTGCATCCGCTCCGAAAGCTGAATTTTTTATCGTGAGAGACTTGAGAGTTATGTTAGTGAGATTTCCGAGAACGTTTGTTTCTATATTTATCAGAGCCCCAAGAATCTCCACATCTGTTATGTTAGCTTTTGGAGGCGGGAGATATGGCGTTCCTTTGCAGATCATGGTCTGCTTTGTGCACGTGCAAGGCTTACACGTCACTTCCGGTTCCCGTTCAATTTGCGCATGAGAGGATGTGGAGTAACACCAAACCAAAATGACCGAAGTGAATAAGGCCACCATCGGCGTTCGCGCCTGCATTTGGTACGTTCGGATGTGTTTCCCGCCGGAACTGTTATCACCTGTGAAGTAAACAAAAATATTACTTTATAGTAAATATATTTCAGCTTCAACTCTCTAAAAATGACTGTGTACCAACGGCACACAAACTGTAACAAAATTGAATATCTACACATCTATGTGCTGTAGAGGTACGAAGCAGTGTATACCACCAGAACTCATGTCTTTTTCCTAACGTACACAAATTGCACACCTCTAGTACACAACAGTTGCATATGTTCAGTTTTGTTACAGTTTTTGTGTATGTGATACAAGAACTTTAGAAGGCAACCCGAAGGCGCAAGCGCACCTGCAGCTAAATGTAAAAGGGACAAAACTATGCATTTATCTATCAACGGTAAAAAAAAATCGTTTAAAAATTCCGGGAACCGGGTCCAGAATCCAAAGGACAAGCCATGTACAACTTTTCAATAAAATCCATGCGTAGCTCTTTCCGTAAAGTTGCTGACAGACACACAGACACATAGACAGACAGACAGACAGAGAAACGCACAAACAGACAGACACACATCATTTCTTACGTACGACCGGAGAGGGAGGCCAGCATGAGTTGCTGTTGAACTCACAGCACCGTATTAGTACGAGACTCCTGGGTTATAGCGCTGCACTAGCATGCTAATCCCTCCGGTTACTAATATCTGTTACTTGGGAACTGAGTAGCGCAAACTACAGCCCTTATTTTACAGGACGGCCACACAGATATTGCGGTTATTAGGGTATATGAAATCCCGTATGTTTTTTTGTACCTAGTTATATGTATTATTTTATATAACAAATTTTGCCCACGTTTACACGATAACATTTAAATCCATTATTTTGGAAATGAAACGTTGTCGAAATATACGTATGACGAGGTTTTAGAAACCTGGAGTCCGTTTTACCAACAGGGTGTAAGTTATGCAAAACTTAACTGTCATGACGACGCATACTGTGGAGATACGTCGTCGCCATGGTATTTACGTCGAACGTACGGTTACACTGTCTTCGTAAAACTGGCCTCCGAAGCCTCAAGTGGTGAAGTTAAGAGAAAGCCTGAGACAACCCACCAATATTTCGCAGTACAGGCCTGCATGGCGACATGATGCCGATTCATTTCGCCTCACACAAGTACTGAGCGATATGACCAGATGGTGTAGGCAAAACAGACCGGGTAATATGACACGATCCGAACTGTGTACAGGATATGGGACTTAGGGCAGAGAGAAATTAACACAGCAATACTCTTATACCGTTCGCGTTCCATAACGTGAGCCTAGGGAGAGGCACACTCGCATGTATGCATCTATATAGGCTTGGGTTTTACTTGGTACTCAACAATTTTTTAGTCACATGACAAGGAGTCCTGTATATATACAGCCTCGAGTCCATGCAGGGCGAGTCCATGCCACCAAAGTGCAGCCGCCACTGGGACATCATGCCAAAGACACCAGACATGACACCCCATCCAATCACATTATACTTACACCGGGTCGACCACTTCTGTTTCCTTGCTCTAACCTCTCAATGCTGAGCGCCACGCGAGGGAGGATCAAATGGGCTACCATTTCTAAAGCATTGCGTACGACCTGACCCTGGGTTGATCCCGTATGTTCCGTCCTCACGGCCACTAGGCTTCAGAGACGGTCCTCGGCACATTCCTAAGGAGTATTCATGAAAGCCAAAGAAGTCTTTTTTGTCTTATTTTAAATGGAGTTGGACCAGGGGTCTGTTTTACACAGTTTTTGCGACACATTACATCATGCATGGTGACGTATATCTCCACGGATTCCTCCACGCTAGTGCAGCATAATGACCCAGGTGCCTCTCACCACTGTTCTCGGTTTGAGCTAGTTCAAGTCCAGCCCATGCTGGCTTTCTCTCTGTTTGTACGCTGGAATTTAAGGTCCGCCAGCAACCTGCTAATGGTTGCAGGTTTCCCTCGGGCTCTGCCAGGTTTCCTCTCGCCATAATGCTGACCGCCGTCATATAAATGAAATATTTTTGAACACGGCGTAAATCGACAATCCAACAAATAAATAAATAAATATCTCTCCACTATATTACTCCCATGGAATATACGACAACGGCACTGGTCCCTAATAAAACAGACTGTCTGCGTGGCCTGTTGGTTAGAGCGTCCGCCTCGAGGACTGGAAATCCGGGATCAATCCCGGGTCGGATTATACCAAAGACTTTAAAAATGGTACTTGTTGCTTTCTCGCTTGTTGCTGTTTCACTTGGCAAGGAAACAGGATTGATCGGCCCGACTGGTCGGGGTGTCATGTCTGGTGTCTTCGGCATGATGCTCCAGTGGGGGCAGTACTTTAGCGGCATAGAATCGCCCTGCCACAAGGAGACACAGTAAATATACATTCAATGGACTCCTCGTCGTCATATGATTGAAAAATTCTTGAGTACGACGTTAACCCCAAAGCATAGGCCAACATATACACACACATACAGACATACACAATAAAACTGGCCCCATCGTATCATCTGAGGCTGGCTCTTGTGGCCACGATGGCTCTTGTGGCCACGATGGCTCTTGTGGCCACGATGGTCATGACTAGTAGAATAAACTAATTTTTCTAATTCCTAGGCCTAATAGGAAACTGATTTAACCCACATCTGTTGATAGGCCTAGGCCCTACATGTTGGCCTGGTCCGAGATTGCTCAGGCGTTGGAATTTACATTAATAATGATCGCAGAATGTCGTAGAATTTAAGCGTCGCCGGCGACTTTCTTCATTTCTAATGCAAATTTCACAGTCTGAGCAATCTGGGACTAGGCCTATAATCTGTATTGGAGCATGCGTAATACCGATGACATCGGGCCAGCCATGACATACGGATCTATCTATAGCACATAGTCAGTCACAGCTATGGAGCGGATCGTGGCCACGCAAGCGTTATACAACACAGTGACTCGTTTCTCAACTGAGTTGTTATACGTGGCATTGTCACCCCTAGCAGAATAACGTATAAAGCCTGTCTGCCATATAGGAGTCTGGTAAAGTTCCATGCCAGAATATCTCACATAAACGTTTGATGAGTGAATATGCCATATAACTATTTTATGAATGAGTATGCCATCTAAATATTTTATGATTGAACATACCATAACAACGTTTGTTGATTGAATATGCCAACTGTTTTATGACTGAATATGTTTTTTATTTTAGGATTGAACAGGCCATGTTATATCACTATTTCATGATTAAATATGTCATATATAGATATTTTATGACTGAATATGCCATATATATATTTTATGACATGAACACTCTACAGAAATATTTTATGACCGAATAAACCATATAAATGTCTTATGACCAAATGTTACAAAGCTATATGATTGAATATACTATAAGAATAATTACAAGGCATACATATTCAATTATAAGTGTACGTGGGAAGGCCTGCTATCAACATTCCGATAGTCGTGGATTTCTCCCGAGCTCTGCCCGATTTCCTCTCATCAACATGACGGCCGTATAGGGCAAATATTCTTGAATACGACGTAAAAGACCAATCATATAAATAAATATTCATTTATAATTTTATCATAAATCCATGTAGTGACCGTATGTGGTGTTACATGAAGCTCACAGTAATAACCTGTGGGTCACGTGTGAGAAAGTTCCTCAGATATTTGCTGAGGGTCGGTGTTTTGCTCCAGGCACTCCACCGACAAACTTGTCCGCCTTTGCGATGTTGAAAATTACGATGTTACACTGATCAGATATTAAGTCTATATACTCATAGTTTACTGACTGACAGATTGATTGATTAACGCCAGACATGCACTTGTACTATGTACATGTAGGTCAATGTCATTGGTGGGTGTAAACCACCGACTTTTGGCAACTTACTTACCAATTTGCCCACCGTGAGGGACACAGTTACATACCATTTGCAGACCGCCTCGATGGCCTAATGTTTAGAGCAGCCGCCTCGAGGTCGCGAGATTCGGGATCAGTCGGGGGTCACGCTACACTTTTAAAATGATACTTGTTATTGTTGCCTTGCCCAGCGCTCACCACTGAGAGGGTACAGCGAGGAAGCAGGACTGGTCGGCCCGGCGTCTACAGGTATATGTACATGCTAAGGACTCCTCGTTGTCATATGGTTGAAAAATTGCAACGTAAAATACGTAAGCATACATACATACTTACCATACACGCTCTAAGTGTTCTTCTTCGAACGTAATTAGAATGTGCACATTGCCCCACGTACGCCGTCTACAGCTTATATTACTGTCACCACTTAGGAGCAGCGAATGATGAGCGGGTAAAACCTAGAGATTTCGCGCATGTATTGTGACCACAGTTTGGAGTCGCTCATCTCAGCGGTGAACCCCGTCCTCTGTCACGTTGATAGAACACGCCACTAACACATATTTTAAAGTATAGATCTCCTAAGACGGGATTCGAAGGCAAAATGATATTCGAAAATAAAATAAACTCAATTACTATACAACCGAAAACCCATCACCTAAACACATATAAGCAAGTAGATATACACGTGAAAAATGGAGACGAAAAAATGTTAAGATCTTGAAGTATACATACATGTGACCTGCACACCATATATATACCGGCAAACTCGGTTTCGTTCGTTGCTGTGTTGAGCAGACACTGCAGCCCCCTGTTTATATATCAGGAGTTACTTCGCACTTCGACAGCTTAATACAGTCAAGAGGAGATGTGCCAATGCATCTACAACCCTCCATTATGCAGTTGTATGTTCATGTGACGACAAAGGCGATATATGACAATGCATATCCCATGAAGTTTTCTAGCTAATATATAGAGCAAATGGTGTATACATATCCAGGCATTTTGAGTTTGTCCGATATGTTACTGTATAAAGTTGCATTAAGTTACATGACATGTAACCGATCCAGGAACCAGGTCACGCTGGCTTCCTCTCCGGTCGCACGTGGAAAGGTTCGCCAGCCACTTGCAGATGGTCGTGGGATTCCCACGGGCTCTGCCGGGATTTCTTCCACCACATTGCTGGCCGCTGTCGTATAAGTGAAATATTCTTGAGTAGGGCGTAAAACACAAATAAAATAAATACAAATTCATGCATTAAAGACAAAGGGACAAAACTCTATCTTTATCTGTCAACGGTAGATAAAATATATGAATTTCTATTCTGCTCTTCTGGACTATCGGCTATGTTGTTTCTTTCTTATCTTAATCTACTGTCATCGTATCCTCACATCTGCAGTAAAGCCGTTAATGTCCACTTATTTAGGGAAAGGCACAAGTAAGTCTTTTAGACCTTGTTCCCAATTCCATTGTGTACTACGCAATAAGATATGTTCCTCTAATTGCGTTAAACACCAGTCATAAATAAAGAAATAAAACAAGCTTACACAAGGACATGGAGAGTAAATTGTCATCCTATAAAATAAAGAATGACACTTGAAGAAATACTGAGTGCCCAAAAATTGTGAGTAAAAACAGCATTAAAAACTGAAACAAAATAAATACAGTGGTGGGTTTTATGGACCATACTATCATTCCTATTTTTCGTGGCATTAAGGCAGAGCTTTAATGTCACAGAAGCATTTCCGGATACACATTCACACATTACTGGAGTGCGGTTAACTTTATTCAGAACTATGTCAGGTTTTGACAAACTTCTATAGTCTTTGTACTTAAACAAAAGTGTTTTGCTTAAGCTACATACATGTAATACTATATACTGACGTGGTGTTTGCCTTACGTCTTTTCGACAAAGAGTCCCGCGGCCAATTCCACGAAGCCATTTCCCACTTGAGTCAATATTTAAAACCTCGTGACATCGCTTAGTTTTCGATACTGGAAGTTGAAATTTTGAAATATTTGCCATAAGATAACATTAATGAGGTCACCCAAACTTTAATTTACTCAGTTGAAAAATAACCTCAAAAACTGTATTTCAAATTTTGACCTAAGTCAGAGATGACTTTGAAGAATCGGTCCCAGGGAAAAAGCTACCTATTTACGCATATTACCGAACTTGGGACCTAGAACACAGAGGTGTACAAAAAGCTCCACAGGCACGAATACAACCGGTAGATGGCGCAAATCATGGAATGATTTGCGCCAAGGCAATAGGGTGTGTTTCAGGGATTTATGCTGCTCTAATCAACCATAGTCAATTCACAGAGAGCTACTGCCACAATGGTGTAGCCTAAAATCTGTGGATCCTACATAAATAATTCCCCACGCCTTTGAAAACCAAACCTGCATTCCTCGGTGGACAGAGCACAGTCCTCAGAGTTGGGCCAATAGTTCCCACGTCTACACGATCAGTAAAGACGATTTGTCTCTGAGCAGTGTACTGCGGACACACGAGTAAAGAGGACGGATGGTCTCTTCAGCCTGACAAACATCACACAGACCTGAATCTCTTGCCTTGAATCTTTTTAAGTAGCTATTAACTGGGAGGTGTCCTGACCGAAGTCGGAAGCACAGGATTTCCACTTTTCTGCTAGAAAAGGAAAAAGGGAGGCTGTTATGAAGTTTGACAACAGGCTTAAATGAGTGATAAAAACGGCCCTTCTCTGAGGCCTCCCACTCAGTTTGCCATAGTTTAAATGACAATGACTTTACTTCATTTAGGGCCTCGGATTTGGTCAGTTTGATATTAGAGGTGACATCACGCAGCCTTGGGGCTCGATTGGCTAGTCTATCTGCTCGTTCATTACCGGGCACCCCAGAATGCCCAGGAACCCAAGCGAGGCAAATTTCAAGACCAGCAAAGAATGGAGAGGACGACAGAAAAACTACTTCGTACAGGACAGGGTAGCATTTTGTCCACTTAAATGACGTCATTGGCTGTAAAGCACAAAGAGAATCTGTGAATATAATAGCTCTTAATGGTCTTAAATCCAAAAGAAAGAGCAGAGCATTCAGAATTGCATAGAGTTCTGCTGAATATACAGACAGGTTAGCCGACAAACTAAGAGCTTTTTCTGGTACGCAAACCGTACCAGTAGCAGGGCACTTAGAGGGATCGGCATAAATTTGAATGTATGCAGACCAATTGTTGCTTAGAATTGTTGTTTAGAACTGTGTTAGAAATCACAGAAATATGGTGAGGACTGTCTGATTTCTGGAGAGTGCAGGTCCATGTATACAGATGGTGGTCGGGCCTTCCAGGGAGGAGATGGCGGGACACGCTCCTTCTGTGCATGTCCGGTACTGACCCCAGCACTCTGCAAAATATCCTGGACACGAACATTGAAAGGCTGTGACTTTTTGTTGGCATTATAGAGAGAATCATAACATGATGGTGAAAACACTGAACTGGCTGAATTATGTAGAGAGGTTTCCTAACTTCATCCCAAATTTTGCTGTGCGCAGTTTGCGTCTAATTGAGAGAGGCCATTCCTGGCAGTGGACCTAAAGAACATTTAAAGAAGTTGTTTTCATCGCCCCAGTGCAAATTCGTAACGCCATACACTGGATAGAGTCAAATCTAGATTTTATAGTATCGCAGGCCGAATCAAAAGCTTCACATCCATAATCGAGCCTGGATCGGATTACCGACCTATATATTAAGAGTAAAGATTTATAATCGGCTCCCCAGCTTTTCCCAGATATAGACCTCATCAAGTTAAGCACTTTTTTGCATTTGAGAACAACATTATCAATGTGTTTGCGCCTGGTCAGTTTGGTGTCAAAAGTGACACCCAAGTATCGGAAGGATGAAGACAGCTTTATGTTGGTGTTACCGAGCTTAAGTGATATGTGCGGCAAAATCCTCCTTTTCGTGAACACAACCGCCTCTGACTTCATAGTCAGAGAACCCCCATAGCTTACTCCATCGTGTTATTGCGTCTAGAGCCTGTTGGATGTGCCACTTTGCAGCGTTCAGATCCTGGCACTGGGACCAAAGAGCTTTGTCGTCTGCAAAAAGAGTACAAGGGATCATTGGATGAAGGATAGAGGGCAGGTCATTTATAGCAATGTCGAATAAAGTGGGAGATATTACGCTACCCTGAGGAATGCCATTCTCAATATTCACTGGATTTGAGTAGGTCTTGCCAATGCGAATTCGTATAGCTCTCTCAGACAAAAAGCCTTTCACCCATCCGAGCATTTTACCTCCGATACCAATATTCTGCATCTTGAAGAGTAACTCTCTTCTTCCTATCATGTTGTATGCCTTCTCTGTAACCAAGCACACAGCCAAGCCAGATTCTCTGTTTAAAAAATGACTTTTGGATACAGGACTCTAAAGGTACTAAATGATCTGATGTGCTACGGTTATTTCTAAACCCACTCTGTACGTCTGAAAGTATATTATTTGTAGTTAGAAACCACACAAGTCTGGAGTTTACCATGGTCTCCATCGTCTTACACACGACTGATGTTAATGCTATTGGGCGGTACTACCCCGGCTCTGTAGCATTCTTTCCTGACTTGGCTGTAGGCATCACAGTGGCTGTTTTCCAGCACGCGGGGAGATTCATTCTTGACCAAATAGTGTTGTACAACAACAACGTAATTTTAAGGGATTCATCAGGTAGGTTTTTTAACAGAGTAATATACCCCGTCCTCCCCTGGTGTGGAATCTTTTTTCCTCACTCAGAGCTTGCTTGAGTTCCAGGAGAGAAAATTCGTCATTAATGGCCAGATCATTGAAAAAATATTATCAAAACTATGGAGTGGCTCTTGTTGTTCTTTGTGTTTGATAAAATCAAAATCAAAGTTGCTAGAACTTGAAACATGAGCAAACTTTTCCGCTAGTAGATTACACTTATCAAAGTCACTAACACAAGACGAGTTATCAGATATCAATGTAGGAATATTATTAGACTTCTTAGCGCCACTTACTGCCTTTACCTGGGCCCATACCCTCTTTAGTGGTGTTGAACTAGTAATGCCAGAGCAGTACTTTCTTCAATAGGCTTCCTGGGATTGCTTGATTATACGCTGCTCAATTGCCTTACATTTCCGATAAAAAGCGATATCGTTGATCAGACGGGTGTGAGACGCTCTGTTCTTAGCTCTCTTACGCTGACGTATGACATCAGCACACTCTGTCGTCCACCATGGAACTGGGGGCTTCGGCCAGACCGAACCTGAAGACTTCGGGATGGAGACACTGGCTGCAGAGTTGATAGCACCTATAATGTTGTCAGTAAATTGATCAATGTTATCAGAAACAACAGATTCATTCAATGACGACAAGCATTCAATGGCATAGATATTCCAATCAGCTGTTTGTATTTTCCATCTAGGCTAGATATCTACATCATTATAGCGTGGTGATACCCCAAATGTAGCAACCACAGGGTAGTGATCACTTCCATTAGGTGAATCGTAGTCCACATACCATGAAAAACCAGGACATAACTCGTTGGAACACAAAGTCAAATCAAGGGCAGATAACTTGCCCGATCGGACGTCGAGTCTTGTTCCACATCCGTCATGATAACTGAAACTGATAACTTCCGAGCTCTTAGGAACTTTAGCACAATGAAATAAAATTTCTGTTGTCATTGCCACAAAATTCGCGAGGGCAACATCCGAACAGTAGTCCCTCTGGATAGCCATGCCATTGTCAGTCTGTACGCCAATAGAATTAGTTTGTGGTCTGGGTTTAGGGATAGGTGGTTTCGGGTGTGACACACGTTCAAGGCCTCTAGGTGACTGGGAACACTCAACATTGTTTTGGTCGGACTGTACATGGTCGGGATAAGTGTATTCGGGACGAGTGTTGCGGACAGATTTTAAAGCTGCGGAGTACGAAACATTCTCGGTAATTCTGATATACTGAGCCTTACTTGCCTCCTTCCTGGCAGGACAGCCGTCATACGCAGCACTATGGCTACCTCCACAGTTGACACATTTGGGGGAGGCTATGTTTGAACATTGCTCATAGTCATGAGAGGCACCACAGCGGGAGCAGCAAGAGGAACTTTTACAAGATTTCGACGTATGATTTAGGCTCTGGCAACGGAAACATCTCAACACAGGGGGGATATAACGCTTTACAGTAAATTTTTCATATCCTAACAACAAAATAAAGCAAAATTCAAGATGATACCCGACGATCTTTACCCTTTTTCATCCGTTCAGCTTTAATGCATTTAAAAAAGCCACCTGGATTTCCAGAGTTGTTACACTTTCTCCAACACCATATCTGACACCCTTACATGGCGACATGGATGGCTGACAGCACAGTATGTCTTTGCCCATTATTGAAGTCAGCCTAAGCAAACGCTTGACCTGGCCCCTGTGAGAGCATGTCACCTGCAAGTCACGTGACGGCAGTCTTTTCACGGACTTCACCCTCCCAACAAATTCATGTAAGGCTTTGCCAAATTTTACAGGATTCAACGAGCACACAGGGAATCCACCTACACCAGACATGACAACATCTTAACTACAGTTTGTTTCAGCTTCTCCTGCTTTCTTTCCGCCCTCGCCTTCCTCACTGTCATTTCTATTTCGCACCCGCTTGCCCCGCTCTGAAGGTGAAGTCCATATCGTCGCCATTGTCCTCCATTGTAACCCAAATGACTAAGAGTAGCCTAAATAAACCAGGTGCAAACACAGTGAGATTATTTACAAGACAGTTTGGAGAGAGGAGGGGTGCCTCTGGGGCGACTCAGAGACCAAGGTGAAAGACGAAAGGAGCCCTTGTTAGTTCAAGAGTCACAGTGCAATGCGCAAGAATCAGCTAACCTCACAGAACAATACATCATTTATGCTACAAAATCACTATAGACTATATACAATCACGCTAACCTACTTAACTACATACATTTACTTTGAAAATTACACAGATTTAGTCGGATACAAGCAACTGGAGTGCAACAACAACATAAGCTCAGCTTACAAGTGGAAAAACACGTCCGTCCCGCTTGCTGACCAACTGCAACTCAACCACCAGCCGTTAATTCTCCACCTGTATGCAAAATGCCACGCACAGGAGAGATCGCCACTGTGGTCACACCAATTTCTTCACCCCCGACCCCCCGAAAAAAAAAAACTGACCACCATTACAAGCAGAAAAGAAAAACGAAAGAAAAAAATAGCGTGACGTTAAACAACAACAATCTAACAGTCAATAAATCCACTGAACCTTGACGATGTAGGATAACATGGCTCTTCCTGAGAGAGCCAAGCAAAAAATTATAAACGTAACAAACACGCGAGGTAAACACTTTGAAGGCAGTGACACGCCTAGTTCTTTGATGAGGAAATTTCTCTCCAGTTCTGTTGGTGAGACAGCCCCTACCTCAGACAGTGAGATGAACGGATACAAGGGCGGTTCACAAGTACTACCCTGCCATCTCGTTCTCTGGTGTCACATTTCATTGTGACGTAACCAACGCTACACCAGAGTTATGGCAACACTCTTCCAGGGAGATTCCCGACGATGCCGTCACAACGTCTGCAAAGGCCACGGTCGATTGACCAGAATGAGATTATGACGTCATGGCGAGAAATTGAAAGGCTAGATTAATACCAGTGTAAAACAAAGGTAATTTTTCTCAGAGCTTCCTAAATTCATTTTTCCGCAGTTCCATAGTATTAAGAAAAATGATATTTAGAAACCTAGCCTTTGGTAAATTTTTATTTGTAAGACGTTACTGGAAAACTGTTACATGCAAACTGAATACCGTAGACTCTGGGGACTTAGTCTATACTGAACCACCATTCTGTAACGTCAGAATATACATTCAGTACCACCAACGTCACAGTAGCATGTTCGGCTGGGGCGGACGATGTCACGTCATTCTCGGGCGTAGCAGGTTACCATGACGCCCTTGTAACCACTATTACATAACGTCGTACAGTGTATAACGCCATACTCTCGTGGACGATTCTGGATCGGAAATGCTATTGTATCCATTCATCAAACAACCCGGGGCAGGGGACCATTATACCGACCGAGTAGAAGAGAGACTTGCTGAAGAGACTTCAAGAGAACAGATCAAAAGCTAACGGCGGTCAAAGTTCATTGGTGAGTAAGCTTGTATCGTCTTCCATGAAGCCAGACTTGTCAGCATAAGTTTACTGTATATCCGTGTCTCCTTCTATTACTTAGGTTATTGTTCTTTCACCTTCTTCCATGAGGCCAACGTAAACAACACCAGGTTATCTTATTTTTTTTCTCGCCTCCATAAGGCAAACATTAACAACATACCGTTAATGTTCTTTCACCTTCTTCTATGAGGCCAACAAAACCACAGTTAAGGTACCCTGTTTGGACTGGTATGGTAACATACATGTATGGTTATTGTTTCTACACCGTCTTCCATGAGGCCAACGTAAACATTTAGTTACCCCATTTTGGCTGGCTTCCATAAGGCAAACATGAATAGCATATGGTTATAGTTCTTTCACCTTCTCCCATGAGGCCAACGTAAACAACATCAGATTAGACTATTTGGACTGGCTTCCATGAGGCAAACATAAACAACATAGAGTAGTTGTTTTTCCCCTTCTTCCATGAGGACAACGTAAACAACATTTGGTTACCCTATCTGAACTGCCTTCCAGGAGTCCAACGTAAACAACATTAGGTTACCCTGTTGGGGCTGGCTTCCATGAGGTAAACACGAACAACGTAGGGTTATCATTCCTAAAACTTCTCCCATCACTCCAACCTGAACAACATACGATTGTACGTGCATGTACCTCTCTTCATCAAGCCAACATGAACAAAGGAAGGACCTATTTGTGTCTTCAGTAAGCAGAAGACTTTATAAAGCATGCACTTTTGTGAGTCAAAGTCGTTGATCTGAGTCATTTTCCATATAGCATTCCACAAAATTAATCTCGAACAAGAGTTGCCGTGGTAGTTAGCAATCAACCTGGCATACGATCGTTTGAAACAGGACAAAGATTTAGACCAATTAAGTGCGTTTTATACACACATTGTAACTTGGTAGTTCTATTAAATCTTACGTGTTTACCAGCAACCTGCGGATGGTCCTACAGGTTTCCCCCGGGCTCTGCGGGTTTCCTCCCACCATAATGCTGGCCACCTTCATATAAGTTAAATATTCTTGAGTACGGCGCTAACCACCGCTCAAATAAATGATTAAATAAATAAATAAATCTTACGTCTCTATCACAGCGCTTCATCCACATTCCTCCATCCTGGTTACGCAATGGCGAGCTGAAGGAGGACAATTTCCGGCTCTTAGATCACCTTACGTCTCACATGGAACGAGGGAGACCGATGAGCATCTACGAAAGAGTTGAGACGAACATTGACCGCTTCCTGTATGTCAGGAGAGCACAAAGTTACACTATCTGGAGAGTGCCCAGACCGGGCTACCAGACATCACCATACGGTAAGAGGGCCTACGTCTTTATTGAATAGCATTATTTACTGTTTCCAGTTACATAAAATCGTTTCAGTTTCCTTACGCATGATTATGCCTTGACGCCACACCGGCATTGTTAAAGCCATATTGTGGCGACAAGTTGTTTTCAAGAAAGAGACACGTTTAGTCAGTGTATTACCTTATCATTCACAGACGTAGCCTTGGACGACAAACCCTTGCCGGATGGAGATGAGATTTTCATGATTCACAAAATGTCACCAGAACTGGCCAATAAAATCGAGTCCCTTGACGCGGCCACTTTGGAGAAAATTTCCTCTGTACAGCTAAAGATTTGGGAGAGCGTGGAGCAGTTGCCACTGGAAGCATTCTACGTCATGTTAGAACTGGAGCCCACCGCCAGGGATGAGTTTATGAAGACGATATGTGGGGAGCGCATGGGGGTCTTGAGCAGACGAACCCGTCAGGCGCGGTTGGAAACCCCACAGCCGATCACAGTCACGAGAAAACCTAAGGAGCACGGTGACGGACCACACAGAGCTCCCTCGCAGATCCCCTGCCCGTTAACAGGTGTCCACAACAGAAGACTCGGTCGCACGAAGATGAACGCGGAGTGGGAGAAAATGTGTTGGACCAAGATGGCACTGTTCCATAAAAGAACGGAGAGGAATGTTTGGAGAGAAGGCATGTACCTGGTCTACGGCTACAAAGGAGACAGAGAACAATTCAATCAACACGAGGTGTGGAGACCGATTCGCCTGCATCCGTATCTAGGAAAGAAAAGAAGGAGAATTTATTAACAAGAGGAGGACAAAGGTGCGGCTCTTCAGGATCCGCAAAAACTCGTGAAGGTATGGACTTTAGCTCGCCGAGGAGTCCGAAGTCGACATAGGTTGCGGTTAGTACGCATTGGAAGTCAAGTAAAGCGTCAAACATCGCTGTGTGTTCTACAAGCGATTGTTCTAGCTCTTTCTCCGAAAAAGCCACAAAGTAACTCCAGATAACTAAGAGCCTTTGTCTCTGAGAGGGAGAGGAAAACCAATACTTTCATTAGAGGAAGCATAGGCAGATGCTCCGTTTCTGTACTATCCCCAAAGAACTGTGACGCCAAGGAGGCCGGCGCCAACGCAGACAACGACTGATCCAAACATCGCCGTGGACTCGACTGCCGAATGTTCCAGCTCTTCTGCAGAGGCGTCCGCAGAGGACTTTGATTTCAGCCTTCGGTGCATGGTACCAAGAGCAGATCTCAAAGCCTTGACTCCAAACTCGCCGAGGGGTTTGACGCCTACAACATGGTGCGCAGAGAGTATCATCGTGTCTCCTCGCCGAATGAGGGTCCTCATCGTGGATGACAGCGCTATCACCCTCCGACGGGATGAGAACAACGACGACTTGGTGGAACTAGGACAAGGTGCATTCAGTACGGTGTTTCTGGCCGATCTCTCCCTACAGCAGGAGACGCGCTTAGTGGCCGTCAAGACATTCACCCAACTGGAGAGTAACCCGGGCGACGTCCTGAGAAAGGCGAGAATCACGATGCTTCTAGCAGACACGGGTTTTGTGCCTCACCTTTACGGCTACCTCCTGCCGGACATATCCCTTGCACAGGAGTGCTTCGGCCACCCTCGACGATCTGCTGCCCGCGTCCCAAGTATTCGGCCTCTCAGAGGACACGTGGCTGAGCACAGCCAATCAACTCGCCCAGGGTCTCAGCGAGTTTTTCCAAAGGGGCGTCCTGCATAACCACATCAAACCCGAGAACATCTCCGTGGATTGGGCGATGCCCGTCTATCCAATCGAGTACATAGACTTCGGGAGAGCCACGTATCTGACCGGCTATCGATTCACGGAAAAGGACCTTCATTCTGCCAAGACAGGGCAGCTGGCGCCGGGACTTTGGTTCGGGAATAGGACCACTCCGGCTTCCGATATTTTCAGTCTTGGCCAAGTGTTGATCAGCATCGCTCAGAACTGTGGACTTCTCGCGGAGATGGAGGAAGTGACGAGGAAATGCGTGAAACCATCACCCACAGACAGACCGGAAGTGGACACCATCATCCTGGACCTCAAGGGCCTCCGGTGCCAATTTCATCACTAAAAATTAATTTCCCCGGTGGTTTGATCCTGTTTGTTTCCAGGTGTAGGAAACATTTGCTTTTTCAGTACGTTGTGTTCCAAACTTTGTACATTTTATAAGAATATAGGTTTGATAAAATTTTGGTTTTTAAGATTTAAGACTATTACATACATATTACGTGTGAAAGACAATTTTGTACATGTTGTAAAGGCATAATTTTGTTGAAAATGTTCTCTAAGATTTACAAATGTATAGCTGTTACATTTATTATGACCGTAAAAAAAATCGCCGCAATGGAAAAAAAGCAGAAAAATATATTGTATTATATATACATTGTACTTGCTTTAAGAAGAATAGCATTTATAAAACATTTATTTATTCTTTGATTATAATAATTTCATGAATTGTCTCTTCGTATATACGCATAAGACCGTGTATTCGTTTAGACTTTGACCTACACATTTCTGCCAGTTTGCCGATTACACATACAAGATTTCTCCGTCAGCACAAGTTTACTCCTTTAATCTGAATATATGGCGCCGAATTACTTGCTCTGGTCCGTTTTTACCCTCCCCCCTTCAATATCAACAGTAGGCGTACGTAATATTCCGTTGTTCGCAGGAGGACACAGTAGCAGGGAATTGTTCGGATTTACAAAATTAGCTACCGCGAAGGTTTGGGCTCTTTATATTCCATCTAGTTATCGGATTTGTAGTTTAACCAATACTCGGTGTTTCGTGTATTTTCGCGTAGTATAATATGACGTTGTCGTCTAAGGGGGGGGGGGGATCTAAAACAACAGCTTACGAGAAATTTTGCCAGGTACCAAACAAAAGTCGCAGTCTTCCTTTTCAGTCGTAGTCTAGGTCTATCCGCAACCTATGGATGGCCCTGGGTTTCCTCTGGGCTCTGGCCAGTTTCTTCCCATCATTACGCTGACATCCGTCGTATAAGTGAAATATTCTTGAGTACGGCGTAAAACACCGATCAAATATATAAATACATCAAATGCACAGCCGAAACAAATGGAGCGACATTTTAACACTCTGCCGCATTGGTCCAAAGATAATGCTCGTCAGAACCCAGTGGATGTCGGAAGAGAGGTCCCTAGCTTTCAGCAAAAGACGTTGTTAGCTACTAAAAAAGAAGCAGATATTCCAGTCCGTGTGGATATTTCTCCGAACTACGACCGTATAAATGAATGAACATTGAACATGGGATGTACATGTCGAGCACTTGAATCTTGCATTTCGAAATTTGGATTCAAACCTATCACCAGTTTCTTTACATTTGACTGATTAAATCAAGACTTAATCGTGCCCATAGCTCCTTCCTCCGGTGCCTTAGTGTTAGCTGGAAACCTGGGGATGGTCCCCCTCTGCCCGGTTTCCTCCCACCCTAATGCTGGCCGCCGTGGTACAAGTGGAATATTCTTGAGTACGGTGTAAAACACAAATCAAATAGAAGAAATTAATGCATCATACATTCTACCACTGACCTCAGGAGCTGAAATCGAACTTTGGGACAGTGTAGTTCAGCTGGAACAGCTTTCAACACCACCACCCCTGACAACGAATCATTCTGAGACACCCACTAGTCTGCCAGCTGAGGAAATCCGAAGACATTTAACCAATGATCTCTGTTGACAGCGACAAACATATACGGGTATAATTTTTATAAAGATTTGCTTTCACTATTTTTAACTCACATCATAGAGCTCACTTTAATATGTCATGGAATGAAAAAAAGTAATGTATACTAAATCTGAATTGTCCATGACTTGACAGAAGGCTTTATTAACCTTAATGAAAATTATTTCCAACCGGTAACCAAATACTGTTACAACCAAAAAACAAAAAATCATACATATGATTACTTTAAACACTGAAGATCATACAACAATGTCTTTATATAATGTATATACAGCCCTCAAAAATGGTCTCAAGTGACTCAAAACAAAGTGAACTTCACACTCAAGTTCAAGGTATTACAGAAAAAACCAACAAATTTTATTTCGTTCCATTTCAAGAATCCTTCCAGACACTGAGAGCTGTGCAGCTAAGAACACTTTACAGGGGTTGCGCTAGGCTTCGAAATAGTAGTTTTGGGCTCAAACTAAGCCCCAAAACGTGACCTATGACTGAGAAATTTGTGGAATGTGCAGATGCAATTTAAAAACATAATTGGGGGCCTCTGTGACAGAGGGGGTAAGCGAACCAGCGTGGCGTTATGACACCGTGCCTGTCCCCGATGTGGTCGCTGTGAGTTCAAGTCCAGTTCATGCTGGCTTCCTCTTCTGCCGTATGTGTGAAGGTCTGCCAGCAAACCTGTGGATGGTCACGGGTTTCCCCTGGGCTGTGCCTGGTTTCCTCCCATCATAATGCTGGTCGCTGTGGTATAAGTGAAATGATATAAGTGAAATATTCTTGAGTATGGCCAATCAAATAAATAAATAAATAAAAACATAATTCATCAGAAGGTGGGGGCTAAACTGGGTTATGGATAAGATGAGATTGACGGACGTGTCGCTTTGCATGTCACATGTGACGTCAGTTCATTCATGCTTCCCTGAATGAATCTTGAACACTGACTGTAGCATAGATGGATCCACTTTTCAAATGTTGTCCACGTGATAAAACCATGTGACATACGCACATGCACACTGAGTCCGTACTGAATCCATCTATCTTAACCACGTCTAACAAACATGTTTTGACACCACGAACCGAATGGTGTAGTGGTATAGATTTGTGCATACGGATCCAACACTGATGTGTGGGACGGGTTCAAACCAAGCGACTGACTCCCGAAACTTCAAGATAACACATAGAGGAATTCTACATACACCTATGTGTGATCGGCGCGATAAACAATGACAATATCATGTAAGACTTCCAGTACTGAACAGAACATAGCTTTTGTACACTTTTTTTCGCACAATGAAAAATTTCATTTCTTAATTAATGAAAACACAGCACAGGCACATGACCTTGGGAAAAAATGACGTCATACAAAAGCGACACGCCCATCAACGTGAACTTTACGAATCCCCTAAACGGTATTGTTCCTGCAGGTATGTACGTGTACATAAACTACGTAGAAATTATAAAAAATCCTGTCACCGGTGGGATAACATTCCTCTTATATCCCAGAACATGTACCAGTGTTTCAAACTTGTTACGGATTTAAGCTCCGCATGCATGCGATGTTAAGATCTAACTGTCGAATCAGGTCATGATGTTACTCACATGGCCTCATATGTCCATCAGCGACTGAAACCAACTCCATACGATGACATAAGTTAAGTTGAGACACGTGCCATAAGCTCTAGCATATGATGAATCTAACAGTCACACAGCCTCCATCAGTCAGCACTGTCACATAACACAAATCCCTAGGTGACACTATCTTTCGTTTGTGTCGAACTATCTGCATATGTTGTGTTCACTCAGTCCAGGTCTGCCACCCCACTTCTTGGCCACTTGCTCTCACATGTACATGTCGTCCCATCCCGGGGGTCTGGCGTGATCCGGGTCAGGGCTGCAGCACAAAAACAAGGTCAAAGATCAAATGGTAAATTCATGTAGTCTTACATATAGAACAGTTGTGCACACCATGCGAAATCAATCTCCATGCAAAAGTCAAGTCAAAAACCAAATTAACTGACAAACTCACCAACACGAAACTTGGGGAAATGATTATTTACACACTGAATAAATTAAATCTTCTTGAATCAATTCAATAACAAAAGTCAAAAGCCAAAACAGGCCACATGTATCAAGAAATGTCTCAAAATAAAAATCTGAATCCAACCCATTTTACCAGGAAATACCTGAATACTCTCGTCATTACTGACTTTCACTTTTTCTTTCTAGAATTCAGAAAATGAAACCAGTGCTATCATTTCTAGTAGTTGTTGCTATTCCTGATGATAAAGTTGAAGAACACATGCACAATGTTTCTCCCTTCTACTTTGAAAAAACCATCATGGTCAAGACAGATGTTGTGGGAAAAGATGTTATTTTTGACAATTCTAAAATTTGTCTTCATTGTCAAAAAACATACATGTAATTAAGGCCAAAACTTCTTTCAGCCTCTGATGGCAGTCACACATGGCAGAAACAGTTTTGCAGGAATTTTTTTCATCACTTGATTAGGGTTTCACTGTCCTCAAATATACACATATATCACTTACAGAATATTACAACAGTTGTTAGATATATGAATGAAGGAAGCCAGAGACTGAGAATGCATACAGTAAACCAACCACCTCTGGTAATTAAATAGGACACTTTTCAACATCTAACGAAAGGATTTTTTATTTCTTTCTTAGATGTTTTACGCGGTATTTAAGAACATTTCACTAATATGGCTGCAGACAGCACTGTCGTGGGAGGATACCTGGAAAAGCACTGAGAATACCCATGACTTTTAACTTATACAACGGCGAAATACAGATGTATGTCACATTGGTGAGAATCATCTGATCTCCCACAAACTTTATGTAAGACTACATCAATTGTCTTGATGTTTTGAACTGGGCTGAGAACTGCGGCAAAGAATTTCAATCATTTCCTTCCCGAGGCTTGGATTGAACGAAAACTTTGCGTGATTGAGAGACGATCATCGTAAACACTAGCACTGATTAGGTCATTGCCCACCTCAGTTTCTCGGGGCACTCAGTTGCATTGGTGTTATAACATTGTACTCAAGAATAGTTCTCTTATAGGACAGTGGCCAGTATAACAGTGGGAGTTTAATGGGCGGAGTCTGGAGAAACCTACTACCATTCGCAGGATTCTGGCAAACCTGAACAAATATGGCCAGAGAGGAAGCCAGTGTGAGCTGGACTTAAACTCACAGTGACCACATTGGTGAGAGACTTCTGGGTCATGGTGCAGTGTTAACCTCCTTGGCCACAAAGGCCTCTCTCCCCACATCACAAAAGTCTGTGAGGCACCCATAATCATTTTGAATGTGAGGGTTACAACAAAAATATAGGACTACTGATTTCTATTTTTGTCCTGAACATTAATGAGATATAAAAAACAGAGAGTTATCTCACCCTGCTCTTGGACCAGGTGGGCCACCAGGGGGGCCAAAGGGATCAAATCTTGCTCCAGGAGGAACTGCACCTCTGTAAGGAGCAAGGCTTTCAGCTTGTGAACAAAATCCAAACTTTATGACAAACCAACTAGAAAACATGTGGTGGGGTTGTTTAAAAGTATATTCAAAGTTAAGGCTGTGTAGATCTGGGGTTATATTTTTTTTGTTTTACAGGAAGAATGAAATTACAATTTCAATGTCAAAGAAGGGCAGAAAGTTAAAAATAAATCTGGCCAAGCATCTAATTTATTGAACAGGTGGACTGTTGTAGCGATTTTCCCTCTGGAAAACATTTTTAATTGATCAGAAAATCTTCAACAAAAGTAGGTAAATCATAAAAGCATATAGGTGAGAGGAAACGAAAAGTGGATTTTAAAATTTAAATTTTATTCAATTTAGACAAGACAAAGGCTAATATCACTGGTGATTTCACATTATCAGTACGGTTCATAAAGCCCACCTTACTGTTCAAATATTTGACTGCATTTATTACAGTTAAGAAGAAAAATCTAAAAAAAAACAATAAACCTAAGTATCATCACTCCCACAACAGTTTTCAGTGATATTTCTCATGAAAGTCACTTCTTTAAGCATGGCATCAAAGTGCACTCAAATAAATAAATAAAATTCATTCTGGTTTACTTATTTATTTAATTAGAGTTTCAACCATGCTCAGGAAATATTCATTTCATATATTCATTGGTGGGAAGAAACCCACCATCCACAGTTTGCGTGTAGATCGTCCCAGGTACAACACAATAAAACTCATTTTGTCTGGGGCATTAAATTTCCACAAGTACCTGGGTAATCTCCCTGGGATGCCAACACTGGGGTCAAACCCCGGCATCCTGCCCCTGCCCCTGAAGGGGTCCATCATCATACCGCCTCCACCCCGCAGGGGGTCCAGGTCCCCACGCCCCACAGAGAAGGGGTCCCCAGGATCTGTCCTGTAGTGTGAACAGATAAAGGTACATGTAGTAGCTAGACATGGCTGTTCCTAATACCTAACCTACTTTGAAGATCTATTTATTTATTTATATACTTGACTGTATGACAAGCTATTCCTATTTCTAAGAATTATGTTCTTCTGCAAAAGGTGTTTGAGAGTTTTTGTGGCCAAAGTATTACTTTGTGACAATTACTTTTCCTTAAATATTTAGGCCAAATTTCAAGTCCAATATTTCCTTAGGCTGAGAGCCAAGTGAACAAGTACCAAGGTAGACAATAAAAGAGAACACTCCAATCACGACCAGAAAATGGGAGCATTACTCAATCAGTGTGAGCATGTGAACAACAACAACATTCTCTAGGTTTTGGCTTCAGCACAAATCCTGAACTAGTATCCGCATGCTAACCTCTAACCTCTAACCTGAACAAGTATCCGCATACTAACCTCTAACCTCTAACCTGAACTAACAAAACACCACTTAAATCAGCACTTAACACCCCATTTATATCTCAAAGTGAAAGACAGCACATGTTTAAAGTTAAATTTCCCAAAAATAGACAATATTATGCTTATTTAGGCAAAGTGTTTCTTTCTAAATGCTACTACGACAGTGGAAACTGACATTTGACCATACTTTGTCATCTAGCAAGAAACACAGCCATTCTGTCTGGGGTGTGATGTAACTGTTCCAAGCGAGGAACACTCTTTGTCACCAGAAACTGTCATAAGCTGCTAGGGATATGTTTGAAACTGAAGTATATCTGTAAATTGATAACATAAAATGATCTAGAAACTTACTCCCCTCACAATACAGTTGTCTGGAAACACTTTGCAGTGTTGCTTGCACATGTACTTGTTACAATTAGAACATATTTCATTAAAACAGTGTACTTTCCCTGTGTCATTACATGTTACACTGACAGTCAACTCAGAAGATTTACATCACATCTTATGAACACCTGATATCTCCTAGCACTCTGATTGATCAATCTGTCATAATCTTAAAGGCATGGGCACCTTCAGATCGCCAGTGGGCAGCAAAATACTTCAAACGACGATAATTCAGCAAAGAATTCATATAAATTCAAACAGTTTCTGCATTCGAGAGAGAGTTTTACACTCTGTTTAATGAACAGTACCAGAGTCATGAGCTGTCTTTCACTTTAAAAACCAAACACGGTTACTATTAATGACACCGATACATTTCCCCTAAGAGACTTTTCCTTTGCTTCAGAATGGAGAGGCTTAAAGGAAAAATAACACAAAAACATTAAGGTTACATGTGTGGCATGGCAAATAAAAGCTTGTTTAAGCACAAAGAAAATTTTTTATTTTTTGGTTACTTTGGAGGCACGTTTTGTGCCTTTCAATGATTCCTTCGTTTTATGCATATTTTGTGTCAGTGGTTAAAAATGTTCGGAAAGGACGTCGACAGTAACCTCTGAAGGACTCACTCAAGAACAGTGAAGTTCTTCAGAAATAAAACTCATACGACTCATGAAGAATTCAAACAGGCCGCCATTATTTCATGACAGAGGTACAGTTTACTGACCAATCAGGGGCTGGCTGTCGTCTGCCATGTCTAGGAGGCACACGAAGCGGATCGTTGTCTGGATCAGTCCTCTCTGCCTGTGACGGTCGGCTGGTAGGCTGACTGTGTGAGGGACCTGGGTTGTCTCCCTTCCTAAACTCCTGCAGGAGCTGCTGTTTTACAACACTCTCCAACCGACCAATATCTTTGAATGCTCTACAAAAAATGATAAAAATGACGTAAATTCCAGTCAAGGTACATGTAACACAAGTTGATCCGAGTTCAAATTTACTTCAATCACAAATATATTTATCAATCTTTTTGGTGCATGTGGATCTGTCATATTTATGTCAGCATGACTTCTCAATCCTTTTGCATGGTTTATTTATTCATTTATTCCACTGGTGTTTTAGGCTTTACTCAAGGATATTTCACTTATACGACAGCGTACCAGCATCATGGTGACAGCAAAGTGGGCAGAGCCTGTGGAAATCCCAGACCATCTGTTGGTTGCTGGTGGATCGTCCCACATACAGACAGAGAGGAAGCCAGCATGAGCTGAGCTTGAACTCAGAGCGATCGCATTGAAGAGAGGCACCTAGGGCATGACGCTACACTAGAGCGTGAACTCCCTCGACCACAGAGCCCCCCCATGAATCCTTTTCCATGGTGGACATGTTCAAGTAATAGAATCACCACACGTTCTCAATCATACTGCATGAGAAAGATTCCGGTTTAAGACCTAAGTTATGACTTTACAAAGAGCTGGCTTTACACATTCACTTGTATGTCAAAGGCATTATTTCATCTTAATGGAACAGAGTTTTCCTGGTAGACATTTGATGCCTTTTCACCTGTCCTCAGGTGATGCGCATTCATTTACAGTTACAAACGGTGACAATTCAGCATATGTCCAATTCTCACAATACATCACATAGCCACCTCAACCCTGGTGTGTTTACCTGTCAAAAGAGCTCCAGTCCTCTGTGGCAAAATCAGATGTGTTGATGTTCACAGACGCCACTTTCTCATCACTTGTTCTCTGTCCAAAAAAAAAAAAAACCCATGAAATTCTGCAATAATAATGATAACAATGATAAAATTCCAGTCAGAAAAGTTTCAAAAATCCCATTTTTCAATTTGTAACAAACCTATAATGAGCATTTTCTCTAAAAATTCTAATTTTTGTGCACTTCATAGATATATACTTGCAGCTTTTTGATTTGGGCACCTGTTTTAGGGTAACTGTGCAACTTTTTCTTAATAATAACAAATTATAATGATTCAGTAAGAAATATATATCACAAATTTTCAACACCAATTTCGAAATCGTCCTGAAATCGGCTTTATTTTTGGCCACGTCTCCATCTGGAGGGATCATAGGAAAAAAAGATTACCTGCATGTCATTGTGCATACAAATCTACCTGTAGATTTATCTTAACGTCTACTGCTAAAAACAAAACAATACACATACTCACCATAAAATTCACCAGCAAAACTCCATCTGCACGCACTATTTTCAAAAAGAAGTTATCTCCCCCTTGACTGTACCTCAGCACAAACAAGTCTCGGCTTTCGTTCCATCCCTGAGGAAGCAACTCTGATTTCCGTTCCTTTTCACAAGCAGGCTATAATAAATTTTAAGAAACATCACAGGAAAGCATTTAGTAAAGAGTAAATGTTTGCTCTTTTATTTACAGAAACAAAATCCATAGCTTTAATTTTTGTGGTATCTTTTCCATTCTTTTGTTATAAATGCTGCAAGTGCACCTATCACATATGTAGCTTTCTGGAAAACAGGACTAAAGAGTCCAACATTTACTCCCAACAAACGCACAAAGCAGTACTATTTTTCGAGCACACATTCAGAAAACAGCAACACATATCATATGTTCATATGTATGAATTCCAGCTAAAATGTCAAGTACAGTAAAACTTGTCTAAAACGACCATGCCCAGCTCCGCGAAAACATGTCAGTTTTGCCAACATGTCGGTTTGTGGAATATACCATCTGCAAACAACAACTCTCAGCGGTACTTCCTTATACACAGCTTGCAGACATTTCACTAACAAACAAAGTCCTGCACAAGCAAACAAGGTGAATTAAGTTGTTTGTTTTTTCTTCCAACTTTTATTTCTTTAAATCCTAAGAGGAATGAAAAAACAAATGGGTTAATGAGTAAACATGTGGAACTGGAACTTCTGAAGTGTTCTTTGTCACATCAGCAATTTTTTTCCATAATGGTCAAGTCAAAGTAAAATGTTTCCATCTTAGGAAGATGTAAATTTAGGAAGAAGTAAATTTCCCATCAAGGTTTGTCAGTTTAGGACTTGGGGAAAGTCTTGTGAGACTGAATGAGTTGAACTTCATCAATCCAGTAAATTTCCACATGATGTTTCTTAGCAAATCGGTCTGCAATGCTCCATTTAGTTAAATTTGGAAAAGCAAAGCGATCATAACTGGAGTATTTGTAGATATCCTGAATTAATCAATGTCATCTAAGCTATCAGTGTGTGAAGTGCTTCAATTAAAATCAACTTCAAGAAAATGTCTTCATTGTTTAGTGTATTGTTTGCTACGAGGATTGTCTCCTTTTCTGACAACACCACTCTGACCCCCAGTGGTGATAATGACGTAGGGCAGGAGCAGTCGTCAGCGTCCCGCAATGTGGATTCACATGCACTAGATACAATGGGGACTGGAAATCCCTGTGTGTATTCAGAAGAGACAAGTGTCAGTGTATTCAGTAAAAAGAATATGGGTCGTAAATGGAGACCAAAGCAGACCAAGCGACACGGTCGGTATTGACAAGATGTCAGTTTTCAGATGTGTCGATGTTGCCAAGTTTCACTGTATATCAAAATTACGCATGCCTGGTGCCATTTATTTCCGATATCATGAAATCATTTGGGAATATGTGAAATGTTCTTTATGATATATTCTGGACACAATCTATCTTGGACGTATTACATAATATAAGGTACCATATGTGAAAAAAGATTTCCAGATATACCAGTATCGATGTCAAAATAAAATTCGGGATTTGTGAAGAATAGGTTGAGCTATTGTTCCTCGCTGGCCCGCTTTTCCGAATCTCATTGAGAAAAGGGCATTTTTCAATAAACTGACGTCATCATACCAAGTGATATCACCCTCATCCTTACCACTGCCTAAATTTCAAGACATCGGAAATAAACTCTTGAGGTTAATATTAAAATAAATCTACTACGGCTGAAACAGCATGGACTAGCACAGGCATTGGATTGTGAAGACAGTTTAACTACCACTTTCCATGGAGTTTGCAACAACAGGGAAGCCTAGGTCACATAACATGGATTCATTTCCCACCATATCAGGGCTACAACAACAACAACTCTCTTCTCGTAAACCTACGTAAATAGCATAATGACAACAACCTGTTCGCCTTTGCCAAGGCACTTAAAGCCGTTTGTTATCAGAACCCAGTGAATGGCACAAACGACACAGTCTTCTGATGCTTGAACATCTCGTTGAATGTTGGAAAACAAAACTTCCAACCCAACTGACATTGTGTAAGGCACCCTTTCGGTTTTGCGCCGTCACTTATTAGATATTCTCCAAGCAAATTCTATGACACAAAACATAGTTTCAGATATATAGTTTGGCTTCAAAATCTTTTATAAATTACCAAAGATTACTCTGTACAGTGTATTTTAAATGAGTTTCCATTAAACAATCATTAAAAACGCTTTGACACTCACTTCAAATACGTTTATGCTTTTTGCTGAAAAGCGAGAGTAATTCAAAGATGGCGGCCCCCATAAGACATGCTTCGAAAAAGTTTCTTTTGCAATTTGCTCACGAACACATCGATTTTAAACTAACGGTGGGATTTTTTCTGGTGGAAAATCACCTAATTTGTTTGTTAGATTTACAAGAAATTATGACTCTGGCTAGAACTAAAACAGACTGCGATTGGAATATTCAGTTGGGAAGAACCTCTGGGCCGTTGTTGTTGTTTATGCCCATGTGGATGGCTGCTGGAGACAGCACGTTTGCTCCACATTGATTGGCAGCTGCAGCTACTGTCATGACTCAGACTGTGTCTTGGTCGGTGCAGTGCTGAGCGTGTCAGTCGAGTAAATAGTTCAGATCATATGTAGCTGAAAAGATGATGAAGAGATGAATATATTTGTGTAATGATTTCACACTCTAAATGTTTCGTTACAGATGTTTTCCCCCAGTCATAAAATTAATTTTTAGTATTTTATGTCATTACTGACTGTTGTGTTTTACGGAGTTCGGACGTTTTGGTCTGATGCATGACATTTTTTGGCACTAACTGTAGACACAACATTTCAGTTATTAGACATATTAGATATTGGTAACAGCCACATTGTCTAATAAAGGGACAGAAAGATATGTAGGCAAATACTGGCTTTCGTATATTAGGCATGCTATCACAGTCCTACATCTGGCACACTCCTGAAACAAAGTCTAGCTGTGGTAACAACACGTTCCTGAAATAAAGAAATGGAGAGTGTGAAAGTACGTGTGATAATCACACTCCTGGTCGTCTCCAACTCACACTCCTGCTAAAAAACGATAGCCTGTTAATACTTGCATTACATCGTTCTGGCCCTAAGCATTGGGACAAAAACATGTGCCCTTACAGTTACCCCACCAGTTAAGATAACATCAGGACTGGATGATTACCATACATGTACAAATTCATTTATGACCTCTCACTTGTGCTTGTTTTTGGTTAATCAATGATATCAACATCTAGACCTGTTGAACACCTGTTTAGAATATGATGTAGATATTAACCACAACCTTAAAGTCTTTGACTGTATCAAAATCCATTTTTCATTATTTTGATAACTGTCAGGCTGTGCGGATTTGTTTCTGTGTGTGATTTTCATCAAATTTTGTAATGTGCATTTATAAATTAATAGGTAGACAATAATCAGTGACCAAATCACCATGTCAGTGGGGTAATGTTTCCTTTGCATACTCTCCGTGCTGATATATTGTGTGCTGAAATGTCATGGATTCTTGTTTTATACAGGTTCTATTCAAGACGATTTCATCTTATGACTTAAGACTAGTTTTGTGTACCATTATGGAGGAAGTCTGTGTCACTGTGGCACAAAAGAAGTGTACAGACTGTGATTTCCCTTTAGTGTAATGGTAGAAGCGTGGACTGTAAACCTATTGGTCACTTGTTCAAATCCCAAACTGGTAAGCCTTGTCACAATATTGTGACTTTTGGGTTATTTTTGTAGGCAGAACACATTATTTACCTCTTCAAGGGGTAACATTTGATCTCTTTTGTTTGAACAGGAACTCAAAGCCATTGCTCATCTGTTGAGAATTCCAGTTGGAGTTGATGAGAGCAAGTATGATGAAAAGGTAAAAACACAATATATTTTATTGGGAAGTGGAAGTTGGTGTGGTGAAAAGATAACACATTTGCATTCCCTTCTGCACGGATAAAAGCAAGTAGAATGGAGAAATGTTTTAGTCATCTGCATTCCAGTGAAAATTGATGAGAGACAGAATGACAAAACAGTGAAATGTCTGCACATAATCTTGCAGCTTTTATTAACGTTTGGACGGAAGTGATTTTGTACAGTTTCTTATAACAGCCAATAGCTCATTCAATTTGCACCAAGTTAATTAAACAGCACTCATTACTTCAACTGAAGAGAAGTCCTATTTTCAGCGTCACTTCTTTAAGAGTTGTGGGAGATGTGCCATGGCCTTGAGGTTAAGATGTTTCCCTCACAATCACTAGGACATACAAAATGTTGGTTCAAACCCAACCTTTGATATGAAATTTGTAAATTCCCCATTCTCACTGCCTTTAAGCTGTTGATCATATTGGCAAAGTTTTCTGTTTTTTTTTTTTTTTTGGACCTCTTGCCTGTCGTAAATGTGGTGGGTATAGTCATGTGTAACATGTTGGAAAGCTCATTGGTAAATTCCTAGAGGTCAGTGTGCTTTACCCCATGAAACTGACTGCCATTGTGTAAGTGAAAAATTCTTTAATATGGTGTCAGATGACAATCTGTCAAGGTTTATACAGGACCATTTCCTGCTTTTTCTTGATGTTGTGTGACTGTGACTTTTTTGGCCATTTTCTAGAATCCTTTTCTCGTTGTGGATTTACCCTCAGAAAATGACGGAAGAAGGATTATGGGTAGAAGCATTTTAGCTAAGTAAGTATAAAGTCTTAAAAACATCACATGGTGTGACACCATCCTCAGTGGCCAAGTGGTGAAAATGAGAGCATTCACACCACTAGCTTCTAACCGGTGAAATGCCAAATGGAAATCTTAAGGCTAAGTTCAGACAAAAAATATTCCTGCTTTGAAAAACACTTCTCCTACCTGTTTGCAAAGTACTTTACTTGAGACATGTTTCAGCGCACGCCTTGTTCATTCGACTCAAAATGTTCTTGGACACAAAGTCATTTAAGAGTAAACATCATCTGACCATATCGGCAGTCAGATTGACAGGTCACATGACACAAATGCTTCTCTTTGATTTGTCACATCTTACCTTTGCACTGAGGGGATAGTTCACCTCAGTGCACATACTCACGGATTTTGCCTCCTTAGTTATAAATATCAAACAGGACACATACTTTCCTGATGACCTCAGGAGGTGAAAAATTTTAACAAAAATACATGCACACTTAACGGAAGTGCTTTCTTGCAAATGGGTATGAAAAGAATTTTTCCAAAGCAGATAGACACAGTCTGCACTTGGTTCTTGCAGTTTATATTTGGGAGTTTTTCATGTACCAGCACTCCACTCTAAAGTACTGGTCAGTATAAAGGTTTTAAATTAAAAATTTTATAGGTCTTTGAATCAGTTTAATTATGTTTTCAAACAATCTGAACCAATGATATTTTTTGACACTCTGAGGTGATGCTTTAGTTGTCTTTTCCTGAATGGCAGATGTTAGGTTTTCGCATGAATTATGAGGTATGATATAAATGGTCATTTTGCAGGTCGCTCTTTGAGCTTTGGGCCACAGCAGGCTGCCGAGATGATCTTCATAGAAAGCTTCAAACACTTCCAAAAGACTTTGTGGTAAAGTTTCACATTCCAAGATATGATAGATTGTTTCAAGACACGAAGACTTCTGAATGTCTTCAACCTGTATGAAGTCTGATGTACATGTCCTTAAAGTCTTGAAAAATAGAAAAATTATGAAAAACATCAAGATCAGACGTGGATTTTCAATTTTAATTTCATTCCATTTGTGGGTGAAATAAAATATGTGTTGCCTAAGCGTCAGTTCCAAAACGTATTTGCAGTTTGAAATTGGTCTCAAGACAAAATCATTATGACAAAGCATGAAGTTGAATTTATGACTGTAAAATGGGAAGATTTGGGTAATCTCATTTGCCCCAAACCTACACAGCACTCCAGGCAGTAATACTCACTGGTGCCATGTTTTTGTTTTGAGCTTTGGTTTTTTCAGAAGCCATACTTGTCAGAAGATCTGACATACAGGATACGAGTGGATGCGTTTAACAGGTCTTTGTCACCAGCTGAAAAACTAGAAAGGATCAATGTGAGTGGAGCAGGACATTTGAACTGTAACAATTAATTTTGTCACTCTGTAAGTAGGTCAGGTGTGAGTCATTCACTTAGAATGTTGTAGTTGTTGATAGCTCTTTAATAGGTGATGAATTGAAGTGTGTATGAGTGATGGAAAGTGTACATCGGTGACCAGAAGTGCACATCAGCAAGTGGAAGTGTACATCAGTGGCTGGAAGTGTGTATCAAGGACTGGAAGTGTGCGTCAATGGCTGGAAATCTGCATTAGTGGCTGAAAGTGTGCGTTGGTAGAAATTATTACCAAAATTTAATCGTTTTATCAAAGGAAGATGTTTATTCTGAGAACATTGTATGCAAGGACTTCAAATGATTTCCTAATTCTCAGTATTTTGCTTGCTTTTAAGTGCACTGTAATGACTGCTGTTTGACTGATGGTTTCTTCCTCGTGCAGGCATTGCCAGAAGAGACACTGAATTTCCAGGGCAAGGTTAACCTCAAGTCACCTGACCAGAGTTTTCACCTGCTGGAATATTATGAATACGAGGCTCAGAAATCAACAAAAGGGCCTGTTGCTGTGTATTTTGGAAGATGGGTATGATTCAGAAAGTCTGCAGAATATTTCAAGTAATTCTTAAAATGTTTCACTGTAAAATAGTGTGAGGACAGTTTCAGAGGTAATGTGTGTACATGTACTAGTGCTTTGTCCTGATAATAAATAGGTTGGTAAGTGCGCTGGCGCTGCGCAATGACCCAGAAGCCTCCCACCAATGCGGTTGCTGTTACTTCAAGTCCAGTTCATGATGGCTTCCTCTCCGGCCGTGCATGGGAAGATCTGCCAGCAATCTGGAGATGGTCATGGGTTTCCTCAAAGCCTTGCCCGGTTTCCTCCCACTATAATGCTGGCCGCAATATTGAAATATTCTTCAGTAAGGCGTAAAACACCAATCAAATAAATAAATAAATAAATTCAATTAACCCTAATGACCCTATCAGCAGATGGTTTTGGTTCCCCCCATTTTGTTTATCATATATCCATTCTTGAGTATGTGCTAAATCTTCAGTGAAATAAATAATTAAAGAAATATTAAAGCTATTAGGCCATCTGAAAAAGTTCTCTTCTGCAATGTTATTGTTGGTATTTGGATAAGACTCTGTTTTTACATTGCCTCAACAAGTTAATTTCTTTAAAATCCCTACCTTTTTCATAAGCTAGAATAAAATTAAAAAATCCTTACGCTGAAGAATTCTTTGAGGATGGCCTTATCACTGCTAATGTACTTCCATAGACTAACTGACCCCTAACCAATCCAGCTCTCAAGTCAGCAGGTTTGTCAGGCACCTGCCATAGGTCAGTGGTTTACTCCGGGCAGTTTTCTTGACCCATGTGTGTACAAGGAAAAATCTTCGAGTCTCAACATTGTTTGAATAAAGGTCAAGTTTCCTCCATCCGCCGTGTGACTGCTGTCATATGAGCAAAAATTTCTATGCCATGGCTTTAACCCCAACCCAATAAATACATACACTGATTATGGCCAATTTGAAGACTGATGAATCTTTAGCCGAAAAAAAGAAACCCCAAAACATTTAGCTTATATAACCTAATATTTCATCCATGATTCCTAGTTGTCCAAAATTAAAAGAACTGTGAGGGTTCTTTTAATTTTAGAATGGATGTTATAATGTTTGGTTGGAAGGTAGGATGATATCCTAAAATATGTCAATTTCAGCTCCAAAAGTAATCTTTTAGGACATTACATGTATTTTACCTCTAAATGTGCACTTTTTTGGTTAAACTGTTTTGTCATTTACTGGAATGTCTCTTCACATTTAACTCTTTTGTTCAAGTTTTTTAACTACTATTTAGAACATTAAGCTTGGATTCAGGAGTTTTGTTTGGATTTCCTGCCATTTACAGGTAACAGACGGAAAGAGAGACTTGATAAAACAGTTTGACCTCAAAGTACGGCATTTTATTGGTAAGTACATGCCGTGTTTGTAATATTCATATATTGTTTGTTTGTAATATTCATATATTGTTTGTAATATTCGTTTATTGTTGGTAATATTCGTTTATTGTTTGTAATATTCATTAGATGTTGTCTTAATGAGTTGTAATATGCACGAAAATGTTCACCAACAGCATCTTTTTTATTTTGAACATGTACAGATGTTTGGTAGACTCGAACAGAATCAGTTCTGGAATTCATGGTTTAAAGACATTTCTTTGTCAGCTGCAGCTTTACGTGAGGATGTTTGTCAGCCACTTCTCATAGGGCCTCCTGCAATAAATATAAATGGATATAAATGTTTATTATATATACATCAGTGAAATCCCAGCATTTCCTTCATTGATAAAAGTGTTATTTTCACTGCAGTGAAATGTCACATTTTGATATTTCACATCCAGACGTCCTGATGTCAAAAAAGAAACATTTTATTTTATAAAGTTCCAATCTGATCTCAGCGGAATGACGTCATAATGTAAGTTCACTCAACTGCCATATTCTCCAGTTTCAAGTTCGACTCTTTTATTGCTAAAGGTGAGAAAAATGTTACTGTACCACGTGACTTGACAAAAATGGTAGGCAACTATTTCTGATTACATTTGCTATAATGCGAGTGTCTAAAAAGGTGTCACAAAAAGTTATGTAGACTTGAACGAACTATGGTGAAAATTCAGGACCTGAAGGTTTGTCAACTTCAGAAGTTACTAAAGAAAAGAAACGTCGTTTGTACGTCCTAAACATGGTGAGATAGGTGATCAGTAAAGTCACCAAACGGTGCCTAACATTTTTGACTAGTCACATTTCTACCTTTAGCTACAAAAGAGTTCGAACTCGAAACTTCCCTAGTGAAATATTCTTGTGTGCATGAATGTTGTAAAATCCTGCTCACATAAAGAAAGATAATCACAAATAAACTGTTTGCATGGAAATCTGCAGGAGGTCATTTTCACACACTAATCTCTTCTTTACGAAAAATGAAGGAGGTGAGTCTTTGCTTTCTCATTACAGTTTACAACACATATATGTATATTTGTAGGTAACACAAGCATGGACCCAACGCTGTCCCTGATTATGACTAACCTAGCCGAGATCAGAGCAAACCATCTGGTCTTTGATCCTTTTGTAGGCACAGGTGAGATGTCCATTTAACCAGTGTCATGTTTGGTGTCTTCAGTAGTGTCTTTTAGTGATACAGCAGTACACCAATCAAACAAAGTAAATTTTATTACATGAGTGAAATAATGTGAGTGGTGATATTACAACCTTATTTCAAGATGCAAGAGAGCTTGCTCACTCAGATGGTTAAAAATGGTTAGCTTCAACTTCCAGGACCTGGACAAAGGAGGTCACGAGTTCAATTCCAGCTCTCGCTGCATCTTTAAATCAGGAATTTTGTCAGCAACATGTTCCTGAGGTAGGTCATTGGTTTTCACCAAGCACTCTGGTTTCTTCCACCCACAGACAAGACTGCCATTGTAACAAAAAGTATCACGGTTTGTTTTTTCTTATTTTTCAGGAAGTTTGCTTGTTCCGTGTGCACATTTCGGTGCATATGTCCTGGGCACTGATATTGATTACCTTGTCATACATGGGAAGGGTAAGGACAGAATGACTGATGTGTTTTAATTGCTACCATCCAGCCACCAGAATCTTTGACTGGAGACGCTTTTAAACATTACATACACTGTGATTAAGTTGATTACATACCCATGATTAAGTTGCTCATTTTTCCTGATTCTGAGAATCCAGCTGGTGCTAGAAAGGTGTTTTGAGATTTGTTTGGAAGGCAGGATGATATTCTACTGGAAAAATGTAAGTTTCAGGACCCGAAACAACATTTTATGACATGTCTCTGCCTCTGTAAGTGCCCTTTTGAGGATGAAGCTCTAGGTCATTTACAGTAATATACTGAATTGGTAAATTTTTATTCCGAACAGGCAAAGAAAAACTTTGTTTTGGCTTGGACTTCAATGCCATTTTAGTGATGTTACTGGTGCTGGCCAGAGTAGTGTGGATATATTGGTGGGTGGTTGGGGGAAGGGGCAGTGGGGGAGGGAGTGGTGGGGGGGAGGGGCAGTGGGGGGAGGGAGTGGTGGGGGTTGTTTCCCAAGCTTTATCTTACATGTATCTCTGCTATGTTGATTTCCTTCAAATTCAGTGTCTCAAAGACACAAAGACACGTCCCACCCCTTCCCAGGTAAATCTGTATTAGTTATTTCATTTATTTGATTAAAGGTAGATGGTTTTGTATGGTTTCTATCTATCCAAGCACAAGAGTGACATTAAACAAGTCAAGTAAACAAAAAAAAATTGCTTACAGTAACAATAAGTCCATAACAAAACAAAACATTTAAGAAATAATTTTAACCATCTGATTATTTCCAATTTCAGGCAGGTCAAGCCGACACAAACAGAAATTCCGAGGCCCTGATGAGAATATCCGTGCCAATCTGCGACAGTACAACCTAGAGAAGTTTTACCTTGACGCCATGTTGGCGGACGCGTCCGGCCATGACATGTGGCGACAGCACGAATTGTTTGACGCCATTGTGACTGATCGTAAGTTGCCATACACACAAGGCATGCGTTCAAAAGCTTGTCTTGGACAGGGAATTTGTAGTTGGCCCTGCTAGTGAGGCCTTGGTGACCAGAATCAGTCATGCAAACCAGAAGCAGTCATGCACATTCTAAACGAACTTTGAAGAACACTTGTCTTCGACCAGTTTGGAAATCAGGGCACAGGACCCGCTTTCGCCAAAATGTGTAAATCACTTTGTTTGTAACTTTTCTTATAAAAGACGCCGTCTAGCGTATAGCGCCGAAAGGACACGCATGATTTATGAGAGACGTTCAATATGAGAATTGATTTATGAAGGTTTGTGAAATTCTTGAACGCCATAAGTAAACAAATAAATAAGTATCCTTGGGACCCCAATTAATATTGTTCATTTATGACTGTTTGTGCAGCTCCTTACGGCATCAGAGAATCTGCCAGAAAAATTGGAACCGAGAAAGAAGAAGTGATCTTAACTGAAGAAAAGTAAGACTGTTATAGAATTGATGTACTTGGATGGTGGAGTAAGTTCAGGTAAAACTCTTAAAGGAGAGACTTCAGTCAGCAATAGTGAAAAACTGAATTGAAAAACACTGTAATACAGTATCTGAAAAAACACCATAATACAGTATCTGAAAAAAGAAATAAAAGTTTGTTTGATTGAGATAAAGATGATAACAAATTATGGAGCAGAGGTTGAAATTATGATGTCCTGTTGACACAAATTATGATGTCCTACTGACACAAATTGTGATGTCCTATTGACACAAATTATGACGTCCTACTGACACAAATTATGATGTCCTGTTGACACAAATTGCCTGAGTGAAAAGTGTGCAGGTGCTCAAACGCCGCAGGTAATTTCCTGACAGGAAATTACGGTTGAAGCTTCTTTTGTTTTTCAAGAAACAAATTTCGTTGTACTTTTTAGGATCTTCCACGGGATAAAGTCGCTACGTGGTTACTGAGTGAAAGAATACGAAACTGTATGGGGTCATAACCCATACAGTGTTGTATCCTTTCACTCAGTAACCATGTAACTAATATTATTATGAATGGGCCATTTCCTCCCAAACCTAAGAGAAAAACTCAGTTCCAAAGTTTAATTTAAAGTGGTCCCAGCTGAGTAGGTACCAGATTTGACCAGATTTTTAGACTGTGGACGTCATTTATTGCAGTGGTATTTTGATTACCCAGATTTCATTGTATTGTGGGACATGGATTTGTCGTTTTTGTTCTTTTTTTAGACTGAAGGCATATTTTCCTGACACAATGTACAGTCAGGAGTTTTTCTAGCCAATTTCTTTACAGACGCTCAATTTGAACCAATCAGAAAACTCATCACAAAACGAATGTTAAAGGTATCTGGAACTCAGTTATTTGCTCAATTTGTCTAAAACTCAATTTTCCGATATTTTTCGTTGCGGTTACCACTACGAGAAAGTGGGTAGCAAAACCCCTGTACAGTATATAGTTTTATGTGCCAGAGAATTTGTGTGTTTGTCATGACACATACCAATTGTATTTCACCTAACACTTACCTTCCTCCAAGCAAAATGTCCTGCAACAATTAAGGATTGCAACCTACTATCTGCTGAAATTAAAATGACAGGGAGCTTAAACAATTTTAAAAAGAAAGTCAGTATTTATTTTATGATTCCTGCATTTCCTTTTCCGTGGTATTACACTGGGTTGTGATAAGAGCATACCATGTTTTGTCACTTGTGTAATGGATGCAGCTCACTTACTGATGATCTTCTCAATAACTACTTAACTAATGAAACTTTCTGTAGATGTGGCGCGGATAATGAAACAGCTGAGCATTTGTTTTTATCTGGTCCTCTTTACAGTGAACAACAAGAGCAGCTAAGACCAAACACATTTTTTCGGCTGGTTATATGACGGATATTACATCAACCTTACTTCTATTTGGTAGTGTTGCTGTTAATAACCAACTTAATAAAACCGCAACCAAGCATGTTTGTAATATTATTCATGATACAAAGCGTTTCATCACATAATATATCATATCTTCATTAAGTTTATTGTACAATATATATATATATATACATGAAAATGTGTTTATGTAATATTTTTACACATATATTTTGTATTGTATATATTTTTTATTCAATGTTGTATATATTTATTCAACATTTCTAAACGTACCTGCCACTCTTTGCGTTTATATAACATCACTAAAACTGTGTATGGATGTGAGGAACAAAATAAGCTATGCTTAGTGTTTCTCAAAACAAATGAAAGCTTAAAAAAAAAAAAAAAAAAAATTTTGCTCTATTCTTATTGACTGATTCATTCACCATATAGAGCCACTTAAAAGAGTTCTTTGGGAAGTGTGATTACTAGTAATATCTTATCAGAAAAACTTAGAATGGGTGTGTTCAAGTCCAAACCTTAGGTGAAATGCCAGTACCTAAGTTAGCGCTTAATGAAGATTCTATTTATTTATTTATTGGATTGATGTGACATACTTGAGAATATTTCACTTATACAACAGCGGCCAGCATTATGGTGGGAGGAAAGTAGAGCCCGAGGGTAACCCACGGCCATCAGCCGGGTTTGCAGAACTTCCCATGTGCGGACTTCAAGATTCTGTTTAGAATAGATTTCTATAATGTATCAAATTTCAAGAAAACAGAAAGTATCAAAATATTATATTTTCATGACTTAAAACTAATCACCAGAGGTACTGAAGAATGTTTCTCTTGGATAGTGTTAAATTTTCTTGCCCTGTCATCATTTTCTCTGCCATGTGAGCCAGCTTGTCCACAATGTATTCTGCCATAAATCGTATAGGTTCTCTGTTTACATGAATGACCTCAGAAAACAATTTTTTTAACTTTCAGCAAAGATGGCCACATCCCTCAACGTGTGAACTACGACCTCTCGGACATTTTCAAGGACCTGTTGAATTTCGCAGCCAAGTTTCTCCGTCTCGGTGGCCGTCTTGTCTACTGGCTTCCCGTGTACAAACCAGAGTGAGTTCTGGGTAACGTGAGAAAAACTGTCTGTCTAAACAGGCGTTTTTCAAGCTAATTTCTTTTTAGAAACTCAATCTGAATAAATCAGAAAACAAAGTATTTTTTCATCGTCAATGTATCGAAAACTTAATTTATTTCATGAAAAATAAATACAAAATTTGTCTAAATCTCAATTTTCCAATATTACTACAACAAGGAAGTGGCTAGAAAAACCTCTACGAAAACAAGTTGGTCCTAGTGCTCTTTTGTTCTTTTCACTGATTGGTTGTGCTCATGAAGCAAACAGGTCCACATAGTTCACAACCACTGCAGAATGTAACTAAATGTAGGGCATGGTGAGGCCAACCGTTAAAACTTGTTCGTTGGGCATAACCTGACCGACCCACCCTCCAAAAAAAGGCTACTACTCAAAGGTTTTTAATGGTATTCTGATAAATGTTATTTTTTTTCATTTTTCTCTCCATCTTAATTTCTTGAAAATCCCTATCTTTTTCAAAGGCAGAAAGGATGAAAAAAGAATTCCCGACCAACCCTACTTTTTGTTATAAGTAGGCCCATGTTTTCACTCAGGTTGGGACTGACTTGCATCAGCCAGAAATGTAGAAAGATCATGCATTCTGTTATGAAATGATCAGGAAATGCGTATAATATGAGGTTGACCGATGAAGGACGGATTATATGTTATATATATAATCGAAGGGCGGAATTTAGTTTGTCTTTGCGCTTGCCCTTATTTCAGCCACCAGTGCGTTCACTGTGAGTTCAAGCCCAGCTCATGCTGGCTTCCTCTTCGGCCGTATGTGGGAAGGTCTGCCGGCAACCTGCGAATTGTCGTGGGTTTCCTCCCTCCATAATGCTGGCCACCTTCGTATAAGTGAAATATTCTGGAGTACGGCACGAAACACCAATCAAATAAATAAATAAATTATTGCATCCATTTCATAATGGTGTCATCTGAAAGCAAAGTGGGAGTGAATCTTGGTTTGGTTACTAAGATGCTTGCGTTTCATTTGCTAGGCCAAATTTTGCCCGAAAAATTTGTTTGCACAAATGTGCATTCTGTTTTTAAAAGCAAGCGAAAGTCATTAAATATTATATTGGTTCCGAAACTAACCTACCTGTAGTCTCTGTCAGATATCATACTACCTTCTGAACAAACCTCAAAACACCTTTCTTAAATCAGCAGAACTAACACAATTATACAAAATGAGATATTCAGTCATGGGTGAAATTTTACCTTGTACTCGACATTACAGGTATTCCACAGAGAAAACATCCCTCATTAAGACATAACAGAAAGTCCCTTTGTTAAAGTTATTCTCAAAGAAACAGCCTGTTTTAAAACGAAAATGACCTGTTGTTCTGAACATTTCAGATATTCCCCAGAAAACATTCCTCGCCATCCATGCATGGAATTACGCTCCAACTGTGAACAGCCTCTCAGTGTCAAGGTCAGTCGTCGACTCATCGTCATGGAGAAAACGCGAGAATATTGTGTAGGTTGCTGCAATCAATTCCTAGTTCAATGAACCCAAATGTGTATGTGATAATTCATTCAGTCTGTATGTGTAAAAGTTGGCTTCCTTTTAATATTTGGCGTTTTTAATTTATTTACTGGGGCCTTCTTGGCCGAGTGGTTAATGTGCTAGTGCAGTGTAATGACCTTAGTGTCTCTCACCAATGCGGTTGCTCTGAGTTCAAGTCTAGCTAAGCCATACCTGGAAAGATCTTTCAAACCTGCAGACGGTTGTGGGTTTTTCCAGGGCTCTGCCTGGTTTCCTTTCCACCATAATGCTGGCTGCCATTGTGTATGTGAAATATTTTTGAGTACAGTATCAAACACTGATGAAATAAATAAAAAAAAATTGTTGTTTTACGTCTTACTCGAGAATGTTCATGGTGGGAAGAAACCATGCAGCGCAGCCCAGTCAGAGTAGTCAGTGTTTCGTTTTGTTCTCTTTTGTAATTTTGTAGGTCCCTGTTTCCGTGTAGATGTGCTACAGAAGCTCAGCGGTAGTTCAGTAGCAACTAAACAGCATAGAATGCTGTGGCACAAAATTATTAGGTCAGGACATTTGGAGTGATTTTGAAAGCACCCCTTTGGTGGAAGTGGTATGACCGAAGAGAGACTTTTCCAGTAATATATAACTTATCCATCATCGTCATACCTCTTCGTCCAAAGGGGTGTGTTGAAAAATATCAGGCACCTGTTTGCAGGTTTAAGCAAGCTGAACCATAAGTTGTGAAAATGTTGGATTTTTTTTATTGGAGAAAAAGAGAGGAAAGTCTGAGTTGAGTTTATGGGCTGATCAGTTTTCTTGGTTCGTTACAGGAGTGCGCAGAAAGACATGGCGCACGTGTGGCTAAAGACCATTATCAAGGCGCCACTTTCAGAGAGCGCTACTTCAAACCAGCTCATAAACAGTCACATGACCAGCAGAAATCAGTTGCCATGGAAACAGTCAGCGGTATATTGGTCAGTGACGAAGCAGGAAACATTGTTAGTTTGGAGGAAGAGCTAAGAAACTGTGATGACAAAGTAAGTGTCCTGTTGGACAGAGATTGTGTAGAAAGTACCGGAATTGACAGTGATGACACAGGTGGCGCCAAAATGGACAGAGACAGGCATCCCCGTAGTGCCCATGAGTTCTCAAATGCACGTGCTGCAGAAATGGACAGTATTGACAAGGAAAGTTTGGAGATGGACCGAACAGATGTGGACAGTGCAAGAATACATATGGACACTAGTATTTTTCCAAAACAGAATGATAACAGTGAAACTCATGTTTCTGAAAAATGCACAAAATCTGAGGAGAAAATAGCTAGTTTCCAATCCTGACCTTAAATTTGAATATGTTTCAAGCTAGTAATTTTTATCGAAGTAGACCTCAGATTCATTCTGCAACAATTTTCCTGTTCAGTAGAATTTTAATATCATTGAAAAATTAAGCAGTAGTTCTGATCTTTTAACATATGTGATACTTTTATAAACAGTGTATTATGAAAACAGCTATCTTTGCCAGTTAATTTGTGTAATTATTTGATTGTTGAGTAAAATTCACACTCAACTGAACATCACACATTTAAAACACAGATATCAAACAGATAGAAAGACTACACTGCCTCGGTGGCCTCATGGTGAGAGCGTCTGCCCTAGGGTCGGGAAATCCGGGATCAACCCCAGGCCAGGTCATAACAAAGACTCTAAAAATGGTACTTGGTGCTCAGAGGTTAGGGCAAGGATACAGGACTGGTCAACCCGATGTCCATATAATGTGACTTTGTAGGGTGCCAGGTCTGATATCTTTGGCATGATGTTCCAGTGGCAGCAGCAATTTGGTGGAATGGACTCACCCTGCCAGAAGGCAGAGTATACATAAAGGGTGTCCCAAAAAATTGTACTCACCCTTTGACTGTCCATTACTCATGTATTTTTTGTTTTTGTTTCAACTAACCCTAAATAATGACAAACAACAAACTTTTGAAGAAAGAAAATTTGTAATGAGTAATATTAATAATTATTAGTTTATTTATTTATTATTATTAACTATTTGTTATTATTATTATTAACTTTTGAAGAAAGGAAATTTGTAATGAGTAACATTAATAATTATTATTTATTTATTTATTATTATTATTATGAGTAATGGGCAATCAAAGGGTGAGTACATTTTTTGGGACAACCTGTATGCATGTGTGTGTGTGTATATATATATATATACATCCAGGTTGTCCCAAAAATATATATATATACATACAGGTTGTCCCAAAAATATATATATACACACCTACTAAAGACATCCCATCGTCATATGCTTTGATTCATCACCAGAACACCCATTAAAAATCCAGCGCTGAGGCAATGTGACGTCGCAGTCAAAGTGTCACATGATGGCTGGTGATTGGCACTAAGGGTTTCTACTTGTTCAACATTATCTGCATTTGTCACATGGTCCTTTAATATACTGACTGTTGGCATATTAAACAACCTCCAGCAATAATCATGAAACATTATCTGAATATGGTGTCGAAGAAGATCAAACAATCAATCAATAAAAAGACGACCAGAAGAAATGCGTAATATATTTTTACTTTACACGATGAAACAATTACAATTATTATTGAAGGGTAAGATATTTCTCTCTGGTTTACGAAATAAACATACAAGAACTTATTCAGCTCTAAATCTCAGAAAAAAAAAGACCAAATGAACTAACAGGTAAATCATGTGTCTGTGATACTTCAACTAATAATTCACAGAGAAACGACTTCCGGTGAAATCATTTCTCTCCTATCGACATGAACCCAAGCTGAGAATCTGATTTTATACACAACAACCTGCTCAAGAATATTTCAGTTTCATTGTCGACAACACTCATTTTCCTTGAAGGTAAGAAAACTGGGAAAACCACTCATATCCATGGTTCCTGTCAGACCAAAGACATTCCAGCAGGGTTAAAAGCTGGATTCGATAGAAAAAAAAAAAATCCCCCCCCCCCCCATCTGATAAAATATAATTTACCAAAAAGCATACTGGAGTGGAAATGCAAATGTATCGACACAAAATTTGAAATGCATGTCTCAAACCTGCGATAGAACTGCCAATATCTCAGGCGCGGTCACCAATGTTTGCTATGTTGTGGCACTGATATAAAATTGCCATGTGCTTTTGAGTTTTCCCTGTCTTGTCTAAGTCTCACAATCGCTATCTGGCGTATTACCCCTACTGTGGGAGGAAGTGTTTTCTGGAGAAAACAGCCATTTCAACTTTAGACATTGGCCTAACTTATCTACCGCGGTAAGCCCCTCAGCCGGGGAATAACATAATAATTTCCGCAAAAAAGAACTAACAATTATTACGTATGCACCTTGACATTCAACAACACTGTACAATCTACAGCTTACAAGAGGTTACAGCCGAACCTCTAATAAAAGCACCATAATGTATAAATGCGTCTCTTACTGGCGTATTACATGTACAACTACATCTTTCCTAGCATTAAATTATAAATTACATCTAATATGCTAGGTATTCCTACATATGTACATACATGTATATGCGTATTTCACTTGATGCAGACATGAAAGGATAACTGAAATGATGTCCAATCTCCCCACCACCACCCTATCCCCCACCACCATCCCCAACCCAAGGCGTCAAGTGCGTAATATTGATACACCAGGATAACAGTAAAAGAATCTCCAAATCTGAAAATATCTCATCAGCTGACTGGCCAAATCTATTTAATTTGTGTCTTACGAGCCAGCCAAAAAGGTTAAGGAGAAACCCGCCAGCTTGCTGAGGAGTGCTTCAGTTTAAATTGACCTGGCTGACCGTGATGAGAAAAGCTTGCCCGGACAGCAACACTGACGCCACTTCCTCCACACTCCCAATGCCCTGCCTTACTTTGTCATGACATTTTTCTCGTGTCGAATCTTGGTGCTTTTTCTTACGATTCTCCTGGTTTTCAAAGCCTTTTGAGCACCTAAATATGTCTTCAGGAAAAACTGCTAGGACAGTCCACATTTCCCACAAATCACAAGGTTTGTAATTTTTATTCTGATATCCTCCTCTGTTGTTGGAAAAAAGATTACTACTGTTTGCAAAACAAAAATGTAAAATAGTGTGGCCTCAACACACTACCTGAAGCTAAACAATAAAAGGACAAATGAGTTGGGTTTTTTTTTTGGTTTTTTTTTTCTTAGCAAGGTAGAAACCTATTTCAACTTAATTTGTGCCAAATTCAAAGGCATTAATGTCAGTTTCAGAAGAAATGTTATGAGAATAAGAAATTGTATACAGGACAAATCAGTTACAGCTGTAGTGTCAATGACCATTAGAAGCTATCAACTGGAATATGGTTCATAAAGCTCTTATCCACCTTTTTGTGGACAATGAATAAAAGGTGATGCATGTGTCGCCATGTTGGATCTCTAACAAAAAGGCTTTAATGATCCAATTCACATAATCTACGGTACATTCAAACTGAGACCACAAATTCCTCTGGTTTTGCTGTTTTTCAAGATCCAACTTGCAAGTGCAAGCCCATCGATTACTTATCCAATGAATAATATTGCACAATCTCACTTTTATGTGTCTGCAACAGCTCATTTTGCATGCCATCTTCCAAAAGCATGCTCTGTCCATCTCGCAAATATCCTTCCGCATAAATATTTCCGTCTGAAGTCCTCACTCAGCACGATTGAGGATTTTGATTGTCTGTTGTTACAACTAGTTATCTCCCTTGCAGTCATGAGCTATCGCCCTTTAGGATTTGCTGCTACCTGGGTTGAGATTCTCTAAGATTTTCTCGATCGTCTCTAACGACTTTGTCTCAGTGATCTGTTCTCGGGACTGCTGAGTCTGAAAATGACGAAGCAAAAACTCTGCATAAATTCAAGTTCGAAGTCGGACTTTGTAGGGAATTTCAGAAGCGCCATTTGACTGGATGCCAACAGTTTACTTTCAATCTCAGTATACACAAACATTGACAACGGTAACTGATCTCAAATTTCGCCCATGCCTCAGTGGCATGTTTTGCACTTTGTCTTGAGTTCTGCTGACCTCAGGAAGGTGTTTTGAAGTTTGTCAGGGATAAAACTATGTCTCAGCACCAAAAGTCATATTTCATGACATTTATTTGTCTCTTAAATGCACCTTCTGGGGTGAGATTTTAAGTCATCTACCTTACATGACAGTATGTTTTGCTATTTCCTTTAAATCTACTCCCTAAACTTGGGTACAACTCACAAAAACTTGACATGTATTTATGATGGAAATCTACACTTAAAGCAAAATAAAAAGAGAAACTTAAGACAGATTTTGTTAAAATCAGCTACAAAGCTCAGAAGCTCTTTGGTTGGAAGGGTGGTCAGAGGTGCAATTCAAATGCACTCATCCACCTTGTCTTACTAAACATTTATTTATTTATGTCCTTGAATGTTGCTCAATCCCACACTCAAATATCTGTCATTTATATGAAGGTGGTTAGTTTTATGTGTGAGAGTAAACCACCGAGATTTGGCAAGTTACTGAGGAACTTTCACCATATTCTGGGAAGACAACTGGTCTTTAACGACAACAGTTGACTAATTATTGACACCAGGACCCGTCAGACGTACACAGCGAGTGTATCCACAAATGTCCTGTCCAAGGCCGGTGAACCACTGACCTCTGGCAAGCCATTGATGAACTTTCCCTCATGTGACCTACAATATACATGCACACTCTATTATGTGGCCTCATAGATCATGACGGTGTGTAACTTCCCTGTCCAAAGCTGGGATTGAACTCAACCTTGCGAATCTTATCAACTGAAAGACAAGGATACTGTACTATCCACTCTGCCAAGACTTGCTCTTGTCCCACATCAAGCATGCTGATAGTTGACAAAACAATTCTGCCATCAAAATGAACAACAACAATCCTTTTCCTTGCCTGGTATTTTTCTTTCAGCTGTTTAGCGGCCCAGGCTGCATACTTCGTATTCGACTGTCTTTCTGATGCGTTTTTGGGATTCATGGAGGCTAGAGTACTGGCCGACTGAAATGGAAAAGGTTTCTTTATTTGACTGGTGTTTAACGCCGTGCTGGCAAAATTTTTCACTTACACAACGCAAGTCAGGCTTAAGGTGCAATGAAAAACCAAAAGGGTAACCCACTGACTGTCACCAATTACAAGCCTCCTGATTTAAGCCGCAGTCGAAGCAATAAGAGTTGAAATAGAACATGTGACCTCCCGGATGAAGGGTTTGACAGCTGTAGGGAGTCAGTGCTTTTACCATCTGTAGTAAAGAGGCAACATGCAATGGAAAAAATATCTGACAAAACTTTTAATTTACATTTATTTCAACATCAAAATCACAATATAATTAACTTCTTTATTTATTTGATTGGTGTTTTATGCCATACTCGGGAATAGTTTCACTTATACAACGACAGCCAGTATAATGGTCGGACGAAACCGGGCAGCGCCCGCGGGAAACCCACAACCATCCACAGATTGCTGGCAGACCTTCCCAAGTAGGACTGGAAAGGGGAAAGCTGGGCTTGAACTCACAACGACGACCATGGTGAGAGACACCTGGGTTATTATGCAACACTGGCCCTTGACCCACAGATATATTTTTCATTGCCTTACCAGTAGTAGGCCATAGAGAGCCCTCATGTTGTTAGGGTTTAGTTTGATGGATTGGGAGTAATACGATCGCGCTATCTCCAGATTTTCCGTCCCTCCTTGAGTGTACCGGATCTGAAAAACATGATATCACGTCTCTAATGACAAAAGCCAGCATCATAAATGTGGAAAGTTTGAAACTACCAGAAAAATGGGATCTGGTCAAGGTAGTTCTGGTATATTCTTGAATGAAAATTAAAGACTTAAAAATCAGTACCAAATGAAACATTCAAATGTTGGACGTGAATCAATGAGGTATGCAAACTTGATCTCAGCTGTAACAAAACGAACCCGCATAAAAAAATTTTCTCAAACCGAGAGAAACATTCAAATGTTGGGCGTTAACCAATGAGGTATGCAAACTTGATCTCAGCTGTAACAAAACGAACCCAGGGTTCAAAAATTTTTCTCAAACCCAGAGTAAATTTTCAGACATTTTTTGAATGGGATTAGAATCAAGAAGATTTTGTAAAATATGCAAAAATTTTGCAGACAGATCCAGAGGCTGTTCAAACTTCATCTGAGGGGCCGAGAAATGAACCTTCCCACAATCTTGTCTCAAAACCAGACAATATTTGAAAACAGTTATTGAACAGAGACCAACCACCAATCAAAATCAAGGAAACGGTATCTAAGTGTGACTAGGCACTTTTTGTGACACCTTGGTGGTAATAAGCAGTCATGAACGCTCACACAACTATCTGCGCAGTCCAATGTTGAGTGAAGACCAATTCGGTGTGCATGTCAGTTCGTCACATGTGGAAAAGTTCACCAGCAACTTGCCCAACGTCGGTGGTTTATGCCGGACATTCTAGTTTCCTCCACCCATACATTTTAGGAGTGAAAAATTCCTCCATTAAACAACTATGAAATAAACAAGGTCTTCAGAGAACCCCAGCAGCTCACCTGGCATAGCAGTCGACTAAAAAAAAAACATTCACAAAGCCAATAAAAGTAAAACCAATAAAATCAGTTCAACCTTTCGTCAGCATGCCCTTTGCAGATTTACACACTATGTATAACTCTTAAACATGAAAGCCAAAAAAATATATATATACATATATGTATATAGCTTTCTATATGTTCCAAAAACGCTTAACCTTCAATCCATGCATGAGAGCCCATTCCACAGGAGCTCAAAGAAACCACACACCAACACCAACACTTTTCCCCCTTCTTACAATACCTTACTTCACACAGGTGAGTGAAAATGAATAAATAGAAGCGCCCTCCACAGATCAGGTAAGAATGTGGCCTACTCACGTCAGCATATCTCTGCTGGTACAGATGGTTGTTAGGACTGGACATGATCAGCTCCTCCATACAGAACGCGGCTTTCTCATAGTCCTGCTCTTGTGTGTACATATCACATAGCTCTAACCATGCGTCAAAGTCGGCCACGAACCTGAAGGTGGGGGGGGGGGGGAGGAGGGAAACAAGAAAGTACATATATTTCTTGGCTGAAACCACAGACGAAATTTCCATGAGAATCAAAACTGCATTTAAAATTTGTGTATGTTTGCAAGGTTTTTATTCCAGCATATTTCAAAGGCATTAGTCCGTGCTGATTGGCATTATACTTCTTTGAAGCCTTAATACAGGCCAACCCAACCGATGTAGTTTTGTCTCTAAAATCAAATCGAAATGGTGCATAAATTGCTCTGATATGTCATATAAGTTGGGGAATTAGGGAGTTTACAGTAGTAGCATCCGTTACAAAAGTACTTACTCCTCTAAATACTCGTTAAGCTTTTTGATGGCCTCTGGCATCTTGTGTTCAGCACGCAATATGGCCACTTCTCTTTTCTTGGCAAACTGAAAAAACAAAAAAACAAAAAAAAACAGTGTCTAAAGAAGCTGTTTTATACAAAGCTGTTTAAACAGGACCCAGCAAATTTCGGCCGCAGGGCGCTGATGCCATTTTCATGATGTCAACCTTCCTTACCCAGCTCATCGTGATGACGTCACCGTAAAGGCAGATAAGTAGAAATTGAGACCTGGGCACTTCACACTGAGTGCACCTAACTACCATGGCAACGGAGTATGTACTGTACGGGCTGCCATGGTAGTTAACCTGGTTACATGTGTGTAGGACTACATGTGCTTTGTGAAACAGCACCCTGATACATGTACGTTGTAACATTGCACAAGTTACAAAACAATTGATTTGATATAAGAATGTTTGGCGACTATTGTTGACATCAATTTACCGATCACTTGCCTCACTGTTTTGCAGAGGCGAAAATCATACCTCCCTTTGGGTACTTCCTCAGTTCACATCAATCATACCTCCTTTCGGGTACTTCCTCAGTTCACATCAATCATACCTCCTTTCGGGTACTTCCTCAGTTCACATCAATCATACCTCCTTTCGGGTACTTCCTCAGTTCACATCAATCATACCTCCTTTTGGGTACTTCCTCAGTTCACATCAATCATACCTCCTTCTGGGTACTTCCTCAGTTCACATCAATCATACCTCCTTTTGGATACTTCCTCAGTTCACATCAATCATACCTCCTTTTGGGTACTTCCTCAGTTCACATCAATCATACCTCCTTTCGGGTACTTCCTCAGTTCACATCAATCATACCTCCTTTCGGGTACTTCCTCAGTTCACATCAATCATACCTCCTTTCGGGTACTTCCTCAGTTCACATCAATCATACCTCCTTTCGGGTACTTCCTCAGTTCACTTCAATCATACCTCCTTTTGGGTACTTCCTCAGTTCACATCAATCATACCTCCTTTTGGGTACTTCCTCAGTTCACATCAATCATACCTCCTTTCGGGTACTTCCTCAGTTCACATCAATCATACCTCCTTTTGGGTACTTCCTCAGTTCACATCAATCATACCTCCTTCTGGGTACTTCCTCAGTTCACATCAATCATACCTCCTTTTGGATACTTCCTCAGTTCACATCAATCATACCTCCTTTTGGGTACTTCCTCAGTTCACATCAATCATACCTCCTTTCGGGTACTTCCTCAGTTCACTTCAATGATACCTCCCTTTGGGTACTTCCTCAGTTCACATCAATCATACCTCCCTTTGGGTACTTCCTCAGTTCACATCAATCATACCTCCTTTTGGGTACTTCCTCAGTTCACATCAATCATACCTCCTTTTGTGTACTTCCTCAGTTCACATCAATCATACCTCCTTTTGGGTACTTCCTCAGTTCACATCAATCATACCTCCTTTTGGGTACTTCCTCAGTTCACATCAATCATACCTCCTTTCGGGTACTTCCTCAGTTCACATCAATCATACCTCCTTTTGGGTACTTCCTCAGTTCACTTCAATCATACCTCCTTTCAGGTACTTTCTCAGTTCACATCAATCATACCTCCTTTTGGGTACTTAATTAGTTCACATCAATTTTTTCCATCAGTTATCTATTCCAACTAATATTTTGTGAAATTTTTTTCACACAGCTATGTTATAGTCAATGTTATCACAAAAAGTCACTTAGCACTTTTGACATGTCAAATCCTACAAATGGACTATTTTTTTTTTAACTATAGCACTCAGAGTTTGAACTCGAAACTCCCACACAAACAGCTGGACAGCCCCACCCCACCCCACCTCACCCCACCTCACCCAGCCACTTACCATGTTAGCTGGGTCCTCCTCTATGATGGAGGCATACACACGTTGTGCATCACTGTAGCTGATTGTGGGGGGCGGAAAAAGAAAAGAAAACAGTAACTGAATCATCAGGTAGAAAAGGCTTTCGTGAAATCATCTGAAATTCCACTCAAAAATTTTTTGTGGTATTACATGTATAACTTTATTCTTGTACATTGGAAAATAAGGTCTCTTTTTCATGTACTCGTTACAATCAATGACCTAAAATTTCATCCAAAAAAGTGCATCTTTAGAGGCAAATAAATGTCAGGAAATATTGATTCTGGTGATGAAACTTACATTTTTCCAGTATGGCAGCATCCAACCTTTCAAATGAACTTCAAAACAACTTACTACAATCAACAGAACTCTCAGAATCAGGAAAAGTAAGCAACTTTACCATGGATGAAATTTTAGGTCACTTAGGGTGAAAGGAAATCAACGCGTTGATCTCTGTAATTTACGGAGATTTAGTAAGTGATTTTTCTCTGGGAATCCAAACACTAGTACAATGTCTACGGGAGAGCATCAACCAACCTACATCGAAGAATATGAAGTATTACTGTATATGAAATATTACTGTATATGAAGTATTACCGTTTATTACTGTATGTGAAGTATTACTGTATATGAAGTATTACTGTACATTTGTACAACTAATTTACTGCCATTACATTAATATTTTCTTTTCTCTTTCTTTCCTTATTCATTTTCACTACCGCTGTTCCCAAACACTGCATTTTCATACACTACAAACAAGTCCTTCATTCAGCGTACAACATCACATCAACTGAGATTGAAATTAACGAAGTAGCAACAAAATCAAAGAGGCAAAATACTTGAATTCTTCTAATTTTTGGGAGAGGTAATAGCAGCGCTGAAAGCAAGAAAGTATCTTTCTCTCCAAGTTTTTCAGCTAAGTAAAGATATATATGTATATGTTGTACATCAGACGAACTAACCACGTGAGAAAAAGAAACTGTGTAATCCTGTTACAAATGCATGGATATCGGCTAAAAGATGTCCCAATAATTAGATGAATTAAGGAAAACCCCAAAACCCAGAGCTAACCTTTCTTGTGCCTCAAGGAAGAGTCCATGTAACCGCTTCACTCTCAAACTGTGGGGGAATTTGGCTGTCAGGGCCTCTATGCAAGCCTAGAAAAATGGAAAGGCACAAAATTTCACTGCAGACTGCTGAAGGGTTAGACTTTACTTTCCTTGTGATAACATCATGACTCTCTGCTAAATATCTGTATCAGCCCTAAAATACCCCCCAAAACCTTTTTACAATTTTAAAGACAAATAAAGATCATAAAATAATACTTTTTCCCCCCTGTATTTCACCTAAAGATTAGCATTTTTCAAGTGACACATTCTGCTTTATTATGATTGATTCACCCACCTTATGGGGACATATCAGAGTTTTTTTATGGAGTTTAATTCATTTCTCATCAGAAAAAATAAAGCGGTGGCATCAAAAGTATCATTTTAAAGCCTTTATGTCTTTTTACACACTAGATGATATACAACACTTCTAAAGCAACATCATAACACCTATTTGAAATCATTAGAACTCTTAAAATCATGGGAACTGAAGCCTAATCACTTGCTCCACCTTCCCTTATAGGAATATTTTCGTTTATTTCATTTGCTGCCATATTTATTCTGCCGTACTCCAGAATATTTCAGTGATGTATGTTTGTGCGGAGAGGCAATCTGGCCTGAGCAACCACCACATCTCCCAAATCAGGGGTAAGTGGGTTTGAACATATGACTTTATCTGTCAAACATTAACTGCCTTTTGCATTAAAAACTACTCGATTCATTTCAGGAAATGTCCGAGATTCAAATCTGAAAACAAAAAAAATTTTGCGCACCACACATTTTAAACACGAGTGGTGGACAGATACAAACACTTGCAGGATCTGCTGAGGTTCCTCCAAGCATAATACTTTGTAATTTATTCATTTATTTATTTGATAAGTGTTCTAGCCCTACTCAAGAATATTTCACTTAGTAAACAAATAAATAAAATAATAAATAAATACTTACCTCTGCCAAGTCAAATCTGCGACAGTCCAGGGAGGCTATGCACACTTGTTCATACACGACCCACACTGCAAACATAAAAGATACAAATATTCACTGTGAATTCACCACTAATGCAAACTGTAACTTCATTAAATTAATCCTCACACCCCCAGCAGGAGACGAGGAGTGTGAATTGCACACCTAGATTCACACTCCCCATACACTTCATTATTTCATGAGTGTGCTATTAGCACACCTAGATTTTGTTTCAGGACTGTACCAATTGTGAGTGTGTGGTAGCATGCCTCAAATACGAAGGCCTATGAATAATTTGAAACCTGTGAATGAACTTAATATTTTCAGTGACATAATGTTAGAACTGGAGAGAGGGAGAGTTTTACACAGACTAGATGGAGAAAAATAAAACTGAAATTCTTCCCATTTTTGACATGTGAAGGAAATCCAATTTGAAATAGAAGATTCAGAGATCATATGATCGTTTTCTCTCGTTCTCTTGAGAATTGTGATTCCGTTTTCTTACATTCATCTCCCAGTTTGTGACTGTAGTCCTGTAGGATCTCCTCCCATATTCTGACCACCATATCCCCCTCACGAACCTGGTCCTCTCGCATCCTCCTTAAATAATCTCGACCCTCTGAAAAAAAGAAATGAAAACACAAGATATCGTAGTATTGATTTATTCATTTAATTGGTGTTTTATGGAGCACTGAAGAATATTTAACTTGTACCACACCGGCTAGCATTTTGGTGAGAGGAAAGAAATTGCAGTAGGGTACACTGACTTACCACACAAAGCAATAAACAAAGACTTTTAATGGGTGGCAAGAATTGCATTTTTCACATGTTGTGATGAGTAAACGATGCAATGTGTAATGGCAGGCAAGCTCGGTGACATGGAATCGAGACATTGGTAATGAATCGCTCCCTGTAGCACCTTCTGCATGGAAGCCATGGCTGTGGAATATTAGCGATGTAGTTTTTTTATAAGTCATGGAAGCAAAAGGAGACTGCAAGAGAGTCGTGTCACGAGCAATTATAGGCATTGCAGAGGTAAGCGTTTAACCGTCACGCTGTCTAGATTGAAGATATCCACGACGTTGTAGTTTTTAAACGCCATGTATATATATTTGGTTAGGCTTGATCATTTATGCTTGGATTTAAATCAACTTTCCTCATTCCACGAAATCCTTTTAATCATAAATATGTGATGATTAAATTCTGATCTACCTCAGAGGTAAAAAAAAAATCAGATCATATTTTCAGCCAGACCGACATCAAATATACTGTAAACAGGCATGACAGATTTTACATGTGGGTTACTGGGTGTCGATTTTTGGGTTTTAAACAATGACAGAGCATATTTGAAACTCTGAACGATCAATACGTTGATTGTGCAAACAAATGCATTCAGCCAGTCAGTAGTCCAGTGAATATAAAGCTGTCGACGCCAACACAGAAAATATTTACCACTGATATCACATGCAAGGACAAAAACAAACATTTACCTTGCCATGTCGAACTTGACGCCATGTTTCTAATTCGGTAATCTCCGGTCTTTTTCGGTAGGCCGGTAACGACGGAAGCTGCGCTTGTCTGGATGCGCACCGAGATGTTGTTATGGTAACGACACGCCAAAGCACAGGGATAAACTTCGGAGGGCAGGCTCTGTTGATCTCAGTTTTGCAGTCGTGACCCAAAGAAACCACACCACAAATTCGTCAAGATGATTCCACCAAATGCTTCTCTCGTTAAATATGACAACCCAGTGCTGGTCAGCAGAAATACGGACAAGAAGACACCACGGGTAGGTTTGACATTTTTGACATGCGAAGATAGCTAATGGTGAGTAATGCCGGTCTCTTGGTTCGAGTATTGTAAACAAATCATGCAAGGCTGGCTTCCATTCGTTGTTTTCTTTGCAAAACTGAAAGAAATATTAATGTATGCTAATGTATTTGTTCCTGAGTTTTTCCCTTTATCGATACAGTTACTCATGTTACGTCCCTACTAATACAAACTGAGATTGCATGTCATTATTGCAACTCGCTCATGCAGGGTTGAATTGACGCTCTACGATGGCTAGCAGTGTTCTTCAATGAAATTATATTGCAGTGAAAATTACATAAAAACTGAAACACTGCAACGCTCATTGCGAGTGAGTCACTAGGGAAAATATTTGTAGGTGTATTATAGCTTATTCAGTTCAGTTTAGAATTATCAACTGTTAAGTAATTTGTATTATAACTGTTGTATGTGTACATGTATTTGTGCATGTAGTCTTATGTTAATGAAAAACAAATGCAACTCGTGAAATTAAAACCACTGAAAATTTATTTTTCAGGCTCGTGCCCTACGGGTGAGCCCAACGCCGCCCACAGGGGCAGGCCCAGTGCCCAACCCTCCCGCCAAACAGAAACTTCCGCCAATGGATGCCAAAAATGTGCAACAAACAGATGAAATCCTCAATTCAATCTTACCTCCCAAGTAAGTTCACACTGATCTGCAGTTAAACAGTAAGCATATACAGTTAGCATAATTCCTTGTCCTTTGCACCTTACCGGTACATCAGTAAGCCTGGTGTGGTTACTTACTGTTATTTGATGTCCTAAGGTGTGTATGTGTTTTGGAGAATTATCATTTTTTGTGTAGTACATAACTGTATGCTTCTGCCTGTTAAGGTGTTAGTTAATTACAGTATTTGGTTGCAGAATCAATAAAAAGAAAAGGGATTCCTTTAAACTGCGATAATTCATGTGATTGGTATGCATTGCTGGCATGTCACAAGAACATTCTACTTGGGAGACATTAGAATATGCTTGATTGCACCCAGCACTGGGTAAATACTAACTGTGAAGTTAAAATTTTGAAGTTAAACTACATGTAAGCTGACCTATGGCTGTTGTTACTGGAGCCAGACGTGGACAACTAGAGCTGTGGACATGTAGAAAAGGCACATATATGTGTGCATACACTTTTGCTTAAAAGTCAATTAGCCTGTCTTTTTTTCTCACAGAGAGTGGACAGAGAACGGTCAGTTGTGGGTACAACAGGTGTCCAGCACTCCGGCCACACGCCTGGACGTGGTCAACCTACAGGAGGAACTGGACAGGCGGTTACAGCAGAGACAGGCCCGCGAGACTGGCATCTGTCCCGTCCGCAGGGAACTCTACTCACAGTGCTTCGGTAAGAACTTCCCTGTGACTGTCAGATGCTGATTTATGTGATATGAATTTTATTGCGCAGTGAAAATTTTATTCTCACCCATGAATATTAAGCTGATGGTAAATCATGAATAGCTTTCATAGAATTATTCACCAACCAGTCGCCTGGCAGTGCAGAATTTAGGGCAAATAAATGCCATTAAAATCTTACTTTTGGTGCTGAAACTTACATCTTTCTAGTAGGATATCATCCTACCTTCCAAACAAACTTTAGGACTCCTTTCTACAATCAATACTGCTGCCAGAATCCAGCAAAAAATGAGCAACTTAGCCAATGACAAATGTAAGCTTCAGCCATATGGTGGACATTTGTGTTTGCAGATGAGCTGATTCGCCAGGTGACCATTAACTGTGCTGAGCGTGGCCTGCTACTGCTGAGGGTGAGGGATGAGATCCGAATGACCATAGCCGCCTACCAGACGCTGTACGAGAGCAGTGTGGCCTTTGGCATGAGGAAGGCTCTCATGGCCGAGCAAGGCAAATCTGATATGGAGAAAAAGGTCAGTGTTCAAATTTATCACGTGGGAAGGTCTGCCATCAACCTTTGAATGGTCAAGAATTTTAACAGACAAATCAAATGCTCATATTGCAGCCAGGCCAGCTGACCAGGAAATTTAACAGGATCCAATTAGATTATAATATTTCTTTACAGCTCTCCTAAATTTCATGCTCTTCTTGGCACATGATGACACCCAGAGAATAATCATCTGTGATTATTTTTGCATTCTTCTCCAACAACTAATAATTTCATTACTGATTCTTTACTGTCGAAAGAAACTCTCAATGTCAGTTCAGTGCAAATTGTCATTTACATCTTTACAAATAGCTATATTTTAAAATTGTATTAAGTCAGGCAGATGTATTATAGATCAGTTTTATGAAAATAATTTGATTGTATGAAAGTATATGCTCAGTGTATATAAAATGCAATTATTGATTGTTGACGAACTTACGTGCATCATATTTTATTTAGAATTGATGGAAGTAGATGTTTTCATTTCAAATGTCTATTTCACCAATGCTAAATTTAGAATGTAATGCATGAAAAGTTGTTAGTCAGCAGGTCTCTCAGCTACTTGCCAAAAGTCAGTGGTTTACTCTGGGCACTCTGGTTCCTTCCACCCATGCTAAAACCTGGCAGCTGCCATATATAAGTGACCAATCAAATAAATAAACAAATAATAAAAAGTGACACCCTGTAATATTCTGATTGATTTCATCTCCTCCAGATTGGAGACTTGGAGCAGGAAAAACGTGAGCTTGAGAAGAACGTGAATGAGTTGAAGGCAAAGTGCGAGCAGATTGAGAAGAGAGCAGCTGAGCAGAGGCAGGTGGAGGAGAAGAAACACACAGAGGAGATCCAGTTCTTAAAGAGAACAAACCAGCAACTCAAGGTAATTAAACATTTTGTCATGTTTGTGTGCTCAGATGACACTGTTGTGCAGTGCTTCAACCAAAAGCTGCTTAAAAAATCCTCTTCGCAGGCAGACAACATAGTGCACTTAGGTAAAGCCTCATTAAAAGTATCAGTTATTTCCCATCACCATTCGTCCCGACTTCACTCGCCACTATGATGATTATTACAATGTTATTCATTTGTTAATTATGGAGAATAAAGTGAAAATAGGTGCATTAAGAGTGAAACGGACAGAATACAGCTTTATACAGGTCTAGTGATTTATGGGGTACCATATTTGAAAAAAAAAAGGTGAGTTTTCATAGGATGTGTGATGGGAAATAAGTGATTTTGTGTCTGATTGTATCTTATTCCAGGTTAAATGCTTACTCATATTTATTTAAATCACTTCACTTTCAGTTTTTATTATATTTACGCATTGTGGCAATTTCTGCATTTTTATACACAATATGAAAAACGATTTGCTTTCATCATGTCACACACAGCCCATTAAAAGGTTTGAGAAAGTCATTTTATACGTAGATGTATATGTTACAGATATCAAGCTCACAGGTGGCAATCTTCTATAGCGTATTTGTTAGTGAATTTGTTTAAAATCAGGAACAAGAAGCAGTTGGAAAAATACTACATTTATGAAAGTCAAATAAAAATGTCATTCAACATACATACTTGCTTGTTATAGTTAATTGTATGCCTGTAAAGGCGTGTCTGCTGAACCTTTCAGCTTTAAGCCCAAGTGCAAGCAAAATCGGTTTACCCTAACCACAAAACAAGTCTGTCATTCAGCTGAGAATTAAGGGGTCTCTGCTGGGCTACCTGATGCAAGAGTTACTTCCCTTGTGACTTGATTGCTAAGAGCAATGGGGAACCATTCCCGCCAAAGTGAATTCAGGTCAAACCTGTGAAATGTATTGTTCATTTCTGCATTTACGATGTAGGCAAACTGATAACGTATTACTCGTGCAGTGCGAGAGAACAAGGTAAGGTCGTGGGAAAAGATATCCCATTGTAAATAAGTCATTGCAGTTAACATGCTTATTGGCATAGTTGCACTGTCTGTTTTCGCACATGTGATAAGGATGTCTTGGCATGGCTTTCACTCTATTGTTACCGTTTTCTTCACAGACGCAGCTCGAAGGGATAATTGCACCCAAGAAGTAAATCACACTGGCGTAGACTTTGCTGACACGGCTTGAAGTTTTATCATCAAGGAAATTTTGGAGTCACTGAGAATCACCTGCACATTGTGGAAAATCTGAACCGTTTACACTGACGTTTTTGAAACATTGAGATATGGAGACTGCAACTGTGTATCTGATACAACAGAAAGAGAAAAACTGTGCGGAGGAACTAGTATTACTTTTGTACATGTATAAATTTGTAAATAAATTATTAATTATTACTTGATAAACCCAATGATAAGCACTTACTGCTGGTCGAAATAGCTGGTAAAAAGTAAACTATTTTTTATGTCAGCTTACATGAATGACTTTCATTATAGTCCAAATTTTAAGCCATTTGGACTTCGTATAGTAACTTTATTCTGTTGAGAAAAAAAAATGTTTCTCTGTATGTATTTACTTAGATGTTTCATTCCCATTTGTTATCATTTTTCCTACAGAATAAAGCGAAAACGTGTTACAAATTATTTATCCTGCAGTGGTTGAAGTTAAATATGTCAGAATCCTGTAAATCCAATTAATGTTGTTTATCAAAAGAGCTTCAATAATCACTCGCCTGAAAGTATTAAAGTGAAAGGCCACTCAAATATGAAGTTGCGGTGAGTGAGAAGAGCATAAAAAAAACGTTACATTCGTCCGCTTTCGGACGGAGAGATCTGGGTTCAAACCTGGATCGGTTCATACCAAAGACTTTTAAAAAATGGTACATCCTGCTTCCTCGCTAGGCGCTCAGCAATAAGAGGATAGAGGGTGGACTGGTCGGCCCGGTATCAATATAATGTGACTGGGTGAGGGGGCTTGTTGGGTGTCTCCAGCAAGTAGTCTCCGTGAGGCAGCACCAGATAAAAGATACGTTGGAAATCCGTCCTGCACCAAGGAGACACCGCCTTCTTATAAGTGAAATATTCTTGAGTAGGGCGTTAAACAATAAGCATTCATTCATTCACTCTACATGAATATCCATGTAGTACTACGCCTGTATCTGTATTAAATGTGGAAATTTGACAGTCAGAGGCTGTTTAGCAGCGAAAAGGAATGTGTGACGTCATTGTTCCTAAGCCTTTTCAGTACGGTCCATGAAGTCCACCATACCATAACAACATATGACTGGAAAAAAACAAAAAAAATCAGTTAAGGTGTATTCAGATACAATTTTTTATGCTCTTTTCACTCACCACAAGTTAATTTTTGTCTGGTCTCTCACTTTAACAACACACTACCATTATTAGACAGATAAATAGGGTAAACAATCTGTGGCCTATGTAGTTGTCATACGTTCCCAACTGGAAAAAATGGGAAGCTACAAGGCTTGTTTCGTGAATTTGGCCATATTACTGAACTTTTCACTTGCATTGGTCACGGTTTATCCTCTGTGTATATTCGCGAAATGAAGCAAGCAGACTTTCAGCTTGTCTCTGCGTGAAATGTTTCTTGGCACCAGGTTACTCTCTTCATCAGTGAAACGCTTTTTGCCATTTTCCAGAATCGCTTCAATTCAATTGATATGTACAGTTGACAGCTCCGTTAGCAGCGTTGTAGAGTTCAGTACACTCTATTTTGTATCCTCTGTATACCTTGCTATGTGTACGGGGGGAGGGGGGGTGCTCCGTGGCCGGAGGTGTGAGCGCGCTAGCGCCCAGGACCCTCTCACCAACGCAGTCGCTGTGAGTTCGAGCTCTGCTCAATCCAGCCCAATGAAATAAATAAATAAATAAATATGTGCACGTGTGCATGACTGCCAACAGGAAACAACAAAGTTACATGTACCAATATGGATGTATTTGCAATCGAGAGACGCAAGGAACAGAACAGCATGTATCAAGGGCGCAAGACTGGTGTAACACATTTTTTTCTACTTTCAAACAGAGTGCGTAGACAATTTTTTCAGGCCTTTTTATATGGGTTCAAATTAGTAATATTTATTAATAATAATTATGACAGATGTATACCTGTCTTGCTTCGTGTTCTTGAAACCTCTGCTGTTTGCTATTGCACAGATTTATAGTCCAACATCCCTGCAGTGTTCATCAAGACGTGTCGTGTAAATTATTTATATTTCTAATCGATAATGTTGACAGGGCATTTTGCTTTCGTTACAAACTCCGAATTTGCACCGATTCTTCCCAATGATAAACAATGCTCGGCCTCTGACTGTGTTGAGAGAGACGATAACGTGAAGAATATGATAGGAATCTAGATAACAAACAGATTGGAGACAATATCCGATACTCCCGCTTATCAGATTTCCCTTTACACATCTATAATCCCTGATTGTATAGTTTGCTGGTATTCTCCAACAAGGTTTACCATCCATATGTACGTCAGTGTCATTAATGTTTTCCTTAAAAACGCAGGTTTAACGAAAACTGGATGAATCAATAACGTATGAATTGGTGTTAACCTCAATGGTGTCCGTGGGCGATTTCAGAACGGTTTCTTCAGCACAGCTTATATCTAGCTCTGAGAGCGGTTGTTCATGCTCCCAGCTTATAGCTTACACATTTACATTGTATTTCCACAAGCTAAGCTAGGACGAATGAAACAGACCTCAGATCGAAGTATCAGTGCATATTGCACAAAAATTCACAAATAATTCAAGGGACGTGCTACAAGTTAGCTGTGGCCTTTGCTGTCATAGATGTGATGTTTTGGGGCTTTTGTTATATATGTAACCAGGTGACCTTGGACAGGGAATTTGCTAATTCCCCCGACCCCATATCCTCCAATAATCTTCCATTCAATGCGTTATCGAAAGCATGACAGATTGCCTTACCGTCGATTAATAACGGATTAATTCGTTATCATCCATGAACCGATTGATTGGTTACCAGGAACAGATTATGCCGTCAAATCAATGAAAAGGCAATCTGTCATTCTCCCAGTAACTGAATCTTCCTGGCATTTTTTTTTTTTTTTTTTTTTGTACATGTAACTGTTCCTCTGGTCTATTCTATATTAACAATATAAGTGCTCAATGACGATCGTATGGCGCAAAGCGTTTCTGTATTTTTCCTCTAATTATACACATGCAGGTACAAAAGATTTGTATTTATTTATTTATTTGATTGGTATCTACGCAACATTCGCTCAAGAATATTTCACTTATACGGTGCGAATATTGTTGGAGGAAACCAGGCAGAGCCCCGGGGGAAACCCACAACCATATATATATTACATCTCCAACGAGTGATCATTTAGTATATCAAATTTATTAAACGAGGGTGAAAATTTTTGTTCACTTTTCCTTTATTAATTGTGATACTACAGGATCCTCTGTTGGAGAACCTCTTACCTTTATACAAAAAAATTAAAGCTTCGGTGTATTTGTAGATACAGGCAAATCTTTTGTACGTGTTGTAAAATATATTTTTACTTGTACATACAGCACTTTCACTTACATAAAAAAAAATTGTTCGTGTCTACAAATGGTGTGCATGTATGTTAAATAGCAATTTATCAGATATATATGTATCCACAATTCTTTATAATTGAACAGATGTGTATTTCCTTTGTGAGCCTTCATACATGTATATATAGTGCAATGCGTTCGCACATGCGGTAAATATATAACTCTCGTGTCCATGAAGGCTCTCTTGCGCATTGGGTAGGAAACTGAAGATGCTGTCTTTGCGGGGCCAGAGGGCTCACTTGAACGTGGCAGGTAACTACTATGGCAACCAGCATTGTGTGCATTACGTGGTCGTAACAGTCACGTGTTCGTAACGTTAAGACGTCTTCTCCGGCGGTATGGCCAATGGCGCGCGAAGACGTGTCATCAGACGCAACAGTGCTGACCGGTATGACGTTAGTCACTATATAGGAAGTGAAAGGAATCTGTTGTGCTTATGTTGTCAAATAAACATTTATTGTACATATGTTAATCTTGTTTATGTATGCATGTGTAGAACTCGTTCATATATATGTGTAATACTTTTCTACATATGTGGAAATATTTGTACATGTACCACTAAAATGTATTATGAAATTATACAAATCTTTTTGTGTATATATGTGCAAACTTTTTCCACAGACATATGTGTGCTCGCACGCAAGAAGGGCACACACATGTATGTAGAAACAACCCACATTGAAGTTTAGACCATCGACATACATAACGTTCTTTTACACAAGATAACTGAAAAGAAAGTCATAAAATATAAGGGTTTTAGTTGGTTTTTTCGCTGATGTATAATGATATGGTTTCACTTTAGTAGAAACCTCTCTAAAAATGATTGTGTATTATTTATTTGCTTATTTATTTGATTGGTGTTTTACGCCCTACTCAAGAATATTTCACTTATACGACGGCGGCCAGCATTATGTTGAGAGGAAACCGGGCAGAGCCGGGTGGAAACCCACGACCATCCGCAGGTTACTAGCAGATCTTCCCACGTCCCGGAGAGGAAGTCAGCATGAGCTGGACTTGACCTCACAGCGACCGCATTGATGGGAAGCTTATGGGTCATTGCGCTGGGCTAGAGCGCTAACCGACGACAGTGTAGTACAGGAAAACACAACTGTAACGTAACTGATAATCTACATCTTTGTGTACCAGCGGTATACACAAATTATGTATTTGACATTAAAACGTGTGTATTGTTAGATTTGCACTGCTGTATTTAAATGTGGTACACATGCGGTTATTTTAGTGAGAAAGATTGTATAAAAATTTTTGTAATTTTTGCCTCAAGTGACCGTCATTTAACGGAAGATTTTTTTTTGAGGGTATTTGTCTAGGGTGCATGCTTGACAAGCTGTTTAGGCCCTCGGTCTTGCGTTTATATGCATATTGTTTATAAAAATATTCTTTATATACACTGTATGCATGTATTGCGTCACACTGAGAAACTTGAAACACTTTAATTATATGCCGTTTAAAATCCCTGAGCATTTCAATTAGTAAAATCAATAAATATAAATTATACGATTTTTTCCATTGATTTTCAGGACTGGCTCAGACAGACCGAGGACTACATAGCCGAGGGCATACATCCATCCCTGAGAGATCAGGAGTAGGGATAAGGTTACGTGGGGCGAAGTGTTGGGTGAGGTTGCCGCAGTCCATGCACTTACGGTCATCCTTGATCTCTAACACATCATGGAATGTCATGTTCTGGTGTAGCCTTCAAGGGGCTATACCGGAGAATTACCGCAAATTTTCGGTTCAGACAAGTTAAGTTGAACCTATTGCATGTAATTTTGGCTTACGCATTTTCAGAACATGTCGCCATTGGTATCTTGGAATTTTTTGTTTTTAAGCTATAAATAATCTTCCAAAAGGTTCCATTTCGACCAGAACTACGGAAGTTAAAGTATGCACGACTAGCAATGAGCATTACCATATATGAATGTAGAAGGCCGCTGGGCAAACTTCGTGTGAAATAGACGCTTACATTTCATTCCATTCTCCGAGAACGCAATTGTGACGTCATGACGTGACAGAAACAATGAACGTATATAACCAAGGGTTGCGTCATCCCGTTCACGTATTGGAACAATACTGACGTCATATGCAACCTCTTGAGTGACAGTTCGGAAAACGGGCATCCCTAAAGTTGAATATTCAGGAGTTAATGCATATTGCAAAAAGGTTTACAAAAACGCGATTTTCCCACCCAATATGTCTTCTTTTACTTATGTTTAAGCCTTCAGCATGTTAAACTACTTTATCAATGCAAGGCATATAAAAGTCCAAATATAGATATTGTCCGGTATAGTCTCTTTAATAATAGTGCCCCCCCCTCCCCCCCTCCAGAAAACCTCCAACATGGCTTCCAGAGCCAGTCATCCGTATGTTCTGACCCATTTGTCTTTATTGAGGCAGTTTTGTTCAGTGTGCAGAAATATTATTTCAGCGTTTGTGTACACTTAGGTTTTGCAGGTCCTCTCCGTTAAATGACGGATTGCATTTTCGTCGATCTAATGGATCAATCCGTTCCTATAACTTAAAAATCCGTTCCTGATAATTAAGTAATTAATCTGCATCACCAGGAATGTATTAACACGTTAGATCGACGGAAGTGAAATCCGCCTTAGCTCAATATACCGGATTTAACGGAAGAGTTTTTGAGGACATGCTGAGTTTTATGTTTCAACTCCCAGATGAAACATCTAATTACCATTAGCTATAGAGGGTAGTTACAAGTCAGGCGACATCACCATCGGTTAAACCCGGTTACGGAGAAGATCGATTTGAATTGGTGGCTGTTTATAACGCCGTGATAATCTGAACATTTCATTGCGATCAGTTCTAGAAGTTAGAAGAAGCCGGAGACACCCAGGTCAAAACATAGAAACCTTTGGCAAGCTACAGGTATATACTAACAAACTTTCACATGTGTGATGTTGGCTGGAAGTAGATTTAGCACACCTGACTGATGCACGGGAGACACAATTTACTGTGTTTTTCTGTTTCTTATGTTATTAGTCCTGTACGTATATGAAATGGGCTCCCGGCCGGCCTCAGATTCTCAATAAATGCAACAACAACAACAAAATCACTGGTGGATGTTGTTTCTCAAAATGTTTGTTTGTTTTATCAATCAATCAAGAGTCCAATCTCTATAAACCTGACCGCGTCACATAATTGGATAAACAATGCCATGGCTCTGAGTTCAAGCCCAGCTCGAGTTGGCTTCTTCTGTTGTACGTGGGAATGTCCCCCAGCAACCTGCGGGTGGCCGTGGGTTTCCCCCGGGCTCTGCTCGGTTTCCTCCCATCATATAAACGTTGGACGACGTCGCCCAGAAATGAAACATTCTTAATTACGATTTATACCAATCAAACAGATAAATAAATATTAGTGGAAGTTTCTTTAGCGGGTGTCAAAAGCCGACCATTATACAGAATGTATGTACACTTAAACAAATTCAAACAAAACATATTTAATAAAGTCCAAATATTTTATTTTGCGGAACCATCTGTTCAGATTTTGTGCCTACCGCAAGTACATTTATACGTGATAAATATAGTACACGTCAGATGTATATTGTACACATCTCACATGTATAGTACACATTTCACACATATACAGTACACGTCAGGTGTATATAGTACACGTTTGATGTATATAGTACATATGTTAGAAGTGTAGTACACATCTCAGATGTATATTGTACACGTCAGATGTATAGGCTAGTACACATCTCAGATGTATATAGTATACATGTAAAAGTACATAGGAAATGATAACAATGGCACAGCGATGCTTTGTATTGGTTGTGATTACAGAGCAATGGGGTCTATAGAAATACGTTTACATAGAACTCACCAAATCCATGTTAACAAGATCTTGAAGAACACCTTTCTTTCGTCAATGACGAAAGCGGAGTTACACAGCAAAGGGGTGACATATTTAACGTACAAAGTTCCTTTCCAACTTTCATACATAACGTTAACTGAACCTAAACTCTGATTCATGTGGGCATAAGTAGAGAAAAATAACAGATCTCAGTCATCGGAAGCTACTATAAAGGACTTTGACTAATCTAAATGTCGATGCACAAGAGTTAATTTTCTCTACAAGCTGAACATCGATGTATGTGTGTATACCTATCATACATGTGTGACATTTTTTTTAATGTGGAAATAAATCACGGTTTCATATATTAACTGCGTACTAAGATGTAACGTCATTATAAAGTCTGTTCGTATTACCGGTTCTCAAGCCGTACCCTGCCCGCCTGATGTCACCTAAACCAAAGTGGTCATCTGCCTGGACAAGGGTTGTGGTCAAAAGGTCATCTGCATAGTCACGGGCCCATTCGACTTCACGGCGGGATGGACTTTATTTGTGAGCAATCGGAATCTTCACGTCTTGCTTCTGCTCTACCGGAGCTTCAATGGACAGGACGCCATTATGGCCCAGCTTGGACTTGAGCGTTTCCACGTTGACGCCTTCGGGGATGGCGTACTCACGTCTGTATTCCCGATACGACGCTCGGTCCTCGCTTTTTTCTTCATGCTTCGCTTCAACGATCAACATGTTGTTTTTGGTCGTCAACTGGATTTCTTCCGGTTTGAATTGCCGAAGGTCGAACTCGACGTGGAATTTTTTGTTGCCATCTTTGTCGGTGACAATGGGGTTGTCCATTTTGAACGCCTCGTTCCAACCGACGTCCAGTGGTTGGGCTGGCAACAGGCTGCTGTATCGGTCGTTTAGGCCACACATTTGTCGGTTGATTCTCTCTAAATCCGAGGCCAAACTTCTCCAGAGATCATCTTCAAATCCCAATGGAACATATCTGGACAGAGCCATTATAGAACTTATAGTTGGAAAATTGAAAACTGCGTCTTATTGAAACGGTGCAGTTAAACTGCCAGTAAGCTCACCAGTGCACGAGTAAAGAGTTGCTAGTCTTCCTTCTCTAGCCTGTGGTATGGAAAATTCAACTGTAATCTCCGGATTTTCTCTCCGGTATTTATACATAAAATCTGACGCCGAGAATTTTCTCGACGCCGAACACGTACGTGTAGTTTGACGTCCGGTCATTGAACCCGCTCTACAACGTCGTCCCAATGTTTATAAATAGCGCCTCCAGCTGCATCATGGGATATATAGCCCAGTGACTGTGTCAAGGTCGATAATTCAAGAATTTTCGTTGACACATGAATTTCCAATTCTGCGCAGTTTTGGAGGATTAAGGTTGTCTCTTCTCCCAAGTGGGTTAATGACATATTTTGTTCATAGCATGAGCGTTTGATAATAGCCGATTAGGTTATATATCGTCTTCATGAGACAGAGAATGTGTTGCTCTGCGCGCACGGCTAAAGATTACAACAACAACAAAATATATACACGTGTGTTTGTTGCCATTACCGAAAATCCACGACGCAGTGTTATTATCCAATTTTCTGTTCTTCTTAAATGACTTAGCGTGGCAAAATGTTTCTTGTGTGAGACGTAATCATATTCTGCACTGAAAGTCAGTACTGTTTCCATTAAAACACCATTTCGGTGGAAAATAAAATGGGCCTAGCTAGGTACACGTGGCCTGTAAGCTGTGATTATAAAGGCCTATATGGCATGGAGTATCACGCTGGCTAAACTATCAAAGCTTCGTAGGCGAGTGAATATATACGTATATAACGTGTTTGTTGAGCACAATGACACAATCGATTGCTTAATTTCACTTTTACTGTTTTATTTATTGATTTATTAAGATCAGTGGAGAAGATCAATATACTTATAATAGTTAATGTTTATTACTGTCACTTCTAGGGCTACAGGCGTTTGATTATAGAATCAAGGTACTTAAAGATCAGGTTCTTGACTAATGATGTCGCCTGTTGTATTCCAGCGCTGGCTGTTTCAGCGCTGGCTATATGTCAGAAGATTTGTCCTGTACCTAACGTGACTGAGACCTGTGGTTCACTCAGAGCACACGGGTTTCCTTCAGAAGTACACCTGGTTGACATGTAAAGTAAACAGTGTAGGTTTTGTCCTACAAGTAGAACATTATTTTGCGTGACGTTGATCACAAATCAATCAATCAGTCAATCAATTTAATATTCCGCCGTCTACAAACGTGACCGCGTCATGTAGGTGGTACATTCTTTAGGAAGGCGTCAAACACCCATCAACCAATCACTCCACGTGTATTCAACGAGCAAGTCTGTAGACGAGGAAACTACCAATCATATCGGCTAACAATAAATTATCATACGTCATTATATCGAATGTATATTCTCTTCAACAAATTCAAAGAAAACATCTTTTAAAGTCCAAGTATTTTATTTTGCGGAACCACGTGTTCAGACTTTGTGACTGCTACAAGTAAAAACACAACGAGAACAGACCTGCACGTCACAGTTATTATACACATGTAGAGGTGCGTAAAGAATTACAATAATGGCATAACTATACCACACACGTGTACTCATCTCAGATGCACAGTGTATGTAACATACATAAGTCATAACATAAGACTCCTTATCTTATCTTTCAACCGCCTAAAACCGTTCAAAATAATATATGCGATTAATAGGATATGCAATTCGTGGCCAATTCTATCAAATTTATTAAACTCGTGATAAAATTTTCATTAGTTCCATATCACGAATTGAATGTAATGGGTCACTCCTTGTATATCCTCTATGTATTCATGGGACTATACCTGATTGACGATTATAACGGCATATCACGTTCCCATATAAAGAGTATATATCTCGGTGTGTAGAAAGCGTAACATAAGACTGCTTTCAACGACATCTCCATCCACCTTACAAATCCTTCTATCACACCCATTCCATGCACCACTATCTCTTAACAATCCTCTCATTGGTTGTTTACCCAGAAATCTCTCATCAGTGAGGTCGCTGTGAGTTTAAGTCCAGCTCATTCTGACTTCCTCTCCGGCCGTGTGTGGGAAGGTCAGCCAGCAACCTGGTGATGGTCGTGGGTCTCCCCGAGCTCTGCCCGGTTTCCTCCCATCATAATACTGACCGCCATCGTATAAGTGAAGTATTCTTGGGTCAGACCCAAAACAGCAATCTAATTAATAAATAAATATAAGTGAAACATTCTTTAGCAGGGCGTCTAATTCCGATCATTATACCGAATCCATTCGCTTAAAAAATTCAAACAAAACACATTTCTAAAGTCCAAACATTTTATTTTGCGGAACCACCTATTCAGAGTCAGTGACAGCTATAAGTGAAAACACAAATAGAACAGGGATACACATGTCAGATGTAGAGTACACGTCAGATGTATAGTACACACATCAGATGCATAATACACGTCAGATGAATAGTACACGTCAGATGTACAGTAAACATATCAGATGCATAACACACGTCAGATGTATAGTGCACGTCAGATGCATAGTACACATGTAGAAGTGCATAAGAAATGATAACAATGGCACAGCTGTGTACTACACAAGTCTGAAGCTTCAGTATTGTTCGCATGGGGTGTGTTTGGGCCTGCACGCCAATACAAATAGAGTCCGCTTATATCATGGAGTCCCACAACACAGACGTGAGACATTCAAAGAAGGATACTCCTGCTAAAGTTTCATATATAACATTGATTTAACAACAAATTTAACTCATGCAGGTACAAGCAGAGTCCGTCTGTTATCATTTAAACCAAAGTGGTCATCTGCCTGGACAAGGGTTGTGGTCAAGTGGTTACCTGCATGGTCACGGTCTTGCAGGACTTCAAGAGGAGCTGGAATTTACTTGTGAGCAATCGGAATCTTCACGTCTTGCTTCTGCTCTACCGGAGCTTCAATGGACAGGACGCCATTATGGCCCAGCTTGGACTTGAGCGTTTCCACGTTGACGCCTTCAGGGATGGCGTACTGACGTCTGTATTCCCGATACGACGCTCGGTCCTCGCTTTTTTCTTCATGCTTCGCTTCAACGATCAACATGTTGTTTTTGGTCGTCAACTGGATTTCTTCCGGTTTGAATTGCCGAAGGTCGAACTCGACGTGGAATTTTTTGTTGCCATCTTTGTCGGTGACAATGGGGTTGTCCATTTTGAACGCCTCGTTCCAACCGATGTCCAGTGGTTGGGCTGGCAACAGGCTGCTGTATCGGTCGTTTAGGCCACACATTTGTCGGTTGATTCTCTCTAAATCCGAGGCCAAACTTCTCCAGAGATCATCTTCAAATCCCAATGGAACATATCGGGACAGAGCCATTGTAGAACTTATTGTTGGAAAATTGAAAACTGCGTCTTATTGAAACGGTGCAGTTAAACTGCCAGTAAGCTTACCAGTGCACGAGTAAAGAGTTGCTAGTCTTCCTTCTCTAGCCTGTGGTATGGAAAATTCACCTGTAATCTCCGGATTTTCTCTCCGGTATTTATACATAAAATCTGACGCCGAGAATTTTCTCGACGCCGAACACGTACGTGTAGTTTGACGTCCGGTCATTGAACCCGCTCTACAACGTCGTCCAAATGTTTATAAATAGCGCCTCCAGCTGCATCATGGGATATATAGCCCAGTGACTGTGTCAAGGTCGATAATTCAAGAATTTTCGTTGACACATGAATTTCCAATTCTGCGCAGTTTTGGAGGATTAAGGTTGTCTCTTCACCCAAGTGGGTTAATGACATACATTTTGTTCATAGCATGAGCGTTTGATAATAGCCGATTAGGTTATATATCGTCTTCATGAGACAGAGAATGTGTTGCTCTGCGCGCACGGTTAAAGATTACAACAACAACAAAATATATACACGTGTGTTTGTTGCCATTACCGAAAATCCACGACGCAGTGTTGATATTTGATTTTCTGTTCTTCTTTAAGGACTTAGTGATGCAAAATGTTTCTTGTGTGAGACGTAATCATATTCTGCACTGAAAATCTGTATTGTGCGCATTAAAACACCACTTCGGTGGAAAATAAAATTGGGCTAGCTACATGTAGCCAAGTAATCACATGGCTCCTCCACTACGCTACGCCATGGGAAGGTCCCATTTAACACCAATGGCGGAAACTCGGCAACCTATCGTCAGCTTTCACCCGACCAATTCGGCTCTGCTTGTGTGTAGCATTTTTCTCATAAGATCGGACGCTTTGCATCCGTTACAATTTCCGATCCCTAACCCCAACTGTTAAATGATAATAAAACTCGAACAAATTCTATCTCGGTACACACCAGGGTTCGCCATATTTGATGGAGCTAAGCATACTAGGGCTCGTTATATTTTATCCTAGGAACTTATGCTCAGCTATGTCATTAACCTTCACAGCCGTTATTGCAAACAAATGTGAAATACTTCTGGTGTTTAAGAGGATCAAATAGAAGCCAACTGCTTCCATTCCCAAACTTGAGGGAAATATGTAAATTCCTTGGCAAATGAAGACCTAAATCATCAACAAATAACAACAAGTCCAAATAATATTTTTACAGGTGTTTTTTTTTTTTTTTTTTTTTTTTTTTTTACAATCTTAAAGTTTTATTCAAAGACTACAATTTAATAACTTGGGGAAACTTCTGTAAATGCAAATAACAACAACATGCGTTCTAGCAAAATGCATATTTTTCACCATACACAAGTAAACTTTACAACGAACTGAAGAAAGCAGTTAAAACAACACAAGGACAAGATCAATTCTTTGGGAACCGAGCAAGTGCAGTTTCCCAGCTTGAAAGTTCGATTAATGTGGGTGAGTTACTCGGAAGTTCGCTACACATAACAAAAATCAATACTTAAGCATTAAACATATTCAATACTTAAATATTTCAGCAAAGATCACACAGATTTTCAGAAAAAAAAAACTATAAATCAGGCTCAATTTGCAGTTGTACTGCTACATTCAAATGGATTCATGAACAATGATCGAAATTGCAAAGTGAATGAAACAAATAAACTTTCTGAATTATCCAGCCTTAGCCAAGACTGATCATCAAAGCAGATCAGAGACGAAAATTTTGTCCAAAATGTTCATAACTGAATGTGACGCATTTCACTTCAACAGGTACAAGCAAGGTGCTAACTAAATATCACCAACTTTCAATTTTCAAGCGCCACTGGCTAGAACTCAAGTCACTAAGGCCTGTTGAACTATTGGGCAATTTCCCAAATCTAAACTTTCGATTTATGATTTATAAGTATTAATTATTAATTAGATTAGTGCTTGTCCAATATATTTTACAATCTCCAAAATCAGACATTCAATTAACGTTAACCCAAGTGTGCAAAATTACCAACAAGTGCACAAAATCTGTGCCCAAAAATATCCCTTGAAATATACTTGGCAAATGTTTATACACATATATGGTACAACATACTAAACAGTCTATCAACGGTAATTTACCTGTCTGCAGCTACAAAGACTCTCTCCTACAGCAAACTAACAATAGACCTATCCATAACTAGCATCCAACACAACAACAACGACAACAATAAAAATAAAATACTCAATAAATATTGCTTAATTATCATAATATAGTAAGGGAGTATGTACGTTCATATTATTTTTCAAATAATATTGGCACGTGACTTTAGGATGAACAAGCTCAAGAACACAGATAAACACAAATGCTTGCCGGGCTGAGTGAGCTTGGCAAGGGGTAGTTTTTACAATCAGTAGACTGAAATTTGCTCAAGCGACACTTAGCAACTTAACACATCCTTAAAATAAAGCTTCATGCATAACGATTTATCCATGAAATCCAAACTGAATTTCTCCTTTAATATTCTGCATTCAGACTGAACAGCCAATCAGAGATCCAATAGATCTACAAGTATTGAGGAGGGAGAGGGCGGCGGGGAGTATTGGCTATTTCTTGTCTCATTACTTCTTAATGCTACTAAAATTTAAAACATTTCGAAAAGAAGAAAAGATTACATAATAAAATTCAGGAAAAAGCATGTATTACTGACCACCAAAGACTCCTACATCACAATATTGCCAAAAGCTTATTACAACTTGCCAATTCTTTACAACTTGCTGTCTCCAACCAGAAAAATTTTGTCTTGCATTTTCAGAGACTGATCATATGCCCACCAATGCCTTTTACGTCACCTCTGTTTTTGTTTATGAAGGAGCGGCAGCTGGGTTACACAGTAAGGTGACCTGATTCATCAGAAAAAGTTACGAAGAACTGATTCAAGGTTATTAGGTAAAGAGACCATTTCAGTATTGAAAATGTAAACTGCAAACCGCTTGCAATCCCAGCCCACCCTTAAAACAAATCTGAAGAAAACATAAAATTCAATTGTTCGCCAGTGGGACGTAATTTTAAAACTCCATCCACATCCAGCTAAAAAAAATTCTTAAATTCAGTCTTTCATCAAGAAGTGGAATTCTTTCCGATTTTTGCAACTGAGAATGTAAATCAACTCAAGACATGAGAAGAGGATAGACCAATGAGATGACAGCAGCATTAGAGCATTTCCAGAACCAGATCAATGGAACAGCACCTCAAGTAAAGTGAAAGTGACTAGAGAAAGTTTTAGTCCAGCAAATATTTCATAAATCTGGAAAGACTCAACCGACTGAAAGTCACCTGACGAAGGCAAAGCCAGTGTTTGTCTGTTCTTCCAAATATGGAGAAGTCCATGTACTTTGCCATGTCCACATAAGGGAGTTAGGTGTGGAGCACACAGTGTTAGACGGAAAACCATAAAAATACCTTAAAATTACACGGAGTAAACAAAATAAAAGAGAAATTGACTAGAAATGACCCCCAAAAATAATGCACACAATGACCATTACTGACAACAGTAGTGTGCCAAGGTTATGATATTTTTTTCAAGAGGCATGTCAAAGCAAAAAAACAATGAAAAAAAATTTACCACACAGAAACGAAGGCACTTTTGATGATGTAAACAACTCGAAATACTCACTAACAAAATTTTTCAGACTTTTGTCACTAAACTTGGGAAATAGGAAACAATGGATTGCAAGTAAGCCAAACATTGAGAAAAAAGAGTAATTGTCAAGACATTTTTCAAGTGAAGACGGCGAGTCAACTTGCAGCCTGCAGAAATAAAGTTTCAAATGTGTGAATTCTATTGCATTACTGTTGTCTTTATATTCAATAAAGCAATCTGTTCTTCTGATGTTATTCTACTGAAGGCTTAAAGCTTCCAGGAGGGAACTGAAAGGCTTCACCCTGCCATATTAACATTATAATTGCATTGTTGGTATCATCAATATCTCTACAAAGAGAGGAACACTAGGTTATACAATGAAACAGTACGATGTGGTGGGAGGAGGAGGCTATGTACAATGTAACATGAGGTGATAATATCAAATCTTTTGGTAAATCGATTAATAGTAATAATAATAATAATAATAATAATATAACCTTTCAAAATATCTGATCAGGTCTCGACCATGCTGCAGTCGTAAACATTTTTACCTACTGAGAAAAATAACCGAAAAATAGTGCGACTTGCTTGTCGTATGTAACATGGGTATACATATATATATATGTATATATATATACACCGGCCTACAGTAACAATCCGATATGTGACATCTTAGTCCACGTCTACGTCTTGCTCATCGGGTCCAGCATCGCCTTTGGCGTTGGCCTCTCTGTAGCTGTCAGTGCGGGCGTTGGCGCTCTCCTCCCCTTTATCCTTCTGGTCAGATTCATGCAGCTCTCCCGAGGTGTTCATGTCACCGGAAGGCTTAGAACGCCGGGAGTGCTCCACACGCAGCGGCTTGCCGACTATCTCCAGATCCTTCAGAGCTTCGATGGCCTCATCGGCAGCTGTCGCTTCCTGGAACTGCAGGAAGGCATGTCCGTTCTGCCCGTGCCAGATCACTCTTAACGGGTTCACTTCCTTCTCTCGGATCTTCGACTTCAGCTCGCTGACGCGGACGGATCCGGGGATTCCCCCTACGTACACCGACGGAATGTCGTCTTCGTACTGTCGTCGTCCAGGTCCGTCTCGGGGTCCGCCTCTCCCTCTTCCACGTCTCCCTCTAAATCGACCCCTTCCGCCATAACCTTCTCCTGGTCCATTTCTGAACGGCCTCTGGTTCCCATACCCGCCTCGTCCGCCGCGCCTTCCCCGACGTCCTCTTCCCAACCTTGGCCTGTTATCGGCGTCCTCGTTCTCCTCCTCCGCGCTGTCGATGACTTCCACCTCTGTGGAGTCCTTGATGGTGACATCCTTGCCGGCGTCGCTCTCCATCTTTCGCAACCGCTTGAGGACGGGGACTCGGCTCAGCTTCTCTTTGTCCAGCATGGACCAGATGATACCAGCGGGCTTGGGACGGCCGCTGCTACACTCGATGATCTCTTCCTCGGTCACGATGTAATCGACGGTCAGGTCGTGGTCCCCCAGCAGATCCTCGGGGATGTCCATGATCTGTGACTCATGCACCGTTGTCACCACGATCGTGTTCTCGTTTACCGCCCCCATTGTGGCCATCATGGCATACTCCAGGTCAGCGAACCCTTCCCCCTTACCAATACGGAAGCCTGCAATAAGCAAAACACACAACCTAATCCTCAAATACAAACTGTGAAGGAGACTTCTACGTAAGATTTCACACGTGCATGTACCTATCCACATGTCTCCAAGCTCTCAGTCATGTGAGTTTCATCAAATACTGCTTAGTTAAATAATGCACCCAAACTCCACCACTTATTTAACTTGTCAAGTGACCTTTGTTAAGTGTGCTTAGAAGTCTCAAGTGCACTTGCTTCACACAGCAAACTTTCATGAAAACAGATCAAGGTTTTACTCTGAAATAAGTGTTTTCACAAATATCATAGGTGTTTTTTGAAATCCAACAGCAGTTTTTCACCACATCACAATCCAGAGTGTAGTTGTGCTCTAAACTCTGCGGATTCACCACATGAGGGCTTCCAAATTACCAAGTAAGCATGTTCACAAACACGATACGATTCAACAGGTATTGGGGAATCTAAGGAAGTGGGTCAATAGGCTGTAAAAGGTTGATCACCATGTAGTTCTGGCTAAAAAAAAGCTGCCATACAAAAGTTTAACTCTGTTAAACCCTTTAAACACCTGCCACTCTGAAGTTTCACAGTTTGCCCAAGTAGTTTCGAAAATAAATTTCAGCTAAATATTAGAGAGAAATACCGAAGACAGCGCCCAGCCTATGGCTTAACTCCAAGAAAAATAGAGTAAAGCGTCAACTGCAGACTGTTCTTGATATGAGGTCGTTTTCTTACCATAGATGTATATGTATTAGCATTTTGTGACCAACAAATTCAGAGAATCACAAACATTTCCATAACATTATAACCGATTGTGAAAATGTAAGGCCAGCCTTAAAAATGTCTTTGTTGCAGGTAACATAACCCTTTCATAAAAAATAGGTCCAGTCAGTAGGGAAATATTTTATCTTTATTTTTCCTAATGAAATAAAAAAGGATTTTAAAGAAATTATAGGCATGAGGATTTCAACATTTCTGGGAAATGATTTTTCCATTCTGTGCTTTTTGGGCCTGGGAAACTGGGAGTCTCTAATAATATCTGCTATGGGAATTTTATGATTTAAGTCATTTCATCAAATTAAGTTCAGTGATTTTATTTTCTTTTTAACAACACTAAACAGATTAACTTATCATCTACTTTTTACCACTAAAAATCACAATTTTATACTTATTAAAACATTTTCAATAAATGTCCCATAATTTCACAAGGAAGAGTAAAACACTATGTCAGTTTGAATTATCTCTCCTGCCAAAAGAGTTCTATTCAGCACTGAACAGCTTTTTGAGTAACAAATATCATGTCAAATATCCTCTTTTCTGTTGTTCTTGACTGGCTCATGTCTGTATGTATGTTTTGTCCCAGTTCTCCCAAATCACCCCCTTGTCCATAATGTATCTTACAAATTGCATTGATTGCTGACTACATACAGGGATTGCAAAGGGTGCATATTTCATGAGGTCATTTGTGAGGCATGTTGGGAACATGTATTGACTTACGTTTAACAGATTAGCTACATTTTGAAGGCTGAAAGCTCAAGTAATCAGATGACTGACTCTCTTCAATGTTTACGAAGCTGTACTGAGAAGTTAAGCCTTTTTTTATTGGTGGGAAATGAACTTTCGGTTCCATGATTATGTAACCTGTGAACCTGAGAAATCCTTGTGCCTGAATTAACATGGAGAGAAAAGTAAAAAAAAAAAAAAAAAATTCCATCAAAAGTGCAACAAGAACTTCACAGTTGGGGTCAGTCTGGTTTACCCCCAACAACCATATTTATAATGATGGCCTTACGGTTTACAACATGAAGTTCATACCTTGTCTTGAGACAGCAACAGATCCAACAATGACAAGATCCACCTTGACATTAGCATCCAAGCCGAGAGGTGTACTGTATTCCTTCACACCCTGAGGGGAAACAACCAGAAAGCACAGTTATGAAGACTGAAGACATTTTTTTTTTGGCAGACAAAGAGTAATACATTCACATAACCAATCCACTGACATGTTTCATGGTCATTAGGATTACTGGGGGAAAAAAAAAAACACAGCTCTCTTCCAGTCTCCAAATATTTATTACTCCCAGGCAGAGAGCAGTCAGTGGATCGACTGATTGATTGATTGAGGGTTAGTGCCATACTTACTTCTTTTTACACTTATACAACTGGCAGTCAGTTTTATTAATTTATTCCACTTGAGTATTCCCACTGAATATTCCTATTTAAGAATATTTCATTTATACCATGCAAAACCCTGGCGAAACCAACACCCATCAGCAGGTTGCTGGCAGACCTTCCTATATGACCATACACGGAGCCAGCATGAGCTGGACTTGAGCTCGGAGCAACAGGATTTGTGAAAGGCTCGAGTCACTGTGCTAGGCTTGCTCACTAACCACTTGGCCAGGGTGGCCTCTCCACAGTCAGTTTTATAGTGCCTGGGGTAAACCACAGGCCTTTGGCAAGTTACTGATGAACCTTCCCACATGTCACATACAGACATGTACATGATACTGGTGGAAAACAAGTTGTCTTCACCAATTGTTAAGGCCATCCTTAAAAAACTGTGTTGGGCGTAATCCGACGAAAATATATGTTTGTTTGGTCAGTCGGTGGGGAAGTCTTTCCTTTTATTCTGCCTCTTGAAAAAGGTAGAGATTTTAAAGAAATTGATTTGGAGAGAAAAATTAAAAAAAAAAACTCAAAAAACATCAATAAAACAATAAAACCTTTTAAGTAGGGAACTTTTTTTGAAGGGTAGTCGGGTTATTCTCAACTAACATATTTTTAAGGATGGCCTAAGACTGCACAAAGGACACTTGTGTGCTGATGACAGCTTACTTTCACCATGCCCACACGATCCACTCAACCGTGATGCGGCACGGATATGCCGTGTCTTTGAACTCACTTGTGACGAGGGACAGACGTGAATTCTCGGAACTCACCTGTGATGTGGCGCAGATACGTAACGTCTCCTTGTTGCAGTCAGCAGGTGGGGTGATCTTGTTGAAGAGGCCTGAGCGCAGGCGCGGGGTGGGCACTAACAGGGTCTTGTTGGCCTGTCCCAGAGAAACAGAGGGTGGGGGCATTAACACTGGTATTATCAGAAGTGGTGAACTGCTTAAACTTTGTTAATAGCTATGCATCTTTACCACCGTGAAACGAAAAGTTTAGAAGTAAAGCACACTGACAATGCCTGTAAATGAAAAAGTATAATTTTATCAGTCTACACAGAACACTCTAATTCTTATATATTTTTATTCCTTTATTTATTTATTTGATTGGTGTTTTCCCTCATACTAAAGAACATTTCAAGGAAACCGGGCAGAGTCCGGGGGAAACCCACGACCATCTGCAGGTTGCTGGCAGACCTTCCCACATGCTGCCGAAGAGGAAGCCAGCATGAGCTGGACTTGAACTCACAGCGACCCCACTGGTGGGAGACTCCTGGGCACTGAGCCATGGAGGCCCCCTGAGTTTTTTTTTTTTTTCAGAAGAGAAATTAATAGTGCTGAAAGTAAAAAAATTATATATTTATTTATTTATTTATTTATTTCATTGACGTTTTACACTGCACTCAAGTATATTTCACTTATACGACAATGACCAGCATTATGGTGGGAGGAAACCGGGCAGACCTCGAGGGAAACCCATGACCATCCGCAGGTTGCTGGCAGACCTTCCCACATACAAACGGAGAGGAAGCCAGCATGAGCTCACAGCGACCGCATTGGTGGGAGGCTCTCGGTCATTGCGCAGCGCTAGCGCGTTAACCAACCGAGCCACGGAGGGTTCATGCGGGGCGTAAAGATATAGACATGCTATTCATTACATGGACCAACCATGTGAGAAAATAGAAACCGAGTATTACCGTCACAATTACATTTACGATGGCGAAAAACAGCAAACCAGATTTAGATTAACAAACTATGCTTGAGTAAAAAAAATTTTGCGAACGTGAAAAGTTGGAGGAAGAACCCTAGGAAAGCTCTATATACATGTCATACTGATAGAAGGCATTGGTTTTCCGACAGACGCGAGGCCACCTAAATGGCGATCATCAACTTCCACAAAAGCTTAATAATTACCTCGAGGGTAAGGAAGCGACAGTTTTCCTGGGGTTTGTCGGGGTTTATTTTTATCGTCTTCGCCGACTTGAAGACGTCCAAGGTAGAGGCTCTTTCTGCTGCAGCCGCAGCACCCTATAACCACAACAACGCTTCAATGATTAGCTCAGGTTTGAGGAAATGCTAGCATGGTACAAATGAGATGAAAACAAACAGAACAACGCAGGTAAATTAGTGAACGAATATTTATTTATTTATTTATTTAGTTCCTGTTTTACGTCATACTCAAGAAGATTTAAATCATACAATGATGGCCAGCATTATGGTTGAAGGAAACCAGGCTCAGTCCATGGGAAGCCTAAAATCCATAGGTAGCTGCCAGATATTCCCACAGATGACCGAAGAGGAAGCCAGCATAAGCTAGGGTCACTGAGCTGCGTTATAAACCCCTCGGCCACCAGTTAATCAAAAAGAAATCACTTCACTAGAAGGGCATGCACATAACAAATGAATCAACGTAAAAAAAATGCGGCATCAGTCATGAAAAAAATTTTGAACACAACACTGCATTACTTCCATGACAATACACATTTATCTGATACAGATGAAATTTATGTCATAATTTACAACTTAGCTTCCAAAATATTGAGCATTTCACAAGTACCAAATACAGGGAGTACAAAAATAATATGAAGCTTTATTCCTGTTTTATGTTCCTCTGTTCCAGGTGAACATACACCAACTCAAATCAGACAGCACTGTTTTTTCGAACACAGACCTTGAAGTTCGGGATTCTGTGGTGGACTGGGCGAGGGAAATTCACCAAGTTATTCTTCTCCAGGTGGTTCCAGACTTTCTGACGAATCGACCACTTACTGATCTCTGTTAACAGTACAATAAATAATTCAATACACATCAGTGAAATTCTGGAGGCTGTTCCACAAAGCTATCACAGGCTAAGTTGATTGTAACTACCATGGCTACCTCTCTCTTTAACATGGGTCGTCATGCTACACGTAGTGACAATAACTTAGTCTATGACTGCTTTGTATAACAAGGGCCAGGTAACTACATGTACTTCTACTCAAAACACAGGTTTTAATCCAGTTACAGTTTTACGTTTTATAAAACTAATAGCCTGCTTTGATGGTTCGCTAGTTGGTAGATTTGGGTTTATCTCTTTCGCTATGAAATACTTAACTCTCAGCCATCCGCAATTCTTTGGCAATAAGGGATCTTTTGAACAGAAGTTTACCAATCAGCACCGAGTTTAATGCACTAACAACCAATTACAAGGCAATAATCAATGATAACTAAACGAGTCTATGACAGCGCCTGAGCATAGAACTTGAGCCCCTTTGAACTGAGAGTCATAGCATAAGAGTTATGGTCACTTTTAACATTACTTCAGTCCTTGTAGCAGACTGCACTTGCTGCTGATATATATTATTCATAGTGCTGCCTCAAAAAAACGCCACACCAAAGACACCAGACATGACACCCCACTCAAGTCTCATTATACTGACACCGGACATCCAGTGCTTGGCCCATACCTCTTTCATATCCTGAAGTCTTACATAGGGCTCTGTTTTGATGGTTTATCATAAAGATCAAATTTTGATATGGGGACTGTCTTGTAAACCTTGACCTGGTGGTAGTTTTGAGATGAACTTCAAGATAAGTTATTTTCAAAATGTAAAAGAATACCTAAGTTTCTACAAAAGTGAAAGACAGCACATGTTCTAAGTTAATTTTGCTCAAAATGCTGCACAAAAACTTCACTAAAACATTTTTTCCAACAGTTACTATGAGAGCGGAAACTAACATTTGACCGTGCTCCAGCGACTGGCATGAAACACCGCCATTCTGTCTGTGAAACAATTGTTTCAGGCATGAAACACTCTTGTCACCTGACACTATGGTAAGCTGCTAGCATTGGGTTTGTATCTTTAGTATATATGTCAATGTATAACATGAAATGATCAAGAAACTGACTATCGCCAGGACACAGTGGTCTGGAAATGATTTGCAGCGTTGTTTACCCATTCACTTGTTATAATTAAACCATATAATATTAAAACAGTCTCCTGTCCCTGTGTTATGACATGTTACATTGACAGACAACTCAGAACATTTACGTCACAGTTTATAGACAGCTGATATCTCCTAGCTCTCTGACCGGTCAATCATAAGCTTAAAAGCACGGGCACCTATAAAGGGGAAATCAGGCCATGGGCAACTTAAAATACTTAAAAAAGTTCATTCGTATCATGAATCCTCAGAATCTCTTTTCCTTATGAGCATGCGATAAAATATCCAAAAATGTTGCCCCCAAAGTACATTTTTAGAGGCAAATAAGAGATAAAAATATTACTTTGGGAGCTCAATGTTACTTTTTTTCCAGTGGGACAACAGCCTTGCCTTTCAAACAAACCTGAAAACACATACCTAAGATCACGATAGCTGCCAGAATCAGGCTCAATGTGTGACATAGGCATGGGCAAAAAGTTTGGGGCATTTTAACTGTACATGTATTTACGCCAACCCAATCCATCTTTAGAAGCTCCTCACATTTCTCTTGAAATGTTGCCATGGAGCCTATGTCAGATTTAAGCACATTTTCCTTGTCAGGTGTATGAAAGACAAAAACTAATCTAAATGCCTCGCCATGGGGCAGATAGGAATGGGGGGTGGGTCAGATTTAATGTCACCACAAACCCAGGTGAGGGTCTGCCTTGGCTCCTAGATTCCTGGATGTACGTTCTGAAAAATTCTTGTATAAATATGACTGATCATTCATTAATTTAACTATTTTCTAGGACAGTTTCGCTTTCTATTCATCTTTCACACAAAGTTTCAAAGTTTACCGTAAACATCACTTTACTTTAAAGAGCTTGCAGTTGAGGTCATGCCTGAAGTCAGCCTCTTTTATCTAAGCCAACAGCGTGTACTGTGTCACGAGTCACAGGGATTATCTTCTCAGTTTCTCAGTGATCTTACATTCTTGACAGTGAACTTGACTTATAAATGTGACAAGCTATTGAAATGGAGGAAGTTTATGCTTTGTGGTAGACCCACTTTCTGACGTTCGTTGTGAAAAATAGTCTCAAATTGTTCGAATGTAGAGATTACATTAGAAACGGTATGCCACAGGGATGGTATCAATTTATTTATTTATTTATTTAATTGGTGTTTTACGCCATACTCAAGAATATTTTACTCATACGACCGCGGCCAGTATTATGGTGGGAGGAAACTGGGCAAATCCTGACCAGTCTTAAGACATGGAATTTGAATGTCTGCGTCATTAATAATGCAAATTCCATGGTCCAAACCATATCGGACACTGTGAAAAGCATTCTTCAAAGACTTGACATTACTCTACCCCATGACAGAAACCTCAGTTTAAAAACTGCCTTCGTTATTGTCAACCACCATGTCTCAAAGTAACACTCATTTACTGTAGCTTCAAACTATGAAAAGTAAATGTTTCTGCTGATTTCACTTTGTACTTATTATACATGACACAAGTGGCACAGTGTTGCCACTATTCATACACTTGAAAAATTCTAAAATTGAAGCTAACAATGTAGAAATGCATTTTTTTTTTCCGCTGATTTATGGAGACAACTACTTCCTGAAAATCTAGAAGACAAGAAAAAAAACAACCATGTTCAATGAAATTACGTTACTGTTGTCGTGAATCTCGGAAATCCCGGCCAAAATACAAGTGATTCTTTGATTTCATTCATGCCTATTTTTTCCCGTGCACATGACGAATAATCATTGCAAGTCCACAAACTCCCCTTCACCCGTCCACACTACATGTAATCACTCAGCATGCCATAACACATACACGTAACTTACCTGAAGAAGCAGCAGCCTCTTCCATTTCTTTTTGCCTCTTCCTTTGGCGAGCGTTGTTGTAGCCCCTTCTATCTCGTCTAGGTCTTCTCTTGGATTTGCCTTCTCCATCCTCCGGGTCAGACTCGGGCTCAGGGCTGGCACTCTGAAAATCTTCAGACTCACTCCTGGGATCGTTATCAGGGCTGGATTCTCTAGGGGCATCCCCCACGCCATCGTTTACGCCATTTTTGGCTGCAACTTTTACGCTTTCCGCAGCCCCCGTGTCATTTTGGGTTATTTCTGTTGGGCTTTGGGTTTCTGCCATCATTTCTGATTCCGACACTGCTTATTTACAAAAGAAAATTCTTTACAGAGACAAAACAAGTCATGCACATAAAGATTTGATACAATTTTTCTGAAAATGAGATTGTTTTCTAGCAATTCAACTCCAAAAATATTACAATACTTGCCACGAGCACAATTTCAGTTTCAGGACGCCGACATATTTTCACTCCGCATTCGAAAATGTACCGAAAAAAATATGAAAATACATTTATCACGACTCAAAAATTCTTGTGTTGAGATAAAATATTCTTAGATATTTTAAATCAGAATTATCCATCCGAACCCTGACAAATATTCAGTGCGGAGTCTGACAACATGACCCTGGCCGTCATGTCGGCTACTCTGCGAAATGCCCGGCCAGTTTTTTCTCATTTGAGAAATTTGTTGAACAAGCAGCTGACCACTGTTGCTGTAAGATCTGTCATGACACAAATATGCATGTAAATTTTATACGACATATCCTGGATTTGACTTTATTTTGAGTTACATTGCACTAGTGTCTGATCACGTTGTTGTTGTACTAGCACACTTGACTTGTGCTAAAGTGTTTTGTCTGTTATGGGGAAGTCTAAGGATAGGTGACGGGGAAAGTTATGGAATTTGCAAATAAAAACGGAAAGCAACGAGCCTAATTTTCAGCAATGTTTGATAGAATGAACCCATGAAACACAATCCTGAGAGCAGAGAGTCAAGAAAACAAATTTCATCCGTTAAATATTGAGGTTGCTCGCTTCCCAACTGAAAACACTCACATATTTAAAATAATTAATTGTGTGAACAATTAAAACTGATGGAAGGAAGGGGATCACTGAAATACCTTTTGGTCTAATGAACAACTGAAGTGCCTTCATGTGGACAGATATGATAATGTGGCTGTGTTGACTCAGTCGGTTTGCACGTTAGTGCAACGCAATGACCTAGAAGCCTCCCACCAGTGTGGTTGCTGGGAGTTCAATTCCAGTTCATGCTGGCTTCATCGCCAGCTGTACATAGGAAGGTCTGCCAGCAACCTGCGGATGGTTGTGGGTTTCCCCCGGGCTCTGCCTGGTTTCCTCCCACCATAATACTGGCCGCCGTTGTATAAGTGAAATATTCTTGATTACGGCGTAAAACACTAATCAAAATAAAAATGAAAAATACTTCTATGTTGATGGGCAGATAGTTACACAGTGAAAGCTGTAGGCGTTGTGTAGATCTAGTTCAATCAAAAATGAGACAGTACCAAGATTTTCTTGTTGGAGAGGGTGTACATTGTGTGGAGCAGGAATATAAGAAGTGTAAGCCGTGGTAGATGAAGTGTATTTTGATAGATCACACAAATCAGAGCTTTATTGAAAAGAGCATGGTGTTATTGAATGATAGGCCTTAACATGTTCTCAGGTGTAACATTCAACTAATTATCAATGGTTATATGAACAGCCAAGTTACTCAGCCAGCTTTGTTAGCTTTCACTCTCTAGATCTCTGTTCATCGATATATACTGTATTATACAAGGAGAACTACTGTACTGTGTGATATGGGTGAATGTTTCTTCAAGTACTGCACTTACAACATGGACAAAAACACTACACTTTAGACATTGTTAGTGGTAGGAATAAGACTAGTGTTAATTCTGAGAATTTCTTTTAAATTAGCTACGTTATAAATATCAATGCAGAAAAGAAAAATTTATATGAAATAAAAAAGATGAGGTGACCAAACTAATTTTTTGTACAGTGCAAAATGTTGTTATATATGAACATACATGTACTATGAAATGTCAAATGAAATCAAAGAAATTTATATGTTCCCGTGTTGGAGATTTTAGTATTTGAATTCTAAAACACAAGCGTCCTCATAGCCATTAAGACGTAATATTTTGTTTCAGGTTGCCGGCCTGCCGTCTTTTGTCAAAGTGGTGGAAGTGGGGCCTAGGGATGGGCTTCAGAATGAAAAGGTATTTTGTCTTTACTCCTCTCCTAATGGTGTAGACAGTTTAACATATCTGACCTATGAGCTCTTGTTGCTTTATCTGCACTCTTAAAGTTAGTGACCACCGAAAAATGAACTTATGGTGTGTGAAAAGACTATTTACCATCTTTATCTGACAATACCTTCACTGAAATTTTTTACATTTTTTTTTCTCAGCAAATTATATGCATTAAAATGTTTTGATTGTATGGTGTGTTTTACAAACCAGATTGATAATGGGATTTGAATTACATTTTCTCTTTCAGGAGATGGTGCCAACAGAGGTGAAAGTGCAGTTCATCAACAAACTGTCTCAGGCTGGATTGCCAGTGATTGAAGCTACTAGTTTTGTGTCCCCCAAATGGGTACCTCAGGTAAGGTTTATTTAATTTATTTATTTATTTGATCAGTGTTTACGCTGTACCCAAGGAATATTTCTCTTATACAATGGCGGCCAGTATTATGGTGGAAGGAAATAGGGCAGATCCAGATGGGGAAACCCACGACCATCCGGAGTAAAACCAAGGACCATCCAGAACAAAACCCATGACCATCCGGAGCGAAACCCACAACCATCCGCAGGTTGCTGGCTCTCCATGTTAATTTCATTAAAATTTTTCACTGGCCATAATGAAGACAAAAAAAATTCCTTGTCAAGCAACTCTATTTTGCTTCATAGGGTAAGGTTACGCCCATTAAAGAAATTTTTAAGCACGACGTAACTGGTTGTCGCAAGAACATAAGTTGCTGTTTTGTAATCTTATGTTGTTTCAAAACTGTTTTCAGCTAAGAGGGTATGCAATTCTGTAGGCGACACTTTGGAAGATAACTTGTCAAAAGTCAGCTATTTATCCAGGGAAGTATCCTGGTTTCCTCCACACAAAAACTTGACTGCCATCATGTAAGTGATGAACTGTATTTAATCTAAAGTTTCCTCCATGCCTAAGATACACATTCCACCTGATTCCGAGAACTCTTTCAATCTTGGAACGGTGTTTCATGGTTTGTTGGATGGTAGGATAATACCCTGCCAGGAAAATGTAAGTTTCAGCAGACTTATTTATATTTTATGGACTATATTTGTATAAAAATGTATATAAATATATTTGATTGGTGTTTTATGCCACACTCAAGAATATTTCACTTATATGATTTGCTGCCAGCATTGTGGCAGGAGGAAGCCAGACAGAGACCAGGGAAACAGCTCAAAAAATAAATTAATAAATACCTGTACCTGTATACCTGTACCTGTAAATAAATAAAACAGAAAATGGTCTCTGATGAACTAGCTGTTTGACTTCATTTTGTAGATGGCAGATCACACTGAAGTATTACAGGCCATAGAGAGGCGTCCTGGAGTCACATACACAGTGCTCACACCAAACCTGAAAGGTTTCCAAAGTGCTGTGAGTATTACAGACCTGAACACAGGTACCAGACATTTTTGTAAACACCCCTTTGGAGAAGGTGGTATGACCCGAATTCTCCATGATGTGCAAAATTGGACCAAGGCTACTGGACCTACATATAAACCTTGATATGGGTAATATAGGTGTGGGGACTTTTACCCCTCAGTCAACCTTGACTTAGGGATATTATTAAATCATGTCTGTCTGTGAGTCCATCTGTCCGTTTGTCCTTTACCAAAATATCTTGAGAATATATTCTTGTATCATTAGAAAATTTGGTAATCCAGTTTATCTTCAGTTCAGTAGGGAGTCTATTTCCAAGGAATGTTTTCGAATAATTTCTTACATATCTTTGTTTTGGGGAGAGTACATATTAGGCTTGGTGTATGTACTTGTAAATCACACTCAATCTCTAAACCTGTGAAGCCATATATGGATTCACTGGTGGGCCTCCCAAATCGCCATTGACATATTTCAAATTTGACGTGTAAAGCTGTGTATCTATATTAAACTACTGAGCCAAATATGAGGATTCCCCTGGGGCTTCCCAAAAAGGTGTTAGAGGAACATCAGTGCTAATGACTGTTACCTGTTTTCACCTGCTCCCCTGGTAGAGTTCATATTCCACTTGAAAAGTAATTTCAAGACTAAACCATGTGTTCAGAGGGGAATTCTATAATGAATATAACCTGAATAAACTTTTACCTACCGAAATATCTATAAAATCCATTGTTCAGATAAAATTAGGAAAAATTGAGGTGATATACCTTGGCACCCAAAAACGCACAACTTCTTATCCCAAAGAGACTGTCTAATTTTGATCTAGTCACGGTATGGTATGATTTTTTTGCCTTGCTCAGCAGTTTAAAGATGCTGTCTCTGTCAAAACCCACAAAGTTCAAAACTTTTGCCTCAGCGAGATAGTCCTGAAACAATTTCATTCTTTTTCAGATGAAAGCTCAAGCAGATGAGGTTGCAATATTTGGGGCAGCATCTGAAAGCTTTAGCAGGTTAGTCCTCTGTTACCTCCCCTTGGAGAAGTCTGAAATTCACCATATTTACCTCCCCTTGTGGGAATTGCATGCAGTGTTCTGAAACTGGGATCATGGATTATACTGAAGAAGTATGTCTAGCTTTTTGTGTGAAAACGTGTCATTTCACATAAGAGGACTTACAATGCTTTAAACTAACTTTAGCCCTACAGACTTTTAACTGGAAATTTCATACTTGTGGTGTGACAGGAAAAAAGAAAGGCTCATTTTGCTATTATTGGACCAGGTTCAGCTTTATACGCTGCTAATTTTTGTACAAATAACGCATTGCTTTTTCCCCCCAGAGTTTTCCCCCCATTTATTGTGTTTTAATGTGGATAGTCATTCTCGTTGTGATTATATCTGTGAAATAGATGACATACACTCAAGCCATGTTGGATCTCCAACAAAAGAACTTCAGGGTCCGGTGAATAGGTACTTAGTTATAGTTACACTGCAGGAGATAACTCGACATGCGTTGAAGGTTTCAACATGGTGGCAAGTGCAGATCATCAGTACTAATGCACCATGCTTTGACCACGACAAAATCAAGGCTAGTGTGTATCGGACATCAGTCACAGTGAGGAACTTATCTCAGCAGTGTAAAAAAAAAAAAAAGCCACTTGACAATGATTTATTCAGCCGTCATCCTAAAACATTGTACAGTCTAATAAAGTAAGCTATTTCTCACCAGATGATTATTTACCGAGCTAAATGCAAGAAACCCTCATACATGGATTCCCTATACTACATCAGATTCGGTCGGTTAGTCCAAATGACAGTGGGCTTTAGAACTACTCCCTGTTGTAAGTCCATATTTAGCTCTTAAATCTAGCTCATGAAGACACAGGGTCTCATAACCTGCATGATGTACATGAATGTATCTAGCCATTGTCATAATTGTTGTACAGACCTTGTTATTATAGGCTGCATGGCCTATAGGGGTTTTATGGCAAGGGGTTTTAGTTTCATGTGTTTATCGAAAACTTATTACGTCCCCCCTCATTAAGAGGGGGGACATAGAACGATCATGTTTTCCGTTTATCCGTCCATCTGTGTCCTTCTCAACCACGGCAGCTATTACACATAGGATTCTCAAACTCGCACAAAGTGGGCAAAATGACCTGAAGTTGTGCACTGTCAGGTTATTTTTTCATGTTTCAATCTATTTTTGTAGTCCTCTGCCTGTCACCATATTTTCCAACTTTGTGCAGAGTGTATCTCAGGGACCATAAGGCATAGGATTCTCAAACTCACACAAAGTGTTCAAACTGGCCTGAAGTTGTGCACTGTCAGGTTATTTTTTCATGTTTTGATCTATTTTAGGAGTTGTTTGCCCTTGCACATATTTCTCAGGTATGTGCAGAACATATCTTGGGAACTATTAGGCCTAAGATTCTCAAGATCACACTACCTGAAGGGGTTCTCTGTCAGGTTATCACACAAAGTGTGCTATATTTATATTTTCTGGATGGGAGGAGGAATATGCATTTTTGCAGTCTCTGCTTGCTTTCTTGTTTTGCCTTTCTCAGGAAAAATATCAACTGTAGCATAGATGAGAGTTTAAAGAGATTTGAAGAGGTGACAAAAGCAGCCAAAGATTCTGGTGTCAAAGTCAGAGGGTAAGTCCACACAGTTTTTTTAATGCCTTTATTTTGTATTTAGCTATGGAATTAGAAAGGAACATCCAGGTTTGGTGTTACAAGAGTAGACCAATATTTAATTAATACTGGTATAAATTTAAAAGAAACATTCAGTCTCACTATTAACAGATGATAACGTTTATTTATTGTTTCCGTCATTCAGGTGAATATCAGGTTTTTCATATCTTTTTTTTTTAAAGGGAAAGACCTCAAAAATGAACTTAGAGTGAGTGAAAAGGCCATTAAAAACTGTATCTGAAAATATCTCCATTACATTTTTTAGACTTTTTTTCATCCATATAAACGCAGTCAAATGTTTTGAGTGTGTGGTGGGTTTTATGGACCAAATTGATGATGTGGTTTACCAGTGACGTCATGCTGACTTTTCTATGGCCTTAAAGCAGAAATGTAATGTCATATTAGCGTTTCCATACTCAGGCAAACATTACAGGAGTACTCTTCACAAGAACAATATTCAGACCTGAACAAGAAGGTGTACAAAGTTGTGTGACATCAGTGGTGAACCACATGATTAATGTGGTTCATAAAACCCACCATACTATCAAAATATCTGACTGCATTTATTTTGGTGAAAAACAATCTAAAAAATTCAGTGGTGGTATTTTCAGATACAGTTTTTAATTGTCTTTTCACTTGCCCTAAGTTTATTTTTACGACGTCTTTCCCTTTAAATCACTCGACCTGATGCCCTCAGTTTCTCCAAAATTATTATGAAAAATTTGATACGAAGAGTCCTGTGAAAGTAGCCTTAAATTGGAAATTAGTGTTCTGTCCTTAGTTTTACTGTGTGTGTTGGTCACTTCAGATATGTATCCTGCGTGCTGGGCTGTCCATATGAAGGAGACATTAGGCCTGATAAAGTAGCTCAGGTAAGTAGTGAACTTCTTACCCACCTGTAAATGGCAGATCTGAGGTTCAATCTGGCAAATGTGTTCTGGACAAGTCAGTTTTCCATTTGCAGACTGGTTTACATGAAAGGAAAGCTTTGAAACGCATAAAGTCAAAAAATATCACAATTGAACAAAGTGATATTGTCATTTTTATTTTTATTTCATTATTTTTAGTGTTGAATTGCCAGAAAGAAAAGAATAAATTTTTTTTCACCTCGTTGAATATTATTGAGTTTTGAATAGAAACCCTGAGTGTATGTATGTGTCTACAAGTGTCCCTTTGTCCCTGCTACAGGTTGCCCGCAAGTTGTATGACATGGGGTGTTACGAGGTGTCCCTGGGAGACACGGTGGGGGTGGGCACACCCGGGGCGATGAAGGAGATGTTATCTGTGGTGTCAAAGCAGGTCCCTGTGGAGCACCTAGCTGTACACTGTCACGATACCTACGGGCAGGCACTAGCTAACATCTTCGCAGCACTTCAGGTGAGTGGAATATGTGTTGTTAATTAATGGTCCGTGGTCTAGGAAACATTGGGTACAGGTTCAAATCCGGCCTGGAACAGAGACTCTGTAGATTCTTCGCCCTCCGTCTCAGTATTTATGACAATATCATAATTGGTTGACGACATTTTATTGTGGCCATTTGCACAGGGTACAATTTGTTGAAAACCACTTGTCTTCTATAAGTATGGCATGCATGTCGGCATCTATACGTTGGATGGGAGAATATTCGTTAGTAACTCACTTTTCAGTGATTTACCTCAGGTTGACCCGTTTCCTCCACCCATAAATCTGACCATCATTGTACAAAAATGAAAAATCCTGGAGTATGGAGATTAAAATTTCTCTTCATCACCAAGACTTTCTCTAAATCAACATGGTGTATAAATTTTTGTCAGACATATGATTTGTGTAACTTTTCACATGTGTATCGTAGATGGGCGTAAGCGTGGTGGACAGTTCAGTGTCAGGGTTAGGAGGGTGTCCATACGCCAAGGGGGCCAGTGGAAACGTCGCCACGGAAGACGTTGTGTATATGCTGCACGGACTTGCAATTAAAACGGTGAGTAGCCATAATAAGAAGAAGACAATGCTATCAGAAAAATTGAATAAAAAACACCATATGAAAGCATTGTCGGTAATGGTTAGTCCGATATTGATCTGTCAGATTGTCGATTGTGTTTTGAGTTAGATATCATGATGTCCTGCCATTTTTTTTTTTGTATACATGTATTTGTAGCGAACTGCAAAACAAATGCAAGTCGAAAACAAATTCCATGTCATAAAACTAAGCATTCGCGTTGTCTTAAAATTACATAATTATTTCAGATTAAGTACATACAGTGTGCTGTAGTGTGATATCGGTACTAAACCTTCACACAACTCACCCTGGATTCTTATCTGGGAGAATGTGGGAAGGTCCTCCAGCAACCTGCAGATGACCATGGGTTTCCCCCAGGCTCTACCCGGTTTCCTCTCACCATAATGCTGGCCGCCATCGTATAAGTAAAGTAAATAAATAGGTAAATCACTGATTATGTGTCACAGGTATATTTCTCACGTTTCCACCTATAGCAAAATGTAACATTCCAAGCTGTGTATTGGTCTGCTAGCAACCAACGAACGGTTTGGTTTTCCTCCCACCATAATGCTGGCCGGACTCAAATATTAGTGAAATATTCTTGAGTCAATAAATAAATAAACCTCCACACAAACACAGCCACAATGAAGCAAAACCATGAATTAAATTGGCTGTACTGAGGAGATCTTGCTCTCAAATCCAGCCCTAGTTTTGGCTACGGCTCTAAATCAGTAGTTTTGTGAGGTACCCTGCCAAGATGAGTGGTTTCCTATCCCCTTGAATTGGACTGTGAGGGTTATGAGTATCATTGATCAAAGGAAACAGTTAAAATGTCTTTCAAGCCTGGGCCCACCATCTTAATTTAAGTTTTAAAGAGATTTTAGATGTGTTAGATTAAAGAAAGAGACAGCAAATCAAAAATATACGCAGTATGAAAAGAAAGCCCGGGACTTTTGCTTATTAATGACTTAAAATTCAAATTTTTCGGTGAAGTTTCATCTTGAAACTTACGCATTATATAGAAACAACACATTTCATTTCGATGCAGCCATTGTTTGAGGCTGTGTCTCCATTAGCCAATCAAAACGCTTTTAACATTCGGTGAAACGCCGGTGTCGTATACGACGCACCATAGCCTTTTTTCTCAAATGCGAACAAATGTTAATACTACGGTGGAGTTTTAGTGGTTTCTAACTGATGACAGGCACACAAATTAATATTCAGGAGTAGATATTTGGCGTTAAACTTACTTCATTTGATTAATAGTAAATTTTTTGAAGTTTGCTAATTTTTGCCTGTCTTTAAAATATCATTCTATCACATCGGTAAATGTTTCATCCAGGAAGCATAGACCAGCCCAAATTGAAGGAAGCATGCAAGTTTCTTTTGCAAGCAGTAACGGACAACGTTTTATATGGTACTTAGACTCGTCCAAATGAATGTTGAACAGGTGGTTGTCCAACATATCCTGGGCCACAACGTGTCAAGTTTAATGCCAAAGTTCATACACAAAAAAATCAATATTACATGACCTCTTCGGAGGTATCTAGTGTAAGGGGTTGAGAGAAAAGGGATAAAGTTGCGTGCTTTCTGGTAGGACTTTAAAAAATCTGACCTTTTTTTGTGATCGCCTGTGGCCCCTCTTGTGCTTACAATGGTAAGAAAAACGCTGGACTGGTATAATATGACAAAGTTGAGAAGGTCATATCCCCATTATTTTATCAAATGACCAGGTAAAAAATACCTATATATTAACGTTTTCCCCTGAATTTCTGATGTGTTGGTTTTGCGAAAATGTCATAGATATATGCAAGAAGAATGGGTGAGTCGTACTCATTGCCCATAGCCCTGACCATGGCTGCTTTTGCCAAACCATCTAGACAGACAATTAGTTAATGTTTTCCACAAAACATCATTGATGTCTAAATTTTGCACTTAAATAACAAAAATAGAGCAGATTTTATGACTTGTAACAGTAATGTTCATTATTTGCTGCCTCTTCCTTTACGTTAGAAAACCCGCCAGAATTAGTATTTTATTCGTGACTTGCAAAGGCTTTGCCCTTAATTCAAAATATTCCCAGAATAAATGTTGCATAGTGGCAATCCAATTTACTGAACAATTACAGGTAAATTTTTTTTTGTAATAAATTTATTTTATTGTGTAATACACATTTTTACATGAGTTGATATTTGCCATGTTTACCTGTTTTCCAGGGAATCAGTATTCAGAAGCTGATAGAAGCTGGGAACTTCATCTCGCACGCCATAGGCAGGAACACGAATTCCAAAGTGGCACAAGCAACCAAATCTGTTTTGTGAGGACCAAACCCGTCTTTTAGATTTTGGATGGAAAGTTCATGTATGATGAAATTGTTCAGAGATTTCAGAATTATGTGCATCCACGTTCCAGGATCATAAATTTTACTATTTTATGAAAATAAATTTATGATAAGGCCACCATTAAAAATATGTTTATTGGATTTAACCCCATCAACCATCCAGAAAATTAGCTGCAGGCTTGGGCTTATTTTTGTAAATTTTCTGTCAGTGTTGATTTCTTCAAAATCCCCAAATGTGTCTTCAGCCAGAAAGAATGAAAAACAAGTTCCCTACGGATGTACCTAAATTTGTTCTGATAGGTCTGGTTATGTCTAACAATGAATTTTTTTAATGATGGCCCTGTGTGACTAAACTTTAGCTCCTCCCCAGCTTAGACACAATGTAACACCTGCTTCAAGCCCATGTGATGCTGTCTCTCAGATTGGAGTTCCCTGTCAAACCTAAATACCAATCAGAATCACCGTTTCAAAGCAGAAAGGATTGTGTGGACTGGCTGATATCTCTTCCCAAAGTGTGGAAACAAGAATTTGATTGGACAAGACAGTACAGAGAGCAGAGTACAGCACTCTAGATCTGGTTGGGGTGCAATATTGTCGTTTCCAGTTACATTTTTATCTCCCCTTGATTGTGAGGCGTTATCCTCTGGTATTGAACATTTTCCCCTGAATAAATGACACATCTGAGGCTAACAGGTACAATTTCCTTTTCTTTGTTGACAGGAAACAATGATGTGTTTGTCTACATTTAGAAGCAGACCTGTGATTTTTCCAATAATACAATAAGAAAACATTTCTGAACAAAACATAGACTGAAAAACATTGGAAATTCCGGCAGAATGGTTGTGATATGTCTGTGGACTTCAAGAATGAATGTCATTTGGATTTTTAGTCAGGAAATTTAATGCTGAATCCGACAGAGAATTTTTTAAATGTTTTTTTGTCTTGGTGTACTGAACATATGGATGAGTATTAATAATGTAGCATTATGACATGTTTTGTGTCTATTCAGTGACAGATACTGAGCGAAGCAGGGGTGTTCAGCAAGTAATGTTGTATGTATATGTATATTGTTATATGTGTATGTATATGTATATTGTTATATGTATATGTATATTGTTATATGTGTATGTATATGTATATTGTTATATGTGTATGTATATGTATATTGTTTTATTGCGAGACTTTCTCGTGCAAATTCTGTATGTTGATTTTGCTTGAACTGCTGGTATATCCTCCATTGTAGCATTTTTTGCCCAAAGAATGAGTCATTGTGGTCAAGTGCATGTGTTCAAGTTTGAACTTTGAACTGTAAAATATCCTTCTTTATTTCTTATTTTTGGTCGGGGGGGGGGGAGGGGATTTTATTTCTTTGTTCACAGTAAGATATTTGGGTCGAGTGCTCGGGCTTTAGCCTGAAAATTGTTCTGGTGGTTTTGCATTCCTGCTGTGAAAATGTAAAAAAGCTGTAGGAAGGTTGCTTGAATGTTGTCGGTCTATAGAAATGATGTCTTGTGTGTGACAGATGTGACAAGTAGTTGAGGATCTAATCTGTGATGATATACAGCCAAAGTAGAACAATAGATCTTCCACGTTATGACGGGGGGGGGGGGGGGGGGCTAGAGGGTCTGGGAGGTTTGAGCAGAGTGTAGCTAATGTTGGTAATAATTGGGTAATTTTTTTCTCCACTTGTGAATTCTGCTAATTCTGTTTTAAATAGAAAACTGGCTGAGTGGACTAGTGTGTCAGCCCAGTGTAATGACCCAGGTGCCTCTCACCAACACCTATGGGGCCATTGGGATTGAGGTCCAGCTCATGCTGGCTTCCTCTCCGGTCATACGTGGGAAGGCCTGTAAGCAACTTGTGGATGGTCAGGGGTCTCCTCTGGGCTCTGTCTGGTTTCCTCTCACCATCATGATGGCCGCGGTAGTATAAGTGAAATATTCTTGAGTACAAAGTAAAACCCAACTCAAATAGATGAAATAAATAAGTGGTAATGAATGTGGCATTAATCTTGGTGTAGTAATAAACCAATACACAGAGTTGATGTTTCAAAATCCCCAAGATATATGCAACCGTGTTCGCTACCCTGAATTCCATTATAATTTTAGTTTATGGTTGCCATGGCAGCATGAGTGCTGTTTAGATTTTCAACAGATTTGAAACATGTTTTTTGTAATGTATTTTTGAGAATGTAATTTACTTGTGCTTAGTTTATGAGGTGTCATTATGCTACATGGTTTATTTTTCAGATGGGGTTTATGATTTTGTTGCAGAAACGTACACATACTGTAATTAACCTACGATTCTGAGAGTTCTGATGATATTGCAAAGTTGTTTTGACCTTTGGTTTTTAGAAAATATGATTATATCGTACTGGAAGCTGTTAGTTTTATATCCCAAAAGTAGTATTTTATGATGTTTATTCGCATTGAAAAGTGCATACTTTCAGGCAAATATTTTGAATGAATACACTGTAAAATGCCCAATGCGTTTAATGGCTGATTAAACTTCCGGCAAACGTGTTTAGTTAACATACACATATATTTAAGTACTAATCATAAGTGTCTGAAACATGTATAGAGGCCTGTACTACAATGGTATAATCTCCAAGTGTTTAATATCTCATGTATAAAGGTGTTGATAAGTTGAACATCGAAATTTACAGTGTACAGTATTTGGTGGAAAGCAATTTTTGCTGAAGTGGTACACGTTACCAGTGTTTGTTTCCTTTCTGGTACTATGCATCGTCATAGAAATATTATGGCAAGAATTTGTCTAAATACTAGCATCTAATCATAGACATCTTAACCTGTATCGGAGAGCTATTAAACTTTTTCTTGTTTTTCGTCCAAACTTCCGTTGTTAATTTATTCATTAATATCTGTCAGTTAGATGGCGTTTTATATTTTTTGCATTTACAGCTGGTCTGTATAGATTAGAGGGTTTCATATACCTTCTTGTCAGGGTTTTTTTTTTTTTTTTTTTTTTTTTTTTTTTTTCTTTGTCAGTTTTATTTTTATGCAAAGATGGTTTATTCTGAAAATAAACGTTTCTCCAGCTGTTTGTCTGAGTGCAGTGTTGTTTCATTCGTGGTTTGAATAATTTCTTTCATTGGGGTTTTACGCCGAACTCAAGAATATTTCACCGTCTGCAGGTTACTGGCCGAATTTCCCACATAGGACTGAAGATGAAGCCACGACGAGCTGGAGTTGAACTCGCAACCACCGCATTGGTGATGGTTTAAAAAAATCTCTTTAAAAATCTGATGCCTATCCATTTCTGGTAATTCAGACTACTGTTATAGATCAGCGATGGACTGTCATGTTTTTGCGATTTAAAAAGAAAATTTTTTTGTTGCCAGTGTATTCAAGATGAGGAGAATGTTGTTGTTCTGCTGTGACAGAATATCCTTAGTGACAGAATACAGAGATATACGGGGCCTGTAACCCTCATATATGTCTGTATCCTGTCATTGAGTTATGTGTAACTAGTACTAGTATTGTATTGGCTGTGAAATATGAGGTGAGGTTTCTTTGCGCAGGGGATTTGTAGATTCCTGCTGTCACTGGGTGCTTGTGGGCCATAAATGGTGACGGGGCCTCCGTGGCCGATCGAGAGTTTTGCGCTCTAGTGCAGCGCAATGACCCAGATACCCCTCACCAATGCAACCGCTCAAGCCCAGTTCGAATTCCCCCAGACCTTATCCAGTTTCCTTCCGCCATAATGCTGGCTTCCGTCGTACAAGTGAAACATTCTTGAGTTCGGCGTAAAACATTATACTGCTGATAGTTGCACATTTCATGAAACACATTTTTAAAATACAACAGTAATAGCATTTAATCCCCGATGCTTTAAGGATCATAGCGCATGGCACCAATCATCTAAGTGATCTTACGTGACATTCTTTGGTGACTAATTGTGGGAAAGTTCTTCAGTTACGTGTCAAAGGATCCGTGGTTTATTCCAGATTTTTTTCTCCCACAAACTTCGCTTTCGTTTACATGCAAGTGAATATTCTGTAGTGTAGTGTTAAAGCACCAGTGAAATAAAGAAATTTAATTATTCCAAGAATACATGTATTTCACTTTTACGACGGCCGCGAGCATTATGGCAGAGCCCGGGGGAAACCCGCGGCCACCCACAGGTTACTGGCAGACCTTCCCACGTATGGCCGGAGAGGAAGCCAGCGTGAGTTGGACTTGGCCCCCACAGCTATTGCACTGGTGAGATAAATAAACAATGTTATTATTGACCTTCTGAAACCACTAGGTATTGGCGGGATAGTCTATCTTTCTGATCCTTTCTGCAATACCTCACTACACAACTTGGCCCGGCTCTGTTCAGGCGTGAAATGGTCTCCGGCCTTACATGTCTAGAAAGTTACATGGAGTATTTAAAAGCAACGAACTGTTTTTGTTTGTACTGTTTTTTGCTTTCTTGTTGTTTTATTCTTGGTTTTGTTTTCATTTTCACTTTTTTTCCCCACGTCCTAAGAGCGATTCTTCGATCTCCATGGATCGTTCTAAGTCTGATTAACCCGACTGCGACTGTTCGACCTCTCGATATCATCACTGGCCGGATACAGGGTCAACTGCCGTCTTATCACAAGTCTTTCCTTTAATCTCAGGTCATGTACTAAACGTCTTCCTGACATGCGCCTGTCCATCCCTTGACCGAGATCCGAAATCTTTTGATCAGATAACAAGAGATTATAAGACCTGACATGATCCAAGGAAACATCTGACCTCGGAATGACAAAATTTGCCGACGCCGTACGGAACTCACCCCTTTTCATTCCCATCTGGTTATTAAGCCTGACACATAGAGGCACCGTCTGTTATGCCAGCGACCGTCGTGTATGTGAAATATTTTTAAGGTACGGCCTAAAACGCCAGTAAATAAATTAATTAATACGTTATCTTCATTTTACTCTAGCAGTGACATTTCACAGGCTTCGTACTCGCCTTTCCTGGAGGCGAAATCTGTATCTGGGATTTTCTATTTCATATGACTATTAAATATTTAAGAGCGCTGGGAAATGAAAATAACAGCCTTTTTTCTGTGAACTTGAAAGAAAAGTCAGACATGATGCTAAAGAAATTACTGTCCGCTTTTCTCGTAAATTACGTCGTCTTCTGACGCTTTACCCACAAAGTTATTTAAGGCAACAAAAAGCTTTTCGAAACATGATTTACAATGGGTTTGAAAGCGGGCTCTACATGAGTCTATTCTCTTTTGAAGTTAAACTCATTTATTTGGGGTAGATGACAAGATTTCCCAGTATGGTAATCCACTTCATTAATCCCAAGGGTGTTTCCTCCGAACCCACAGAGGCGGCTCCACGTTGAACCTAACATAGACGACCCCAAGTTGAAGCCTTTCCTCTGACCTCAAAGAGACGACCCCACGTTGAAGCCTTTCCTCCGATCCCACAGGCTACCCCATGTAAACCTCACGATGCCTCTGGCCACAGAAGAGAATCCGTGCTAAAGCGTTTCCTCCTACCCCACCACGGCGTGTACATGCTCAGGCGTTTCTTCCGACGTCACAGAGGAGACCCCTTGTTGAAGCGTTTCTTTCGATCCCATTTAAGTGACTTCATGTACACGCGTTTCCTCTCCCTCCAGAGAGGCGAGCCTATATAACGCCTTTTCTCTGACCGCACAAAGGATATTCCACTTAGATCAGTTTCTTCAGACACCAGTTAAGCGTCCCCCCCCTCCCCCACTAAAACAGGCCATATGTATATAGAGGAGCACATGTTTCCAGAGTCCGGTGACTCCGCGATTCCGCTTTATATATTGAGCATCTGAATATCTCTGCTCTTGAAGAAAGCATGTACCCAAAATGCGTGTAAAACCCGAACTTTTCTACCATTCAACTTGAAAAAAAAGCCTAAATTGCTCTTTTTTTTTCGAGGGAAGGTACCTGAACGAGCCATTCCACTTCATTGTAATTAGATACCAAAATTTCATGAACGTGGACATAAACTTTAATCAGTACATTTAAAGTTTAAGGGACGAGGCCTTGAAAGTTATTCATTTCAGTAAAAGCGTTGCGATCGTAGCCTTAGATAGACTTAACTTGTTTTTTCGACGTTTCATGAACGTGATACTTACAGACTTTAATCCATTTCTTTCGACGTTTCATGAACCACGTTCATTTTTTCATGAACGTGACCTTAGACTCCATTCATCTCTTCATTGATGAAGGATCCAGGAATTCATTTCTTTTCATGTTTGTCGAGCGCGTCATGGAATTAACTCCTTTCGTTCCAAGTTTCAAGAACTAGCCGTATACCTTACTCTTATTTGCATTTATTTCGAAGTTTAGAGATCTGATCGACTCACTTCAAGTGTCATGATTGAACTAGCTAGGACTTCAACTTAATTCATTTCTGTGTGCTTTATTTGATTGGTGTTTTACGCCGTACTCAAGAATATTTCACTTATGCGACGGCAGCCAGCATTATGGTGAGAGGAAACCGAACAGAGCCCGAGGGAAACCCACGACCATCCACAGATTGCTGGCAGACCTTCCCACGTACGGCTGGAGAGGAAGTCACCATGAGCTAGGCTCGAACTCACACCCATCGCATTCGCGAAAGGTTCCTAGGGCATTACGTTGCATTAGCACGCTAACCTCCTCGGTCATTTCTGTTGAACTTTGATCGTATAGTTTAGCTAAGTTCAAAGATACTGTACACAGACAAGTTCGCGTTCATTCACTAAACCCATTGGGCTAAGCTAATGCCATACTATTAATTAGGCGAATCATACAAGAATATAATGTTGAGATAATTAGGAATTCATGTGAACACATGCCTACATTATTTGTTCTGATGTTATTCATGCTATATTGTTTATTAAATTCGATGACAACACAGCATGTTGAGTAATTCTAGACAAGTGACATCTAATGTATTGCAATCAACATGACTGTATTTTTGCTGTATTTATTTATTTATTTGATTGGTGTTTTACGCCCTACTCAAGAATATTTCACTTATACGACGGCGGCCAGCATTATGGTGGGAGGAAACCTGGCAGAGCCCGGGGGAAACCCACGACCATCCTCAGGTTGCTGGCAGACCTTCCCACATACGGCCGGAGAGGAAGCCAGCATGAGCTGGGCTTGAACTCACAGCGACCGCATTGGCGGGAGGCTTCCGTCATTGCGCTGCGTTAGCGCGCTAACCGATTGAGGCGCGGAGGCCCCCTATTTTTGCTGTAAGTCGTTAATATTCATATATTTACATGAACGGTTAGCATAAAATCCGGGATGTAAACTGACAAGAGGCCCTGTTTCACCGATTATGTGCGACTACATGTATTTGCACAACTATCACACTGTCGTCGCTGCGCTGGTTTTACTCGCTATGCTGTGTATAGACTGCTATCTTACATATGATTCGGGACTGGAAAGTGCACCGGAAGTCATGCGTAACGTCATCAATTGCCCTTAGGCTAAGGCGTGCTTCTGTTCAGTTGCATGTGCTTCGGATTATCTAATTATCTCTGCATGCCGTAATAATAGATTGCAGAATTAATAATGCGCCAGGATTATGTGTTATCTAGGGAGGATTTATATGCGCGTGCAAACGTTGATAAATGCACAAGCACATAATCTGTGTAATCGACACGATCGTAACCACGATGCGCAAGAGGTGAGGGTTCAGGGCCGGTCATGGGCTGGGAAATTTTCGATTTCCCCCCTCCCAATGTCATTGAGGCCTGCATGCATAGCCCTGGTTTCACGAAGCGCAATTAGCTCAGTAGCCCCCTAACTACTGCAAGACAACGAATATTGTGAAGATATATAAGTGTACTTAGTTAAGATCTGTTTAGCACTATGCACGCTGCATCAAACCGGAGTATGGCGTGAAACACCACTCCAGCCGATCGATCGAACGATTCATCCATCCATCAATCCATCAATCAATCAATCCATCAATCAATCAATCCATCAATCAATCAATCAATCAATCAATCAATCAATCAATCAATCAATCAATCAATCAATCAATCGATCAGAATAACGAGGCCTCGGTAACAATATGAACTTGTATGTAGGTATAAGACCACTTGTCTTCCAGCATTATCGGCATGTATAACTATACGTAATGCGTGGGAAAGTACATCAGTAACTTGCCAAAGGTCAACGGATTATCCCTGGCACTTTGGTTTCCTCCACCAATGAAAGCTACCACCATCACGTGACTGAAAAACTCTCGAGTATAGGGTGTTAAGCAGCCAACAATACCATTCAGTTCTAATCTTTTTTTTTCTCATCTACGTGTGGCCAAACCTAAAACAATTAGGATGCATTAAATGCAGAATTCCTACTTGTGAATTAAATCTGATGGATTAAGAATATTCGGTTTTCCCCCATCGCTATTCATAGACGTACCAGTAAGGTTGTTAAGTGTGATGCCCCGCGGCTAATTCCCGCGCCATCGTCGAGGGAAGCTGTAGGGGCTCGACTTTAGAGTTGTATGCCTTCTCCTTAAAACGGCCAACCACCTCTTAAAGCCGGGTGGGGCTGGATTTGGATTGTCTTGTCGAGCTGTGTGTCCTGCTGGGGTGTCGGGCTAAGCCACATACCGGTGGGGTGAGTAAATTTACAAAGACGGGGACAGGTTTACTGGAGTGGAACCGAGGCGTAGTAAATATACGGACACACGTCCTACACACCCTCCCTCTGCGGTAGTCACATACAAAAGTATGTTATTCGCTACCTTACCTGGAATTCTCACCTGTCCCAGCCTACCGTCAGTTCCTGTCAGGTGTGATGATGCTCAAGGAATGAGGGAAGGGTTTACGATGATGCGACCTTACCCCACCCTCTAACGAGAAAATCCGACGTTAACACAAGAGAACTGGCTTATACCCATCGTCAGTACTACCCAGAGCTGAAGACTTGGCCTACCCTTTTAAAGCGCTGTTAAGTCGCTGACGATATTTCAGCCTGGTGTTTGCATACACGGAGATAAGCTAGGAAGATTACTACGAACTACCTGTGCTTTCGATATATATAGTGTGTCAACTGTGAATTTAGCCTGTAGACGTGAGTAAACATACTCTCGATTTATGTATATAGTGTATATACAGTGGCCTTAATATACAGCAGTTATTTTACGTGTCGGTTAAAATCCACACTACGTGTTTGCTTAAGCGATATTGCCCATAATTCGAGGATACTTGAAACTCGGAAGAAGTCTTTTTACAAAGGAGGTGTTGTCAAGGTGAAACGTTTAGCGCTGCCTTCTAGGGGATTTAGGGGGCGAATCTTCCCGCCCTGAGGAGTGGCGTTGTGGCCAGGATCGCCTGTTTGTGAGCTACCGTACTGTGAACACCGAAGACGATGCCGTCCTCCGGCGTTTACGTCGTTGAGGTAGGTGTTTTGTTTTGTATTTTGTCATAATATTTGTGAAGTGATTTAGGTTTTGATCAGGCTAAACCTAGTAATTTTATGGCTAGGTATGCTAGATGATTAACACAAATTACATAATTCATGTACTTAAATTATATAAATCGAAAGTTTATACTATGATTTAGACAAATCTTAATCCCACCTTTATGCTATCTGTGTTTTTCTTTTCCTTCTTTCGAGATACTTCTAAAATATTGAGAACAATTACACAACGCACTATGAAACAACAGTTTGTTTTCAAACCGATGTTTTCATTCACACCCAGTTTATCAAATATGTATTAATTTTCGAATTACTTTCTTATATGTGGTATGAAACAAGCAATGATATAAATATATAAATAAATAATGTCTTAACCAACAACCTAGTAACTGCGACCATTCCATCTATCAATGATCACCCTGTATTAATCTGTGTACATCGATCAATCGATCAAGTTTAATCTTGAGTAATCTCCGAAAATTTAATATCAGAGCAAATACATTCTCGTATGTATCTGTGCCAATTCAATGTCTGGCTCGAATCTGATGAGCTTGACAATGAAAGACAACCTAGGTGCATGAAGACCACCGTTTGAAATCATGCATAAATTTATCCGAGAGAATTATACATGACTTACAGCTTTCGATGAGACAAGGACTGGCCTAATGTATAGCAAAACTCCTCGAAACGACAGGGACTGCGCGTTGTTTCTGTATGTCGATTTATTGAACCAAATTCCTGGTTTCTGATGATAATTCAATGAATCGAAATAAAGATACATGGTGCGCAGTGTTTGCCTGTTCTCCGATTTGCTTATGACAGCGATTTACAAGGATAAAACTGCTCAGCGGGACTCACACTGTGCTGTACTAAAGCGCCCGGACAGCGGTGGGCCATGTTCCCAGCTTAACGCCCACGTTAACATATTTCTGAAATCTAAGCTGGAAAGAAAGAAATAGATCACACATGTAAGTGCTTGTGCTGAACAACTGTCCGATGTAAGCCTAACCCATCAATACATATATGTATTTATAGTATGATGTACCGTATGACCTACTAGCCTATATATCTGTGTGTGGAAGTTGTGTAATTATGGTCATTAGAATACATGTATAATTTATATCATGAATAAGCTCATTTGTTTGCATCCTGTATTCTTGCGGGTGCATGTGTATTGATTTATTTATTTATTTGCTTGGTTTTTTACGCCGTACTCGAGAATATTTCACTTATACGACGGCGGCCAGCATTATGGTGGGAAGAAATAGGACAGAGCCCGGGGAAAACCCACGACCATCCGCAGGTTGCTGGCGGACCTTGCCAACGTACGGTCGCAGAGAAAGCCAGCGGTGCAATTGAAAAATAAATTTCGCTGCGTTGTGCTTATTATTATTATTATTATTATTATTATTTATTATTATTACTATTGTGAACTCATTATGGCCTCTGGGAAGGCAGTGATCCACCGTAGAGAAAGAGAGGTTTAAATAATATTTAATTAAATTAAAATTTGAATTTTATAATATAGTCCTCAACATTACGTCACTGTACGTATTGCCAACATGTATTTTGATAGCCGTTATGCCCAAGATATCGTTTGCTTCATACTGATCGTGCAGTTCTAGATTCACTCTTTTTGTCACCTGGTGCTTTAATACGTCGGGAGAAGGGTATGGGCTCACTTCGAAAATTATACACTCAGTTCCGCCCCATTGAACAAAAGTTTGTTTCTTTTTTTTTCAGTGTTAGCTTGTTAAACAAAATATATAGAACATCAAGGTGTCAATATAAATCTAAAACCACTATCTATTATTCGATTGGAGACCGGAAATGCCTTAAGTATGTGTGTGGGTAATACGCATAATATACTGGATATGTCTTAAGCCGGGCTTATATAATGTATAAAATACAACACCACAGAGAGCAAAATACAAGAGCAGCGACGACGCTGGTGTGATGGTTGGCAAATGGTCACACGTTACCGGTGCAACCTGGTCTCTTGTCAACTTACCTCAGTCGGGCTTTTATTTTAATTGTTTCGCGTAGCCGTTTAAGAAGTGACAACTTACACGTCCCCTGGCACCATGGCGTAACCAGAATTAGGTAAAAAAGAAGATTACAGTGGTGTTAATTGCTATGATTAGACGTCACTGGTATATAATTACTCAAAGTGCTGTTTTTGTCATTACAGTGAAAACATGTATACACAATAACATGTATACACAATAACATGAAAACAATGCAAACGGACCAGGTCTCGGGGATGGTTAGTTGCACTTCTCGGACTCAAGTCATGGGATCAAGGGCATAACGAAAGCAGTTCCGTCCTGCCCCCTCCCTCTCCCCAACATCTCCCAATGCACAGTTCGGAAGATGCGAAGCTCAGAGGGCGAACTTAATGTAGCGGACAAGAGCAGAGACAGCACAGGAACCGGCCTTGGCGACAGCGTGATATTTAGCTAAGGGTTTGCGACATTTACTACATATATTCTTTGAAATCCCAACTCTTGTCAGTTCACCTCAATTAGAGTTTATTTTAAATTTTCATGTAAACACTTAAACAGTAGAAACTAACACGCCCCGCTAACACCATGTCTTACACAGAATTAGGTACTTAAAAAAAAGATTAAATAACGCGATTTAATTGCAATTTATTAAAGTCACACGTCTGGAATTTCTTAAAGTACCCTTGTTGTAATGGCATTTAACATTAAAGTGACGTTTGCATTCTGTACGGCAATGTCTTCGGTATAAAATAAGTAACAGGTACTCCAAATATGCACAAAAAGGCCTTTGTCAGCTTTGTATGCAGATATAATCTAAATGACGGTGTAGATAATCTCGGACGTTTCCCCCACCGAGGTTTCCCCACAGACGTTTTCCACACCAGACAATTTTCCCACCAGACAACTTTCCCGCGAGACATTTTCATCACCAGGTATTTCCCCATCAGATATTGCCCCCATACGCACTTTCCCCACCTGACATTTTCACCACAGGCATCTTCTCCATCAGGCGATATCTCTACCAGACAATTTCCCGCCAGATATTTTTCTCACCAGACATTTTCCGCGCCCATATTTCCCCATTAAACAATCTTCCATCACACATCTTCGCCTCCGACACATTTCCCAACAGCGATGTTCCTCACCAGACATTTTTCTTACCAGACATATTTTCCAACACATATATCCGACGATAATGTCATGTGTGCAACACCGAAGTAACCAGAATGCAAATAATGCCTTCTTTAAGCCACGCATAATTACGACACTTTGTAGACGCATATAATCTGGCCGTCAACAAGTACTTTTACTGGCCAAGGTTAACTTAAATACATGTATTCGGTATTCGTGTACTTATTTCTCCGCGAACGTAACTCCCTTAGGGACACGTCTTTGTCATTGATGTTTTTTAACTGATTAAAACTGACTTATTAATTTTCTTAAAAAATTTAATTAAAATTGTTAACTTGGTAAAACTTTTTAATATTGACGTGTACAGTGCATTGGTGTATAGATCTATGGATACCTACATGTATATAAATGCGTGCGACATGGCTGCTAATGGCACACATGAATCACTTTATGACTGGTTATATACAGGGCAACGTGTACGTTGGCTGTTGATAGAGTTAATGCTAGTAGTAGCAGTAAGCGAAGTCGGTAGTCTCAACCTAGAATGCCATAACGTACGGACAGACGGCTTAACAACCGAGGCATGGGCCTGTGTAGAATGCCCCGCTGTATAATGGACAGAGTTCATGAATAACTTGTGGCAGTGCTCCTACGATAGTGGCTATACAAGTTGCCGTTATTTATTTCATTTGAATCGTGTTTTACGCCACACCCAAGAATATTTCACTTACACGACGGCGGCCAGCATTACGGTGGGAGGAAACTGGGCAGAGCCTGGTGGGAACCCACGACCATCCACAGGTAGCTGGCCGATCTTATCACATCTGACCGGAGAGAAATCCAACATGAGCTAGACTTGACCGCGTTGGTGAGAGGCGCGAGAGTAATTGTGCTGCGCTAGTGCTCTAATCACTCGGCCACGGAGACCTAGCTAATAGCTGAGCTTTTACATGAACAATTAGGATTATAGTAATCCTAGTGTACAAATCACAGACCTGGCCGTCACCTCGTAAAACAATATCCTGCCAAACCTAGGCGTCAAACTCGACATTCGTATACCAACCATCTACCAAAATGAGCTTTCCGAGTCAATAATCGCAAGACCAGTTTCCAAAAACGACAAATAACAAAAACGACCAAAGAGCTAAGAAAATATGTAAAAATGAAAACAAAGTACTCGGAATCTCGGGTGTTCTGTTTTATTGTTCTTTCTAACTGCTCTTAACACAAGGCGATGTTCGTGGAGGCGTAAACACCTGAGTTGACATAAGCATCAAATAACAAAAACGACCAAAGAGCTAGGAAAATATGTAAAAATTAGGACGGATTCATGCAAAGAGAAGCAGTTAGCAGTTTGTAATGATGACGAAACTGTGACGTAATGAATGTTCAAGGAGGAAGCATAAAATCCATTTTTGTGTATATGGTGTCGATAATCAAATATGTATCTCAGTTGCCATTTGATTGCAACTGTTCATATATCCTACTTGGCAATCACACTCAACACAATGAACGTACGGCCCCTAGCTCCGGATATAAGTGGAATCAGACACAATTAAATTCACGAAGGCCGGTATCATAAATAAAATAAGCATCGCAAACTCTTATAAACATATATATAATTTTAATGGAAGACAGTTATACCTGAAAGTAGAAGTGGTTAACATTTCAGAGCGATGTCAGAAAGACATACGTGTGTAATACTGGTTAAGTAGTCCACGGCATGTTTAATAATTGAATTCTCCATATCAGTGTTACACAATTTTATAATATCCCGCTGTAAAGCAATAAAAGGTAGAAAAGTGTATCAGTTGAGCTTTTATTGCAAATGTAATTTATTAACTGTGTCATAAGTTGACACGGGGAGGCACATAAGACAGGCAAGTATTAAATGTGATGACAATACAGCATTTTGAGTACTTCTAGACCAGGTAACATCAAATATAATGCAATTAACATCACTGCCATTTTGATACCTGAGGGCCTCCGTGACTCAGTCGGTTAGCGCGCTAACGCAGGGCAATGACCGAAGCCTCCCACCAATGCGGTCGCTGTGAGTTCAAGCCCAGCTCATGCTCGCTTCCTCTCCGGCCGTACGTTGGAAGGTCTGCCAGCAACCTGGGGATGGTCGTCGGTTTCGTGCCCGGTTTCCTCCCACCACAATGCTGGTCGCCGTCGTGTAAGTGAAATATTCTTGAGTAGGGCGTAAAACACCAATCAAATAAATAAATAGATAAATTTTGTTACATGATTCACCTTGAGCCATGGTGCTGGGAGGTGGTTGGGGAGGGTGTAAGTAGTTACTGGTTAAACATTTACGAGAACAGTTAGAATAAAACCCTAACCTAGGTAAACTGGCAAGATGTCGGATTTCACCGGTAAGGTGTGACCATTTACCAACTGTCACACTGTCGTCGCTGTTCTGGTTTTCCTTTTTTTTTACTCTATATGCTATAGTCTATAATGTCGTTCTTCTTCCGTCAGTAACACATTTTTTCCATAAACTAATAGCAGAACACAGTTTAGACCTCATTGATATTTTACGGAGATTAGCGCTTTCAACGTTAATGAAGATAAGTGTGTTATGATTGTAATGTAATTAAAAAAAGACTGCACAAGTCGTGCAGATTATCTGCTTCTAGTCGCCTGTATTACCAAAATATATAATCTTAACTTTCAATTTGTTATATCAGCCATTCTTTTAGTCTAACATCCCTTTATACTCATCACGCCAGGGTGCCTTTTTGAAATCCTGTTATTTACGATGCAGTATACCACATCACAAGTGTGAATGATTCAAAACTCGTTTTTCAAGGATACGCTGTCAAACGCCTGTGTTAGGAGTTTCTTAAATTTGACAACTATGACGTTGTTATTGGAAAATGGAAACAAAGTCTTCGGAATCTCGGGTGTTCTGTTTCATTGTTCTTTCTAACTGCTCTTAACACAAGGCGATGTTCGTAGAAGCGCAAACACCTGGGTTGACATAAGCATCAATGTCAGTGTCTGGGAGAAGTGTTCGGGAGGGCGATTAGCACCAATACCGGAGGGCTAAGGACGGTATAAAAACCAACTCCATGGATTAGAGGGTGTACGCATTAATACTCGGGGTGATGTTTTGTACAAGTGTATATATCCTAGATGTTCGATAAGCCTCAACATTCGACCCTAAGGGTTGGATACGCGTCAGTGTGCGAGACTCGTATAAGTGACAGCTCCTAACGCTTAGAGTTGTATCAGCATCAACCCTAAAAATACAAGCCGAATCGGCATTGGTGCCGTCTCGTGGGATTAACGCTGTTTGGGCGAGACATGAGTGGGTGCTCTCGCAAACTAACACAAAATAACGCTAAAAAACGTGATTTCTGGTAGTCGCTAAACCATAGAATGTTTTTGTTGTTGTAGTTTGCCGTTGCTTTGCGAGAGCACCCACACGTCTCGCCCAAATAGTGTTAATCTCGCGAGACAGCTCCAATGCCGATTCGGCTGATGGGGGTTGTATAATCATCAACACCCGAGACTAGGGGTTGTTAAAGTACGGACACCCGAAACTAGAGGTTGTGTAAGCATGTACACCTAAGGGTACCTCAACGCGCGCGACTTGTATAAGAGGCAACTCCCAACGCTAGAGTTGTACGAGCATCAACTCCCAACGCTAGGGGCTGTACATGTATAAACATCAACATCCTGGCTAGGGCGTTTAAGCCTCAGCACTTGACTGGGGCTAGGGGTTGTATAGAGGTTAATGTGTTTACACTTACATGTTTCTTATGTGAATACTTGCAATTAGAGTGTGTTTAGGGCACATCTGTTCAGATTATACAGGAACAGTATGTTATGAATCTGAGTTTAAAATTAAATCTCAGTATAACTCAGACTAACGATTGAATACTTCTCTTTTGTATTCAGACCCATTTTATACAATAATAATGGTTTTCTTTTTTGTGGACAAGGGATATGGAAATTGTTGTTAATGATTGTACAGTAAATGGGTTTCATTCTCTTCCCCATAACGGCTGATGTACAACTCACATTTCACGCTAATGTACGCAGAAGGAGGCATTAATGCCGTAATTTATTGTTAATGTATTCGATGGATGAATTTATTTTGTTAAATTTTCTTTCTTTACTCAGTTGTTCATGTAACTTTACATGGTGCCAGAGGGCGTGGGAATTGTCACTTCTTAAACACATACATGAACAGTTAGAATAATACCCTAACTGAGGTAAACTGACGAGAGGCCAGATTTCACCGCTAACGTGTGGCCATTTGCCAACTATCACACTGTGGTTCTTTCATATCTTACATATATTTAAAACGCTTCCTTTTTAGTACAGCCTCACTTGCACGCCATTAGTAGACCATGGTATAATAAAACCCAGGTACACCATTAGCCGTACACCAGAGAGACCAGTTATTTTGCTTTTTCTTAATTGTCGGGCGCTGATCAATTTATATAGTCTTGACCGTTCATGGAGATACAGTGGCTGACTGAAATATACATATTGATGGTAAAGATAACTGTTGTTTAAGGGAATTGACTCGATGACTGCCACGATTCTTAGTTGTCTTAGTTGTATCTAATTCCACTTAACCAGTACAAAATCCGTGTCCACTACTGCAACGTGACGTTTTTATGAACAGTCGTAATAGTGGTACCCGAATATCAGACCCGACCCTTAGAATTGCACTATGCTTAGATCCATATTGTCTAAAAGAGAAAGGAGAGTATGTCGTTAATCCGTATTCAAATCAATAATGGAAAAGAAATCTTGAAAATAAATTAAGCATAACTAGACCACAGAAAACTGTTTCTGAAAAGACCTTTACTTATTTCTTCTTTTTTTCCCCCACATTTTTGCTTTCAATGAGTGAATAGATGACATGGCATTTCTGAACGTTCTACTTACGGAGTCTATCGAGCAGCCTCGCGTGACAAGCTTCCTCACACAAACGACCAATCGTCGTCACGTATAGCACCGGAATTCGATCATGAGCTTTAAACCTTATACAAATAAAGTTTAATCTCCAACACGATTACCTCCCTTGAGTCTACGCCTGTGTATGTTGTTTTCGGTTTTAAATGAAAAGGTTTCCAGTTAACACCATGTATGCTTTTTTATGGATGAGAAACCAAGATTCGCCAAGAATAGGCCGTTTTATGTCAAACGTTTACCGCTAAAAAGATAATAGGCTACAAGACAGAAAGTAAAACCAGATTAGCGACGTCAGTGTGATAGTTCGCAAATGGTCACGCCTTACCTATGAAATCCGACCTCTTGTCAGTTTACCTCAGTTAGGGTTTTATTATAACTGTTCATTTTAGTGTTGAAGAATTAACAACTTACACGCCCCCAAGCGCCATCGCTTAAGCAGAATTAGGTAAAACAAAGTAACACTGATTTTATGTTAACTGCAATTCATTGGACGTCACCAGTCTGGAATTACTCAAAGTGCTGTGTTGTCATCACATTTAACGCATGCATACACATTAACCTGGAAACAAGACGTAATTTACCGCTCAGATTTCAATCCATTAACAGCATAACACGTCAGACATTAGACGCATACTCTTGCATCTCCTTAGGGCTAGGGGTCGTAAGGTCATCGTGTCGAGTATGATCCCGACGTTGAATATATCAGTAGTTGCAATGAAATGATATACATATTTGATTAACAACACCATATATATAAATACATATATACTAAAATGGTACACGATTTGGAAACTGATTTTGTTCAGCCGCCCAAAAACATCCATTGCGTCTTTTAGTCATTAGTGAGAAATGTTGACTGCTTCCTAATCCGTCCTAATTTTTAATTTATATGCTTTCTAAGTTCTTTGGTGGTTTGTGTTATTTGTCCTTTTTGGAAACCGGTCTTGCTTTATTGACCCGGAACGCACCTTTTCATTCACCGCTGATATACGAATGTCGGTTTCCGCCCAGGTCAACATGTCACAGGTATATTCAAGTGTGAAGTGTACAAGGTATACGAATGTATTGTGTTGCTGAATACCAGTGACATGATTGGGATAAATATACAATATGCGCATGTACAGGTGAGACCAGGTGACCAATTTAATGTAGTTTATACAGACTTTTTGACTACACTGCGATTAAATGGGCACATTGTAATGGCATTTCCGAACATTATAGTTACGGGAAATAACGCATTTCGAGGAGGTAATCGCACGTGTGCATGGCGTGAGAAATCACCTCTGGACTCATTCAGGTTTACTTAAGGGCTGCTTTTGTGGCCTAAAGTTTAGACTGTCCGCCTCAACATCAGAAGATACGGGTTCAATCCTGGGCCTGGTCATAAACCAAATACGTTAAAGGTGAAATGTTTCCGTTGATCATGTTTTCGCGCAAAACTGGTACAGTATATCCTAGCGGTATATGAAACACGGAGCCGAAATGATTTGAAGAATAGATCGCTAGATATTTTATAAATGCTTTGTTTTCGACACCGATAGACCGAGTTTTATGAAGCTTGGTATTCTCTACAAACTTTTCTGCCCTTGATGTCCCCCTAGTGTATGACGTCATAGTGGCGGTGTGCCGTTTTGTGCAGCAATCAACTGTGCGAATCACATCAAGAATTATGATGGGGTATGGCTTTTATGCCTTCCCATCGGACAGTCCATACGATGAAAATGGATAATTGCTATGTGACGTGGCCATTTCAAACCGAATGAAGATTCATTGCAACTCAAAACATTACACCTCAAACGGGAAATGCCACAATGATGTCACGCATATTTGGCACACTAGGACTGCTCGACCCGGCGTCAGTAAAATGTGACTGGGTGGGGTGTCATGTCTTGTGTCTTCGGCATGATGCCAGAAGAATGCCAGACCAAATCTCACATGCACGAAGCCCCCGTAACGTTATGAGCACGTACTAAACTACCACGAGAAGCGTTACTGAAGCCATTACCTCACCACAGTAGTTACGTGCTGCGTGGGAGGAAATGGGGCAGAGCCCGGGGGAAACCCACGACCATTCGCACGTTGCTGGCAGACTTACACTATTTGAAACAATACCCTCTAATCTGGTACATCATAAGCACCTGTGATGTACATAAGGATAGGCATGATGGAATGAAGTGTCACGTGATTGCGGCCATTAAATCATTCAATTAAAACACTTTTAAATGAAGCAGTCGTCAAAGACAAATCCTTTTGATGCCGAGCATTGCTCTTTTTTCTCTCATCACGAGCGTACTCAGAGGAAAATTAACCACTTAATAGCTGTGCTGGGCGGCTGGCAGACGACAAAACCGCTTGACAAATTGTAGTCACGTGACCTGTTTCGTTACAACGCGAGTTGGCCTACACAACACAAGCCTACAGATCTTCACTCGGAAAAGACAATGGCAGCTTATCAGATGCCAGACGGGGGGTCAAATTTAGAAGGTAAATCTTTACACGGGTTAAATTTCTTATTTATTTTTAGAATTTCAGAGATGTCTTTTGTTTTTGAAACTTCTAGAGTACGATAAATACTTGTACATAGCTTGCATGCATGGATATGTAATGTTCAATGCCATGGACTTAAAGCGGAATGTAGATATATGTAGGGGTGTGAGAACTACTTACATAGGGCTGTATCCACATATTTACCCCATGCGGCAGAGGCGTGGATTCGGGGCCTACATGGGGCTGGGGGATTTCATAGCCCAAGAGTTCAAGGATTGTAAAAACCCGGTGAGTCAAAACTCTTGTATGATCCACACGCGCAAAAGAATTTGTAAAATGGCTTCTTGGCGAAAACCAGATTGTTTAAATAGTTTTATACTGTTTTAAGTGAGGTCATATAGTCTTAAATCACTATAACCCCCTCTCCCCGCCATCTTCCTATATACATTGTCACAACTGATCTAAAAGTCAATGTACAATAATGCCTACAGGAATGTTGTAATTTTAACAACCCGCGGATTTTTTTTCTTTAATCCTTATTTAGCTCAGTCGGATTACAGGGTAGGATACCATCGGGCGACATGTTCGGCAGCGCTTAATTAACATAGATATCAACGCGTTTAAATCGACCCAAATCAACAAGCAAATTAAAGAGAATGCAGATTCCCTTAGAATTAAACATTTGAACAAGTTTATACGAAGTATCTGGGTTGTAAGCTCCTGTATATATAGGTTGACACTGGCACACAGATAACGTAATGACCTTGAAGTCTATGCGCTTCATTGTCTTGAATGCATTAGAGTAATTGGATTTTTGGATTAAAGTGTTTGGGAAGGGGGGCATAAAGGATTATTGTTGACACTTAAATACACGGAACTGATGTTAATGGCTTATATATAGGTAAACAAGCATGCAGGTTGGGATTGATGTTTTCTCTGAAAAATTGGTATGCTTGAAATCAAAACTTTCTGTTATCATACGTATAAAACATACCAAGCAACATTTCTATATACAAATCATGTTGATATACAGCTTTGACAGGTGGTCAGGTCGTTTTTGGCACCAGCATAAAATATCAGTTAATAATTTGTGAGATGAGATTTAATTGAATTTAATAAGGGGTAATTAGCAAAAAAGGACACAAAAATAATGGGGATGATCAGCTGAACTCACACTCTAATTATTTTCATTATAATTACATCGGCCTATACACGCTACACCCATGTATGACAACATTGTCAGCAATTATCAGAGAGCAACGTTAAGTCATATACCGTGCACGCACCCGTCCATCGCTGGAGGGCAAAAGTAACGCAGCTCTCGCTGGTCACGTCAAATCCCGCTTTTCAACGTGACATCTGCTCAGTGATAGGACTGACATTCGGTCATTAAAATATCGCCTTAAAACGTTGATTTCGTCCTGCATGAATTTCTCCGTATTAATCAACACCCCATGTCATGTCGGTGTCTTCGACATGGTGGTTCAGTGAGGCAGCACTTTATATAAACATGTCGTCAGTTGGGTCAATCTGCGGTGCATGGGGATTCCATCGTTATATGACACACAATAGTGTACAAAGCCTCACATTGCACGACTGCTGGTCCTGAGTTCATACATTGCATTTTTCTCAGTTCTTTGGTGGGCTCAATTTCATTGGAATTTGTTTTTTGAAAATTGGTTTTGCACTATTAACCCACATATATGGAATATCCAGTGTGGTGGACCATTGGTATACGAGTGTTTGCGCCCGTTTTAACAGTAAATGAAAAGAAGCAAACAAAATCTTTGAAGGCAGAGAAGACAATGACTATTTGTACTGTCTTGTGACATGACAGAGGCAGGCGAGCGCCTGCGTGTTATTCGCCTGTTTTTACCTGCAAGCATTTGCCGGTGTGGCAGTACAAGATTCGTTGCATCACCGTTGTGCGTCTCTTTCCTTTGATGGATGGCACGTCGTGACAGGGTCATATAGCTTTAGGGCAAGTCATGGTATTCCCATTTCTGTACGAAGAGGTTTTGAACTCTCCATTGAAACCCGCATAAAATCATTCCTTAAAATATCTACGTAATAGCATGCATTGGCGAATATAGGGCGGGTTAAATGTGCAAGCCTGGCCATTAGAGTGTGAGTATATGGGAGTGGGAGTTACACGATTCTGATTTAACTTCGGATGAGCATTAATTTAACATCTGGTGAGCAATGATTTAACTTCTGGTGAGCATTTATTTTCAATACTGTATATCAGTAAGGTGCAGTGAATGTGAATTTCGAGATTCTGATTTAACTTCGGATGAGCATTGATTTAACATCAGTTCAGTATTAATTTAACATCTGGTGAGCAATGATTTAACTTCTGGTGAGCATTTATTTTCAATACTGTATATCAGTAAGGTGCAGTGGATGTGAGTTTCACGATTTTGAGTTAACTTCCGGTGACCATTTTGTCTAGAGTGTACACCTGTATAGTGTACGTCTTTTTTTATCAACGAGCTGAATGCAGGGCAACGACGTTTTGATGGAATGTCGTGTGTATCTGTTTCGAATTCGAGCTTGTTTTGTTAAGCACATTCGCCTTCCCATAAACCTGACTGCCCTCACATAAACCTGACTGCCTTCACATCAGTGCAAATTGTCGGAACAAGGCGTTTCACCCCACGCACTCAGATTACTGTGATAACAAATGAATATGTGAGCATATTGCAGCGATACACTGAGTTGCACCAATCTGTCTTAAACTGCTGTGTTCTTTTTTTGTGTGTGCTTTTGTTTTTAAATCCATAACTGCCGGAAAGTTATGTATCATTTTATTCATCTATCACACTATACTGCACATATATCAGTTTTACAGCTTAACCTTTTTTCTCGTTAACTCTACTCTACAGACGGCACGAAGTATTTTAATCATTCATCTTTGTGCTTTCGAAATTGCATTAAAACATATTTAATCTCGCCTTTACCCCAGGAAGATATATATATTAAAAAACAACAACAAAAGAACTGAGATTCTGTCTTATGTATATACCTCGTCTATTTGATCCCATATATAGCGCATGCGCTGCAAAGTGAGTTCAGCTGTACCTATTATCACAGACGACATGTGACTGATTCCCGCTGACGGCAATGAACGTATTAAACAACAAAAAGAAATCACGTGCGTGTATAATGTCCATACATGTATTGCATGGATTCTCATCCCATAGGCTCATGAATAGCTCAAATAATTTCATGGTTATTTCTGAGCTGTCATCCTGTGCACTTTCAAATTTTTATTGCCTCAAACACCCACAAGAATGGGAGAGCCTTTTATTAAATCTGTACTATGTAAGATCTTGATTCCTGGTCTAGATACTCGCTGAGACGTGACGGAATTTGAAAAAAAATGTCCGTATGAACGTAACGTGTTAAAGACATCTTTCAGTGGCATTCAGGAGCTGTATGGTGTAACGAACTAAGAAGACGCATGACGTACGTATATGGCAAATTTCTAGACTTTATTGCCCATGACGCCTCCTTATTACAATTAACAATTAACAATCATTAACGTTGTTGTCAAACCTGTGTGTTAGTTTGTAGAGTAACCCGCTTTCTAAGCTTCAAGTCAGCTACTCCATGGTGCATACGTCAGTGTAGGTGCTTTACAGTGCGAATGGCTGCGACTGGCTGCACTGTTACCAAGCCCACGTTGTAGCTACGTGGACATGGCAAGGTTGTAGAAAGCTGATGCACGTCAGTGCAAGAGTTGGTTTCCCCAGAAACCTGGATTTCACCTGGAGATTTACCCTGTGCGAGTGACGGTGTGCAGAAATCTGTGACAAATTTACAGATGTCAACTGGGAGCTCATGTTTAAGTTTTTAAGCGCCTGTGAAAATGCTTATGGACAACTTAACGCTTGACTTCGGAAGGTTGCATCCTTAGTCATTCCCCAAGTGTATAGTTCTGTTGTATGACGGCACGACTGACGGTGTCCATAAACTCGTGACAAAAGCTTACGAGTCCTAATTGGAGGGTCGCCAATCACTTTTAGTTTCAGTTTCAATGGCTCGTCAAAACGCTTACATGCACGACGCTTGGCTTCGGAAGGATGTGTCCTTAGTCAGCCCCTCTCGCATTGAGTGACCAGAATGCCATCCATCATGCACGTCGTAAGCAGAAAAGTAAAACCTGACTTGAAAGCATGACTCAACAAAGTCTCGTTGACACTGCCGGTTGTGACGTATTTTTCAAGCAGATTGACTGGTTATGTTTATTTATTTATTTCATTGGTGTTTTACGACGTACGCAAGAATATTTCACTTATACGACGGCGGCCAGCATTATGGTGGAGGGAAGTGGAGGGAGACCCACGGCTATCCGCAGGTTGACTGGTTAAACAATCAGACTCAAAGTTAGGCGACTGTCAGTAAGCGACACGGGTTCAATCCCAGGTCGGATCATGTCTGAGATTTTAAGGTTTGCAATGCTTTAGCTTCCTCCCTCGACATCAAAGGTGCATGTGATGTCTATATACGACAGGGTGTTCCACTGACGCATCGTTTTAAATATGCCTACATTTAGATTGCCTTGAGACAGACCGTACGAGATTTATGAATTGTAATAATGTTTAAAACTCCTTTAGACCCCCGTGCTAAAAAAAACCAAAAAAAAAAAAAAAAAAAAAAAAAAAACCCACGTGTTCCAATCCAGTTCTCTTTCGGAGGGCTGAAGCTTTCCATCCAATTATGCCCACCACGACCCTGAAATTCTGCCGATGTAGCGTAAAGCCGACATCCGTTCTAACGAATCCATGAAGAGTACCTGGCTAGATGTGCAAAATCTGTTATAATGCTTCTCCAACCCTTAACTTAACCATATACATTCATATTCCGTATACAGGTTTAGTTGTCCTGACTAATTTAGGCCTATTTATTATTTATAAATGTTGAACCTTACTTAAAAATATGTCGTTTGTCACGGTAAGCCGTGTACCATCAAAATGTTAAACAAATAGATGAATAAAATCCGCTAAAGATATACAAAAAGACGTTGCGCTTGAGCAATTTCACCCTTTGACCTAGTATATAATGTGTAACACGATTTGCTATTTCCAAATATGGATTCAATGCCCAGTGGGCGTGGCATACACCCTGTACTTGGGCGTGACCTAATGTCGATCAGGCACCGGAAACTTGCCCAGATTTCTATGTTGATGCATTGAAATGTTATTTATTACACGTAAAGCATGTGCGTTGTTTGTAAACCACAGCACGATTACTCTAGCTAGCCCTTTTCCATGTATGGTATTTGAAGGGCATCGTGCATGCCTGTTCACTGAATCATGGAATCTGTTTCGCATGTACAGGATGTAGACCACGCCGGTTTATAGAGTCATCCTTTCCATTTCCCAACGTCTAGACATGTTATAAGCTTATGCGAAACCGAATCTTCTTGTTCATTTCCCAAATTTGGATGCTGGACGTGTCAGTTAAATGAATCGATTTTCCACTCCCCAGTGTAGGGCTGTTCATGTTAAGGAGTACGACAGTTCTCTGTACCTTCTTGTTCATTTCTCAGTGTGTGGTCGTTTTAGGACATTCCATGGATCACCTGATTGAAGCACCTTAGTCATTTCCCAGTTTTTGTCCTCTTAGGTTAAGGAACACGTTAATTCACTAAAACTTCTTGTCCATTTCCCAGTTAATGGTCATTTTGGACATGTGAGTCCACTGAAACACCCATCCAATTTCCAGTATTATGTGTTTTTTTAGAACATTTGGCAGTCTACTGAAGGATCCTGTCCATTTCCCAGTGTAGGTCATTTTGGACATAGAATACTTTAATTTACTAAGCTACTACCACATTCATTTCTCTTGGAACGGACCAGTTCATCATATATATGATTTTTGCAACATTGTCGGCGATATAAAGCATTAAAAGTCGTCAAATCACCAAACCAGAAAATCCATTCCCCATTTATGGTTCCTATATGCTCGAGTGCGCATTGCATATATAGGCCTATTACAATGCGCACGTGATTTCCAAAGCCATTGCTGCTATATCGTGAAGAAAACGCGCAGTCCGTTTACAGCATTCTGGACACCACGAGGCTTGCCTACTACTAGATTCTCCGAGATCAAGCTCTGAATAGATACACACCATTCCCCGAAAATTTCGGGGGTGCGTATATTTTACATGTAGGTAGTTCCGCCACTTTACCCAGCGAACTATGTTGTGGCAGTTTGATATTTTTTTCTCAGTAGAGAGGTAAAAAAATAACTGTAGTTGAGCAAGCCAAACAACGCGGCGAATAGTTGAGAAGAATCGAGCTGTAATGCAGTATTTTTTACAATCGAAGTTTGCATAATGAATGTTTACTGAAGGTTGAATATAATTCCCTCCGTGCATATTTCGTCATAGATCAATCACAGTAGTTCCCCTTAATCTTCACATTTTCAAAATGGCTCGTATCAATGTGAGAGTCGCTCTCTAGCACGCTAGCCAGATTAGTAGTGACTCTCAGTTGTGAGCATAGTTACAGTATACCAGTACCTGAAGGTGGATAGGCGTGTTGATCAGAACGGTGCCGGTTTTATTGAGCATTTAGGGTCAACTGTGTCCCGCCGAGTAGCCATGCAGTTACAGTCCAGCCCAATATAAGGTCAACTACCCCTTTTAAAGAGAAGAAAGCCAAGAATTTCACAAAATGCCGTGTGAAAGTCGCCTCGCTCCATTTACCACATTTTGAGTCAGAGAGCGAAGTGAGGCTGGCTGACTGACAGCGAAAACATGCCTAAAGGCTGGGTTAGTGTGTGCTTTCTGCACAAAGCTACTTTGTTTACTTGTTGTTGTGTAGCACCTCCTGAAAATATCACCTTCGTCTGACAATGCGGTAGAGGCTATCTTTAAACCGTAAGCACAGGTTTTACGCACGCGCGGATAAACACAACTGCACGTCCCAAATTTTGCAGAGATATATAATTTCTAGATTGACTTAGCCAATCGAAAGACAAAAACATTCCAAAATTCACTGTCGCTTTAGTATACTGTTAACTAATCCTCTCACGGTGTCGAATAAACACCATATTTTAGAGAGACAGGCTGATTCGCTTTGATTATATGATTGCATGTTCGTTTGTTTGCTTCTATCCGTGACGGTGTTGTCACGGTGTTGAAGCAAACCGACAGGAATGCTGACATATCTGTAGCGCTGACTCACTGAAACGCCATTCCGATGACATCATGCAGAGAGGTCGCCAAAATTATAGTCCCATACACATTGTTTATATGTACTGACACTATTTTAGTGAGACTGACAGTATTTCTCAATGACCGCTATACCGGGATATATATGATAGATACATATACCTTTGTTTTGAATTTTAATCAAATGATTTTACATGCATCATACACAAGCATTATTTACATTTAAATTTAGAAGTGGAAGAAATCGCGAATATTGCTAAGGGAAACAAGCGTGTTTGGCAAGGTTACTGCAAACTGTCAGTCGACGTCATGTAACAGACAGGATTCGAAAGCAGATCTTTGATAGCAAGGCATTTTGATTTATTCATTTGTTTATATATTAGAATGGCGCTTTATGCCGTATTCGAGAATGTTTCATGTATACGGCAGCGGCAACATTATGGCCGGAAGAAACTGGATAGAGCATGGTGGATGTGGGAAGGCAGGGGCCCACAATCATCCACATACAAGTGGGCAGGCAGATCTGTGCACATATGGCCGTAGTGGAATCCAGCACGAGCTGGATTTGAACTCACAAGTTCACTGGTAAAGAATCTCTTTTATGGGTCATCGCGCCGCCTATAGCATCCTCCCCCCCCCCCCCACAATACATTTTTTAGCCTACGAACTACGTCTTGTTTGTTTCACATTTTATATCTGCAAATGCATGTAGACCTGTGACCCATCCTGGTTTTCACCCTAAATGCATATAGGCCTATACATGGGATGAGAAACATAGTGGGAGCAACACGGTATATCAGTCATTTATAGTATTAAAAATGTGAGTCTCTCAGAAAGTTTAACATCCGTGTTTACCTAGGATGCGGATAAACACTGATTTATATACGAACCTCTCGATGGTAGGCCTATGTCTGCAACGTAAACCACGCTGTTCCATTTATTACTCATGCGCCTAAATAAATATCTCTGGAAAGGCGCGTGAATGTATACCCGGGTCATTTCCGATCGGTGACTGCTTTTTCAGAAAAAGTTATATCCTTTTTTTAATTTTTGATTTGACCGCAAGGAAGTCTTATATACCATCGTTTTAAAAATAGAACCAAGGATATGTAAAATCACGTCTGCAAAAATACCGACCAATCAGTGCGCAGCCACGCGACTCATCAGCAAGAATAATGTTCTGGGGAACCCCCGCTGCGTTCCCAGAATATAAGAACATTGAACACTGCAGCTTTTTCCCTTAAAATATATATGATTGTATCTGTTTGAAATAATATGAGTAAGCCTACAGACCCTTACGCGGATATTAAAGAATATGCATTATTATATAATAATATCAATTATTAGGCTCCGTTACGTAATACAGTGAAGTATTTTATTCAGGAAAACTATGAAATGTTGATGACTATTTCCAAAATTTAGAAAGCATTTTTTTTTTTTTGTTTTGAGGTGGGAGGTATATCAAATTTATGAACAGGTTTGTATTATGTTTTAGAACGTTCACTCAGCGAAACAAGTAACTCCAAGGTTAACAAAAAACTTTAGTTGCGTGTTTGTACAAAGTGCATATTTCGCAACTTCCCCAAAACTTTTACGGGTTTACGAAACTTACATGTGTCAATATAACGGACCCTATACATTTTCATGTATGCACATCCGCTTTTTCGTAACTTTTCTCGTAATTTATAAAACTTTTACAAGTCGACATTTTCGTAACTTATATAGTTATATCCAACTTTGGGTCAGCTTCTCGTTAAACTTAGAACTTTGCATACATCCACTTTCCCTAACTTTTGTCTTAAATCACAAAGCCTTTATCTATCTATACACTTTTTGGTGGAAAAATGTATATAACGGAACGGAACTATGTATATAGCGTATATCTATCACTTTTCGTCACTTTTCTCGTAAATGCCGGACAGAACTTAGGTAAGATCCATGCATTTCTCCCTGACCTTTCACTTAGGCAATGCAACTTTCTGTACTCTGTCTTCTAAATCCCAGAAGAAAATATAGATCCATTTTTCTGAATTTTTCTAAATCCTATCTAAGTCACGACACCTAGTTTAGTTTGTTGTAACGCGAAAAAAGCTAATTTCATTTTCTACGGTGTATAGTTACACGAAAACCACGGTATTTTCAACAGTGTAACTGGGTTTCTCATAGTGGCGTGAAAAAGCTAATTTTGTTCAATACGGTATAGTTACGAAACCCACAGCATTTTGAACCATGTAATTGGCTCACATTTCACCGTCGTTATAATCAGTACCTGAAATGTCTTATGAAATGGATACAGGCACCTGGATACGAAAACCTAAGTTAACAGACAAATCCTGCTACTAAGCCACAGTTGTTTAACTTTCTTTATCTCCGAACTGAACTTATTTGAATAGCGTAACCGCGACACTCTATACACATGGTCTTCTCGGTGGGATCAACTGCCGTGCAAACTATCTCAGTACGTACGACTTTATACATACGTAGGCCTATAACATGTATATTTACATTAAAAACATACATTGTGTTATATTGTTTGATTTTCTGTCAAATATGCACGTTCACCACGCAGGTTACGTGACCTTCGCCGTATGGGATGTGGGTAAAGAGGCTGCTACGCCTTGCGCAAACCATTCAAGCGACTTGATATATATATATATACACACATAAGGATATACGGTTGAATATATATAAGTTCTCTTCGGAGAGATATAGATCTAGTAGGTATGTCTTTGTGATAACGGTATACGTGTATAGGCTGTAAATATGTAGGTACTTAATACACGTGTTGGCCAGAGCTTACCTTACCTGTATGTGTACGACCGGAGTATATAGCTATTATACACATACCTGTATATTTTAAGTTGAAGGTGTATAATAACTGTTATTATACACCTTTGCTGGACTCGGACGACACGGAAGATGGAAGACTGACCATGATAGGCTGGCCAGAGCTTCAGGTACGGTTACGTTATTTATTTGTTTTCTTATTTGATTGGTGTTTTACGCCGTACTCAAGAATATTTCGCTTTTACGACGCCGGCCAGCATTACTGCGGGAGTAAGCCTAGCAGAGCCCCGGGGGAAACCCACGACCGTTCAAAGGTTGCTGGCAGCCCAATCCCGTTCTTAGTCAAAGTGTACACTTTTATCTCTTAATTAAGTTTTAATTTTCACAATTTGCTCGGGTGTTATTTATTTTTAATGACTCATTCATTTATGTATATAGATGTTTATTCGTGAACGCCGTTCTCAATAATAATACTCTGGTATTAAACCCCGATTTTTTGTCCGAAGGTCCGTGGTTCTGTGTATATATGCACCAAAGTAAATATGGAGCGTACTCTCTAAAAACGATTGTTTATTACAGGTACTGTGACAACTGTGACACAACTGTGACAACGGTGACAAAACTGAACATCTATACTCTTTTGCTTACTATAGAGGTATAAGCAACAGTGTGTACCCCAATACACATGTGTCTTCTCAAGCACACAGTGTGTGTACCTCTATTACACAAAAGGTGTAGATGTTCAGTTTTTTTTACAGTTGTATGTACCTGTGCTACATTTGTATGTTTATTTAATTGCTTGGTGTTTTACGCCGTACTCCAAAATATTTCACTTACACGACGGCGGCCAGCATTATGGTGGGAGGAAACCGGGAAGATCCCGGGGGAAACCCACGACCATCCGCAGGTTGCTGGCAGACCTTCCTATGCTTTGTATTACACAGTCGTTTTTAGAGAGTATGTCACCTACATGTGTCAACGCCCTTATATTTATGTATATATCGTAAGGAAAACGGCTGTGTACAAATTTGCACATATACACTGCATGTGTGTTAGTGCTACACTGATACAAATCGTGTGTCACTGGTACACACGTCATTGTGGATGTATTGCACAAATAACGCAAATTGTGTACTACTATATACACATAAATTATGGGGATGTGCGTTCTGGCGACAGTAATGTGTACCACTCGCGCAAAACAATTTTTAGACAGCAAATGTGTCACACAAGATTTAAACACAAGATGGAACCTTGCTTAAGTCCCACGATTTTTTTTTGCTGTACGTAAAGCTTTCAGGATGCGTCGATAATACCGTGTCATGAGGCTCTAGGTATGTATAGTAGTTAAATATACGACATGTGAGCTCATTTGTTAGGGAATTATTGGCTACGCTTACGTGCATCTATATACAGCCTGTGTTTGTTGTATACAGGTTGACGATCCAATCATTGTGTCAGGATTTACGATTGTGCAAATAGTATGAAGTTTTAATATAATAATGCTTAGATTTGATGTCGCACTCAACATTTTTACAGTTATAGGCCTATGACAACGAGGAGCTCTTAGAAAGTGCATACAGAGTGTCGTCCTGTGGCAGGAGGAGTCCACGCTGCCACAGTGCCGCCGCCACTGGAACATCATGCCGCAAAGACACCACACATGACACCCCACATAACACCCCACACAGTCACATTATACTGACACCGGGCCCACCAGTTCTGTTTACTTGCTCTAAACTTTCAATGCTGAGCGCCAAGCGTGGCAGCAGCAAGTACTATTTTTACAGTCTTTCGTGTAACCCGACCCGGGCTTGATACCGATTCTGCCGACCCCGGAGCGGACGTTCCAACCCCTAGGCCATCGCAGCTGTTGTGTTCTGATATATAAAAAGTTATTTGGTATAGAAACCATGCACGGCCTCATGCTCTTTAATACTTCTTATATGTATACAGGCTACTTTCATCCATGCCAGGAGAAACCTGCGGATGGTCGTCGGTTTCCGCCGGACTCTGCCCGGTTTCCTCCCACCATAATGCTGGCCGCCGTCGTATAAATGAAATATTCTTGAGTACGGCGTTAAACACCGATCAAATAAATAAGTAAATAAATCCATGCCAGGCGCTACACATCATATCTGCCCGCTGTCACACTTCATACATGACCGGCTTTACACTTCAAATCTTTCCGGCGTTACACTCCATACCTGCCAGGCGTTACAATTCATGCATGCCAGGCGTCACACTTCACACCTTGCCGGCGATATCCTTCACCGAAGCAGATCGGTTCCATTTCGACTGCTCATTTTCTCTTAAATGTAATTAAACTGCGTCTTATGTTAACGTGTGCGATCACATGGGTAGAGAGCATAACCTTAGCTGAAGATGTAAATACAGTGGCTCATGCGGTAAACAACCTAAAATATCGCCTATGACTGAGTTGGACATTTTAAGTGAGTGCGAGTAAGTGCTTTTGGTTTAATGTCGTAATTAACAATTTTTCAGTGATTTGACGACCAGGAGTCCTTCTGCTATGTGCAAATATTATGTCTTCTTGTATCAATGCGCGGCCCGACCAGTCCTGTTTCTTTTAAAGTTTTGGGTATGACCCAAACCCAGACTTGAACCTGGACCTGGCGAACGCTCTAACCACTAGGCCACCGCTCTATCCACTAGTCCTGCACATTTTGAATGTTTCTCAGAGTTCTACTGACATTACAAAAGTCTTTTGGGTTTTTCTGAGGTAGAACGATACCTTCTAATGGGGTAAGTTTCTGTACCATTTCCTCTGCTCATTAAAGTGAAGTAATTTGAGGCATAATTTACACACCCGTACGAAATAACACGTGAAAAAAAAATTAACTACATATGGAGTCATATAGAGGGTATTCTATAATTTACGTGTCATTGCATTAATTTAGCGGTCTGGTGCATAATATGTGTTATATACAATGAATTATGGCCGGTGCATTGTAAATGCGAAGCGTAAGTTTAAGGTTATTAGTTGTTTCGTTTTACCGCCACTTTTAACTAATCCCCATATTATCATCGCTAATACTAAACATTTACAGGCGTTCAATTACGAATCGAGTCGTATACGTAAGACATAAAACATCGGTAATCTTGACCTCCAGTATAAGAGGACTGGACCAAGTAGGCCTACTGGGTTTACCGGTGTAATGTCTCGTGTCCTCGGCCTGGTGTTCCAAGGAGGCAGCACTACAAAGACGTCAGCTTTGAGTCCTGCCTGTTACAAGGAGGCATCGTCGTGATATGACAGAAATAATGCTGAAGACAACGTTGACCCCCCCCCCCCCTCAGAAAAAGAACACAACATCAATCTGACCACATTCATAAGAGAGTTCTTGGGCCGTGGTGGCTGCATGGTGTCTTCGGTGTGATGTTCCATTCAGGCAGCATTATATAAATGTGTCGGTGTTACGTTCGCCGTTCGTAACAACGGCGTCCAATCGCGACGGCATCCCCTTGCACCAACGCCGATGGCGTAGGTGCGACTGGGGGCTGTCGTGATGTGATTGAAATAATATTGAAAGCAATGTTAAGCCTGAATTAAACAAACAAACACTCACAGTCAACGCAGCTTGATAACATTTTTTTCTTTTCAACACATCTTTGGTGAGATAGGAGATGACACAATTATATATATTTCAATAAGGCGTTCGATTTCACTCAGTATAAGCTCTCTTTCGGCAGTTTGTTTAAACATATTACACACATATCGGCTTTTGGTTTTAGAAGCGCCTTTCTTTCATTGTGATATTGAATTTTATTATCTTCATGTCGGAAGTCATAGCTCTCTCTGAGCTGGCTCCATATAACATATTGACCGCTATATTGCTGGGCGCCGTCGTATAAGTAAAATATTTCTGAATGCGGCGTAAAACGCCAATCAAACAAATAAATAAATAAACATGTTCTCGCCACGACTTAAATACACCCATTTTGATGTTAAATCCCAGCTGTTCATTCTTATTTTGAATATTCACCTATATATACGCACAAATTCGTTATTTACCGGTTATTGTTGCGTTTTTTTTATTCAGTCAACATACTTATTCATGTTAAAGTCACGTCTTTTTAACACTTCCCGGTTAAGGCATGTACATGTATCTACCTCGCTTTTTACAATGATCTAGTAATTATCGCTACCTTTCCACCGGGATTGCTTAACACGTAGGTATTCATTTTACAGCCCCAGGTCCAGTGGTTTTGTTGTCAAATATACAGCTAAGAGGCACATGTTATCACGCCGTACCCAGAAGCCTCTCACCAAGGCGTTACAACTCATGGTGGCCTCCTCTTCGGTTGTATATGGGAAGGTCTGTCAGCAACCTGCGGATGGTCGTGGGTTTCCCACGGGCTCTATCCGATTTCCTCCCACCATAATGCTGGTCGCCGTCGTATAAGTGAAATGTTCTTGAGTATGGCGTAGAATACCAATCAAATAAATAAAAATATCATAGGGGTAGAAGATTTGTTAGAAGATTTGCCAGTTAGCTGACCAAGGTAAATATAACTATTTAAACTATAGTGGCGTATCACCTTTCGAAACTTGTATGCAGTTTATGAGTGGAGAAAAGAGAAATTATATAGATTTGGATGTAACTTAGTCACATGCGAGGGGAATACCGCCCCTTTCCCCCACGAAAAAGAAACCATACGCAGAAAGTGAAATGAAAAAAGAAAAAAACGAAAGAAAAAAAACATGAAAAAATTAACACACACGGGCAGAGACAGTTCAAATCACACACACATACACACACCAAAATACCTCATGACATTTCATAACACAACAGTAATATAGTATCATTCTCGCTACACCACAAGGTCATCGTTTAACAGAGGTCAGTGAGCTGTAGACGTGCAGTCTTACTTGTCTCAATCCGTATCTCTTTAGAACACATCCTACCGGTACCAACAGTCTCTCGGTAGGTTTCTTTAAAGCAGTATATATCCACGATCGGCTGGGGAGAGGATTGGGGGACGGGCGAGGGGGTGGGGGGTGATAACAGCATTTTGTGTAGATGCTTCTTTCACTGGGACACGAGTCGATTCAGCCCCAGCCCCCATTGGGTGGATTGAGGAGATTTCACAGAGTCACCTTCCTCCGGTGTTCTTTGGGCATCGGTGTTCGTATCTCTGTGTACAGTTATACAGTCAATAGGCCAAACATGATATTAATTTAACATTTCACATCCCTATGATCTTTTTCGTTTCCCACTTTAACTGAACTGCATGATCCTTTAAATGAAATGTTCTTGAGTGACGCGTAAAACACCAATCACTAAATTTCATCCACCATATTCGAGTTTGGACGCAGTCGAGTACACAGGGTGCTGCTAAGTCGAATGAAGACAGGTGCTAACCTCAATACTTACATATATACAGACATCCAAATATTAGGTTACCAATCGACTAAAATCGAAAAAAAGTATAGACGTTTAGATTTTGTTGCATTTTCCAATCGAGCTGTTATACTACTAGTAGAGCTGCATGAGGGCGGATGATGCTGCGGGATCCGGTTTCTATGTCTCACATGCATGACCTTGTCCGAATTGACATAACTGGGAACAGGTTGATAGTAATAAAGCTATCAGTTAATGAAAATAACCGTTAAAAACAATATGAAATACCGAAATCATAAAATAATAAAAGGATCAATTAATGAAATGATTAATTAATCACATTATCATTTTCTGAAAATGATCAACTAATGAAAATTATCAAATAACTAAAATTATCAACTAATGAAATTATCAGTCAGTTAAGTTATCAATTAATCGAATCAATCAATTAATTGAAACAATTGTTCGAAAGTAATTTATGAATCTATTCGGCCATTCTACTTAAACGAACTATCAGATTGATCCAGCAACGATCTGATCTATCCAGCAAACAAGTAATGGGACCATTACATATTGAATTAAATAGGCTCGTATAGGTCATCGGGTGTAGTAGGCCTATCAACACACCAGGCGGTGTATAAAGGATACGGGGTGATCTTATAACAGTTAGCTTCAATGCATGACACAACATTTTCTTGTTAAAAGGTTAACAGAAGAGTACTTGAGAGTTTTGTTATAAAAATTTTACGGAAAACATTTGGTCTTTTTTTTTTTTTTTTACTTAGGTCAGTATTTACATGAATTACAACATTTACAGCTCTTTATGGAGCTAAATTTTCTCAAGGCCAGCTAAACTTGGAGCGCTCGGTGTGTCAGCTTGAAAGCACACGTAGGGAATGATGCTTACACCAATATTATGTATAACAGGGAAGCTCCCATGTAGCACAGGTCATCAAATTATTTTTTTTTTGTTTTTGGGGGGTTTTTTTGTTTGTTTTTTAACCGTAGCCGATCGGTCACGGGGGTTTGATTATGGTTTTGTTTATTTATTCATTTGATTGATGTTTTACGCCGTACTGAACAATATTTCAATCATACGACCAGCATTGTAGTGGGAGGTAACCGGGCAGAGCCCTGGGCAAGCCCACGACCATCCGCAGATTGCTGGTGGACCTTCCCACGTACGATCGGAGAGGAAGCCAGCATGAGCTGGGATTAAACTCACAGTAACCGCCTTAGAGGCGCCTGTGTCACTACATTGCGCTAGAGCACGGTAAGCCCCTTGGCCACGGGTGCCCCGTGGTTTTAAGTTAGGAGATTTGATAGGTGGAGATGGCAAAGGGCAGGATATTTCTCGTGCACTCCGGGTTCCTGTATAACGCTGGCTGCCATCTTTAAAAAATGAAACATTCTTGACAGCGTATATGGCATGAAACGCCAATCAAAAACAATAAATAAATGCACGCGGGAAGGGAGACCCCTTATGTATAGTCCCACCGCTTTAACTGACATATCGGAAGTAAAATTTTGTTTTAAGTGTAAGGAAACCTGAAAGGTATAGCTCCCGAAACTGAGATATGTGTTACTCTTAAATTGCACCCATTTTTAAAAGGTGATACATAAATAGGTTATTCTAGACTGGTTATAAATAGACCTATACTTACGCATTTGTTCGTGGGATAATTATGCGTGGCATTTTATTATACAATCGAGTGGGCGGAGCCCGCGTTGGTGTGGGGGGTGTCGCGGGAGAGGCTCTTGGGTGTTCACAGTGGGCCCTCCCGTCTTGACCAATCACACGGCCGTGTTTCAACTCACTAAAAGCCGGCGTGTAAGAAGGAAATGAGAAGGTACTCCACGCGTGTTATAAGCACACCCTCTCGGAAGCAATCGGCTTAACTTCACCACATCCGATCCTGCTCGTTTTAATAGCAGCTGTGGAGGTAAAAATAAAGCCCATTGATGAATGCATCTGTCGACGCGTACTACAAGTTTAATCGAGTGCACGTCACTAAATGTAAACACGAGTGTGCAGTCTGTAGGAAAAACAACTATAAACAGGAGTATTTGAAGGATACCTATCCAGGTTCCACATGTATATTACATATACGCCAATTACACCATATAGTCGGTATTGATCGGATGGTTTGTGTGCTCAGACATAATCGTGTGTAAGCAATTAGCCCGTATACCGACATTATAGACCTGGCGCCTTCACAGAACAGATCTAGTAAATATACGGTAAGATTCATATCAGTTTTCTCTCTCTCTCTCTCTTTTTTTTTTTTTAAATTCAAATTATAAATTGTAAATAAAATGTGTGAGTCCTTTCTTGAAATAAATATTGAAAAAAACGCGCAAATATTAAGGGTTTCAATATCTAAATGCTGTGCATTTGAGTTGCACGTTCGACCTTAGCCTGAGCACGATTTACATTTAAATATGCTATGCATTTAATTAGCGATATTTTTTTTCTTTATGCCTCCTAATGGTAAATATATATATGTATATCCCTAACAGTGTCATGTATAAGATGTTTGAATCATTGTGACTATACGCGATATCTGATTAAAATGTGTATTTGATACACGTATGGTTTAGTTTGTGCTTCTTCAAACGGTGGGATATATACTCCCTTAATGATATATTGTCGCTGATTAGAATTCTTTTCAGCTCTGTACATGTATATGTGCAATGATAGGCCCTTATTTAACCATGCGGTGAAATTTCTGTATACATGTATATACACTAAGTATGTATGTGCTCGCACAGTAGGATATAAAGTATCCTGTACAAATCTTCAAGTGTTTTGCCCTTTGATGCTTGTCCGATTGGTTATCACAATATAGCACCACAAGCATATCCATTACTTATTATTTTTTTACACCGTTTAAAAAAAATTTTTTTCCCCTCTTATTGTGGCATGCCTCATTTTAAAGCACTTTCGTGTACCTCATTTTCATACTGGTATTCGGAAGCGAAATTTTAATCTTGAACACAGGTATACACGTAGGCCTGTGTAGATGATTATTATTGTTAGGGTTTCGTGCTAATTTGTCTACAGGTCTGTTTCCACTTCCTTCTATACTGTAAAAGGAAAAGTGATATAGGTTATGTCAATGACATGCCGAACGAATGCGAGGCAAGTAGCATACACATCGGGTCAGATGAAAGAAAATATATCATGTTAATTTACGAATAAACTAAAATAATCAGAAATGATCTAGGCTCTATTCAATCGTTCCTTTTTTCCAGAGCACAGTGACCCGAAGCCTCCCACCAATGCGGTCGCTGTGAGCTCAAGACCAGCTCATGCTGGCTTCCTCTCCGACTATACGTGGGAAGGTGTGCCTGCAACATGCCGATGGTCGTGGGTTTTCCCGGGGCTCTGCCTGGTTTCCACCCGCTATAATGCTGGCCGCCGTCGTATAAGTGAAATATTCTTGAGTACGGCGTAAAACACAAATCAAATATATCAAATAAATCAATTTTTTCCAGAGTCATCGGATGCCGAAACTCGCCATTTACTCATTCTTTCGTCGGTGCTATTCGCCCACGTAGGACTATATATTCGTTCCTTCATTCGTTTTTATTCATTCCTTCATGCATTTCTCCTTCCTCCATTTATTCGTAAATTCTGCCAGCGTCCTTACCACAATCTCTAACTGTACCTGCCACATTTAATACAGGAATTCAGGTTGATTTGGCCCTACGCTTGTTATGCCTTTCCTCCTTCATCCGTAATTCATTGATTGATTCATTAATTTCTTCATTTATTCATCATTCGTTCATCCATTAATCTATTTATCTGTTTCTTCAATCATTCTTTGGTGAGTTCATCCATTCATTCATTCATTCTTTCATTCACACTCATTCAGTCATTCATTTATTTATCCATTACCTGTTGCATCGCTTTTCTAATTCCCTGTTACAGAATACTAACGAGAGCAGTACGGACGTATCCCCGACAGACACACGGGGTCCTCCGTGGAACAGAGAGGCCGGAAACGATTTCCTGAATTTACCCGACAAGGAAGACAACACCCGAATTTCAGTGATCAATTACAACAATCCGCCCCCTCGAGGTTCCTTCCGGTCCAGGAATGGACGGCCACAAGTCCAGATGACCAAGTCCGAGAAGAGGAACATCGCCGTCCGCGGCGCCCTGGTCGCTTTGATTGGGGTGTCCGTACTTGTAGCTATAGCTGCAATCATAGCCTTGGCCATTGTTCTGACTGATAAAAACAAAGGTTAGCGATAATGACAGATATAGTAATAATTAATAAGTGGCTGTAAGGGACTTTTAATAAAATAGAATAGTTTTAATTAAGCACCTTACATAGGCCTAACTAACACAGATACTATAATAAAAAATTAATAAATATATAAATAAATAACGAAGTAAATAAATAAAAGCAAAAAATAAGAAAAAGATGAAAAATTGAATGCAGTAAAATAAAAAAATAGTAATTTCAGATGTCAATGAGAAGACAAAACGTTATCAGTATAAACCTGTTCTTGGATATCCCATTCCAAAATGTAGTCCTTCATCCGAAAGATTTAAAAGAAACGGTAGATACCTAGTTTATAGATGTATAGTTTGTTCAGTCGTTGTTACAAGGGTAGCATACAATCGTCTAATTCATTAGGCTATCGTTAGTTTCCAGGCTTGGTCTGTACATATTATATTAATTAAACTAATGTGGTTAATTACTTTAAGTATATGTTTATATATATATCACCCTGATAGCTAGGCTTACAAAACTTTTGTGGCAACTATAAAGATCTTCAGTATCCAGCTTTGGTTCATATTACAAGCAACTCCTGATTTCTTTACTTTCACTTTCGTTTCTTGTTCCCATTTCTGACTGCACGTGTAGACCAGCCCACAACGCCTCCTCCACAGACGTACGGTACGTGTTTTCACTTTTTGTTTCTTTTGCAGAGTGTAGTTTTACTTTTCATTTATACCAGGTAAATGTGTAATTAAATTTATTGGCAATATGGTGATGGATTTTGGTTCGAATCAGTCTTCTCTGTGTGGTCTGACTTTATATTCGCGAATAGGACCGGCCGGAGTTTTTACCGGGAAATTCCGAACACAGCCGATTGTGATGGTAAACAATATGGCGAGAGTGCTTGAAAGTTGTGTTTAGGTGAAGTTTCATAGAAAATCCCTAATTAATACCCCTGGCCTATATTAAATATGCCCATGGTAAGAAAGTAAACGCGACCAAGAGAGACTTGGGACCCTGTTGTCGTCGGACACTCTTGCTTGAAGAGACATGTAAACCCAACTGAATGTAACGCGTTTGGCACGAAAATTTCACCCTCAGTAATGTCAGTCATCTAAAACAGTGTCACTTTTGGCTGCCCAGAATACTGTTGTGTTGTACTGTTTAGTTATTATGCATGACCTTAACAAAAAACCATATTTCCGCAAATAAATTAATGCACTCAATATACTGTTGGCAAAAGTAGAGTAAATAGAGAATGGATTAAGTTGGTATTTTGGTTGTAACAAGTTCTAATTTTAAAACTTAATTTCTAAACATGTAGCCAATGTGCTTCTAGCTCTAAAAGTGGCACTAAAATGCATAACTTCTGTGAAAATATACAAAGTTGTCAGAAAAATTCATGCAGAATGTAATAAATCATGTGTATATATTCTCAAAGATATATATTTATTTTTAACCTGTATTTATCAGCAGATATGTGGATTTTCTGCATTACCGTAAAAAAAAAAAATGAAGAGAAAAAATCGCTTGGACAGAGGCATTTGTAAATACGATGGATTAACGCATGAAATCTGGATTTGTTTAATGTTTTGAAACTGCACATGTTTGTTTTGTTATTATTACAGAACAATAGTCTAATACTAACAGCTGTTTGATTTCCTATTATTTCATTCTTACAGTTAATTAATTTATTTATTTTTATGTATTTTTTGTTGTTGTTTTTTTTTTTTTTGACAGACATAGTTCAATATAGTGGTCAGTTCAGATTACGGGAAGAATGGAGTCCGGAGCTGTCCAATCAAACATCAGACGAGTATCGGGCTATGGAAGCCCATATCATAAAACAGGTATTACATGTCTGACTGTCCTAGATCGTAACACTATGAATCTGCAGCCTCCACTCTGATTATCAGATTGTTGCTCACCCTTAATTTATTCAGCAGATAGTTTCTGTGTGTCGTATTTCTTAGGTTAGCAGTGACTTTGACAGATCAGTATACGTGACATTCAAAAGCTGAATAGTTTTTACCAAAGCAAAGAAAAAAAATGTCAATTATAACCGGAAATTTGATGATCTGTAACCCAATTCATGAGGAATTTGTCTGCTCTCCTCTCAGAAGCAACACAGTGAGATGACTTTATTTCCAGATTATATTCATGCGAAGGCATGTTGCACTCAGGATGGACAAAAAGGCAGTTTCATTCTGACAATGATTTATATAATCTATCAAATTTAAAAAAAAAAACTCTCTGTGCTAAAAGCGATGCAAAAACTGATATTTTGTCTGAGATGTAGTATACCAGTAGTTGAGTATACATTTAGCCAGGATCATGGCTCGAGTTATTTTAGTTCCAGACAACGTTTGGACTTCAAAAATGTTGGGTCGCCAATATAGTCACACTTAATTAAAAAAAAAAAACAACAAAAAAACAAAAAAAAAAAAACAAAACAGAGTAAACTGAACAAAAATATGATGGTTTACCAATAAAGTAAGGTTAATTCTCTTTCTCACTTTCACAGATATTAAAACTGTCAGAAAACATCAGATGCATTTTATAAACTTTCTTTACACACTATGCCACATTTAAATTTCAGCATCGAAACCTTCCATATTTTTCTGTTTTTCAGCTTAATAGTTGAAGGAGAAGGTTCTTCAACCTCCGTACTTAATGCAGCTAAGTCGGTAGTGACGAGATTTCTCAGTCATCTACCTGACACTTATCATAGAATCCTATTGGATAGAAACTGATTTTCTATGGTTGGGCCATCCTTAAAAAACTGTTTGTTGGGTGTAATCCGACCCTGTGAGTAAAAATAGGGTCGGCCACTAGGGAATTCATTCTTTTTATTTTGGTTCTTGAAAAAGTTAGGGATTTTAAAGAAGTTTAATATGGATAGAGAAATAAAAAAAAACAAACTTTTACCAAAATACCAATGAAAACTTTTGAGTAGGCCCTGTTTTGAAGGGTTGGGTTACGCCCAACAAACATATTTTAATGGATGGCCCTCTGTGTTTTGCAGTTGGACAAGGCTTTCATGAGCAGTGTCCTTTGGAGACACTACAACCATACAGAGGTTATCTCCCTTCAGTAAGTGTTCTTTTTTTCATTTTAACCTGTGCACTGACTGAGTTGTTAATAAAGTTTAAGCTGCCTTACAAGAGACTGACCCTGGTTCAGTCCTGAACTGGGTTGGGCTGTAAAATTATAAAGTTTGCTGCCTTTGCATTTCCGACTTAGGGCTTTGCCTAAGAGTGTTTTTAATTTATTTATCTGATTCTTGTTCTAAGTCCTGCTTGGAAAAAATTTTCGCTTATAAAATCGCGGCCATTATTATGAATGGTGGGAACCGGAGTGGAAACCATCAACCTTTGGCAAATCACTGACAAACTTTCCCACATGTGATGCACAGATAGGCGCACCATTTTGGGTGGAATACAAGTGGTCTTAAGCCCTTTTGGATGCTTTGTCGTGTTGGTGGGGTCCAGAGTAGATTAGAGGGACCAGTATTTGGCAGTCGTTCGTCTGTTCATACATTTCCGTAAACATTTTGTTTAGTGGGTCCCTGTGCCCCGTATTGGGTTGAATAAACTGAAACTGAAGTCTAAAAGCTTCAGATGTCAGAAATTTTGACATAACCCCTTAATTTCAGAATTACCTGGCATAGAAAACCTGAATGTTAAATTCCTGAACTTTTTAGAAAGTGGCCTTTTCATAATTTCAAATATTCAATTTTTTTTTGCGCAGGAATGGCAGTATTATTACAGGCTTCAACATATTTTTCTCGGCTCTGAGAGAGTATACTCCCTTGGATCCGAACAGACCGGCCAACATATCTGTCCCTCCCAATCTGGTCGTTGCCATCATTGTTGACCAGTTCCTCAGTGGAGTGCTAAGTCTGGCCTTAGACACAGACAGCGTTGTCATTCAAAATGGTAGGTTTGAATTGTAACCCACACATACGTAGCACTATTAGTGCTATTTCTTCAATTTACGCCAGTTTTACACTGTACTAAAGAATATTACACTTACTCAGTGGCATTCAGGACTTTAGGTAAAGTTGTTCCCTTGACACCTTAAGTGGCCACCATGGAGGAGTGGTTAGTGGTTAGCGTGCTCGCCATCGTGTAAGTGAAATATTATTGAGTGTGGCGTAAAACTTCAATTAAATGAATGAATAAATCTTTGACCAGTGAGTTGTTACCACTTTTCATCACGCTCGACTCATTTTCCTTCGCAAAAGACCCGAGGAAAGGATGGCATAAGCACCAAGCAGAGAGACAAATTAAATGTATTCCTTCTGCCAAGTCTGCAAATGCAATTTTGTATTTGTCACCCATTGTGGACCATCTTGAATTTTTGTTTTGCTGATGTGTCACTTTTCATTACTCGTGCACCGTTGCAGCAACAACAACAACAACAGCTGTAAGTTCAACAACAGAAAACATGAGCTCTACAACAACAACAACAGCTGTAAGTTCAACAACAGAAAACATGAGCTCTACAACAACAACAACTGTCAGTTCAACAGCAGAAGACATGAGCTCTACAACAACAACAACAGCAGTGGTCACAGATAAGTCGTCCACTCCTCTCACAACAACTACTGAGCCAGGTCAGTGCATCTGATTTCCTCCTTGTTGTGAATTCTTACCCCTATGCGACATGACCCTAGATGTGTTTTTATAGGCCGGCAGAATGGTAAAGATGCTTGATTTCAAATGCAGTTTTAAGCACAGAAGGTGCGGGTTCAGGAGTTAGCAGGATCAGCTTTTCCCGTATTATCCCGCGAGATCAGTAACACTTCAACATAAGCTGTGAATGAGAATTCCTCAGTCACAAGGTCTCGGTCTGTCTGGCAGAGAAAAGCCATTAGTGCCCTTGAATGGGATTCAGTCCCAGCCATGGACAAGGAATATCTAGATTTCCCTCATTCTAAGCTATTTTGCAATGGCAGCTCACTCACAATGGCACAAGTTCATTGTTCAACACCTGTGTACTCCCTGTGCCGTCCTCAGTGTGTCGAGGTTGGGACCAATAAAAGTCTCTCTGTATTCAGAGACGACTGAGCCATCAGTTCCAGGCAGGTTTCCCCATGTGTCATCACTGGTAAATCCAGATGAGCCTTAAACTTGTGGTAATTTGAACGAATATTAGGTCCAGCCGGCATTGTAAATGTGTCCTCAACTGAGACATATTGCTTAGGAACTTCCTCAAGGCTTATAAAGCCATCTTCTGATGTTCTGGCTATGCCCGTCTGTCCATCCATTACTCTGAAAATTTGGTTTGGAATCATGAACTAAATTTATTCTCATCTCAGTGTTTGTGGATCAGCACAGAAACCTCATGAAGCAAATTGACCAATACATGTATTTTCTCGGTTCTTCCAGAGCTTTGTCATCGTTTGGATTTTTCGGAGTGTCAAGACATTTACAACTACACAAACTTGCCTAGCCAAAATCAGACAGAGTCCGGTGCCATTTTCAGAGCAAGCTTTGGCACTTTCTTCAGCCGCAACTGTTCCACGAAGGCGAGGCCGTTTTTCTGTGCAAGCATGTTCAGAAAATGTGACCCGGAGACAGGAATTGAAATGTGGCCATGTCGTCAGCTTTGTCAAGGTGAGGTTTGGTTTTATCGCAGTGGTTCCGACGATGAGATGTATTCACACATTCTATAACTCAAACATCAGACAACCGATTGTCAAGGTGAGGTTTGGTTTTATCACAGTGGTTCCGACGATGAGATGTCTTCACACATTCTATAACTCAAACATCAGACAACCGATTGGAGGAATTGATCAGAGTCTTAAATGTGGCCAACTTTTAGAAAAAATTTGAGTCATTTCAAATTCAAACTGAGAAAGATGACCTGAATAATTTGAGGTTACCATGGCAACATTAATATTAGTAACTGTGACCATTGGCATGCAGAGATGATATGAACCTGTTAAAAACCATATTGTATTCAGTATTTTGCTTAATTATGCCGTATTAAACTCTAATCCAAGTAAAGAATTTGTTCTGTAAGTATTTGAGTCTCCCAGCAATGCAGTAACTATGGCTTCCTCTCTGGCGTGCATGGTAATGTCTGCCAGCAACCTGCGGATTGTCGTAGGTTTCCCTCGGGTATGATTCGGTTTCCTGCCACCATATTGCTGGCCGCTGTAGCATTAGTGAAATATTCTTGAGTATGGTTTAAAATACCAATCAAACAAATAGATCAAATGTTTGAGTCAAATTTGTGGATTTCTCTGCTACACAAAATAAAACAGTACTAAAGTGAAGTAGGCCTGACGCTGCACCACACAGTATTGAGGTTCTGCAAACTTGTGTATTATGTAAATGAACCTAGAGTTAAATATTCCCCTCATTCTTATCCGCTCATGTGGTGTGTGGGTAGGTCTGCCAGCAACCTGCAGATGGTTGTGGGTTTCCCCTGGGCTCTGCCTGGTTTCCTCTCACCATAATGTTGGCTGCCGTCGTGTAAGTTAAATATTCTCAAGGTCGGTGTAAAGCACCAATCAGATAAATAAATAGCCGCTCATGCTAAAACTGCCAATCGCCTTTTCCCCAGAGGTGTCCAGAGACTGCGCTGTACAGTTGCCGTGTTCTGGTTTGCCCCAAACCCCTGACACCTGCTTTGATGGAGGTGAGATACAAGTGTCCAGTACTTTGTTAAAGTTTAATATTTGAATCAGTGTTCCTCCTTGACAGCATTGTCTGGCACAGATGGACAGATGCTGTGACGGATACAATTTAAATAATGAAAAAAAAAATTATAAGAAATAATTTCTTGAATGACTTTACTACATGTATAATGCATTGAGCTTTTCTTGTATGATTTTTAAAGCTTTTGAAATTGTATGGCGGAGAAATCTAAACTGGAATTGAAAATTTTGACAATCATAATGGTGAAGTCCTCACATGGACAGTTTAAATGTTGGAATGCAAGAGAATGCTGACTTGTGTAACTTTTCCAGGACTGACTTTAGAGACAACCCCATCAATGACTACATCACAAGTGACCAGTCCAACCACATCGGTCACTACTGACCAAGGTAACAGACAGTCTCTTTTACCTCTAATTCTATTTGTTTGTTTTTTTAAATTTTTCTCAAAACAAAATTTTCTTATATACAACAGTGTGTGTGATCTGTTATAGTATTGGAGAGTCTGGTATCTCTCACTTTGTGATCTGTTATAGTATTGGAGTGTCTGGTATCTCTCACTTTGTGATCTGTTATAGTATTGGAGAGTCTGGTATCTCTCACTTTGTGATCTGTTATAGTATTGGAGAGTCTGGTATCTCTCACTTTGTGATCTGTTATAGTATTGGAGAGTCTGGTATCTCTCACTTTGTGATCTGTTATAGTATTGGAGAGTCTGGTATCTCTCACTTTGTGATCTGTTATAGTATTGGAGAGTCTGGTATCTCTCACTTTGTGATCTGTTATAGTATTGGAGAGTCTGGTATCTCTCACTTTGTGATCTGTTATAGTATTGGAGAGTCTGGTATCTCTCACTTTGTGATCTGTTATAGTATTGGAGAGTCTGGTATCTCTCACTTTGTGATCTGTTATAGTATTGGAGAGTCTGGTATCTCTCACTTTGTGATCTGTTATAGTATTGGAGAGTCTGGTATCTCTCACTTTGTGATCTGTTATAGTATTGGAGAGTCTGGTATCTCTCACTTTGTGATCTGTTATAGTATTGGAGAGTCTGGTATCTCTCACTTTGTGATCTGTTATAGTATTGGAGAGTCTGGTATCTCTCACTTTGTGATCTGTTATAGTATTGGAGAGTCTGGTATCTCTCACTTTGTGATCTGTTATAGTATTGGAGAGTCTGGTATCTCTCACTTTGTGATCTGTTATAGTATTGGAGAGTCTGGTATCTCTCACTTTGTGATCTGTTATAGTATTGGAGAGTCTGGTATCTCTCACTTTGTGATCTGTTATAGTATTGGAGAGTCTGGTATCTCTCACTTTGTGATCTGTTATAGTATTGGAGAGTCTGGTATCTCTCACTTTGTGATCTGTTATAGTATTGGAGAGTCTGGTATCTCTCACTTTGTGATCTGTTATAGTATTGGAGAGTCTGGTATCTCTCACTTTGTGATCTGTTATAGTATTGGAGAGTCTGGTATCTCTCACTTTGTGATCTGTTATAGTATTGGAGAGTCTGGTATCTCTCACTTTGTGATCTGTTATAGTATTGGAGAGTCTGGTATCTCTCACTTTGTGATCTGTTATAGTATTGGAGAGTCTGGTATCTCTCACTTTGTGATCTGTTATAGTATTGGAGAGTCTGGTATCTCTCACTTTGTGATCTGTTATAGTATTGGAGAGTCTGGTATCTCTCACTTTGTGATCTGTTATAGTATTGGAGAGTCTGGTATCTCTCACTTTGTGATCTGTTATAGTATTGGAGAGTCTGGTATCTCTCACTTTGTGATCTGTTATAGTATTGGAGAGTCTGGTATCTCTCACTTTGTGATCTGTTATAGTATTGGAGAGTCTGGTATCTCTCACTTTGTGATCTGTTATAGTATTGGAGAGTCTGGTATCTCTCACTTTGAAAAATGCATCATTACAATTTCATTCATGGGAATTTTCCTTCGGTTGGCTGATTTCAGACGTTTTTGTTTCAAATTTGAAAAACAAAAGGCAACTTATTTTGTGATTGCTGTTAAATGCAACTCGGGGGTAGAGCAGGGTAATTTTCAGACTTTCTTGGCGAGCTTCAGGCTGTCTTCTGACCATGAATTCCTATACCTGCAAATTGCTGAACTGAACACTCACTGAATGTTGTTACTGTAATTCGTCAAAGTTTGGCGTGGTTGTGAGATGGTTATTCCAGCATGCAATCTAGTATTTTAAGGACATTGTTCTGAGTAAAACAGTAAAATTATACTTTTTATAAAGAGTAAAATTAATAATCAAATTATATTTTCCATGAAGTCCTCAAATGAGCCGACCCAATCAAACAGAAAATTTGCATAAAATTACACTGAACGTTGCTTCTTCCCTCTTGCAGCTTTGTGCCCCAGATTAGAGGTCTCTGCCTGTCAGGGCATCTACAGCCACACGACTGTTCCCAGCAAAGACCAGGGCCAGCTGGCCATCAGATTTCTGGCATATTTTGGAAGCTACTTGAGCAGCAACTGTTCCACGAAGGCTCGACCGTTTTTCTGCGCGACGATGTTCAGAAAATGTGACCCGGAGACAGGAAGTGTTGTGTCGCCATGCCGACATCTTTGTGAACGTGAGGAATGCTCTGTGTTATAGAAATGTTCTGATTGGTTAAATCTTGACTAACAGTGGTTTGTTAGGCCATTCCTGATTGGATGGAAGAAAAAAATGAATACTGTCAGGTACTTTTGTTGAAAGACTTTTCGAACCATATTTTTAACATTGCCTTAAGTCTGACTGAAATTTTTTTTGTATTATTTGTTTTCACTTTTTGGTATAAAACTTAGTGTTATTCTAATTAGCCAGTTGTAAATAGATTAAGTAGATTTGATGTTTGACTACAGTTTCGTCTCAGACTCTGAAGTTTTCTGAAATTTTGCCCTTTCTGGTTTTCAAGTTATTTTTAATTGTTTACATGTTTTAAAGAAAATAATAATCAGAATTAGTTCCATGAAACACCAGTGAAATTGAGTTTTTTGACTATAATCAGTTTGTTTTCCAAAAATGCACCAGAAAAAGTTCAGATATACATGTAGCTAGCACTAGTTAAGGTTTTATTACTTCAGATGAAACCAGACGTTATCCCCAAATAATGACCGTTCCTAGCCAATCTCTTGACCAACCTTCTATTTCAAAATAAAAGACCACATTGAACCAAAGTACTCACCATCTAAAAGGCCATTTCATGCTGATTCCAAATATAGTCTTCATTATTTTTTGGCATTTTTTCCAGTGACTTAAATGAGACCCAGTTTGAGGTGCTAGGGTAGACTTCTATTGGTACAGGCCTGAAGCAGAGTGACGTCCCTTAGTGCTGCTGAGCATGGTGTAACTTATATTTTCACATTAAATAAGGGTACAGGTGTTGCAATACATATGTATTCACATAGAATGTAGAGATATATCAATCAGAGGATGGTTAGTAGCTAATAAAAAAAACAACATGTGACATAACTGTGCTTCAGTGTGTGCTCTGTGCTCTAAAAAGCCCACCCTAGCACCTCCGTCTTTATTTCTGTTTTAATAACTGGAAAGAAATGCCAAAATATTATGAAGACAATATATGGAATCAACATGAAATAGCACATGAGATTATGTATACTTTGGTTAAATGTGGTCTTTTTTTTTAAAGCCGTGGCCAAGGCGATGATTGTGGATGGGACCAGATAACCTTATTTGTGAAGATGGGATTGTAGTTTGCTGGAAAGACACGTTTGATCACGGAGGAAGGAAAGTGACTTGTGGAAAAACATGTAAATAAGTACAGGAAGTCCGTGACCTGTTTTCTATCATCAGATGTAGCAGGACACAGTGGACAAATTATATAGTATTTACATGATAAGGAAATGTTTTCATTTTTGCGACTTTTTAAAATTTTTTTCAGAGGTGTCCAGAGACTGTGCTGTAGACTTGCAGTGTGATCGGTTTCCCCAAACTTCAGACACCTGCTTTGATGGAGGTGAGAAAATTACACGACAGCATAAATGATTTAGCCAGAGTTAGAGTTTACCTGGTTTGCCATTATGTGCTTTATTTGTTGTTCAACACTATTCTCGAACAAGTTTTTACTCATATGGCGATGATTAGAATTTTCGGTGGAGGAACCTGGAATGCCTGGGATAAAACCACCCACAGTTGGCTAGGTGCTCACTGCTTAATTAGGAATTCCTCACGTGGACGGTTTGAATTTCTGATTCTCACATGGTGTACTGTATCTTTTCCAGGACTGACGTTAGTTGGCTAGGTGCTCACTGTTTAATTAGGAATTCCTCATGTGGACGGTTTGAATTTCTGATTCTCACACAGTGTACTGTATCTTTTCCAGGACTGACGTTAGTTGGCTAGGTGCTCACTGTTTAATTAGGAATTCCTCATGTGGACGGTTTGAATTTCTGATTCTCACACAGTGTACTGTATCTTTTCCAGGACTGATGTTAGTTGGCTAGGTGCTCACTGTTTAATTAGGAATTCCTCATGTGGACGGTTTGAATTTCTGATTCTCACACAGTGTACTGTATCTTTTCCAGGACTGACGTTAGTTGGCTAGGTGCTCACTGTTTAATTAGGAATTCCTCATGTGGACGGTTTGAATTTCTGATTCTCACACAGTGTACTGTATCTTTTCCAGGACTGACGTTAGTTGGCTAGGTGCTCACTGTTTAATTAGGAATTCCTCATGTGGACGGTTTGAATTTCTGATTCTCACACAGTGTACTGTATCTTTTCCAGGACTGACGTTAGTTGGCTAGGTGCTCACTGTTTAATTAGGAATTCCTCACGTGGACGGTTTGAATTTCTGATTCTCACAGAGTGTACTGTATCTTTTCCAGGACTGACGTTAGTTGGCTAGTTGCTCACTGTTTAATTAGGAATTCCTCATGTGGACGGTTTGAATTTCTGATTCTCACACAGTGTACTGTATCTTTTCCAGGACTGACGTTAGTTGGCTAGGTGCTCACTGTTTAATTAGGAATTCCTCATGTGGACGGTTTGAATTTCTGATTCTCACACAGTGTACTGTATCTTTTCCAGGACTGACGTTAGTTGGCTAGGTGCTCACTGTTTAATTAGGAATTCCTCATGTGGACGGTTTGAATTTCTGATTCTCACAGAGTGTACTGTATCTTTTCCAGGACTGACGTTAGTTGGCTAGGTGCTCACTGTTTAATTAGGAATTCCTCATGTGGACGGTTTGAATTTCTGATTCTCACACAGTGTACTGTATCTTTTCCAGGACTGACGTTAGTTGGCTAGGTGCTCACTGTTTAATTAGGAATTCCTCATGTGGACGGTTTGAATTTCTGATTCTCACACAGTGTACTGTATCTTTTCCAGGACTGACGTTAGTTGGCTAGGTGCTCACTGTTTAATTAGGAATTCCTCATGTGGACGGTTTGAATTTCTGATTCTCACACACTGTTCTGTATCTTTTTCAGGACTGACGTTAGAGACGACGCCTTCATTGACCACACCACCAGTGACCAGCGCAACCACACAGGTCACTACTGCCCCAGGTAACGGTCACTCTTTCTGTCATGTCTGCCCTTCTTTTGGTGGTGGTGTTGATCTCTGCTAGACCACCTCTCTGCCTATCCTTCTGTCAGAAACAGTTCGCCAACTGGGTACTTGGTTTTGCCATGACAAGTTACAGATCAAGGTTGAATTTCCAGCCGTTTCATTTATTTGAGACCAGATTACTGTGGATGACCTGAAATTTTGTCTGTAAAAGTGCATTTTTAGACACATAAACATGTCATACAGTATTATTTCTGGTGATGAAACTTACACTTTTCTAGTAGGATATCATCCTACCTTCCAAACAACCCTCAAACCAAGTTTCTAAAACCAATAAAACTCTCACAGTTCTGAAAAATAAGCAACTTAGTCGTGGACGAAATTTTAGGTCATTTATGGCTTGTTCGTTTTTGTGCACTTGGGGACTTAAACAGTGCTAACACTTCCGTCCATTTTGGACAGAATTCCGTCCATTTTGGACAGAATTATGGCTGCCTCTGTCTAGTGTTGGACAGTTTTAGCGCTTCATCGTATTGAATTGAAACCTTTCACATGGCTTTCATGTAATTTTCATGTAGTTACAGACTGAGTTCCAGATTTGGATGGTTCCATTCATTTGGACAAAGTTATAGCTATTTCCATTTAGTTTTGGACTGTAACAGTTTCGGCGCTTCAACATATTCAGTTGAAACTTGGTACAGCTGTTGACGTGATTTACGTTGTGGAATTTGACTTCAAAAGAACCCTGTATTCTTCTGACAACTCCGAGCAGTGTCTCCCATATATTAAGAAATCAACCATTGCATAATTGCTTCTTGTTTAGATTTTGGTTTGAATAATTTTATTTCAGATTTTTGTCACAGATTGGAGTTTTCCGTCTGTCAAGGCCTTTACAACTACACCACGGTGTCTGGTCAAAATCAAACGCGCCTCGGGGACACATTTCAGGCGTATTTTGGGCACTTAGTGAGGAGCAACTGTTCCGTGAAGGCGCGGCCGTATTTCTGTGCGACTATGTTCAGAAAATGTGACCAGGAGACAGGAAGTGCAGTGTTGCCTTGCCGACAGCTTTGTCAAGGTGAGGAGGATTCATTATGTTACAAATATTGTGATTGGTCCTCTAAACTACACTGGTTTCCATGGTTCTTTCTGATTTTTTGGTAAAAAAAATTATACAAGAGTGTGGTCTGCATCAAATACACCGTAAGACACTGAGTCAGGAGTAGCTTTTTGTTTAAAAGAAAACAACATATAAATAAATAAAATGGATAAATATTAACCTCTGATTTGTTTTTTTGTTGTCAGAAGTGGCAAGAGACTGCTCTGTGGATCTGTCCTGCTCTACTATTCCCCAGTCTTCAAACAACTGCTACAACGGAGGTAGGATTTGTCACATTTTTACCTACCTGTATTTATGATATTTCAAAGAGTGACTTGGTCTGAATCAAAGTTATGCATCTCACAACAATTCCAATTTTTTAAAACTTTTTGAACCTGGATAATGGTCTAATTGTCAGAATAATGCATATCTTGACGCTGACTATCATGTATATATTATCTCTGGGGGATCTCTCTCTCTCAGTACCAATCCATGTGTATTTCAGTTATCAACCCAAAGTCTGATGGGATTGTCTGTTATTCTGTCTGCCATGTATCTTGATGCTCCTAGGCACTTCAGTGTATTTTAAGTTCTGTATTCTTAATTTCTTGTGTGTGTGTGTTGTTTCAGAGTCCGTGCCACAGACAACAGTTACACCACCGCTCTCCACACCAGATTATGGTAATACAGTGTGACCGCTTGTAATCAGTAATACATATGAAACCTAAAATCATTTGATCACAGGTTTCAAGTGAATTCAAAAGCGCAATATAATTCTAGATTGCGATGTTAAACACGCATAAATAATATAATGTGAAATAAAATACCAATAGCAAGATAGATAGATAAACAAATTGATCCATAAATTTAAAAAGAATAAAAATTGGAGTTGATAGCTATTCATGGAATAAAAAAATAAATAAAGTAAATCCAAAATTAATTATGATTGTGAGTTTCCCCTGAGCTCTGCCAGGTCCCCTACCATAATGCTGGCCGCCACTGTGTAAGTGAAATATTCTTGAGTATGGTGTAAAACATCCATGAGATAAATAAATAAGTAAAAATTAATTAAAAGAATAAGCAATTAAATAATGTGAAATAAAGTGAGACACATTCTGTCTTGCTCTAGGTTTTTGCGAGGCGGTGCCTGTGGCAGAATGTCAGACTCACTACAACACCACTGTGTTCTTCTCTGGACAAAATAAGACGGCCGTCATCGAAAAGTTTGCGGAGTACAGCCTCATTGTGGATTCTGGTTGCTCGGCAATGGCCTCTCTCTTCCTCTGTGCCAACGCCTTCCCCAAGTGCAAGCCTGAGGAAGGACTGCCCATCTTCCCATGTCAGGACCTCTGCTCAGGTCAGCACACCCCAGTTTCTTTATTTTCTTTGATTGAGTATGAAATTATGAGAATACAACCTGGAGAAGATTCCTATATTGGCTCCCTGGGGCGTACCAGATGCATGTAGACTAATGCATCATGTTGGCTTTCTGGGGCATACTAGATGCAGGTAGACTAGTGCATCATATTGAACTTATTTACAAGAAAAGGCAACACTGGATAAAAATGTGTGTGTATCGATGAAAAGTCTCATTCAAAAATGAAAGAAAGTCATTTTTTATTTTTCTGATGTAGGAAATTGCAAAGTAAGCAGAAACACCCACATGGGGAAAATTGAATGGGACAACATGCCCTCAATTTTAACATATCAAGGGCGAGATATTTGTACCATCTGAGAAGACATCTCTTCCCTCTGTAATGTCAGCTGTTCCTAGTTCAGCATTTTACCATGTAGAACTAGTATTAAATCGTCTGTTTTCATGGCCTGTCAATGTAACAAATACCTACTGCATGAATTGATGTACCTTACTTGGTTGTCTTGCAGTGTTTATGAACAGCTGTGGAACAAGGTTTAACATGGCATATCACTGTAACAAATACCAGGCCCCTGGAGGCACCTGCATCAGTGTCAGCGGTGAGTAGTCAGCCTCATTCTGATTGGATAACAATATATTGTCACTGGTTGGCTGATCAGGTAGCCAATGAGTGGCTGTCTGACTGTAGGCTGTGTAAGGCCATCCTTAAAAATATTTTCATTGAACATAACCTGACTAATAAGATTTGATGGGTTTTTCATAAAGATTCTTTACATTTTTCTTGTTAATTTCTTCAAAATCTCTTTCTTTAGGTTAGGGTTAGGTTACACTTACAAAGAATATTTTAAAAATGGCCCAACAGCCCTTAATCCTTAAAGTGCCACTCTGGTCAGAATACAAATTGCGTAGAAATGTTACAGTGATATGAAAGAAATCCTACCAAGTAAGCCTAACACCATGTTTCAAATAGAGTTTAATGAATAACACTATTTAACCCATATAAATGAAGATTCCTTGAAAAACAAAATCTTCGGCTGTGTCCGTAAAATTTTCCTGATGGGACGTTATAATATTCCCTGTATGACGTCAAATTAGGCAGGTGTGACGTTGAGTAAGGCATTTATGCTGGGATGACGTCAAGAGCGTTTGAAAGGGTAGCGTTATTTGTGGATACACGTCAGCGATTGATGACGTCATGTGTTCGTGGCTGACGTCACACGAGGCAAAGTGGAAACGACAGAAATATTTTGTTTCCGTATACTCTGACGAAACGTACAGTATCGGTTTTAATACACGGCATCATTTTCACAATTTAGGAAAACAATTCAGACTCTCCAATTCTTTATCAGCTTGCCTTGTTTTTAAGACACAGATGTTTTCACACCAAAGTTCCTTTTTAAGCTTTTCACATATGAAATCATAAATTCACGTGCAATTAATTTTACCCAAAAATTGAATATAAGGAAGAAGAACATACATTGGGTGAGTTGGCAGACTTCAAAGCTTAGGACAGTGTTATTTTGTTCATCTAGACAGTATAATTCTCTCAAAATGTGACAAAAAAAAAAAAAACATGTTCAAATTGTGTAAATGTAAATGTGTTATCTTACTTGATGTACTTATTGGACTTTTCTAGGTCCAGTGAGTTCTACACCAGCTACAACAACAACAACCTCAGGTATGGCTGTGTACTGTGTACTGCAGGACCTAATGTTGTCATTTTATTTTTCAAGCTTTGATGTCTCAAGATTAATCATGCAAGAAAGTACATGGTTAATAATACTGGCATTAAGCAAGTTATGGTAATATTGATGTTAAGCAAGGTATGGAAATATTGACGTCAAGCAAGTTATGGTAATGTTGGTTTTGTGCAAGTTACAGTAATATTGCGCATCAAGCAAGTTACGATAATATTTGTGTCAAGCAAGTTACAATAATATTGGTGTCAAGCTAACACTTCAAGATGTCAAGTAAGTTGTACGCCACAGGCTATTCTCCAAGCACATTGTTTGAAATTGGCCAGTAATATCGCAGATCAGAACCAAGCTGTTGTAGGTCAGACTGCAGCTTTAAGTCATGGAATTCGTCAGGTACGTAGCTAAGGGGGTGGTTTTGTCCTAGGCTGTCTGGTACCTAGCTAAGGGGGTGGTTTTGTCCTAGGCTGTCTGGTACCTAGCTAAGGGGGTGGTTTTGTCCTAGGCTGTCTGGTACCTAGCTAAGGGGGTGGTTTTGTCCTAGGCTGTCTGGTACCTAGCTAAGGGGGTGGTTTTGTCCTAGGCTGTCTGGTACCTAGCTAAGGGGGTGGTCAGGTACCTAGCTAAGGGGGTGGTTTTGTCCTAGGCTGTCTGGTACCTAGCTAAGGGGGTGGTTTTGTCCTAGGCTGTCTGGTACCTAGCTAAGGGGGTGGTTTTGTCCTAGGCTGTCTGGTACCTAGCTAAGGGGGTGGTTTTGTCCTAGGCTGTCTGGTCTTCAGTGTCTGTGCACATGATTAGTGTCATGTTAGTGGAACATTCTTGAAAATTTCAGTCAAGTGATAGAAAAAATAATTAAATAAGACCTTGAAAGTGGCAGTCTTCCAGATATAGCCCTGGTTGATCATGTAAAGCCCAGTTTAGCTGTGGCTGTTGGGCAGATTTGTCTCATGTTTTGGGGGTGACGTCAATTCGTTAGCACTGTATTAAACATAGCACTTATGGTAACTGCCTGCTACAAGGGCCCACAATCATATTTTCAAAGTCCAGTTAAGCAAACAAACATTCATATCAGTTTTTTTTCATTACAGTGGTTTCTACTGTTCCAGCATCAACAACAGAGGCAGTTCACAGTGAGTACATTAATTTTTTTTTTTTGACATCTATTTTTATTCTGTCACCCATTTAAATACCGACTGGATTTCAAGAATGACCATGGGATGTATAATTCTTTTTTTTTTTTTTCTGGAAGGCAAACAACTGAAATGCACATGATGGTAGACCGAAAAATGTATTATCTGTGAGGATTCAATACATATTTTTCTTTGTGTGTATCATTTCAAGACGAGATCTGCAATGTGAAATAAAAATTAAAATTGGGAGCCTTTTCCTGATTATTAAAAGAATTGTCCATTCAAACAACAAACCTTGTTTTTTCTCATAATCAGTCATCAGCATGTTTCCATCGACTTCATCGACTCTTTTTTTATTCCAGCTTGCCAACCAGTTCCCGCAGGCAGTTGCAACGGCATTTTGCCTTACGTTTTCACCTCCTTTCCAAACGAGTTCGGTCACGACTCCGCACAGTCTGCATCTGAGGCTCTGCTGGAGCTCCATGGCGACCAGTCGGAGTGCCCCCTGGTGGACAATAAGCTCCTCATCTGCCCGATGTTGTTTCCCAAGTGTGCAGCGGCCAAGCAGATTCCACCATGCCGAACTCTATGTGAAGGTGGGCCCAAATAGTAAATGATGTAAAATTTCCCTCTAAGAGTTCCAACTCTTAAAGAAAAGTGTTTTTGATGTCTGTTTGGAAGGTAGAATGATATCCTGCTGGAAAAAAATGTTTCAACTTCGAAAGTAATATGATACGACATGAATTCATTTGGCTCTGTCAGTGCAGTTTTAGGTCATTTAAGGTAGCAATACACAGGTGTGTCTTAGAGACACTCAAGAAGGCCTTCACTCTCTTCATAATACCCCTGATTGACCTAAAATTTCGTCCATTACAAAGGTGCTTGTTTTTCTAGATGGTGAGAATAGAAAGGTTGATTCTGTTGATTGTAGAAAGGTTGTTTTGGAGGTAGGATGATATCCTTGTGGAAATATATTTCAGCTCCAAATGTAATGTTTTATGGCATTTATTTGCATTTAAAAATGCATTTTTTGGACAAAAGTTAGGTCATGTACCCTAATAATTACACTGATAATATATTCACAATAACAGCACTGAGAGGTTAGAGCAAGAAAACAGAACTGATCGGCCTGGTGTCGGTATACTGTGGCTGGGTGGGGTGTCTTGTTTGGCGTCTTCAGAATGATGTTCCAATGACGGCAGCACTTTGGCGACATGGACTCGCCCTGCCACAAGACACACTACAAGCACACGCCAGAAGGACTGAAGGTGTTAAACCCCAAGCACTCACTCACTCACTCGTAGCGAGGGCGCTGTATCACGGCAGAGGTTACTCTTGAGCACCTTCCCGCAGCGAACATGAGGTTTTAGCCAAATGATAAGTAAATGTCATGTGAAATGAACTTGCTGTCCCTGTGTGCAAGTATACCGACTGGTAATATTCTGTACAAAGTATGTCCATGTGTAAGTTCAACTCCAGACTTATGAATGAGGCAAGGTTAACTGCTTTCCCGTTGGATGCGGTGTCATGTCTGGTGTCTTTGGCATGATGTTCCATTGAGCCAGCATGAACTTGCTTTGCCACGAGGAAGACACAGTATATATATGTATATATTGTAAGGACTCGCTGTCATCATCAGACTGAAAAATTGTTAAGTACAACGTAAAACCGCAAGCATAGATACATACATACTTACTCCCTTTCTTAAAGGACTTTTGTGAGCAAGAGCCCAGATGAAACAGTTATTTCTTTGTTGTTTTCAGCATTATCTGTGCCTTGTAAAGAGTTTCTTGGGCTCGAATGTCAAGCCTTCCCCAATGATGATGACCCTGAAGTGTGCGTGACAACAGGAGTTGTCGACCCATGTAAGTCAGTCTAAGTCCTCAACAAATCTGAACAGGAAATTCTATTTTTACAAGCTGTATGGAAACATAATGTACAAGCTTTTGAAAAATGAAAGGTGTTCTTAAGGTAGGGTACATATGATCCTCGGCAAAATCACAAAATAACCTGACGAGGTTATCGGACATTCTACTAATATGCCAAAACATGCACAATGTCTATGGTCGAATTTGTTGAGGATTTAGGATACCTAAGAAATATTTGGATACGACAATTTCTACCATTGGACCAGTTGTCAGAGCTCAGAATGCTTTGGCGGGTTAAAAAGCGATAGATCTTCGGCGGAGGATATTTTAAACTATGAAATTAAAAAGTAAGGCTGTTTAGTTAAATTTACATAAAAAACTGTTTTGTTTTGGTCCTGGTTAGCGACCATAGTGTTATCCTGACTTGATTACTTCATCTCAACCCATTTCTTCTTCTACGCATGTACAAGCCAGTCTTTACACTTTTGTACACTTTTGTACAGCGTAAGACACCAATGAAATAAATAAATCAAACTTTTGTGCGCGCACTGAATTTTTCAATCCCTGATATGGAAATAAGCCAGGTCTACCCTAATTCCTCAACCTTTTTGTATATGAAAGAGCAACTTTCAGTGCAATTTATGCACATTATTAATTTGATTTTGGAGACAAGACTACATTGGTTGGATTAGCCATTTTCAGGGCTTCACAAAAAGTATAATTTCCTCAGTTGAACACAGAATAAAGCCTTCAGAATATGCTTGAATAAACGCCTTGGAAACATGCGAAAAGTTTGAAGAATTACGGTAATCCTAGTTTTGAGAGGTCAACCATTTGTGACGAGAGTCAGAGGGAATGTCACAGCCAGCATGCTTCTCATTCAGCTTACTCCCTGAAAACATGCAAAGTTTGAAAAACTACATCGATTCCATTCAAGTAAAGAATGTATTCAGTTTGAATGAAGGATGTATATTTCAGTTCCTTCTTTGAGTCAGTAAACTGACACAAACCCTGTCATTAAAGATTGTATTGATTTGTATTGATTGAATATGCCCAGTGAGATTCTCTCGAGAGGTGAGACTCTGGACCACAGGTATATATGAACAAAAATTTTTGTTCAAAATTTTGTGAGACGGCCACGTGAAGAAATCGAAAAGCACAATGATCTTAATCAGAAAAATGTCTGTTTCAGGGATAAATGCAAGTTACACGCAATCCTGTTTAGGATTCCACTGTAACAATGGCAAGTGTCTGCTGGATAACAGCAAAGTGTGCGATGGAAGCGATGATTGTGGGGACAGCACTGATGAAGTCTTCTGTGGTGAAGGTAAGAAAAGAGTACTGTTCTCAAAATTTGCAGATGATCGTATCAGAGGTAATATGCAGAAAGCCGCTAATAGATCAGTGACAAACTAACAGATGAACTACTTTTTTTGTGAAGTACATCATGAAAAAAAAGGCAAACTGGTTTCAACTTGATTCCAACAGACGCACTGTTCGTATTAGTCATTCTCTAGAAATCTAACAGGAGAGGCAGGTCAGCACGGTCGTACCTACATGTATGGAAAAAATATCCTGTCCTCACTGTTAACCCATATTTATTTCAATAATGAAACAGGACAGGCTGTACTAGAATCACTGTGTTTTGGCATATATTTTCGTAGTGAACTTTCCATTCGTAATTTCCATGTTAAATCGATATTTGCAAAATTAACCTCCGCTAATGTTCCTTCAGATGTGAACAGAGGAGATTTATCTGCAGAATGTTCCTAAGTGTTCCATCAAAGTTTTGTTTACACTCTCTTTAACTCAGTGGGTTAGCCTGCGTGCATAGTGTAATGGCGTAGGAGCCTCTCACCAATGTGGTAACTGTGAGTTCAGCTCACTCTGGCTTCCTGTCCGGTTGTACTCTGGCTTCCTCTTTCGCCATACATGGGAAGATCTGCCAGCAACCTGCGGATGGTCGTGGGTTTCCCCCAGGCTCTGCCCGGTTTCCTCCCACCATAATGCTGTCCGCCATCGTATAAGTGAAAGATTCTTGAGTACGGCGTAAAACACCAATCAAATAAATAAATAAATACACCCTTCCTGTGAGTGAAACATAATTGTGTTTGCTTAATTTTCATGACAATTAGTTATCAAATTTTGAAATTAACCCCCTACAGATAGTACATAGCATAAGGATCATATACACATGTACACAAAAGTTGGGGGCGTTCGGACATTGCAGCATTTTAGTCATCATTTGTTTTCTAAATTGGTGTGATTTTTGTGAATGTATGAGTTAAAAGTCAGACAAACCATTGTGACCCATTTGAACCTCTTGTTGTAGAGTCCGCAGCAGACTGTAGTTTTGAGGATGGAACTTTGTGTAACTATGTTCAAGATGACCTGGATTGGTTGATTCACAGGGAAGCCACGCCCTCTCTTTTCACTGGCCCTCGCCATGACAACACCTACAGGAACCAGTCAGGTAAGATCTCAGTCAATCTGACAGCCATTTATCTTATAACTGAAAGCCACAGGTTTGTTGTGCTGTATCAGACGTGTCACACTCACTCACCTATACAGTCGCTGTCACTAACCAGCATTACTGGTTAAGGTGACAGGTGTGTTACTGCCACTGACTCACCTGTCTTACTGTTGCCCTCGTATCAGGTGTGTTACACTCACTCACCTGCTTTACTCGTTAAGGTGACAGGTGTGTTACTGCCACTTGCTCACCTGTCTTATTGTTGCCCTCGTATCAGGTGTGTCACACTCACTCACCTGCTTTACTCGTTAAGGTGACAGGTGTGTTACTGCCACTTGCTCACCTGTCTTATTGTTGCCCTCGTATCAGGTGTGTCACACTCACTCACCTATACAGTCACTGTCACTCTCCCGCTTTACTGGTTAAGGTGACACGTGCATTCCTACCACTCACTCACCGGTCTTACTGTTGTAGGTCATTACCTGTACCTGGAGGCTACAGGTGTGTTACCTGGTAATAAGGCCCGTCTTACTCTCCCAGAGAGAAGCTGGCAGGAGCATTGCCTGCGTGTGGCTTATCATATGAGGGGGATGGGCATGGGATCGCTAAAGGTACAGTATATGTAGACATTGTGGCTCTGCCCAGTTTTCTACCGCCATATTACTGGCCTCTAACACATAAGTGAAATATTCTTCAGTACAGCAAAAAACACCAATGAAATAAATCAATAACTAAATGAATGTCAACTAGAGCTAGACAAGAAATTTTGATCTTTTATGGATTCTGAAAGCCATGTCAATGAACAGAAAATAACTACATAAAATTAAGGGATTTATGGAGTGGATTTGCTGTAAAAAATTCCTTTGGGGATTTCTTTTCATGCTCTTTGGAGAGTATTTTACACACACACAAAAAATGTGACACTGTCTGAAAATAAATAACAGTACTATTTCAAGCTGTTTTATTGTCACTTGAAGAATTTTAAAGTATTAATAATCGAGAAAAAATTTGTTTTGTGAAATGTTCAGGTGAAATTTGTGTAAAAAGAATAAATCTTATATGATATCAAATTAGCTTCATAAAAACCAAAATAGCTTGACATTCAAATTTTAGAACTTAGTTTATTTCAAGCGCCCAAATTTTCTGTCATTTATGTGTTTATCAGGTCCTGACTGAACAGATCCAGTCTAAAACATCAACTCTGCAGTGGGCTGTCAGTGGCAACATGGGTACTGACTGGCAGACGGCAACCATTACTCTTCCCAGGGGAGACTACTCTATCATCCTAGAGGGCACCAGGGGCTCTGCATATACCAGTGACATAGCCATCGATGATATCACCTCCAGGTTGGGTCCCTGCCCGGCTATGAATTCCAGTAAGTCTAGGTTCTCATGAACTGTGCTATTGATTTTGTGCTGTTGATTGTGAAATAGCCCGACCAGTTCCTTTTCTTATACTGGCTCAGCATTGTTGCATTGACCGTTGATTACGGCACCAACAAGCCTGACATATCCTCAACCAGTGTGAAGCGAAAGCACTTCGCACCTAACAAGAGAAATGGGGGATCAGGGTGCTAGAATAGGACAGTGACTCAGTAGGTTCTCACCAATGCAGTTGCGGTGAGTTCAAGTCCGGTTCAGGCTGGCTTCGTCCTTGGCCGTTTGTGAGAAGGTCAGCCAGCAATCTGTGGATGGTTGTGGGTTTCCCCCCGGTCCCTGCCCAGTTTCCTGTCATCATGATGCTGGCTGCCGTCTTATATTTAAGTGGAATATTCTTGAGTGTGGCGTAAAACACCAATCAAATAAATAACTATATACGAAGTGTTCTTGAATACGGCATAAAACATCAGTCAAGTAAATAAATGTAAGTGAAATCTTGTCGAACATAATGCAAAACACCAGTCAAGTAAATAAATAAATATATAAAATGCTTTGTTCAAAAGACTTTTAAAAGTGTAAGGATCAAGGTTTTCTTAATAATATGTATTTATCATTGTTGGATTGGTGACATTTTCACATAATGTGCCTCTAACAGTTATGTCGTCTTATGTTTTTTTCTATCCAGGTTGCCCAGGTGACCAATTCTCCTGTCACACGACAAACCTGTGTGTGCCGATGTCACAGCAGTGTGACACTGTGAATAACTGTGGAGACTTCAGCGACGAGATGGACTGTGGTCAGTGCACAGAGTTGTCTGTCTATTTATTTCATCAGACGCACAAAATGTCATGGTTCTGCAACAGTGAAGTGACTGGAGGGACGAAACAGAGCAGACCTGGAGTCCATCCTTCTGTTCTCGTTTTGTTGACTGCCATCGTGTCTGAGCTTATTGAAAGGAAATTCATGAATTATTTGTACTGATGTGATCATTTTGACTCATGGAAGTGACCTTTGACCTCGTCAGGTCTTGCATAATTGCATATATTGGCAAAGCAATCACCTTTTTTTTTTTGTACTACACCTATATCTCAGGACAAATTGAAATGTCATAGCCATACATTGGTCTACTATTATCAGTTTCCTCCCACCATAATGCTGGTCACGTCATGCAAGTGCGATTTTCTTGATAACAGCGTAAAAAACTGATCGAATAAAGAAATAATATCAGGAGCTGCATGAAGTGTGCATTGTTTTATTGCTTTATTTATAACAGGTGCCTTGCTCTCACTTGCTGGGCTGTGGCTTTCAATGAGGAAGTTTGTTATGTGTCTGAAGAAGGGCTGTAGTATACTGCAGGCACACCATTTTTCCCACCTGTAATTAGCATTATTAAAAAAAATGTAACAGGTGTAAATAAATCACACCATGATTAAACCAAGTACGCAGCATCTGAAAGGCTGTTTCGTGATGATTTTGAATATAATTTTCATTATTTTTTTGGCATTTTCTTCCAGTGATTAACTCAGAAAAAAGGGTGAGGTGCCACAGTGGACTTCTTGAACCATATTGAACAGGCTGGAACTCAGTGACGTGACAGATTCTTTTTTTGTCGCTAAAGATGCCATAACTGTTATGTTTCCTCATTAAATAACTGTTTTACAACATATATGCTCACGCAGAACGTAGACATACAGCAATCAGGGGATGTTTAGCAGTTGAAAAGAATCTGTGACGTCACTCTACCTCGGGGTGTTCCATATGGTCAACAAAATCCACATAAGCACTTCACTCTTTATTTCTTTCTTAATCACTGTATGAAAATGTCCAGAAATAATGAGGACCATATTCGCAATCAGCATGAAGTGGTCTTTTAGATCATGCTTACTTTGTTTAAATATGGCCTGTTCTTTAAGTTCTACATTTCTTGCCATTGCAGAGTGTGCAGACAAACAGTACTACTTTCAGTGTAACTATGGCAACTGCATCAAGGCATACATGCAGTGCGACAACAACACGGACTGTCCAGATGGGAGTGATGAGGAAAACTGTGGTAAGCGTGAGTGTGAATGGTGAGTGCTCACCTTGAGGTGAAGAAATGATGAGTGCTCACCTTGAGGTGAAGGAATGGTGAGTGCTCACCTTGAGGTGAAGAAATGGTGAGTGCTCACCTTGAGGTGAAGAAATGGTGAGTGCTCACCTTGAGGTGAAGGAATGGTGAGTGCTCACCTTGAGGTGAAGAAATGGCGAGTGCTCACCTTGAGGTGAAGGAATGGCGAGTGCTCACCTTGAGGTGAAGAAATGGTGAGTGCTCACCTTGAGGTGAAGAAATGGTGAGTGCTCACCAAGAGTTGAAGGAATGGTGATCATTCACCCGGAAGTGAAGAAGCCACCCAGAAGTGAAGAAATGGTGCTCTTCCACTAAGAGGTGAAGTGATGGTGACCCTTTCACAAGGGCGAAGCTATGTGATCACCATGTCATCTGACATAAACTGTCGAGCCCATGTTGTGTCCATCCGTCCAGTTTGCCAATTGATGTCAAGCCATTGTGTCTCTTTGGCCAGGGGCTCTCCATGCCAGAGGGGGTTAGCATGTCAGCGAGGAGTTATGACCCGGTGCCTGTGATGGATGTGGTCGCTGGAAGTTCAAGTCCAGCTCCTGCTGGCTTCCTCTCCCGCCATATGTGAGAAGGCCCACCTGCAATCTGTAGATGGTTCTGGGTCTCCGCCGGGCTCTGCTCGGTTTCCTCCCACCATAATGCTGGTCGTCATCATGTAACGAAATACTGAGTGAAAATATTCTTGAGTACGGCATAAAACACCAATCAAATAAGTAAATCTCCTTGATTAATGAGGTGACAGGGTGGAATCCAGTTCTTGAAGGGCCTGCTGCGAGAGCCAGTGAGGAGCCTGTTTGTTTGGTACATACTGGTGGGTGGAGGTTTACTGTGGTTTCTTTGACCCACATACATGAAACAACAAACAGATAAATAAATTAATGAATTGAGAACAAATCTGTGTCTAGTTCACTTTGTGGAATCAGCTTCTGTGTCATCTAATGTCAAGTCGCCACGATATGGCTGAGATATCGCCAATGTGGCGTTAAGCCAAAATCATTCATTCATTGTTGTGTCAAGTGTTGTGTAACTGTTGTGTACAGTGTGCCCTCGAGGACAGGCGCAGTGCCCAGACGGGAAGTGCATAATGTCGGAGTGGCTGTGTGACGGAGACTGGGACTGTCGGGACGGGTCGGATGAGGACAACTGCGGTAAGATACCAGTCTCACCAACACTAGTACATTGCCCATGGTTACATGTATAATGGCGACACAGAAGCCTCTCACCGATGTGGTTGCTGTGAGTTCAAGCCCAGATCATGCTGGCTTCCTCTCCAGGTTTCCTCCCACCATAATGATTGCCGCCACCATATAAGTGAAATATTCCTGAGTACGACGTAAAACACGAATCAAATAAATAAGTAAATAAATATATTATCCCCTGGATGGGGATGGGAGGGACGGGATGTTTTACAACATTGAATTCATATGTATACTTGTGCATGTAGTGAATTTCTTATTTTCCAGTATTGTTTAATTGTTGATAGAAAGTGTGTGTTAAATTTTATTGGATTTGTTCCAGTGCCATTACAATTTATTCCAGTTGTGTCGAAAGTGAGCTTTTAGTTTACAACTTTTGTCAGTTAGTAAGCTATTTGTTAATTAATGCAGCCATTGTGTTGACAGTATTAAAGCGTTAGGTGAACACCTGTTTTGTTGACAGTAAGCTGTTAGTGTACAACTGTTCTGTTGCTGTTAGCATTTAGTGTAAAACCATTCTATTGCTGTTAGCTGTTAGTGTACACCTGTTTTATTGACAGTAAGCTGTTAGCATACACCTGTTCTGTTGCTGTTAGCTGTTAGTGTACACCTGTTCTGTTGACAGTAAACTGTTGATGTACACCTGTTTTATTGACAGTAAGCTGTTGATGTACACCTGTTTTTTGACAGTAAGCTGTTGATGTACACCTGTTTTTTGACAGTAAGCTGTTAGTGTACACCTATTCTGTTGACATTAAGCTGTTAGTGTACACCTGATCTGTTGACATTAAGCTGTTAGTGTACACCTGATCTGTTGACAGTAAGCTGTTGATGTACACCTATTCTGTTGACATTAAGCTGTTAGTGTACACCTGATCTGTTGACAGTAAGCTGTTGATGTACACCTATTCTGTTGACAGTAAGCTGTAATCTTGACGAGTACGCCTGTCAGGACTACACCTGTATTTCACAGAGCCAGGTGTGTGATGGAGAGTACAACTGTGCTGACAGATCAGACGAGGAGTACTGTGGTAAGTGGCGGGTCATGAGTTTAATCCTTACTTCTCTCTATTTTTTTAATGGAAATACTGTTATCCAGAAACTTTTAAGGCTGTTATAACCTCTTGCGAGCTCCTCAGGGTTCAGAAAGCATTGTTATCAATTGCTGGTTCAGTAATCACTTTGTTTTTGCACATAATTAATGGTTTTTCACATACATAATGGATTTGCCCATACTTATTTGTTTTGCATACACTTAACTATTTTTGGAAAGTGAATTTGATTCATGAACTACTTGATTATAGGAGATTAGGTTCTGTGTGAAGAGTGAATAAAGTACTGTTTGAACCAGCTGGAGATAACAACCCTGTTTGAAACCTTGCTAATTAATGTCCCGAGAAATCAGTGACAAAAATGGAAAAGCCTGCCAATAGGTGCCTGACATTTATGAACACACCCTTTTGGTGGAACTTGAATGACTCAAGAGACATTTGCCCAGTAATATACAACATGGACAACACGGTCGTACCATTTTGTTCAAAGGGGTGTTTTCAAAAATGTCAGGCACCTATTGGCAGGCTAGAAAAATGGAGATCTTGGATAGAATGTCTTTATTGCAGTGCGGCAGAGGTCCTGGGACAACATGCTGGAAATCCGTCACGGGATGTCATGGTTACCTGTGTGTTATTCTGACTGGGACGAGAGCCTTGGATATGAAATCTGTGACATTATGGGCAATGGGTAAGACCTAAACACAATCACTGCTGGCACAAAGGAGAAGAGTTCCTCTAACCTATCTGTATGTATTTCGGTAATTGATTTAAGGGGGGGATCTTACAAGGTGTGCAAACTTCTGCCATCGGACAGGCGTTCTTGCAGATTTTACTGTCATTTTGGAATCAGGGTACATAGGACCTTGAAGTTTGGAGTACGTATGCAATAGAATTTGGAGAATGTATTGTGGTACTAATCAGTATGGGTGATTCCCATTGCCTTTGATGGGGAATACAGAACTGGTGTTAATGGGTTTATTAAGTGTAGAGAACGACAACATGTTGTCATATAAACTCTGACGTCCTCCATCTAGAATACAGACCTCCCTTGTGTAAATGACAACAATAAAATAAATAAATATGACATCTACCTGTAAAAAACATGACTTGAACTGTTCTGTATGACCTTCCCCCATCTAGACCTTACAATGGGACAGTCCGTCTGAATTATGCGAGCTCCTCCTACTTGAAGTTGGAAAAGAGCAACGTCACTGGCTGGATGAAAAACCTGAACAGAAGGTGAGAATTCTGAAACATTCACTGAGGATTTTTCGTCTTGCGAGTTAAAGCCTCGTGTCTGGCATCGTATTTGTGCGGCTAATACATGGGTTCCCCGCTGGATCTTGAATGCACTCGAATTTCACTTGAAAGGTTTTCAAGATCTTGAAAATGGTTAAGAAAGAGTTTCTTTTACGATAAGTCCTTGAGAATACTGGATTTTTCAGTGTCAAATGTCACATTATGAAGTGTTCATGCCTGAAAAGTCTGACGAAGGTGGAAATAGGTGCATGACTTACGTTGAAAGCGTGATGTTGAAGTAAGTGGTAGAACCCAGTATTTTATGTGATGTAATCGTGAACTAAGAGGTCGTGGATGTAGGAGTGCTTTCTGAGTGATTAGCACCTATTTTCAGGCTAGTATCGAATCTGTGAAATTCCTCGAAACAGGTTTTCTTTCCTGAGCGGACTACCGGCCAGATTGGTACTCAGTGTTGTTGAACTGTCTGTTACAGCAATGGGTGTGAAGATGCAGCTGTGGTTGGGGTCAAATGTGAGGCCAGAGGTTAGTAGACTCTATTACTCAAATACTGAACAGGTATATTTCACCTGTTCAATTCTCTTGTATTAAGGAAGGTATAGGATAAATGGGCTAAAAGTTTGCCCATGACTAAGGTGTAGATTTTCCCTGATTCTGAGAGTGTTCTTGTCTTGGAAAGGTGTGTTGAGGTTTCTTTTTTGGATGATAGAGTGATAGATTTCTACAGGAGAAATGTTACAGTACAAAAAGTGAAAAAATGCACTTTTTAAGGGTTAATTCTTTGGTAAAATTAGTGTTAAATTAGTAAGGACTGTACACATGCAGTTCCTTAGGCCAATAATATCTTTAACTATCAAGATTATGCCTAACACAAAGGGAGCTCTGTACATATGGATCCGAACAACGATGTTGCCTAACGCCAATCTAAACCTATCACTTGTTCTGATTTAAGGCTTTGGAAAGACAATTTTCCTTAACGACATTCTAAACTTGTCACATGTTCTAATTTAAGGCTGTGGGAAGAGGACCGTGGGGTTTGCCAACACGTACATTGTGGGCGGGAACAAGTCCCCTGGGGGGAAGTGGCCGTGGATGGCGTCCTTCACGTACCGCGGGACTCACGAGTGTGGGGGCACGCTCATAGCTCCGCAGTTTGTGCTCACAGCTGCCCACTGTATACAGTAAGTGCTAATGGAACTGTTATACTTCGTGTAACATAGCATGAAGTCATGTAAGACCACTCCAATTTAAATTGTTGTTGACGGGCAGAATAAATCTTTTTTTTTTTTTTTTAATGTCAGACATGATTGGAAGGCCTTCAAAAACAGGAAAACCATGAAAACAAAATCAACATTGAACAGAGTGAAAAAGTGCATTTTCATATTTTATTTTTGTGTACTTTTAGTATCAGCTCGCCCATAGCACGCAAAATAAAACTGATGTGGCCTAAGCATACTTCGGCTTTTGTGAAGGCTGAGTTTCTTGTCAAATACAGGATAAAATAATGGTCCTATAAATCTTTTTGTATGTTATTGTGCAAAGGAATTTACTAATAAACATAAACGTTGATTTTGGGAAAAGGACATCAAACTGTTGAATTATTTGCATGAGTCTTCATCAACAAATTCATGGAGTTTTGAAGTTATGATATTTTTATTTCATTATTTCTGTAATTAAACTGTGAAATGTGTTGGAAGAAATTCTTAAATACATTCATAAATTCTTTTGAAAAAAGAACATTTCTCTATATATAAATTAATAAATTATTTGGTAAAACTTCATTTGAAGAAAGAAAAAAGTGAAATGTCCAAATGAACAAAACTGCGATTGAACTCACTTGTCTCTCTCTCTCTCTCCTGTTTTCCCGCACCCCAGACGTTACGTCACAGTGCCCTTCCTGCTGAAAGTCGTCTTAGGAGGCACAGCCTGGGGGTCGTCACAGCCCCACCGCAAACAGCTGATCGTGGAGAAAGTGATCCCTCACCCAGACTTTGTGCCATTCTCCGGGAACGACATCGGGCTAATCCAGCTGCAGTCGCCCGTGGAGTACGACCCGTACATCAGCCCAGCCTGTGTGCCCCGAGGAGAGGAGCACTTCCCCACCAGCAGCCTGTGCTTTGTGACGGGGTGGGGACGGAGGAAACCAGGAGGTGAGGGGAAGAGTACAGGGAATCACCGGAAAATGTCGTTCAGTTTGAGTGCCAGCTGCAATGTGTTACCTGTAATGTCATTCAGTTTTAGTGCCAGCTGCAATGTGTCGCCTATAATATGATGGATTTTTTTTCTCCAGCTACAGTTGATCGTCTACGGTTTCATGGGTTTTCACCGTTACACTGATTCTTCAGAATTATTCACAAACTTGGTCTTCCCCCTTTCATGACACAGCCTCTGTTTCTCACATGGTTTGTCCATCTGATAAATCTTACTATATATATCTATAGATCTGTGTCTTTCAGCATTACTAATACCTATCCCAAAAATGAGAAGAATTACGGTAGATAATGTATGGTAAATCACTTGTAACATCCATTTGTGGATTTTTTTTTTTTACCAACTAAATTAAATCATCCCTAATTTCATGGTTGTTTCACATCAACTACAGTAAATTGTCTGTTACCTCATGGTGTTTTTCATGGCTACAGTGAATCACCATGAAATTTTTTTACCAACTAATCACCTGGTTGTAGTAAGTTAATGAAAGACTGAAGTGAAATTTTATGTCATCAACATTAATTCACATATACTTTGACATTGACAGAAGGCACAGGATGTTGAATCCTTGGAAGTTGTTGAATACATTTTCCTTTACACGTGTGAACATGCCAGCAACCTGGGAATGGTCGTGGGTTTCTCCCAGGCTCTGCCCTGTTTCCTCCCTCTATAATGCTGGTCACCGTCGTATAAGTGAAATATTCTTTAGTATGGTGTAAAACACCAATCAAATAAATAAATAACAAGTGTGATTAAAGTGTTTTTAAAGAAGAAAAACTGTTTTTTAGGATAATTAAGGTAAATTCATCAGCTGTAAAGTTTATATTCAGAAAACTCTGCAGAGAACTTGTTTGTGTGTTTTTTTTACAAAGCGTTGATTTATTGAGGTGTTTAGTGAACAGCATTTGTTTGTATATTTTCCACCAGGGGGCATTGTGGATCTGTTGCGAGAAGCAAAGATCAAGCTGTGGCAGACGTCCAAGTGTAACAGTTCATTGGCGTGGAACGGCAGTCTGAGCAGCTCAGATTTTTGTGCCGGTTACATCTCAGGAGCCATCGGAACATGTCATGTACGTGAGACGGATTTCTGAAAAATCAGTTTGAAGTGCGGAAGTCCACACAAATTCATGCTATTCGGCCATGTTCGAGGCCTACGGGGCTGAGATGGTTAGCGAGCTAGTGCATTGTAATGACCCATGTGCCTCTCACCAACGTGATCGTTGTGAGTTCAAGCAGAGCTCATGCTGGTTTCCTCTCCATTCTGCGGAAGGTTGTGCATTTTGGTTTTGGTCTTTCTGGAACTGAAATTTGTTTGCTTTCAGTTTCTTTACCAAAATACCCCTAAGAAATTATAATAAGCAGTCTTCGCACTTCCTTTGTTAGGAAGTCAGGATAGGGGACTGCAGGCAGGCGAAGTGTCAAAACGGGCAAACAACTAAACAGTTGTTAGCTTACAAAGAGATGGATGACATCCCACTGAAATCTCTCTGATGCATTTTAGGGATTCAAACACAGTACCTTTGTTAACAACAGATTTTGTTGACAGGGTGACAGTGGTGGCCCCTTGGTTTGTAGGGACCAGACGAAACGCTGGAAGCTGGTAGGAATCTCCAGCTATGTTACCGGGGACTGCATCAAACCTGGGTACCCACCAGTCTTCACTGACGTCAGGAGACAACTCGACTGGATCAACTCACACATTGGTAAGGTGACCCCATGTTCTGTATTCAGTCTTTTGGTATCTTTATTCAGTTACTTGTAAGTTGCTAAGCAAATCATCCCTGGCCTAGGACAAAAAAATTGTAGATTCCAGACTTCTTCACTAGACAGTTTTTTCTTACGGATATACAACTTCTTGGTGTATAAACATGACGTTCCGATGTAGGTACTAACATCGTAATCAAGTGAGTATCACTCACTTCCATCTCAACTTCTAAATGCCACTGAAACAAATTTCTGCGCTTCTTGCTCTTTGCTCATGCTCCTGTGGGCGTGGCTTGTCTTCCAACAATACGGTGTGCTTACATGTATCTGTGTGAGAAAGTTTGTTGGTGACTTGCCAAAGGTCAGTGGTTTATTCCAATCACTCTGACTGCTGTATGGTGTTCAATAATAGTCAGATAAATTAATAAGCAAATCTTCATGCAGACAAATATTCATAGGTTCTTACAGGATTGAATCCAGCTTTGAATTGATATGGCAGTTCCTGTTGCATTGGGAATAGTGCCAAACAGGAATGATTTTTTGAAATTAGTGTATGTCAAATTATTTGTCGAGTCAGTTGACTTGCTCTTGTCTGCCATGAATTCGAGACATCTGATTGGGCATCTTGTGTGACTTTACCTCAACCATAGGACCTGTTGGTACCAGTTACTAGGGAAACAAAAAATAGTCTCTCGGATTAAGGGAGTGTAATATTACACTTTGTGTAGTTCTGTGTGAAGACCACAAAAAAAAAAAAAATGCTTTAATGCAACAGGAAAACAAAGTTAATATCATCCTGATGGGATGTTATTGAAAGCTAAAACTAACTTGAAAATGTGTGTTTATAATCCTGAAAATTACATTTAATTCAAAAGTTTTCCCTGTTTACTTTCCAGAATGTAAATTCCGGTGTGACAATGGCCGCTGTCTCTATGACAACAGCCTGGTGTGTAACCGTGAGAACGACTGCGGTGATAACAGCGATGAAACAAGGATGTGCCGTGAGTTGCCCTGTGTTAGGGTTTTTTGTTTTGTGTGTTTTTGTGTTTTGTGTGATTGTTGAATGAACTTCGACTGCAATATTCAGTATCCAAAAATGCTCATGTAGGTGGTCTTCTTGAGGGGTGGTTTCGAAAATGTCAAGCACCTACTTACAGCTATTACTAAACCAAATTGTGCACAAGGTCCGAGCGCACATGACACATTTTGTACTTAAGCAGGATAAACCTGGACATGTGTCCTGTTACTGAAGCCCTGTAACATGTGGCTGTCACACACGGTTCAACCTGGACATGTGTCCTGTTACTGAAGCCCTGTAACATGTGGCTGTCACACACGGTTCAACCTGGACATGTGTCCTGTTACTGAAGCACTCTAGCATTTGGCTGTCACACACAGTTCAACAGCTTTCGTCCTTTTATTTGTGAACGTGTTTCACACCTGAAAGTTTGACCTCGACCCAATCATAATTTCAAGTTCAAAACTTGAATTGACCTTCAGTCTGCAATGTTGTATCATCGGCATAACTTGCTTAATGCTTAGGGTGTCGTGTCTGGTGTCGTACACATTTGAGTACATGAGGCAGCATGTGGACCCGAATGACAAGAAAACACAGTTCTGTTCATATGACTGTAGTTATGCTGTGACTATGTGACTTCATGTGACTGTAGTTATGCTGTGACTATGTGACTTTATATGACTGTAGTTATGCTGTGACTATGTGACTTCATGTGACTGTAGTTATGCTGTGACTATGTGACTTTATATGACTGTAGTTATGCTGTGACTATGTGACTTCATGTGACTGTAGTTATGCTGTGACTATGTGACTTCATGTGACTGTAGTTATGCTGTGACTATGTGACTTCATGTGACTGTAGTTATGCTGTGACTATGTGACTTCATATGACTGTAGTTATGCTGTGACTATGTGACTTCATGTGACTGTAGTTATGCTGTGACTATGTGACTTCATGTGACTGTAGTTATGCTGTGACTATGTGACTTCATATGACTGTAGTTATGCTGTGACTTCATGTCACTGTAGTTATGCTGTGACTGTGTGACTTCATATGACTGTAGTTAGGAACGACTTAAGCAGGTACCTTCATTAGTGGGATGTAGCCCTGTAAGTAAGGCGCAGGTTCAATTCCAGCTAAGGGCAGGGAATTTGTAGGATTCTGTTATCTAACTTGTGTGAACTTGCTGACAACGGGCGGTGGATGGTACCTGTGGAGCCATTTGTGTAGCCTTACTCTGCAGGTAGTGGGGTTATCAACGGTTTTCTGAAGGTTTGTGGCTGACGCTGGACTTCCTGATGTCCAACACCCATGGAACAAACCAATGTCAGATAAAGTGGAAATTTCATTAGTGTTTGACTTCAAACAGTCGCTCGGTTTCCTCCCAACATAATGCTGGCGGCCTTAGTATATTAAAGGGAAATATTCTTGAGTAAGGTGTTAAACACCAATCAAATAAATAAAGAATTAAATTTAAACAACTAACTAACAAATGATTAAATCTGTGAGCTTTGTGTGTCATTTCAGTGAGAACTCTTAACTGCACGTTTGACTCGCCATTCCTCTGCGGCTACGAACTGGGCAGGTGGTTCCCAGCCTCAGGAATGGGGCGAACTTCCCCCTACCCTAGCCACGACCACACCCAGGGGACCTACCCAGGTAAGAGCTCCTCTAACAGTAGTCACAATGTTATCTCAGCCAGGTCAGAGCATTCCCCTTGTTAGTGATAGATCGACCTGAGACACTTTAAAATTGGTGCGGTTTCCTAATTTCTCAAACTTTTGCATGTGAAAGAGCAACTTTCTGTGCAGTTTATGCATATTTTTAATTTGATTTTGGAGACAAAACTACGTTAGTTGGATTGGCCAATTTCAGGGCTGCATAACAAGTATACTTTTATCAGTTAACACAGAAAAATACCTTCAGAATATGCTTATATGAACACCCTGCAAACATGTGGAAAAGGTTGAAGAATTACCGTAAATAAATTGAAAATTTGTCTGATTTTTATTATTCTCATTCTGAAAAGTCTGTAAATTTTAGAAAGGATGTATTTCTTTGGAAGGTTAGGCTTTGAACTGGGAAAATGTGGGTAATTTTTTATGACATTCATTTGCCACTGAAATGCATTTAAACCTTTTTAAATCATTTACAGTGAAAATCCTGTACCCCCACATCATGCCGGTGATTTACTGGATATTTTAATGGTTTCTGGCTGAGTTCTGTTTTTACATTGCGCCGAAGCGTGGAAGCGCGTATCGAAGCTAAAATAGAAAGTCTAAAATAGAACGTAGAGTTTACATCAGTCTGTATTCAATGAATAATCTACTTATTATAAACTGGACATCTGGACAAACTTATCATTTCAACTAGGCCGCAAACTTTAGTTTACTGAAGAGATATTTTTTTGGGTGTGTTTTTTGCTGATGTAGGAGTGTAGTATGAACATTGTTATCAAGCCTGCAAATAGTTGCCTGACATTTTTGAAAACTCCCCTTTCTTGGAAGTGGCATGACCCAAGTGACCTTTCACCAGTACGGTATAACATGGAAAACATGGTCATACCACTGTGTTCAAAGGGGTGTTTTAAAAAATGTCAGGCACCTATTTGCAGACTTGGCGCCTAATGGTAGTCGCCTTAGCGTTAAGAGATATTCAAATGTGGAAGGTGTTTAATTAAACTTATCATGTGTTTCCCTTTTGCAGGGGTGTATGTGGCGTCCACTGTTCGCGGAGGACTAAAGAGCCCCGTCTTCAGCCTCAACACTACACACTGCTTGCGCTTCTACTACAACTTCGTCACGTCAGAGTTGCTGACGGGCGACTTTACCGTTTCTGTTGTCTTCTTCCCCTCGTCGGGCAACCCAGTCACGAAGACGATCTTCTCCGCACCCAACAACAGCGACACAGAGATCTGGAGGATGGGCCAGTTTCAGCTACCTCCTGGAAAATCTCAGGTCATCTTCGAAGGTTACAGGTCCCAGATCGTTGCCGTTGACGACGTTCTTGCCCTTCCGGGTGAATGTGCAACTCAAGGTCAGCAAAAATTAGTACATGGTATATTTTTGTTACCATGTGAGCCCTGGATTTTTTTTCTCAGACTTTACAATTTGACTCAGCTAGAATGTATTTCAGTTTTGTGGCCATAAACAGTTTCAATAAATAAAACAAAATATGTATATTGTTTCTGTGGATATTTGACATTCATCAGTTGTTGACATAAAATATCTCCATTGTGTTTCTACCTTGTTAGAAAAATTAACTGCACGTATATATGACAAGTGCTTGTATTGAAGGCAGTATAAACCTGAAATTTGGATAGAAACACTGATTTCTCTGAAGAAATTGCATGTACCATAAATGGCCTAAGTTCTTAATTCTGGTACTAGTTCTGTTGATTTTAGAAAAGTTTTTTTTAAGGTTTGTTTGAAAGTAGGATGATATATCGTACTAGAAAAATGTAAGTTTTTGCACCAAAAGTAGTATGACATTTATTTGCCTGTAAAACTGCACAGGTGAAGATTTGGGTCATTTACATTTCGTCTGTTGAAATGGACACTTGTGAAACACCCGTCAGCATTACCTTGACATCATAATATTGACATCATCTATTCCTTTCACGGCTCATCATAATGACTTTACATAAAAGACAGTGTGGGAAGGTCCGCCAGCAACCTACAGATGGTCGTGGGTTTCCCCCAGGCTCTGCCCAGTTTTCTCCCACAATAATGCTGGCTGCTGACGCATAAGTGACATATTCTTGAGTAACCCAATCAAATAAATAAATAAATAAAAGACAGTGTGACATTACAATAGAAACCGATACATTGTAACATTGTATGGATTACCCTACAGTCAATATTTGACGTGACAATGGCTCAAGGTCCTACTTCACGCTAGCGCCACCTCACGGGATTAGAAAATATGCTGCCTTCATATTATGGTCCTTATACATGTGTTTCTTACCTCCACAGAATGTTTGCCTGGAGAGTTCCGGTGTGCCCAGTCTGGATGCATCACAGAAGCCGAGGCCTGTAACTTGGCTGTGCACTGCGCTGTAAGCCCGGACGATGAATTTGTCTGTGCCGGTGAGTCGTTCTCTTTAATATCCAGCTACATTGGGTTCAGTAAGACCGCACGTGATTATCTCCCTTGATGTTGGTAACAGCTGGGCTCTCAGTCTCCTTTTATTCCTATCAATTTTTAAACCAGCGGTCTTCCTATTTTTCTTACATTTTTACGCAGCTGGAAAAATAATTGGAACCTCCCACAATTGTAGTAAATCAGATTTTTGTAACCAATTTCATTTTAGAGACTCAATTTAAACAAATCAGAAAACTCAATATTTTTCATCAAAATGTTCAGAAAACTCATTTTATTTCATGAAAACTCAATACAAAAATTGTGTAAAATTCAGTTTTCTTGTGGACAGTGAATTTTTAAGACTTCACTTGATTCACCAGTGTGCTCGACCTCCACGAAAAGAGGCCCATCGTACCTTTAGAGTTATATCGACTTTTTAAAATAAAGATTATCTGTTACCGGTCTATCTGTCTTTAAGGGCCTGGGTAGCAATAAGCAGCCTACAGCATGTTTAGGGCCCTATATTTGGCATCACAGGAAGTTTATTTTGATATAACTTGCCTAGGTTCTACCAATAAGGCTTACATCTGTATTCCTGAGACAGTGAATACAAAAATATATATATATATATTATTATACTTATTGTGTTTTAATTCCAGACCGAAAGCCATACAACTGTACCTTTGAGAACAATCTGGAGTGTGGTATAACTCGGCTATTCAATAAAACCGGGAACCGGTGGATATTGCAGAATGGTACCACCAACTACAACGTCAAAGCTGACCACACATTGGGCACAGCCAAAGGTAAATAAAATTGTTTGGTTGTGTGAAATAACTTTGAACAAGTAAGTCTCTTATTTTAAAAAATTATACAGGTGAAACATACTTAATGTATTTTGCGTCATCTTGCAGGAATTTCTGTTCAGCACTGTTGTATTTTCCGGTTATCTCATGAGGCAGTGTGTGGATTTATTTACTATTTGGAATGAATGAATAGTTGAACTTGCTGACGCAATCAGTCCCTAATAACGGATGTTGACGTAAATTAAGGATTTGATTTTCAAATGTCTTTTATTCTCGTCATGATGATATTTTTCGCCCAGGTCAATTTCTCTGCCTTTCCTGATGTCCTTGATGGCTTTCTCCTCTTCTGATAGCTACATACAGTAAAATTGCTACAGCAACATAAGTAAAGAATTTATTCACTGTTTGGATGAATTGATAGTGGAACCTCTTGCTACTCTTGCTGCTGTTAACACGTTCAGCCCATTGTTAACATGTTCAGCCAATTGTTAACACAATCAGCCCATTGTTAACATGTTCCGCCCATTGTTAACACAGTCAGCCTATTGTTGACACAATCAGCCCATTGTTAACACAATCAGCCCATTGTTAACACAATCAGCCCATTGTTAACACAGTCAACCCATTGTTAACACAATCAGCCCATTGTTAACACAGTCAGACCATTGTTGACAGTCAACCCATTGTTAACACATTTAGCTTGACTGTTTTCTCTGCTCAGGTCAGTTCCTGTATTCCCCTGCTGGTGGTGCTTCCACCTTTGGCTTCTTCATCATCCTGCCAGGGCCACAGTACTGCTTACAGTTCAGCTATCAGATCTTCTCCAAGCTGGCACTGCTAACCGTGAGTACCCAAGCAACAAAACCATCACTGAGATTTCCATGACAAGCATCATCGCCTCAGATTTCCATGGTCTGCTTACCTGAGGTTTCCACAAGCAGCATTGAGATGTCTGTGACAAGCCTCCTTGGGATCTCCATGACAAGAATCCTTGAGATTTCCTTGGCAAGCATCATTGAGATGCCCGTGACAAGCCTCCTTTGGAGTTCCATGACAAACATTGTTGAGATTTCCATGTCGAGCCTAGTAGAGTTTTCCAAGACAAGCATCATGGAGATTTTCATGACAAGGCTCCTTGATATTTCCATGACCGACATACCCCATTTTCCATGCCAGTGGAATTTCCATGATAAGCATAACTGATGAGATTTCCACATCAAGCATACTTTATTTTTCCATGACTAAGCATCAGTGACAGAGATTTTCATTATCTAAGGTTTCCACAGTATTCAGATTTCCATGAAACTTCAGTGAGATTTTGATGGAAGGCAAGCAACACTGAGATCACAACCTCTTACATACTGTACATTTATCTATGTGTAGAAATGTGAGCCAAGGGAGATAAATATGCACTATTTTCTGTTTTCTCTCTCTAGTCTTAAAAGAACCCATTTGTACAACCTACACCTTAAATGAAAGAGCTGTACAAATTGTGTGGAATACTATTTGTGTACATTTTTTAAAGGTTTCGTAAAAGAGACTAACATTGTCATTTTTTACAAAATCCACCTGTTTGGGGCACATAGCAAGTCCCACCATGTTTTAGGCTTGTCCAATGAAAATCCTCCTTTCCTCCTCTTAAATATTCATTGTGACTTCACTGTGCTTAATGTGTCACTTGAAAAAAAAGAAAGGCTGAAGATTAGGCAAAATCCAGTTTATTGTAGTCAATTCACGACGAACCTACATGGACTGTCATCAGATGACTAATGTGTATTATATGTAATGCTGGTAACAGCTGGATGCCAACTGGACTTTACCCGGGCACGCAGAGAGCAACACCCAACGCTTACTGGCAGTATCTGGCAGGCGGAACTCTACCTGGAACAGAGTGATTGCCCCTGTGCCTGTCATCCCCTACATGGCCCTTAAGTTCGGCTTTAGTGTGCCTCCGGCGGAACAGGATGAAACTGTATTCGCAGCCGTGGACGATATCACCATTGTGCCAGGCGCATGTCCTGAATTTGGTAAGATCACACTCATGTCCCTGGATTTTAGCATTTTTAAATGACCTAAAAGTGCGCCCCAAACAGTGCATTTTTTAGAGACAAGCTTACGTTAGAATATATCACTTTAGGTAGTGAAAGTTATATTTCCCCAGTAGGACATGATTCTACCTTCCACCCGGTTTCCTGTACCATAATGCTGGGCGCCATCATGATAGTGAAATATTCTTGAGAACGGAGTAAAACATCGATCAAATAAATAAATAAATTTTTACCTTCTAAACAAACCTCAGAACACATTTTTTATTGTATGCCTTAAATTCTCAATAAATTTGACCAGAAAAGTATGACATAAAATGTAGTTTGAAAACATAATCCATGAATGGTTTTATTTTTCAAGTAGCCGCTCCTACCAACTACACAGAAATTATTTATTGATTTGATTGGTGTTTTACAACGTTCTCAAAAATATTTCACTTACAAGACAGCGACCAGCATTATGGTGGGTGGAAACCGGGCAGAATCCAAGGGAGGAAACACTGAAATTATAAAATAATATCTTTCAACATTAGATAATGTATTCCTGTTATGTCACAAAACACCCACTGTGTCTGTGGTCTGATTTGTTTAGGATTTAGGGTAACCATCACCAAACTCTGAAAGCAGCAGTCATTCATTGCTGCTTTGGTAGACTAAATCATTCCTGTCATCACAACCAATAAGATCCTGATTAATGAGACTGGGAATTTCGGCCGCGGATTTAAGTCAGGCAGTTCATCGGGTACATGCTCATTAATACGAGGTGTTTACCCGGGACAAAGTCAGTTATCTCCCCTCACAAATGTTACCTGACCACAGTTGTGTAGGTGAAAAATTTTTGAGCATAATATTAAACCCTAATAAATGATTTAGTTTAAGTAAACAAGCCCTTAGTTTTTGAGACGACTTTCAAGATTTCTTGAAAGTCCTTGAATGTGTGAATGTTGAATATTTGTTGGTCATTTCAGATTGCCCGACTGGAACCCAGAAGTGTCGGGATGAGGATTTCTGTATAACTCTGTCACAAATCTGCGACCGTAAAGTTGACTGCAACGATTTGTCTGATGAGAACAACTGCAGTGAGTAGCCTCCCCATAACGGCTTTTCATCCAGGGATTTTATACACCATACTCTATTTGTTTGAGTTTGCACATAATAGACATATATGACATACTGGATATGTCAATCAATCTCCAGCCATTGTAGACCTACTCCGCCACTCAGTAACGACATGCGGCGATAATTGAAGTTAATCATACCAGCCAATAGCACATTGGGAGTCATAGGCGTTAGCAAAATAAACTGGAGGTATACGACAGGTATTATGGTTTTCTCTGCCAGTAAAACTGAGATAGGAGGTATACAACAGGTATTATGGTTTTCTCTCGTAATAAAACTGAGATAGGAGGTTTACAACTGGTATTATGGTTTTCTCTGCCAATAAAACTGAGATAGGAGGTATACAACAGGTATTATGGTTTTCTCTCGTAATAAAACTGAGATAGGAGGTATACAACAGGTATTATGGTTTTCCCTGGCAATAAAACTGAGATGGGAGGTTTACTACAAACATTGTTGTTTTTCTTGCCAATAAAACTGACAGGAGGTTTACAACTGGTATTATGGTTTTCTTTGCCAATAAAACTGAGATAGGAGGTATACAACAGGTATTATGGTTTTCCCTGGCAATAAAACTGAGATAGGAGGTTTACAACTGGTATTATGGTTTTCTCTGCCAATAAAACTGAGATTGGAGGTATACAACAGGTATTATGGTTTTCCCTGGCAATAAAACTGAGATAGGAGGTTTACAACAGGTATTATGGTTTTCTCTGCCAATAAAACTGAGATGGGAGGTTTACTACAAACATTGTTGTTTTTCTTGCCAATAAAACTGACAGGAGGTTTACAACTGGTATTATGGTTTTCTTTGCCAATAAAACTGAGATAGGAGGTATACAACAGGTATTATGGTTTTCCCTGGCAATAAAACTGAGATAGGAGGTTTACAACTGGTATTATGGTTTTCTCTGCCAATAAAACTGAGATAGGAGATCTACTACAAACATTGTTGTTTTTCTTGCCAATAAAACTGAGATAGGAGGTTTACAACTGGTATTATGGTTTTCTTTGCCAATAAAACTGAGATAGGCGGTATACAACAGGTATTATGGTTTTCCCTGGCAATAAAACTGAGATAGGAGGTTTACAACTGGTATTATGGTTTTCTTTGCCAATAAAACTGAGATAGGAGGTATACAACAGGTATTATGGTTTTCCCTGGCAATAAAACTGAGATAGGAGGTATACTACAAGCACCATGATTTTCCCTGGCAATAAAACTGAGATAGGAGGTTTACAACAGGTATTATGGTTTTCCCTGCCAGTAGAACTGAGTTTACTGACATGAAGTGAAAAATTCTTGAATGTGGCATTAATAAAATGAATGTGTGAATACATAAATGTATAGATGTTTTTGTGGTGTGTGTTTCAGCGTGTGGGGAGTCGGAGTTCCGCTGTAGTAACGGTCTCTGCGTGGCATCCTCGCTGACATGCAACGGCGTAGAGGACTGTCTGGATGGATCAGACGAAGGCGATGTCTGCGGTAGGTTTCCAGCTAATGACAATTTTTGGTAGACATGCTTAGTTTTGTCCATGTACCTTTTTGCGGAGGAGATGCGAAATCAGTTTAAAAGAATAAGGGATAGAATAGACTCTGCATTTGTGCGTAAGAGCAGTGGAGAGTCAGAGGCTCACAGCCAAACTCGTTCACTGCCAAAGACTCTAAACTTGGCAGTGTTGGTGCATGTACTGTAATTGACCTAAAATTTCTTCCCCAAGAAAAGGAGGCCTCGTTAGAGGCAAATAAATGTCATAAAATATTACTTTTGGAGCTGAAACTTGCGTTTTTTCCAGAAAGATATCACCCTACCTTCAAAACAAATTTCAAAACACCTTTCTACAATCAACAGAACTTTCACAGTCCAGAAAAATAAGCATCTTTGTCATGATCAGAATTTTAGGTCATTTCGAGTACTTCACGAAAGAATCGAGTATTTTAGGTCATTTAGAGTACTTAACGAGGGAATCGAGTATGCACCCAGTATGGTGTTCATAATCGTCAGTCTTGTTGTGATCAGCAAATGGGGATAGGTCTACTACTGGTCAGCTAGAGGTCAGATTAACATGGTTTGATGGGGTGTCAAGCTGGGTGTCTTCACATGGCAATCCAGTGAGGCGGCACTTCCAATATCAGGGCATGAAGACTGTCACAAAGAAACTGGCCAGATTTCAGTGATATCAAGTCAAAAGGAAAAAAAAATATAATTAAGGAGACACTGTTGATTTATTTATGTTCATTTGTGTTTGATGCTGTACTTAAGAATATTTCACCTATGCAATGGAAACCAGCATTACAGTGGGAGGAAGCTGGGCAGAGCCCGGGGAATCTCATAACCATCAGCACACTGCTGGCAGACTGTCCCAGTGTTGGCCTGAGAGGAAACAAGCATGAGCTGGACTCTCTGTATCACAGACACTGACATCGTGAAGAAGATAATGTTGAAAAGGAATTGAATTAATACGAGTAAGTGCAATATTAAACCTCTGTCATGGCAATAAAGTAGTTGTTAAAATGTGTCTTTTGTAACGCTCAGAATGTGTTGTGTTTTGCAGCTGCCCTGCGCTCCGTAGACTGTGACTTTGAAGACCCGTTTATCTGTGGTTACAAGATCACCAGCGTCAGCCGATATAGCTGGTTGAGAGGTCAGGGGTCAACCCTGAGCAAGAAGACTGGCCCTCTTAATGACCATACGTACAACAACTTTACAGGTAAGCTGTCACTGACCACCTGCAAACAGGGGGCGTTTTAGTACAGTTTTATGTTGATAAATGGGGTGGCTATTTAACTTGTTTTTCTTGGGCTGTATTTATTTATTTATTTGATCGGTGTTTTACGCCATACTCAAGAGTATTAAACAGTGGGGCAAGCATTATATTTGGAAGAAACGGGGCAAAACCCAGGGGATACTCTCGACCATTTGCAGGTTGCTCACAGACCTTCTCACTTAAGGAGGGGAAGCTGGCAATTCGTGGACTTGAACTCACCACGACTGTAATGGTAAGAGGCTCATGGGTCATTCCACTGCACATTGTGCTGGTAATCTGTAAAGCCCTTATTTCATTACAAAAAACGACAGTTGACCTATGTAATAGTAACTGTGACACAGTTTTTGAAAATTACGTTAGCATTCTGAAATATTCGTGTTTTTTTTTTTCAGGAAGCTATGTCTATACTGAGGCGAGTTTCGGGAACAAAGGGGACATCACTGAGTTGACCTCAACCACCTTCTCGGCAAATCTGAACGACAATTTAGTGTTTTATTACCACATGAGAGGCGCAGACATCGGAGAGCTTGCGGTCTTGAGTGCTTCGGGAGTGACAGGGTTGCCAAAACGCATCTGGGACAAGTCAGGTGACCAAGGTAGACAATGGAAGTCAGCGTGTGTCCCGTTGCCATCCGATACTAACCTTCAGGTGACCTTCATGGTAACACACACGGGCGGTATCTACGGAGATGTTGCTCTTGATGACATTATGGTCACCAAAACGCCTTGTCCAGGTATGTATACATGTTCCCATGGAAGCGGTTCTAATGGGCTTTCTAACCCGCTAATAGGTGCCTGAGATTTTTGAAAACACCCCTTTGTTTTAAGTGGTATGACCCAGTGAACTTTGTCCAAAAGTGTACAACATGGAAAACATGGTCATACCACTTTGTCCAAAGCGGTGTTTTCAAAAGTGTCAGGCACCTGCTTTGGCTTTTGACTTTGCCTTCTCCTGACTTGTCTGCGATTTAGGACAGAGCAGTTTAATATATCAGTGTTGGAAAAGAACATAAAACCAAAAATAAAACTTGGAAATCATCCCATTTGTGCGAAATATGGGCTATCTCAGACGTATTTTATACTTTTTCGGAAAAAACAGGGAAATTATAAAAGCATCAAAATGAGATAAAATGAGTTTTATTTTTATTTAATTTTTGAAGTTTTCTCTGTCAGCTCTCCCATAAAGCACAAAATAAAATTTGTGTCACCTTAAGTCAGAAAGTTTGGGTTGTCAGCTACCTGGTGAAGGGCAGTGGTTTACTATTGGCACATCAGTGCCCTCGGCCTCTTCAGTACTGTTATAAAAACAAAATAAGTACAGCATTAAGCCCCAGTGAAGTAAGTAAATAACATCAATTCCCCCCCCCCCCAAAAAATTAATAATAATAATAAAATAAAAATGATATGATTTTATTTTCATTTTCTGCCTGCATTGTGCAGTTTAACCGAATGAATGAATGAATGCTTATTGTTTAACGCCCTTCTCAAGAATATTTCACTTATACGAAGGCGGTGTCTCCTTGGGGCAGGACGGATTTCCACCGTATCTTTTATCTGGTGCTGCCTCACCGAGACGACTTGCCGAAGACACCCAACAAGCCCCCTCACCCAGTCACATTATACTGACACCGGGCCGACCAGTCTACCCTCTATCCTCATATTGCTGAGCGCCTAGCGAAGAAGCAGGATGTACCATTTTTTAAAGTCTTTGGCATGACCCGACCCAGGTTTGAAAGCAGACGCTCTACCAACTGCGCTATCCGGGCGGGTCACAGTTTAACTGAGAAAGCATTTTGATTTTTGTTCTCTTAAGCTGAAAATTGTCAAGTTTTTAAGAAAGCAACATGTTTTTGTTTATAGCAACTCCTGCCACATCTACTCCTGGATTTTCACCCACAGAAAGTAAGTTCTGCAGATTTTCTTTTTCTGACCGCTGTTTGGGAGCGTTTCTAGTCGTTTGTTTTCCCAGTGAGCTAGTGGGAAATCGTTAATCTTTTGGGGTGTGAAGAACTGGTGAACTATGGGAAAGGGGAGACATATATTGTGGTTCCAAAATACTTCTTCTAGTTTTTATTATTCTAATACTAGTGTTGATATTATTTTATTTGTCTGTCTGTCTGTCAACAACATTACTGATTACGGGTCTGTCAGCAACCTGTTGATGGTCATGGGCTTCCCCCGGATCTGCTGGGTTTCCTCCTACCATAATGCTGCATGTCTTTTTATAAGTGAAATATTCTTGAGTAAGACGTAAAATGCCAAACAAATGAATAAATAAATAAATACCGATTTTGGGATAAGTTATGCAGGAATTTAAATAAAGATTTTTGCTTTGTTTAAGGACCAATCCATTAAATTTTGATTGTGATCCTGATATGTTCAGGAAATTTTTTGATGATTCTGCATCTTTGAGAGAAAGGCAGAATATTCTCCCTCTGTCCGTAGTGGGGGACATTGTACATTTAGCTGTAAGAGGGCCTCCGTGGCTAAGTCGGTTAGCGTGCTATCGCTGCGCAATGACCTGAGGTCCCCCACCAATGCAGTTCGCTGTGAGTTCAAGACCAGCTTATGCTGATTTCCTCTCCGACCGTACATGGTAAGGTCTGCCAGCAACCTGCGGATGGTCATGGGATTCCCCGGGTAATGCTGGCCGCTGTAGTATAAGTGAAATATTCTTGAGTACGGCATAAAACACCAATCAAATAAAATAAGTCAAATAAAATTTAGCTGTAATTGTGGGGTCTTTGCTCCCTTTTGTTGCTGTTATTTGTTGAAAAAAAAAACAAAACACTGACAATATTAAACTTTTTGTCTGTTATTTCTCTGTAGCGTCTAGCCCTTGCCCCTCAGGCCAAAGGCCGTGCTCTAATGGCCTATGTCTGCCAGACATGATGTTCTGTAATGGCTTCCCAGACTGCCCAGATGCCGGGGACGAACTCGACTGCATTGGTGCCTGAGGAAACACATGACCTGAAAGGGAAAAACATGAAAGGCTACGCATTTTCAAGTGCCAAATTTCCCTGTCACAGTAGTGCCAAAGCGGAAGTGAACCATAATTATTCATTCGAAGATTAAACATGTCCCAAAATATTGATTTTTAGTATGGACATAAAGCTGTATAAGTTACTCATTACGGCTTTGGTTCAAGGCACATTTTTCACATCCTGTGTGTTAACTTAGTGCGGGTCGCTGAGGGCAAATTGATGTGGGCTTCCAGCGGGATGTGGCAACCATTGCGAATTTCCACTTGTTTATTTACTCACCATTTTGACATTCCTTTTTTCTTCTATGAAATGAAGTATCTTAAAATATTGGGGATTAGCTGAGTGGGAATAAGTTCTTGAAGGTTTCTTTTGTGTACAGAAATGTACTGTTAGATACTGGGCTGGAGCATATTGTTAGGTGATGTTATGGAAGTCAAACATAACACACGCAGTGGTGGCGCAAATGAAAGGTTATATTCATAGGAAACATATTGAAGTGATAGACACTTTCAGAGGTTTTACCTGTTTTTTTGCCATTATTAAATACACACTTTAACGAAACTTAAAATGTCAGTATGTCATAAGTTTATGATTGTCATAAGTTTATCATTTTCGAAAAAAGGAAAGAGCTACCAGAAAATTCATTTGTCTACAAAATTAGTGAAAGTGTTTTGTGACAGTGCTCATCAAGTAGGAAAACGTCCAAATATTCATGGTTGTCATGGAAATGAATTTTGAAATATACAAGCTCTGTTTCATGTATTTTGGTTCATGATTTTGTGAAAAGGCATTAATATGTCAGTTGTGATCATGGTTTCTAAAACATGTTGTGTTGCAAGATGATTTGTCTTGTGTCTCTTGTATGTTTGAGACTTTCTCATGTCTGTTGTATTTTTGAAACCTTCTCATGCCTGTTGTATTTTTGAAACTTTCTCATGTCTGTTGTATTTTTGAAACTATCTCATGTCTGTTGTATTTTTGAAACTATCTCATGTCTGTTGTATTTTTGAAAGCTTCTCATGTCTTGTGTATTTTTGAAAGCTTTCTATCCATACATGTTTGGATAGAAGATCTATATATTTCTATCTGTTGACGATTCTCTGACAATGATATCCTTTGTACATCGTTAATACATGTAAGAAAAGCACTTGTTAAAGAATTTCATTCTTCTTCTGGTAAAAACGAAATACTTTATAAATAAATTGTGTATATAAATTCATGTATATACTGTCCAAATGCTCATTCTCTCCATGTACATATTTTTGATGTGATGTATAATTATTAATAATCAGGTAATCATTAAACTATTAACATTTAATTTATACATTATTTTCTGGCGCAGAATTGCATCTTGTAAAGATGAGCAGCTATCAAGAATATATTTGTGTGTACCTTTCATTATGTGGATATGGTATTTTTTGTTTTTCTCGCTGTTTTTGTTTTAATACATTAGTGGTGTTGATTTTTAGGTAGTATGAATTGAATGTTGATTCTGTCCATCGAAAGTGTATGTGCTGTATTCATACAACTACGCCATCTGTCCATTTGGTGCATTGTCTCCTTTATATTATAAATACTACAAACTTTAAGGTAAACCCCTTTATATGTTTACTGACAGATACTTTTTTTATATAATATAGGTAAAAAAAATACATTTTATAAAAATTTCACATCTTTAAAATATTTTGCCAAGTAATTTGGCTGTGTGAAATTGCATTTTGTGGGAATTGCGTACATTTTACAAGTATGTATTTAGAAAATTTTAAAGTGTTGGGAAATCACATTGGGTCATAAATATTTGTATTTGAAAATAACATTCTGTAGGAATTACATACATACATATTAATTTTGACAGTGTAGAATTACATTTGTCTGAAGTATGTGCCTATTAAACATTCGCTGAAAATTTTATGAAAGTGGAAAATTACATTGTCAGAAGTACATTCATATTAATGTGAGTGTTTGTTTTTTGTGAAATACCAGTGAAACTCTTGGCAATTACCTGTACGGTATGTATTTGTTGTAATGGAGAAAATACTTGTTTGAGACGTATATTTAAATTGTACGTGTAACTGATTTCACATACCTATGTACATCTGTTTTTGATTGTGTATAGGAACATTTAATTGTTCCCCGCGTTTCTGTTTTGTCCTGTATCACGTTCTATTGCCATTTGAGATGTTCCTGTTTTATTAATTTTACGTTTCTTTGACATGTAAATATGTTTCTGTTACACTTGGACAAGACCTCATGTGAATTGACCACGTGTTGTGAAGGTCATTTCAAGGTGAAATGCTTGCCACTTATATTAAAATGCTTTCCTGTGATATTTTTGGACAGTTATACACTTATCTGTTTGTATAGCGTGTCCCAATAGTCGCGCACCATCCTGGTTTCCAAGAAAAAACACCTTTCTTGATTTCCAAAACACCGTAATATATTTCAAAAACATCTTTATTGATAATAATCATAACAAATGCTCTATTATTATCAATAACGGTGTTTGTGAAATCAATAAAGGTGTTGTTTTTTTTTAAACCAGGATGGTGCGCGATTTCTGGGACACCCTGAATACGAGGCTATTGCCCAAGTTTGTTACATATCATTTTAGAATCTCACATCTTTTAACGTATTTATCTGTTATCCAATCCATTTTTTCAGTTAGAGAGGACCAATTTTTGTGTCACATTGAAATTACAATGGTCTAGAAAGCAGTAAAATTTGTAAAGCGGAAAAAAAAATGACCTGCAAAGGTAAAACCCTATTAAAACGTGTGCGAGCTGGTATTCCCCTTCAGCTCAATGGGAGACTCGGACGGGCCACAGATAAGGGCCCAAACGCATCGTTTTCTGTCTTGTTGCGGTCTTTGTGTACTACCTAAGTTCTTTCCTAACACACATGAACCTCGAAGTGTGACGTAATCCAAGAAAGAACAAAGGAGCACATGGCTTTGGATTCCATTGTTAAAGGCTGGAAGGGGTTTCACGAGTTTCCCATTGGTCATGTTTCACATGCCGAGATATGAGTTCAAATCCAGGAATGGATTTCATCCGTTATTTCTTTGCCTTTTACCAGTGGGAAAATAAATCTTATCTTGATTTGTAGAAATATGTAAGAGAAAAAACACTTCAAAATTCAATTTGCTAACTCTACATTTTTTCAAATTTAATTTTTGCAAACCTCCTTTATGAAAGTATCCAAGTTTATCACCCAAAGGTTCAAACCATTGGTTTGAGATTCTTCGACAGATTTCATTGCCTCTTTATCTGATTTCTACCGTGTAAAAAAAAAGATGTACGATTTCTGTGAAATTCTAGAGTAGTTCCTACAAAAGAGGAATTTCTCTTTACTATACAATTCAAAATTAGGTATGTGAACCAGTGTAGGGATTTTTTGCGCGTTCTCGTCCAGGTATATGTTGACATTTTGACACTTGTTTCCCTACAGCCATTACCCTAAAATTTCGCCAGGCTAAAACGGATTTTCAAAGTCAATTGAAGCTCTCAAAACAGCATATACTTGTATACGTGTATATCATGTTACATAAATAAAGTTGAGGTGACTCCTTAATATTATGTCTAATGTTGAATTAGGAAAAAAAAACATTGAGTAAGCTATGTAAATGTGTTTTTCCAGGAAATTCTTAAAGGAAAACTGACCCATGACAGAATTGACCCATGACATATTACTTTTGGTGCTTTAGATTTTCCAGACATCTGATTTATTGTCAGAGACTTTTAATTCTATAAGTCTGTTGTAACCGACCATATAGTAATTCATTGAAGACCTTATCAATGTTATATACGTGTAGTTCCCATGTGTATCCATTGCCAACTTCAGCACAAATATATATGATTGTGCCATTTCAAGGAAATTTTAATGAGCAGACGTTGAAATTCTTACAGATTGATACACCCTTGATGCCTCGCTTATAAGAAGGCCATCCTTGTGTGCTAACTTTTATGCGGTTCTTTAAACTCTGTACAAACGTCCTTTATGCATAACTAAATTTTAACTTTATTTTATAACGTTTACTAATTTTTACCTGTATATCATCATTTGTATCCACAATAAATATGCCAGTATATATTTTATTCTCCTTGTTTGAAAATGTTTTCTTGTTTGTCGTTGAGGTACGATGGGGAATGAGGGGTGGATGTTCAGTGGATTGGACTGGGTTTCGAATCCAGGTTTCGCTGCCATATCTATATGTACGGTGTAAAACACCAAATTAAATGGAATACCAGCAAATAAATAAGCAAACGCCAAATCTGAATTGATATCATGGTTAAACGTTTCTTCGAGTCTTGATTTCAACTTGGTTATTTCTGGATTACTTATCGAAGAATATTATCAGTTTGCTAATACAAAGATGCGCTACACAGGATTTTGACATGTAGCACAAATTCTAATGTACTTTAATGTACACTGTAGCTTATCGGGCACGGTATATAGGAAGAGCAAGGTCGTCCAAAACAAATAGCCCAAGACAGAGGTCATCTCATCTAAGATGCAGATGCATATCGTCCAAGAAATGTTGTGAACCCCTCCATCGTGATCTCAGGACCTGTGTTCATTATAACAGTTATTTAGTAAAGTTTTATACACACAAATTATACTTACGTACGAACTTATGTACTTACATACCAAAACTGAAACAGGCTCGTCTCTCTTGCATGGCCAAGGCTTATTTGACAGATTTATTACGCATTATGTACCGAATTAGTAATATCATGATTTGTTTATTTATTTCATTGGTGTTTACGCCGTACTCAAGAGTATTTCACTTATACGACGGTGGGCATACCCCGGGGTAAACCCACGACTGTCCGCGTTTTGAGTAATATGCTGAGAAATTCGATTTAAAACACGCGAATATTTGTAAGCGCGTCCTGGATAAACAACATATATATTTAACTGGAACGCAGTACATTTTTATCCAGCAACAAGTTTTAAGAACCTCAGTGCACAGTGCACGTACATGTACAAACTAAAGCAAAAGTAGTACTGATGGTTGGACAATCCGTTTTGGTAGACATCATCTCACGCCACATGGTCCTGACGAGTTAATTCAAATACAGCTGGAGACGTAAGCAGCCAACTAAAGACGTGAATGTCCACTTGTCCGGAGTTACGTTCACTGGTTTTGAAAATTATATGATAGAAAAGGCATTATTCTTAAGGAATACAAAACCTGTCTTCAGCCATCTTTGTTTCGCAAAAGCACTTGTAATCGCACCTCATACAGGCCGCGGGCAGAAATTAATGAGAATTGAAAACTGATGTATTGTTGATAGAAACATTCAAATATACAACTCTTGTACACGTGTTTGTTAGTAAGATACACTATCGGGAATACAGTATGAGATACATTATATTGTATGTCAGATAGTACACATTATAAACCAAATAACAACAATGAATAAAGAACTATACCCAGTAAATAACGCACCGATTTTACGTCCCGCGATATCAGCAAGGGATGGGCATAGCTCTAGAACCACTACTTGGACAAAAACAAAAATGCTAAAGATTACACGGTGTGCTGAATGTTTGGTAAACCTGGTAAGCCTGCACCAGACTGACGTGTGAACGTCACATGTATGGTTAAATGTGTTCAGAAATTTTTCTATAAAAGTATCTGATAGCTGAATTTGAAAGGAGTTTCCTGTCATTTCTGAAACATAATTGTCATAAGAAAATGCATCGGGCAGCGACGCTGAAGATCCTTAGCTTGAATTGTCTTGCCATTGTCTTGAATTAGTCTTGCCAGACTGATTTGATCGAAGTGGGAAAAGACATTAAATAACATTTGTTGATAATAATATGAAGTTTTCTTGTGTACACCAGGCAAACATTTTCTTCCAAATCACCCTGGAGTGTTTGTTTTGTATATCTCAGCATCGTCAGATTAAAAAAAAAGTTAAGTTCGGGATTGTCATTTGCATATAAAACAAAGAACGACGGACCAAGGAGAGAACCCTGCGAAATGCCAACAAGGCAATATGACACCAGCTGGAATGTTCGCGGGTTAACATTGATGTGTTGTATATCCCATTGCTAAGATAGGACTGACACCGTGTTAACATCCCTCACCAACACACATAATGATTAATTTCAGTTCTAACTGTTGAAGAGACCAGAGAGGGGAACCTGGTCGGACGCCCCAGAAACGTGTGCAGAGACCATCGACTGGTGCTCTATCTGTAAAACATTTACGAATAAAATCAGTAAAACATAACAGATTCATTGCTATAATCGCGAGGGATGTAGGCCAGGAGACATTAATAATCTTACCCCAGGATCGTGTAGCTGTCTTGGAGTTATATCAGATCATGAAGGTAAGACAAATAAAATAAATCTATTTTACCTGCATGGTCAGACTCAGTCTTAACTTCAAAACAGTTTACATCTCTAAAATTGTGACTCACATGAAGAAGTTCAAAATCAATTCCAGCAGTTGTTTCAGACCTTTATTACAACAATACAAATTAGTCGCGTTTAAGATCAAATCTAAGGTCAGGAATGAAGACAAAAGTTCCCAAGGCACAAGAGAGTCCCTGGCTGGGATGACTGTTCGACCTATTGAACACACTCCCTCATCCAGGAGGGTTTCGCTACCTCAACCAAACTGGGAAGGTGGGGAATTAAGAGAGCTGTGGAAAGAATCAGTTCCTAATGCTCTCGTTATAATCTTTCATGGTTCATTCCTCAGGCAATCCTGTGATGTAAACTTTTTCCGAGGTCCGAAATCTAACTGCTATGGGTATATATGTACCAAATCCTCCACTACAAACCAAGGGCCAATATTCTGCATTTTTATCACATTTGTCAATGGCGAAAAATGGCTAAAAAACACCACCACCACCAACAACAACAACAAAAATCCTGGATCCTCATATTTTCGACCCGAATTAAACCAGCAACCAAATTTAAGAGTATAGGTTGGTCCCTATCTAAACCAAGGTAAATTAACCAATGCAGAAAATTTCACCTAGAAAAACTTACTACATAATTTATATCGACCGGGTGCCATGACTTAATTATGATGTTGATCAGAGGCCCTATCGTCAAGCACCGTCCCCTCCCCTCTTCTTTCTTTAACTGGCCGGTCACAAACAATGCAAGCGTTCTCTGTCATTTATCAGCTTTGTCTGCACAGACCCGCTTAATAAGTCTGGAACCCAAAATAAAAAGTGGGGGATCCTGGTTACTAAGTCTGAAATCCGAGATATATGATGAGTGGCGACTCCAAGATAAGTCTGGCACCTCTTATTTAGATAACAATCTATAGATATTTAGTTTAGTAAAGTAAATTACAACCATATTATAAAATGAAAAAAGAAAGAAAAAATTTTATGGTCTCATCTTTTTAAGCATTCTTTTTCACTTAATCTTCGAAATCAGAGATCTTTTTTTCTGTCTCTAGCTACGACTCCGGTTATCACTGTCGTAAATAATTAAACGTCCTGGCATACTTGTAGCCGACCTGAGTTGGTGCCGGGGGATCCAGAAACCGACAACGCGTCTGTTAACGCTAATTCTACTCAGTGCGCCTGCTCAAGTAAAGAAAACTTCCGGTACATGCCGGCGCGTCGTGAATTTTTGACGATTGTTTACTTAAGTTTAAAATTTAAGACAACATGGAGTATAAGAGGAAAGCTGAACAAGAAGCTCTTGTTTTGGTTCCATCAAAACGTTCCAAAAACGAGGTGGTTTTATCACAGAACTCCGACAGCGCTTTGTTAGCGGCGGTAAGTTTAGCACACAGTTGTTGTTTAATCAGGATTATGGAGTGATCAATTTTCGTAGCAGTAACATGCCCGGATTAGACACTGTCAGACTAACATTGGAAAAACTATGTTCAAGATCTAGCCCTAGCTACATGCAATCGCTGATCTACGTTACTCTTATCTGTGGCTTAACGTTACTTATTGTTTTCTGATTTTGAATAAAATTGCCGGGGTAATGACTATGGAAAAGATACTATGCCTAAAGTCCACCTTAAGACCGAAGTGATGGACGGAACAGGTATAAAGACAGGACTGGAGAGGGGTCACGTACACACAAGGGACCATAACACAGAAGCTTCATACTAAGCAAACATCTGTTAAACTGATTCAAAGAGCACGTCTTTCAAGCTATCCAGAAATATGTAATATGTTACGATTTAGCTTAATTTCAGACCTATTTTTTGGACTGGCCAAAAGAAAAAGGCTGCCACGAAACCTGACCTAGGAAGCCATTTTTCATCTCCCTTGTTCGATCTGCCACTTTCGGCCTAATTGACATGGCCAGTGAGTACAGCTCACAATCTTCCTGAGTTCAGTCCATGAAAAAGACTTGAAAATTGAGCAATTCTCCATGTAATATACATTTTTGTATAGCATGAAATTTGCAGTTTTTGTCCAGGCAGTAGTTTCTATGGTATGGTCACTTATGTGTGTCCTAGCCTTATCAAATCAGGTCTTTCTGGGTACAACCCAATGACTGAATGAAAAACTCGGATGGGAGGGAAAACCAGATGAGAGTGTACTGAGGCAGCCATAAATACCGATTACAGGAAAACTGTCACATATGTTGTAGTGAGCTCAACGGATTCAGAAAGAAGAGATTCTTTTTAATTTTCATCACTTTTTCTGCTATCTTGTGTTACTTTTCTTGTTTGCTTTTTCTTTTGGGTTTTTTTTGTTTTACATATTTCTTTTCTTTTGTATAAATATGTTGGTTGGTAACAGTTCCTGATTAGATTCACTTTTTATTTATTTTTATCAATTACATACATGCATGTACTGCCCACTTTTCATTCCCATATTTTGATCTGCATTAATTTTTAATATTTATAACTAAGTAATCACCTTGAATGTCTTCATTTAAACAAAACTTAAAATAAAGGGAAAGTAATTTTGATCACTTTTTTGCTCTCTGTTGTTGTTTAATTTTCTTTTCTCTTTTTGTTTTTTATAAATATGTGGATTAGTAATAGGTCATCCTCAGATTTTTTTTACTGCAATTTATTTTAATTAATTACATACGTGCGTTTACCATCCGGCATTTCTTTTCATTCCCGTACTTTCATTTGCATTTATCTTAAATGTGGGTTGTTGGAATTTCATGTTAGAATTTGTGAAATAATCTCTGTAGATCTTAAAATATCTTTGCACATTTTTTTTTTAACAGTTAAGGTGATGGTGTGGTGTATTAAATTTACTTAGCCTCATCTGTTTGCTTGCTGATTCACCGTTATTTACATTCCATATTTACTCTATCGTACAGCAAAGTAAGGAATCTTGTTTTGTGCATGTCTGTGCATGGACATGTTTATACATATTTGTATTTATATAATATCTGTCCTTCAATTTTCTACATGACCATTCGTGTGATGAACAGTCGACTTCATACTTGCCTGAACTACAGGATGTACATTGTTGACTGTCAAGTATATAAAAAAAAAAACATGCAAATTAGGCAGTGATGGTGTAGCAAATCTGTGAACATCTGGAAAAGGTCTAGACAGTAAATCATCTGTAAAATGAATGTTGTGTGAGCATGTAACAAATACAGATAACCGCTAAACTTTGACCTAAAGTAAATTCATATTTAATTTTAATCACAAAATATAAGATGCAAAACTAATACATGTAAATGACATTATTGACTATGATTTATTGACTGGTTGATCCTAACATCTGAGTATATTTTTTCAAAATTATTATGGCCAAAATTTTAGCAATGAAGAGTAAATTACTTGCATTTAATTTGAATTCATGTGAAATCCCTTTTATGAAGTTTAACCTGATATATCTGCTTACGTATAGCAGGCTTTATTCTCATTAGACAAGCAGGCAATAGTGACAGGTATAAATATACATATACATGTACGTTAATTATCAGGATTAATATGTCGACTCATGCTTAGTCATGTGTGTCTTTCATGCAATATATCCCAGGACCGATTCTGAATCGATCACTGCATGGACTGTCAAATGTAGGGCCTGGTACATGCATAAATTCTTACAAAACATAAGGAAAATACTAAATCTGTGTATCACCTCTCTTGAAAGTGATACAAGGTCCTCCGTGGCCCGGTTGGTTAGTGCTCTTGCACAGCATAATGGCCCAGGAGCCTCTCACCAGTGTGGTCACAACCTGCGAATGGTTGTGGGTTTCCCCCGGGCTCCCACCATATTGCTGGCTGATGTCTTTTAAATGAAATATTGTTGAGTACGGCATAAAACAGCAATCAAATAAATAAATAAAATCATGGACTGTGAATAGAGATTATCAAGTTAATTTCAAGAAAGTTTCTTAATTTGCCAATTACTTCATTGTCTTAATCATGTAACCAACCTTTATATATTCAGAAAGTTATGAAACCCTCATACACTTTCTGTCATTTTACATGTCTCGAAAACAACCATTTTTTGGCTGTTGTGATGGATTGACATTGGGAGGACTACATTTTCTGTTGAAAACAAGTTCTGTAATGATTGCGCTTTTGTGTCCACCAAAAAGTGCTTATATAAGATGTCACCTTCATCGCGGTGTTTCTGTTGGGTATGAATTGTAGGAGATGAGTCATTTACAGTCAGCAAGTGGTCACTCAGCGGTTTCAGACAACATAATTATATCTGGGGCGTGATTCACTGTTGTTACTTGCATCCTTTCTTGTAACGAACATCTTGAAATTTGGAACCATACGCCCGGTTGATCGATGCATACGACATCATACGAAAGAATTCCTTACTGATACATGATGGCACTCTCAGCAGGTTTTGCAAGGGAAGGAGTACAGCTCATATATAGATCGAAAAATGAAGTGTAGAATTCATCATTCCAAATAAGCATGAATATAATCTTACCGTACACATTTAGATGTGTTTAATTTGAGGTAATTACATGAAACAAAAATAACAGGTATTTTAATAACATTTACAGGATGCCAGTTTAAGTTTATATATATATATGAAGACAGTCATAACTACTGAGGACTGATAAGGTACAAAACATCAATTTCGGCACCTCAAAAGGACGCTTGAAACAATTTCAGTTGTTTGGAAAACTCAATTTCCTCCGTAAGGTCAGTGGTCAGTATGTGGAAAAATTAACTTGATGTATATGAGCCCTTAATTTATGAAGTGGGGGCTCTGTCCAAATTTAGACGTTAATGACTATGCTATCACAACCTGACACATCACTGCGTGCAACGAATTATAACGTAAGATTTTCCCCCTTCAGAGTCACTTTTGAACATGAAAAACTTTCCAACAAAGTAATTTACATGCTTGTTCAAATGCCGGAACCCATGGCTCTAAAACAAAAATTTGGTAGATGCATATTATTCTTCTAAAGTTATTCATGTTACCACACTAATATCCATTTTTTTCTCTCAGTTTAATCCAAAAGATTGGAAATTAGGACATTTGTGGTGGAGACCGACAATGGCAAAAATACGCCAGTTTACATGCTTGTTCAAATGTCTCTTCAGTATCTCTACAAACATTGGCAATATTCGTCATTTATGTGTTGAAGCGTCTTTGAGCTGCAACACATCAATAGAGTAATTCAGACGTAGACAGCATGTACATACAAGGAGACTTTGTGTTGCTTGTGATTACAAATCTACGTACGGATGAGTTCTGTTTTGATGAACAATTCGGAAGATTGAAGTTATGCATCATAGTGGCTTTAGTGTTTTTACGTCAGTGTTTGGCCTTGACCAAGTTAAACCTGTCATAAATTATAATCATGAGGTTATAAAACTTCCCTGTACATATCCCACATCATATCGGGACATTCAGAATTCTGTGACACTGCGCTTGAGAGGGTCCTTAATGTCAAGAAGACGCGCCTGGATGTGACTGGTCCAAAGACAAGAAACATTAATGAAATACATTTAAACATGAATTAGCACCAACCCATGTGTTTATCAAAACAAATGCTGTTTTTTTTTTGAATTTGAGAACAAAGAAGTTTGATGTGATTATTAGCTGAAAAGAAGAAATTTAATTGGCTGCTGTGCAGTTAGGACATGGGCTGGTTATCTCCCCTGCTCATACAACGGCAGTCTTCACCGCAAGCTACCTTTGATGAACTCCCGTCTGGTCAAGATAAATACTCTAAAAATCAGTGTTTACTAACACAAATTTAGTATGTTGTATCAACAGCTAAGAATGTCTTCTTTCATAATGTGATAGCTTTCCTGGAATTGGTATTTATAGTTGCCTCGGTACACTCTCATTCGGTGTTTCTTCCCATCCAGGTTTTTCATCCAGTCAGCAGGCCGTACTGTCTTTCTCAAATCTGGTTCATCATTCCAGTCTTCAAGCCAACCCGGCCGCTAATGTTGAGCAACCCATTAATGTTTTGGCTGCTCAATAGATGAGCTGACAAAACTGCCAGAATTTAGTTTAGCTATGACATTCTGTGTGAATCAGTTGACTCACCTTCCTGTTGCAAAGCCAATATTGTGGCTTTTCTTAGGTTGCTGACCCACTTCTGAGATAATCTTTATGAAAAGCAGATTCCTTGATGAATTGGCCTGCAGGTCCCTATCGTATACAGTCTTACAGCACATTTACTTTCACTTTCTGTTTCGTTTGCAGGATGGCCCACCTCATACCTCCAACCTGCAGGTCCCTGTCATATACAGTCTTACAGCACATTTACTTTCACTTTCTGTTTCATTTGCAGGATGGCCCACCTCATACCTCCAACCTGCAGGTCCCTATCGTATACAGTCTTACAGCACGTTTACTTTCACTTTCTGTTTCATTTGCAGGATGGCCCACCTCGTACCTCCAACCTGCAGGTCCCTATCATGTACAGTCTTACAGTGCATTTACTTTCATTTTCTGTTTCATTTGCAGGATGGCCCACCTCGCACCTCCAACCTGCAGGCTCCTATTATGCTTCTCCTGGGTCATGAGGGAGATATTTTCTGCGGGAAGTTCTCACCGGATGGACAGATTCTGGCAACGTCCGGGTTTGACAGACAGATCTGTAAGATTCACACTTAATAAGATATATGTACATGTAGTGTCAAGCTAAATGCACATTTCCAAGCAACTTTCTGGTCATACGGTGTGTTGAAATCCAGATTTGACAGAATGTGCCTTGGCCTTGTGTCAGGAAATACTGTCACAATCTGAGGTTCCTCTGGTGGTTTCCTCAGGTAGATTCAGCATTTGTACCTGGGAGACATGCTTTGTGTTGTGCGTTTGCCAGCTTGCCAGCTAGCCATGCCAGTGAAGAGAGAGTCATAGCGAAAGAGTAAATCATTCAGCTGAGAAGTGAATCTTAAATCTTGAGGTGAGCACAAAGCATTCTCCACTCAATCATTTGAACTGTCTGAAAATCAGACGAGAAATAAACCACTCACCCAAAATTTGTTCACCATCAGGAGAGCTGCTCAGTGTTGTCTGTCATTGGTCATTAAAACTGTATGTTTGTTTTTCTTCCCCTCAGATTTCTGGACAGTGTATGGTGACTGTGAGAATTTTGCCATCCTCTCTGGTCACACAGGAGCTGTCATGGAACTCCATTTCTCTACAGATGGCAGGTAGGAAGGAGTTGCCTCCCCTAAGAAAATAGTCAAGTCATACACCATTGTGCATGCTTGATGTAAAATACAAAGCATCAGTTTTGTTGATGTGCCATTCACCTTTGACAAGAACAATGTTTATGGTCTTCATACTATTTGATTTGTTGTCATGTTGTTGTTGTTGCTAAGATATTCACTAAAATCAACCCACCAAGCGAATACATGGTTGGTCTGACTAAATATATCGGTCAGACTGTTTGAATAATGGCTGAAGCTTTAACGCATAAATCTGTCATAGTGTTATGTTCTTCTCAACCTCTACACGTGTGCTCGTCTGAAAGATGTCCTCTGTTTTTATGTATTTTCTTTATCCGTGTTTTTTGTCGACAGCACATTGTTTACGGCGGCCACTGACAAGATCGTAGCTGTTTGGGACGCAGAGGTCGGGACTCGGATAAAGAAGCTGAAAGGTCATCAGAGTTTTGTGAACTCTTGTCATCCGGCCAGACGAGGCCCTCAACTGGTCTGCAGTGGTGGAGATGATGGTACCATCAAGGTGAGATAACTCTGCACAGTGATCACAACGCAGTCACTTCGCCTGATCATTGGGCTTGTAAAGTTCCCTTCCTGTGGTTGGATATTTCAACATTCTAGTGTTGTGAAAAAAATTATCGCCTCATTTTTGATGGGGGATTTGTTTCGGCTCATCTTGCATTGTTTCTGTCGTGAGTTTGGACATGTTTTGGAGAACAGCATGGACCATAATGAAACTTAAGAATGAATCCATGGCTGGACAAATCACTACTTTGATTATAATTACGTTACATTATGTTAATTGAATGATTTTCAGCTGTGGGACACAAGAAAGAAGGGTTGCTTGCAGACATTTCAGAACACCTATCAGGTGACAACAGTGTGCTTTAACGACACCGCGGAGCAGATTCTATCTGCAGGGATTGACAATGATATCAAGGTACGTAGATCTGCTTAATTAATTCATACCTGCTTATAACCTGGTCCTGGGAACTTTACAGGGAATTTGTAGATTAATAACATATTATGTGTATCAGCTTTTTTTTTGTTTGTTTTTTGTATTTTTCAGGCCTTCATTATGTTGGTATGTTAAAGTCTGCTCTGCCAGCAAAGTACGGATGGTTGTGGGCTTTCCCCTGGCTCTGCCCAGTTTCTTTCCACCATAATGCTGTCCGAAAATATGCAGTATTCTTGAGCAGGGTGTAAAACATAAATCAAATAAATAAATAAATCATTGTTTACGTGCAATTATCTGTGCAGGGTTTGCTTGTTAGGAGGAATTTTGCTTTACAAAAGGTTTAAGTACATTGATGCATATTGGTATTGTTTGCTGGTAATGAAACTCAGAGCACTGAAGCCGTAAAAAAAAAAAAAAGATTGCTAGAGATAACTGTTCATCTCACAAGCCTTTTTTATATTACTGTAAATGACTTAAAATTTCGCCCCCAAACAGTGCATTTTTGTAGGCAAATAAATGCCATAAATTATTACCTCTTGGACTGAAACTAACATTTTGCCAGTAGGGTATCATCCTACTTTCCAAACAAACCTCAAAACAACTTTCTATGATCAGTATAACATCCAGAACGAAATTTTAGGTCATTTAGGGATATATGGTGGACACATTGTGCCAAAAGATGCCCGTACACCCGAGCCTGTCAAACATTGAACTCCATCTTTTCACTCGGTTGACTCTACAGCTACAAGTTGGGGCTAAATTACGTGTTTCAAAGACCTTTTCTGTGCCGGTGCCTTTTATTAATTGTAGGGGCAAACAGACAAAGTGACCGGGCTCAGTATTTGATGCTCTCTACTTACACCATGTGGTAAAACTTGCAAAAATCAAAGGGAAGTAACTGTGTTGTGTTGTGTTGAGCAGGTGTGGGACTTGAGGAAGAATGACATTCTGTATCGCATGCGAGGACATGCGGACACAGTGACGGGGCTGGAACTGAGCCCTGATGGTTCTTATCTCCTGTCCAACGCCATGGATAATACAGGTGAGTGATATTATACTGATGAACTGAGCCCTGATGGTTCTTATCTGCTCTCCAACGCCATGGATAATACAGGTGAGTGAGGTGATACTGAATACAGGTGAGTGAGGCCATACTGATGAACTGAGCCCTGATGGTTCTTATCTGCTCTCCAGCGCCATGGATAATACAGGTGAGTGAGGCCATACTGATGAACTGAGCCCTGATGGTTCTTATCTGCTCTCCAACGCCATGGATAATACAGGTGAGTGAGGCCATACTGATGAACTGAGCCCTGATGGTTCTTATCTGCTCTCCAACGCCATGGATAATACAGGTGAGTGAGGTCATACTGAATACAGGTGAGTGAGGTCATACTGATGAACTGAGCCCTGATGGTTCTTATCTGCTCTCCAACGCCATGGATAATACAGGTGAGTGAGGTCATACTGAATACAGGTGAGTGAGGCCATACTGATGAACTGAGCCCTGATGGTTCTTATCTGCTCTCCAACGCCATGGATGATACAGGTGAGTGAGGTCATACTGAATGCAGGTGAGTGAGGTCATACTGATGAACTGAGCCCTGATGGTTCTTACCTTCTCTCCAACGCCATGGATAATACAGGTGAGTGAGGCCATACTGATGAACTGAGCCCTGATGGCTCTTATCTGCTCTCCAACGCCATGGATAATACAGGTGAGTGAGGCCATACTGATGAACTGAGCCCTGATGGTTCTTATCTGCTCTCCAACGCCATGGATAATACAGGTGAGTGAGGTCATACTGAATACAGGTGAGTGAGGTCATACTGATGAACTGAGCCCTGATGGTTCTTACCTTCTCTCCAACGCCATGGATAATACAGGTGAGTGAGGTCATACTGATGAACTGAGCCCTGATGGTTCTTATCTGCTCTCCAACGCCATGGATAATACAGGTGAGTGAGGTCATACTGAATAGAGGTGAGTGAGGTCATACTGATGAACTGAGCCCTGATGGTTCTTACCTTCTCTCCAAGGCCATGGATAATACAGGTGAGTGATATTATACTGATGAACTGAGCCCTGATGGTTCTTATCTGCTCTCCAACGCCATGGATAATACAGGTGAGTGAGGTCATACTGATGAACTGAGCCCTGATGGTTCTTACCCTCTCTCCAACGCCATGGATAATACAGGTGAGTGAGGTCATACTGATGAACTGAGCCCTGATGGTTCTTACCTTCTCTGCAACACCATGAATAATACAGGTGAGTGATGTTGCATGGATAAGCTGGGCCCCAGTTTCAAAAGGATTTGTACGTTCAGTATATTTCCCAAATATGTGCTTTTTGCCCAAACCTATCATGGTGTGTTTCTTGAAAAAACTGAACCCAGACACTGGATAAATACAGTATTCTCTTGCTTAAGGAAAACAAAACTGAAAGTGAAAGACAGCTCATTTTTCTAAGTTAAGTTTGCCAACAAGGTTGGACAATACTGTGTTTAGTTTGGTGAAGTATTTTTCTAACAGCCACTACGACAGTGTGAATAGACTTTTGACCCTGCATTCTGCCTGGGCTATGACATAATTGTTCCAAGTACGGAACACTCTTGTACGCTGCTAGGGTTGTGGTTGATACTTCAGTATATATGTAAATTTATAACATGAAATCATCTAGAAACTCACTCTCACCATAACACTATGGCCTGGAAATAATTTGCAGTGTTGTTCACACCAGTACTAGTTGTAATAAAAACATATAATGCAAAAAGAGAGTCTTGTCCCTATGTTATTACATATTATATTGAAGATTTACCTCATAGCTAATAATCAGCTGATGTCACCCAGCTCCCTGATTGGCCAATCTCTCATTAGCTTAAAAGCATGGGGCTGTCAGATCTGCAGTCGACAGCACTATACTCCACATTTCCAGTGAAGATAAACCAACAACTAATTTATACAAAATGAAGCAGTTTTTGTATTAAAAATAGAATATTGTAATCTATTCAGTAATCATTGCCTCAGTCATGAGCTGTCTTTTACTTTAAGATGTTTCTAGAAACAAGGCTCCATTATGATTGTCTTATAACGTCTGCCATGAAGATTATGTTTTTGCTGGTGTTTTTTTGTCTGTTGATCTGTCAAGAATTTCAAGGAAAAATACAGATGATATTATCTAGGTTAGCCCTGGGCTAACGAGCAGTCCATTTATATAGGAAGTTTTTAAGCAAGTCTTCACTTTTGACAGATAGGACAGAAATGTAAGAGTACTGTCCCTTTGTCTGTGGTGGTGAAGTGTGTACGTTAAGCAGTCGTGGAGGTTGACATTCTTAAGATTAACATTAATTTGCGTATGATGAAAATTGTTTTTCACCTAAAGTTTGACCTGTATAAATGCACTTCCAGAAGTGTGAGAAGGGCCCACAGTGACAATTTTGAGATCAACACTTTAAGTTCTTTCTGATGTGAAATGATCCAAACTTCACAAAAAAACTCTGAAGTGGCCCTAAAATGTGGATGAATCCATCAGAATCAAGCAAAATGTGTCACTGGAAAATGGCTGAACTTTAGGTTTGGTACAGTATATTGTGCAAAAAGATTAAATGTTTTTTGAGCGTTTTAGGTACTGGCACTTGAAATGGATTTCATTTGTTGACTTAAAATACCAGCAGCTCAAATAATATGAATTGTTCTACTTCTTATCTACCTCCTGCGTACGCAGTTCGGATCTGGGACGTTCGGCCTTTTGCCCCACAAGAGCGATGCGTCAAGGTGTTACAAGGTCATCAGCACACATTTGAAAAGGTGAGATTTCCTCTTCTTCAACCACACATACATATGGTTGCCACGGTCGTGAAAGCACTGAAAAAGTCAGTAATTAGTATCCGAGTTATGAATTGTCATAAAAAAAAATGTGATAAATTTTGCCAAGTTTGGTGAAAGTTATGAATAAGCCATATGGTCTGTGTGCATCTTAATGTGTATATTGACTTCTACCTGTGAAAAATAAATTCATTTATTTATTTGATTGGTGTTTACGTCTTACACAAGAATATATCACTTATGCAACAACGGCCAGCATTAAGGTGTCTGGAAATCCGGCTGTTCCCAGGGAAAAACCCACAACCATTCGCAGGTTGCTGGTGGATCGTCCCACGTATGACCGGAGAGGAAGCCACCGTGAGCTGGACTTGAACTCACATCGGTCGTATTGGTAAGACTCCCCTGGGTCATTACACCCTGTCTGTAATGATGTTAGTATTATGGCATATTAATCGCAGGAATGGCAGCATGGAAGGTAGATTTTCAATTCTTCATTATTCCATTGTGTTTTATGGTGCAGTACCAGTTGTCGTAGTTTGTCCATTATGTCTCCCCCAAAGCTAGCACATACAGTACTGTCTTGGTGCATTGAAAAAGGCAGTAATTGATGTGCGATTCATGAATTGTCATGTAAGAAAACATCATGAATTTTGCCAATTTTGGGGGGAAAACCACAAGCAAGCCATGTGGTCTGCGAGCATCTTAATGTGTATATTTATGGGTATCTGTATGTAGTATTCGTTTACTTATTTGAGTGGTGTTTTGTTCAAGAATATTTCACTTATATGACGACAAACAGCAATGTGATGGGAAGAAATCAGTCTAGGCCTGTGTGCATTCCACGACCATCCTTAGGTTGCTGGCGAACCTTCCCACGTATGACTGGAGAGGAAGCCAGCATGAGCTGGGCTTGAACTCACAGCCACCGCATTGGTGAGAGGCACCTGGGTCATTATGCCCTCTATGTAGTATTTAGTATTACAGCATATTAATGGCATGAATGGCCATAGGTGGATATCCATTTCTTGATTAATCCATTGTGTCTGTGAACCGTGAATACCGCATTGCTTTTTGCTCATAGTTTGTTGTCTCCCCTGACCGTACTGTGTTTGTGCTATCCGTCATAGTTTGTTGTCTCCCCTGACCGTACTGTGTTTGTGCTATCCGTCATGTGTCACCTGTTGCCTGGCATCCGTCACCTGAGTTTCCCTGGAAAATATCTCCTGAAGTACTTAACCAAGTTGAATCAAATGTGGTTACTTGTGGAACCCTTAGTAACTGATTAGATTTTAGTGTCCTTGTGTTAATCCTGGGGGAGACATATATTTTGGGTACAAAACCTTCTAGTTTGTCTGGTACAATGTATGAATTCTTGTTGTCAGACTTGGCCATGGAATGTCCAGAATTTGTGTTTTGAAGTATCCTTGACAAGGATTAGGTCTTCAATCGTCTTTTTAAGTTATACGTTACTGGTCATATTTGTGGAGGATTGATGGTATATTTACCGTGCCTTGTTTTTCCTACTCGTCCCTCAGTAACCTGCGGATGGTCGTGGGTTTCCCCCTATTCCTGCGCAGTTTTCTCAAGCCATATTGCTGGTGGCAGTTATATCAGTGAAATATTCTTCAGTATGGCGTAAAACACCAATCAAATAAATAACTAATAAATATTTCCTGCCGTAAGTGGTGATGTGTGTGTTCCAGAACCTGCTACGCTGTGCGTGGTCGCCAGATGGAAGTAAGGTGGCGGCCGGGTCTGGCGACCGCTACGTCTACATCTGGGACACGACGTCACGGCGTGTCCTGTACAAGCTTCCGGGTCATGCAGGATCTGTCAATGAAGTCGACTTCCATCCAGTTGAACCCATCGGTATGTAATGTTTTTCAAGAGACCAAGCCCGCAAATAGGTGCCTGACATTTTTGAAAACACCCCTTTTGGATGAAGTGGTATGACTATGTTGTCAGTGTTGTATGTTACTGGGCAAAGGTCTCATGGGTGAAACGAAAGGGTTTTTTTCTAAAAATGTCAGGCACTTATTTGGAGGCTTGAAGTCCTAAAATGAAAGCTGGCAGGGCCACACTGGCTCAGACGGTTGAAGTGCTGGCCGCCTGACCATAGCTATTAGGCTTTTGCAGGTGTTCTTTCAGAATAAACTTGACAAAACAGTTAGGGAGGTGACAGATTGCAAAACTTTTCTTCAGTCTTTCAACGAAATTGAAGAAACATACAGAGCAAAAATATAACTCTTTAAGTGTTAATATATGTTTTCATCACATGCTATCATTAATTTTACAGTGTCGTCAGTGGGAAGTGACAAAAAGGTATACTTGGGAGAGATCGAATGATGGAAAGGAATTGTAGAAGAGGATGGTTATGCAACCTGAATGAAATGTTTGGGCTGCACTGAGGGGATTACCAATGGCAGGAAGTGTTCAGACGTTTGTAGACTAATAGGACTTCGCCTTTGGTTAACAAACATTTGGAAGGAAAAGGACATGTCCACACATGAGAAACATGTACCTTGGATCTGTGACAAGAAGCTTAGCTTCCCAGGCAGATCTGTTCATATCCTTCCAAGCTTGCCCATCAAGGGGAATAACTCAGTCCTGACAACTTGGGCATCTGAAAAGTGTGAAAGAGCCAATGTCATGTGCCTTTCCTGTGTTTAATGATGAGCTTTCTTGATATACATGACTGTGTATGTTGGAAAGAAAAGGTTTATGAAAGTTGTAAACTGTTTTATAAGGAAATTTTATCCATGATGGTTTGTTTAAGTGTCATGAGTTCTTTGACATCTTATTTTAGAGCAAATCAACTTAAATGAGAAGTAATTATTGGCTGGGATTGTTTTTTGTTTGGGTAGGGGTGGGAATGAGTGTAATGGAGAAGTCCTGCTAAACTGTTTATAAGAAAGCAAAGAATTTGATAAGGAATGTGCAATACATTCAAATTTAGATAGGCTTACATCGGGATTGTTATTCAAAACGTTTTCTTGGTAAAATCTTCTTATTAGAGGCTAACAAAAGTTATACCTTTGTGGAGGATGGATAGACAATGCATATTTGTTTGAACTAAACAAAGAAATACAAGACTGCTGAACAGTCAAATGGTTCTAGCAGAAGACGACAATGATATAGCTGTCGAAGTTTGGGTGTTCAAATCCAGCTCTTGTCCAGCTAAGCTCTGGTCGTAACTGGAAATGTTTCTGAGGTAACTCTAAAAGACTTGGTATGTGACTTCACGCAACGCTGCATCTGTGTCTGTCTGATATATCCGAGGTTCAAATCATAGCATCGAAGGACCAAGTAACAGTCACTAATGTTTGTATTATTGTTCCATTTGGCATCATTTTCATCGCTGAACTGAGTACATTGTAAATAACCAACACGTAAACATACAAAGACTGAATTTTTGGCTTGTGTATTTTATTGTTGATACAAGTGTAGTTTTACTTGCAGTTCTCTGTGACCGAGGGGGTTATGTTGTGCTAGGGCAGCACAATTACATAGGAGCCCCTCTCCGATGTGGTCGTTGTGAGCTCGTGTCCAGCTCATGTTGTCTTCCTCTTAGATTATAGGTGGGATGGTCTGCCACCAACCAGCTGATGGTTGTGAGTTTCCTCAGGGCACTGCTCAGTTTCCTTCCGCCATAATGCTGGTCGTCGCCATATTGGTGGAATACTTTTGAGTATGGCATACAACACCATTCGAATATATAAAATAAAATAAATCAGAGGTTATTATCAGTAGCCCTTGACTAACCAGGTGGCAGTTTCAGATCCAGATGCTGCTCAGCCTTTTGGTTTTGTCGGGTATCTCGCCAGGTGTCGTGATCCACACGAGTTTCCTCCATCTGTTAACCCACTTTCTGACAACAATACAGAGAAGTACTTGTGTGCAGAATCAAACACCCAAGAAAGAAAGAAATTAAAAATCACTGTTAGCCTGAATCAACAGAGAGTTTTGGGTCTGTTCTCTTATACACAGTAGGATGTTTCACCTAATGTGAAGAATTTTTTCACATCACACATGTTACTTGATTCTGATTTATTTATCCACGTTGTAGGGCCAGTTAAGAGATTTATGTAAAGTTCGACTAAAACAACACACCACTAAAGTTTTACATGATACCAAAGCAGTGTAGCTCCGAAAAACAAATACTTTTGGCATTTTTATTTTGCCGTCGTCAGGAGTGATGACGAAAGTATTCCTTTTCACCAAATTTTTCACCTGTCCCGAATTTCTCATGAATAATAATGTATTCACATTTTGCCACAGTATTCACCACCGATGGTATTCATATTCAGGTTCACCACATCTTTCACAGATCCTGTAATATCAAGATGGATTTCCACAAAACACCTGAGGACGTAAATACAGGACTTGTACAGGAATTCTACACAGGGCCACCTGACGCTAGCTAGCACTAGTCCTTATTTTTTTCTCATCTATCAGGCTTTGTTCTAAACATTTCCGAGCTGGCTCAAAGTCTGGTCGCAGCTTTAAGGCTTCTGTCAAGTCTTCCACAGCCTGGTTGAAACGTCCTGAAAAATTGAAAGAAATTTGTTGTATTAATTAAATCCGTTTACTGCCTTGCAGCTGGGCAATCTGAACTGAGATTTGAAAGTAACACTATACATGCCCCACAAGATGTACCAGCCAACCAAGGTATTGTGATGCCGTATCAACCAAAACTTGACCTTTAACCTCATGCCCATAGGGTTAGTGGATGGGTGAAACAAAAACTTGGTGATGTTTGACTGGAGAGAAGAGACGCAAGTAGGAGGCTGTTATTTGGAAACATCCTGTCGCTGTGATTTCAAGTCCAGCTTATGCTGCCTTCCTCTCCGGCCATATTTGGGGAGGTCTGCCAGCAACCCACGGATGTTTGTGGGTTTCCCCAGACTCTGCCCATTTTCCTCCCACCAGAAGGCTGGCCGCCGTTGTATAAGTGAAATATTCTTAAATCCGGGATAAAACACCAATGAAATAATAAATAAATAAAGGCTGGCCTCTCCCAGCCTTTAGAGTATCACACCCTCACCTAGCCTGTAGTGTATCTCAGCCTCACCTAATCTGTATTGTATCACATCCTCACCTAGCCAGCAGTGTATCACATCCTTGCCTCGCCAGTAGTGTATCACATCCTCACCTAGTCTGTAGTGTATCACACCCTCTCCCAGCCTTTAGAGTATCACACCCTCACCTAGCCTGTAGTGTATCTCAGCCTCACCTAATCTGTAGTGTATCACATCCTCACCTAGCCTGTAGTGTATCACATCCTCACCTAGCCTGTAGTGTATCAGATCCTTGCCTTGCCAGTAGTGTATTGCATCCTCACCTAGTCTGTAGAGTATCACACCCTCTCCCAGCCTGTAGTGTAATACACCCTGATCTAACCTGTAGTGTATCACACCCTCATCTGGCCTGCAGTGTATCACACCCTCACTTAGCCTGCAGTGTATCACACCCTCACCTAGCCTGTAGCGTATCACACCCTCCCCTAGCCTGTAGTGTATCACACCCTCACCTAGCCTGTAGTGTATCACCCCCTCACCTAGCCTGTAGTGTATCACACCCTCCCCTAGCCTGTAGTGTATCACACCCTCACCTAGCCTGTAGCCTATCACACCCTCCTCTAGCCTGTAGTGTATCACATCCTCACCTAGCCTGTAGTGTATCATCCCTCTGTTATGATAACTCTGGTACATATTCCCGTCCTGACCCAGCGAGTGCGTGTAATCCTCCGAGGCTCCGTCGAAATCCACCTGCAAATACTTCAGGTAGCCCCTGTTGTTGTACGCAAGAGCAAGGAGATTAGATCTGAAACACATTGTAAGTTATAACACAAGATCAAGGAGATTAGATCTGAAACACATTGGAAGTTATAACACAAGAGCAAGGAGATTAGATCTGAAACACATTGTAAGTTATAATACATGAGCAAGGAGATTAGATCTGAAACACATTGGAAGTTATAATACAAGAGCAAGGAGACTAGATCTGAAACACATTGTAAGCTATAATACATGAAATGTAAAAGCACATTATTACATATATCTATAACAGAAAACACAACAAAATCCCATAACAATGAATAAAAATAAAATAAAATAAAAAAGAAATACCCAAAACATCCGCACCCACTCACTGTAATACATTACTTCTCTATAACACAAAAACATTGTGATGGAAATGATCAACACATCTTAAATTTTGTAGCACAAAGACATTGTAACACATTACTACTGTAAGTTTTACAACATACAAAAACACTAACACATTGTATTAAGTTTTATAACACAGAAACACAATAGGCTGTAGGTATAGCAGTTTCGTATACCGCCAGTTTACCTGATACCAAAAAACGGACAGGAAATCATTTTGAACTCCTTCCGAGTTCCATCCTATATGGGCTATCTTCACTAAACCCAGTGACTTACATATTAGTATCGCTTGTATCCTCTGTGTCTTTGTTTTTTAAGCATGCCAGGCATCCCTGGATCACCGAGGTGTAACACTCTATGGCTTTGACAGCCAGTCCTTCCTCTTCAAGCCTCTTTGCATCCGAGAACGTTTCTGACAGTTTAGCTTCCTCCATCACTTCGGCAACGAAAAGACCTACCTAGTTACCTCCACTTGGCTGCATCAAAATTTTGCCGTGTTCAATTTCCGGACAGGACAACTGGGTCGACTGTAGCGCAAATGGTTATTGTCTTCTTTCCAGCGCTTGTATCTTATGATAATGCGCTTAATTTAGATAATCGTTTCTCTTTTCTTTCACAGATACAACTTGTATTGATTTATTAAACTTTACTGAACTGCTGATGGTGTCCACTACCAATTTGCCAATTAATGATTTAATCTCCATTTCTCGTTTTCTAAAGGTTTTCTATCAACAGCAACGTGTAACTGTGCGCTCTTGAGGGTGGAATGGTATCTTGGTTGTTGCTTGTAACAAAGCAAAATATCGTTATAAATGGAACACATGTAACTTTATATTCTAAAGGTGGATGTGGATCGGAGTTATAAAAAAAAAAAAGAAACTAGCGAGGTGAAATCCAAAAGACAACTGTATTTTCTCAGTGGCTCGTCACAACAGTGGAAGGGTTTACTAAATAATAGAACTTAAGATGAACGCCAAGTAGCGGACTAAGCGAATATGATTTCAGTTTATTTTCAGTCTGTTGAACCCTGCGTTGTACACGGTGGGGCGGCCGTAGATCGTCCAAGAGCGACTTCGAAAAGGAAAGATAAATCCTCCAAGAAAGTTCGTCAGATCGTCCAAAGATAAAGTGTGATATCGTCCAAAATACATTATCATATCGTACTTAGAGTGTGTTGAGTCCTCTAGTATTTTTCATACCATACGTGGTCGATAATTCCATTTAATCTTGACGAAAACAAAAGTGTAATGAGTAAAACAAATCTGTCTTACTTGCACGACGAACAAGCGACAGATTTACTTCCCCTAACCCATTTACCAGGTTAGTAAAATTTGGAGAAGGTCATGTGCACTGTGACAAATGCTTATGAATACAATATATATACCGTAATAAGGTCTCGTACAAACAACAGCTCGAACATGTGTTTAAATCAAACATATACATGTTGTACATAATCACGAGACGGCCTCAGGGGCATCAACTCGCCTCACCTGGTGGAAACAAGAGGGTATACATGGTGGACATAGTTGGAGATTGCCCCATGGGCCAAAAGGACTGAAGAAAATCATTCTATAGAATTTTCCTCAAGTAAATGTTTGGGTATGCTGGTTACACAGAGGCCATATGATATATGGACGTCACATATAGGCTATAGTCACATCTTTACTGTTAAAAGTTATTCTATAAGTTCAAAGTTGTCCCCATAATAATTAATTGAGATCAAATTCTGTAACATGGAGTTATTCATGTCCTGGACGATATGACTCTCTGTCTTACTCTTAGACTCTCTGACACATGCCTGACCGACCTAAATTTATTGGACAGTGTGCCTTGAATGATTTTACTCTTGCACAGTTTGAACTGTATATGCTTTACAAGTGTGAATGCAACAACGGCATGCCGAATTCAGGTAGGTCACTGTAATGAAAACTTGTTCTTGATCTAGGACAACTACATTCAATTTACTTTCAACTTAAGGATATTACAATCCCTCAGAGGTGAAATTTGGTCAAATTTTTAATATTTCACATTCTTATTCTCCATTCTACTATCTTTCCTCTCACTTATAGATGAAAATCGAATTTAAATTTTTAAATACCTTAAATCTGACAAACAGCATAACATGTTGGGAACAAAAGGAGTTGTGTTTCCTTAGATCCCCCTGATTAGGGGCATTAACTCACTCAAGGTGGGGGGTGGGGGTACCTGCTGTGAATAGACAGGCCTCTGGTAAATGTGTATTGCCCCCTGCCATAAACTTCCGGTGGTTGCTTGTGCAGACTACTTCTGCAGTCCTATTAACTAAAACAACAGCCTTAATCAACCCACTGGGGTGCCATTGGAGTAAGGGTTTATAAACACATTCCAGCAGGTTGTACTCAGAAATGTCAAGATAAAACACCAATTTACAAATGATAAGATTTGTAATTTAACATAAGTAGGTGCATATGCATACATTTTAACTGGAGGCAGGACAGTCGGTGATTAAAATTTATTGGCAAAGTGATTAATGGCGAATTTTATCATATACAATCCTCCTCCAGACATTTTGATCTTTTTCTCCCATTCTATTTTGAGATAATTGTGTGGTGAAATACTTTTGTTTCTCCCATGTTTTTCAACATAATGCTATGAAACCTGGCTAAATACTTCAGCTGTAGGTAAATACTTAACCTAAAAAAGGGTCCCACACATTTTTGAAATCTTTTCTAGTTTAACAGACATTAGTAAAAGAACATCAGTGTTTCAATTTTAAAATTTTTTTTTTGAAGGTTTTAACTTTAAATGACCTTTCGGAATAATCTAAGATGAATATTAAACATCTGTGGGGCCGTTTTTTTTTTAGTTTAAATATTAAATTATCCAGTTGAGTTAAAAATGAAAATTTCTGAACACTGGCAAAAAAGTTAGCATTATGAAAAATAGCCGCAGGACAAAAGACGGAAGGAATACATTATTGAAAGGTCTGTTCAAGTCCCCATGGTGAACTGTAGTGATTGATTTCATGCTGTCTTTCACAAAGCCCCCGTTTTAAATATAAGATAAAATTTTAACCGTCTCTGAAAGGTTTTACCATCATTTCATAATAATCACACGTTATAAGAAAATATTACATCCAAATTGATTGCCCAGTGGTCAAGAAAGTCAAGGAAATGTTTTCGTTACGGTTCGATCATTTCAGGCAGTTTTTGGACTTTTGTCTTCTTTTATCGGCTGAGAGCAAAAGATCAAAGCTGGATTGTTTCCAGGCTTGAGTTTTAATTTTGTTTTTTTTTTGGTTTTTTTTTTTGGTTTTTTTTTTGTAACCACGACGTCAACACAAGACTACCCGAAATGGTAAAAGGTTATTCGTGGATAACAGCTTTAATTGTTCTAATTTTTGGACATCTGGTCTTCTCTTTTTTTGCCAGTATACAACAGAAATGCATATTTATCTTTTCTCACGTGATTAGTGCCCTTAATGAAGAACATAACCATATTTTTTTCAGCATTTCTAAATTAAATATGTGTCCACAAAAAGTAGAAGACTTGGTGCATTGGCGAACTAGGTGCACTTGACAGGACATCTTGAGAAGTGTCCATGTTATTTGTATAAATCTAACAGAATTGACTCCAGTATAGAACCTTTTGGTACACCAAACCATGTCTTTAGTTAGATTCACAAGTAAAAGATTATTTATCGGTACCATTGTAATTTACAATTTTTGTGCGAGCCAAAAGATGACTTCTAGAGATACCATGTAAAGAAAGCCATATATATATACGCCATATATATATACATATATAACCTCTAACTTTGCATAACTAAACTGCACATGAAACACGGATAATTATTCCATTCTTAACGAAACGTTGTTTGTTCAAAAGCTGACACACTAGGCTTTACTCTGATTATATGAATCGACAAACATTCCGTGCGCCTTTCCGTACATTCTCCCTGGAAACTGCTTTCATTGACAGATTCTCTTACCATGAATCGGTCCAAATTTCTTCCTTTGTATACATATACATGCTTGGTTGTGTAAAACCCTGTCTCTGGAAACTGATCTCATGATTTTATTGAGAACATCCACTTCGGTTGACGACTGGGAATGGAATGTCTGTTTTGACACTTAGACTCAGTATTGCTAGACAGCTGTTTGGTAGCAGATACAAGCAATTAGCAGTTTTTGTTATGATGACGCCATAAAGAGACCAAAGAGTTAAAAGTAATTAACAGATTTCACCTTGGAGTATAGAAGCAATGGACAGTTTTCATGGAGGGCAGCGATTTAACTAACAGTAAGAGTAGTTAACAGCTTCTAATGATACCAGAATCGGTCCTCCGAGAATGGCCACAATCAGTGGATTATGTCTCCCTTTGTTGGACATTCTGGAGTCACGGATATGATTACACGACTCTCAGGCACTCTGACTCGCTTGAAACTCGATTTTATCAGTTTTGCCACCGTTTGGGATATTCTTGTACCGCTTTCGTAACTGGGGGAAAAAACCGATTCGAGATAATAATTTAAACAAAAAGACCATTACAGCCTAGTACTTCTTAAAGGTGAACACAAAAGGAAAAAAAAAAAAAAACCCAACAAGTCATGCAGGGGAGTGGGTTAAATATTAGCTCTGTTCATGAAATTTCAACATCGTTGCAGGGTAATCATTTTTATTTTGTCAGGGTACCTGTGATATATTAAGGATATGAATAAAAAATATTTAACGGAGAAATAAAGTCGCTAAATTATCATTTTGAAAGCTGGACTCAATCAAAACTTTCCTGATTCAGGATGGCCACTGTCTCATGCAATAGCCCGCACGTTGGCCATATATTCTGATTTTACGTCAGTTGTTCAGAGACTTGAGTGATAATTTGTGCACAATCTGTTGGCATTCAGGTATTAAACTTGGTGGTGTTCCGTATCGGCACAGATAGAGCCGAACAGAAGTGATCAGCACACCACACAGGTAAATACGTGTACAGGGGCCTCCGTGGCTCAGCGTTATGTCCCACCAATGCTGTCGCTGTGAGTTCAAGTCCAGCTCATGCTGGCTTCCTATCCGGTCGTACGTGGGAAGGTCTGCCAGCAACCTGCAGATGGTCGTGGGTTTCCTCCCACCATAATGCTGGCCGTCGTCGTATAGATGAAATATTCTTGAGTACGGCGTAAAACACCAATCAAATAAATAAATAAACAAATAAATACGTTTACAAGAGACGCGAATACCTATACAACATGTAAATGAATGGGAAATTTATTGTCTGCTGTTATCGGGTATAACACATTAAACCAGACATATTTTTTCTAAATGCAAGATAACCATTTCGAGAGAGCATAACCGGGATTCGTTTTCTGTAAGATAAAGAAACCCACGTGGCTTCATGTACGTTACAGCATTGTAACTCGCGATAATTGCATATATTTGAGCAGTTCTCGCCATTGCGTAAGTGTTTGGGACAACTGAGACTTTGCATGACCATTCTGTAGAAAACTGAGAATTATACAAGTCCAAAAAAAAACAAAAAAAAAACAAACAAACAAAAAACAAAAAAAAAGAATTGAACTGAGTTTTCAGTTGTTACCAAAGTCTGTAATGCTGTAGCATGTACACAAACCACTATAATGGTTTTCTTTATCCCAAGTATAACCCCTTCTGCGCATGCGTACTTTTGCTCGATTCAAAATAAAGATTCAAGATAACCGGTTGATTCAAGTAGGTTTCCTGGCATTTTCGATGTATGACCTTTCTAGCCATCAGTTCAAATTTCTCTGTCTCTTTATTATATGCTACAGCTGAAACGAGCACCTTCTTTGAACATACACTAAAATCTGACTTAAAAAAACTCAACCTTGTTCCGTGATACAGAATAAAAAAAAGAAACAAAAAACTTTTGAGTAAGGTTTACTTTCATCAATGCGATCACGGTGAGTTTAAACTTGGTTCATGTTAGCTTTCTCTTCCGTCGTTCGTGAGAAGGTCTGCCAGCAACCTGCGGATGGTAGTGGATTTCCTCCGGGTTCTTCCTAGTTTCCCCCCTCCATAATGTTGAAATATTCTTGGATACGGCGTAAAACCACAATCAAATAAATAAATAAATTGAATAAGGTTTACGTTTAAACAACTGTTTACACAAGAGGATTCATTTGGCTTAGCTAATTTAAGGATGCTAGAACTCCTCGGCGGTGAAATTGGGCCAATTTTTTTTTTATTTCACATTCATATTCTCCATTCTACTATCTTTCCTCTCATTTAAAGATGAAAACCAAATTCGAATTGTAAATACTTAAAATTTGACAAAAAGTATAACATATTGGTAACCATTAAAGGCGGAGTTACCTGCTGTGGATAGACATCCCTGGGATAAATGTGTGTTGCCTCCAGCTATAAACTGTGCAGACTACTCCAGCAGCCCTATTAACTAAAACAACAGCCTTAATCAACCCACCGGGGTGCCATTGGGGGAGGGGTTTATAAACACATTGTAGCAGGGTTTGCTCAGAAATGTCAAGATAAAACACGAATTTACCCCTGATAACATTTAAAATTTAACATAAGTAGGTGCATATGCTCACATTTTAACTGGTGGCAGGACAATTTGTGATTAAAATTAAATGGCAAACCGATTAATGACGAATTTTGTCACACATAATGCTCCTCCAGACATTTTGATCTTTCCCCCCCCCCTCCTATTTTTGAGATGGTTGTGTGGTGAAATACTTTTATTTCTCACTTATTGTTCAACATAAAGCTATGAAACTTGGCATACAAATGTAGCCAAATACTAAAGCTAAATTACGGCCCCACGGATTTTTGATATCCTTTTCAGTTTTAAAGATATTAGTAAAAGAACATCAAAGTTTCAAATTTCTTTTAATTTTTGAAAGATTTTACTTTAAATGATCACTCAGGAAAAATCTAAGATGAATATTAAAAATCTGTGGGGCCGTTTTTTAGCTTAAATAGTACATTATTCATCTGAGGAAGAAAAATTTGAAAATTTGGAAAATTGGCTGAAAACTAGCAATTTGAAAAACAGCTCTTATTATTTTTCAAACTTTCTCTTTATTTTAAAATAATATTTAAGTTAGGTAAAGGTTTTTTGAGATCTACAGTTGTTTAGCTTTCAGAATATATATACATATGGCCATATTTGATCAATATTTTGGGCTAGACAAGGCAAAATGTGAAACTTTGCCCACGGGGGGTTCTAGTATCCTTTAATGTTAAGCGATCAGACCCATAGCACATTTGCCACAGATACCTCAACACAAAAATTCGTGACTTTTTAGCATACGAAATGACAAGGCCCGAAGACCAGTATTGCACCATCAAAGTGGATTTTCATCATCAGACTGTCATGTTAAAGAAAAGAAAATCTAGCGATGACGGTTCATAAAACTGGAATCATTGTGTACATCTACACATGTAGATGTCCGGAGAAAAGAACATCCACGACAAAAAAAAAACAAACAAAAAAAATAAATAAACAACAAACATTTTTTATGGCAATTCATGAATGAAACACTTCTTAATGAAAATTCGGAGTTTAATTTTTGTGAAAACGGTAGCAATCCTGCGATTGGCTTACATGTACTTGTTTGTGGCGGAGGGTCCATAGGGTATACCTTTACCTGCGGCATTCCGTCACAGCTTCACTGGATGACGTTTACTCCTGAAAATATCAAGTCTTACCTGCATGTTGTGTTGTTCTCCCAGCTGCGGGGAGCTTTGTGGGAGAACAGGGGGGGGGGGCAAAGGTAAACAAACATGGGGAGTAGGGGTTAACAGGGCTCCAGGCTGGGAAAGTGGGGGGCAAGCCGAGCAGACAAAAAGCTAGTCTAAGCTACCAGTGACAGAGGTCCTCCGGGACGGTGATCTTAGCAGGAAGGGAGCGCGGACCGCACAGAGAGCTTCGGGATCCTGCGTGAAAATAGAGAGATAAAGACTTCAGCTGTCTTGAGAGGAGCACGCTGCTGTTTGTCAAACACAGGCGATTTGTTTTAAAAATTTCGAGGCTTTCGCCTGCACAGAGCGGATCTTGGGGAAGGTAACGCTCCGTAAGGAAGGTAAAGCTCTCGAATTGCTCCTGTCTGACTGGAATCGATGACAAGGTGAGATGACCCCAGGGGGCAGAGGATATATGATTATTGACGTGAACTAGTCATACGTAAAATTGCAGAACACAGAGCGACAGAGATCTATACATCGTGTACCTCTGTCTAGGTGGCATAAGAGAATAAGTCGAGAGAAATCATTTGGTTTCTACTCGAAGTTTCGAGAAATTACCTTGAAAAACAGACACAAACTTGAAAGTGTTTGACAGATTTGCGCCTGTATTGTAACGGGCAGTTTACATGTAAGTCGTTAAATCTGATGCCTGCTTTTAATTGTGATTTACCAAATTGGCTGAACGCAAGTGGAGATCAGACAGTGTTAAGTGGTTTGCATAGTATACCCATTGACGGGACAGACTTTCTGTAAACATCTGTCAAGAAACAAATCCAGAAAGGCTTCCGTTGAAGAACACCAATGCCAGTGAAAGTTCTAAGTTGCTGATTTTTGAACATTCTTCAAAGTCCAGGGACTGTTGAAGGAAGTGTATTCTGGATTCTCCTTGCGGCGAACGCCAATGAGAAAGCGTTGGTATGGCGACTGAAATTTCTAACATGCCCACTGATAGTCGAGGAAAACGCAAGGTTTGCTCTCCATATAGGCGAAGGGCTGAGTATCTGCTGGTAAATGCTTTGTATAACTGAAGGGTCTACCTTGTCCATTAATTGCTGAAGGAAAATGTAGGTAATGTGGTATTCAGCTGAACACTGGGTACGCCAAACGACAAAGTGTCGGTGTTTTAAACGGAGAAATTTTTTTTTTTTTTTTTTTTTTTTTAAAGTCGTGTTCTTAATCCTGAAGTGATGGCGCAAAACTTCAGCCATTCATTCTTAACCATGGTAGAAGACCGGGATTGTGATTGGCTATTGGAAGGTAGACGCGAAATGTTTGTGGTACATGATTCGCACGAAGACACCGAGTTCCGCCATATTGTAAATGGGAGATGTGCGCATGACCAGTTATTAATTGTCAGCTAAACATCATTTGAAAATACTTCAAGAACAACAGCTGGGAAATGTAACCAGAGACCACGAACTCTTTCGACTAACAAGAAGTGGAAGCTAAGTAGGAAAGTGCATATAAGGATATGGTGTTTATATGAAATTAGGCAGCTGAAAAAGAGGCGCTTTAAACGACATGTACATGTTGATGAGTGTTGCCTTCCTGATGTTACAACTTGTTGACATTGACATTGTTTTGGAATCTGTAAAATACTGACAAAATGCTGAAGCTGTGGGATAATCACCTCCTGGAGAATAGGTATCTTTGCTATTAGTGGACGAATATGGAAAGGCTGGAATGAAGCAAGGTTTGTTAATATACCGACATTGCGAAGTTAGATATGTAAATTGGAACCAAACATTGGAATGCTTGATTTATATCGATTCTTGTCTCTATATACGAATATTTGTTCAGAAGTCAGACAAAGGCGTAGGATATATACGGATATATGTATATGGCGAAAAGACACGAGTAATTCACAGGTATAACATATATCCATAAAGCGCAAGGAGGCTAAGAGTAGACCTGTACATGTTATAAAGATAGGATGTAGCGCATGTCCACAAGGCGCAAGGGGGATACGGATATATATGTTGAAACCATACAACTAATATATACGGATATAACATATCTTCAAAGGAACAGGAAACAATACATGGGTCACTGCTAAAGTACTGGAGAGGAAAGGAGAGTAGATCGTTTGTCTTCTCCCTGGTATTGAAAAATTGGACGAATGTGTAACGTTTTACGTATGGAAAATGTTTGATAGAAACTGAAGGCCTGGGAGACAGTATCTACATTCAGATTGTAAGTGACGTTAAATAAAGAATCTGTTTGCCACCTGGGCATTGTTGGTTTATCCCTTTGGGGATAGATATATATCTCTCATGAGATATAACTTGAGGTTTGTATCCCAGGAAATATGTAATTTTCTGCGATTTTAGAAAAAAAGAATGTGGTTTTTCTTGCCTCTTTGGGCTGGAGCAGAACAATAAGCCGTGTCCTGGAATTGATGAGTATGTGGCATATCTGAGGTCTCAAATTTAATGCTAACTGGAATCTCGGAAACCTAGCGATATCCTTGATATATTTTTGTATCGTTCACCATCCGGTCGTAACGTTTGAAAATTATTCATATCATCGAATATCCATCCATATCGTCTGACGATATTCACATCGCCTGTTCAGCTATATCGCCTTGTGGATCAGTAGTGTGCGGAATTCATTCAACCGTCCTCACAAAAACAAAAAACAAAAAAACTCTGTATCGTCGGTGCTGTTGTTACTGACACTCTCAGTAAGATGAGTGTTTCCGGTGTCTACCGAAGTGTGCTGCAGGTGAACTTGATTGTGGACACGATGTCATTAACACCTGGTCAGGCGTCGTCAGGCCGTCTTGACGCCTTACCACAGGTATCTCCCTCAACCTCTCAAAAGGTGAAGGACTGCGAAACCACAACAATGCCGCCATTGACAGACAAATCAGAGGCCTTGGGCGCAGCTGTGCCGCTTTCGACTTCCGGTGAGTTTCCTTCTTTAATTACGTATTCAGAATTTGTTGTGCTTTTTAATTTTTTATATATCAGAACATAAAAACCGAATGAATTTTCATTGCTTTTTGTGCAATGTGTACCGAGGGAATACATTCCAATTGTAGATATTTATTATATAAGCATTGTACCATTTTCTTCATCTAGACGCCTTCAAACTTTCTTATTCCGTTTTATTATTCATTTACACAGCCAGTAGACTTGCAACCAGAGGTAAACAGTAAAATTTTCAAAAGTTGTCAGAATTAAAGCTCACTGGAGCCAGATGACCCTGTTCGTAAAAGAGCAATATTGTATGTACGCTTATGATGGTCATAAATAAATATATAAATTCGCCTTTTCTAAAACGATCTTCGTAGGGTATTTGGTAAATGTTTCTTTGGAGCACAAAACCAACGTTTTCTTTGTTTGGTAATTCTTCGGGGACTACAGGCTATAGTGTCAACAGGTGTTTATTTGAAAGACTTGACTTGACGATAAGGGAATTACAGACACTGTCTTAACTGAACCGACATGTTTGACGTACATCAAGATTTTCATATGTACTAAAGTTTATGTCTGAACAGGTAAAGCGCGGGTTAAATATTGCCAAAAAAACAACAACAACAACAACCCCCCCAAAAAACAAACAAACAAAAAAAAAACAAACAAACAAAAACTATGTAGAATGTCTACCCCATCCCTTCAAAAAACAATTACTCTTATATGGAGAACACAATCAATCTTTATAAAGGAAAAACCTATGTGATTGTGCTTTTTCTCATTGTATATGCAATGTCCTATATGGTCATTAAAGATACCACGAATTTTAAAAATGATATTACCTGCAATTTAAAGAGCGATGTAAGGTTTTCTTGAAATAAACCATGTGTCACGCTTTTTAAAATAATTTAGTGACTTGTAATACGTGTAAAACTATTCCCTATACTGATATGCGGTTATCTTTATTTGTACATAGCTAAAGGGCAATTTCATGACCTTGCTTGTGTTGGCCTTGACCTTATTTTTAAAGCCTTTGTGGTCGTATCACAGTATGAGCTGAAGACGGTTTTATAGGACAAGAAACTCTGTCGTTCCGTTGGTTGTCACGTCCACTGTTGGGTATTAATTGATATGACACTGTTGTTTTTTTTTATTAAATCAAGAAACCTGTGTCTTTAGCGTTGAGAAATTACATTGGTGTTTTTTATGTAGTGTGGTAAGCACGCTCTGCTAGACATCTCTGGAATTTGTGAGGAATTTTATGACTTAACCAAGTTCATATCATTGTGTAAAAATAAAGTCAACATACATAACTAACCGGGCCTGTTTATTTTCTTTTTTTGAAAGAAAATTAAGACAACAAAAATATAATCTTTTTTTATTTATATATCAGAGAAGTCCCAGTATTTCCTTCACTGATAAAAGTGTTATTTTGACCGCAGTGAAATATCACATTTTGATATTTCACACCCAGACGTCGTGACGTCAAAAAAGAAACATTTTGTTTTATAAAGTTCCAATCTGATCACAGCGGAATGACGTCATAATGTAAGTTTACTCAACTGCTACATTCTCACATCTCGCAAGAAGATACGACGTCATATAACGCGTCACTTACACGACGTCACGCTCTTGGCATGTCTCTGATAGCCCACGGCTAGAAGAAATGCCGAAAACCCTTTAAAGTACATATAATCATGATACTGTTAGGGTATAAATAATAAATAGAATATTGCACATTGAAAGCTGAATACCATAAATATTGTTTTCGTGAGAAGTTGAAATGATAACCCACTTGCCGTTTCCCGTCTCGTGGGTTATCATTTCCACTTCTCACTCGAACAATATTTATGGTATTCAATCTTCACTGTGCAATATCCTCTGTATAGTTTTGTCGGAAATGGAGATCACAGCTAGCTCCTTGTGGTATATCAACTATTAACTTTGGGATGGGTCACGTTGGAAAAAGCGAAAATACGAGGTTGCGCCACATGTACCCACACACGTGACGTCATCGGAATTACGCAGCCCTGATTGGTTAAATTGGATAACCTGGCGGCGCTTTTGATTTTCTCAATGTGTACGATTTTACTTACGTTGGATTGCAAAACCTCGGCTATGCGATATCATAAAAAACAGAAATGTATGTTTTTAAGATTTATGTGGGATGTATTCTAGATGCATACATCTGTTCTAGTGTTCGTGTACACGGTGATAAATGGACAAACAAACTGTATTCTGGACGATACATAGTGTGCCCGTGTATACACCACAGTAGTATAATTGTCACATAGGTCCTACATATTGTCAGTGAGTGACTGTGAATATTTGGCGTTTTGCAAACCCTAATACGGATGATGCAAGCCAGACCTACATTTTCACATCAGCTTGACCTATGCTACTTCGGTCGCTATTATTTGCTTTTGAATTTTAGAAAATGTATACAGTGTATAAAACCAGCACCATTGCACGGTGATGTATATTGGTGACTTAATGCGTACATCGCAGATTAGTGTAGTATGCAGTTTTTTGCCTACATCATTTCTTTTCACTACAAAGTAACGTGGAACAGCCGCTTACACTATATTTTTGGCTGTGTGTCTGGGCGATCTCGAGCATCACAGTTCTTCTTAGTGCTGCCTCACTGAAGTGTTATACGTTGGACACCAGACCCGACACCACACCAAGTCGCACAGCATCGACACCGACCCGGCCAACCCTGGCTCTGTCCTTAACAAAAAAGCTAACGCAAGAGAAAGCTGTTTTAAGAATATGGGATGTTGTGCAGAAAAATAGGACTTCCGGTGTAAGAGGCGCAGATGCTCAAAAGTTGCTCTAGACGGCTCTCTACTTCAACTATATACGCGGTGTGTCTGAATCCGCACCTCATATAACACATTATTATGTTCTGGTAATGAGAGCAACTGTTCACGTTAATAGTCGTGTGGTCGTGCCGTTCGAGATTTTAACCACGGCCTCATTATCCCACCCTGTCGAATGCCAGCGCCACTGTGACATTCACGTCAGTACACCATACAGCAGTAATGACAGTAATTGATTTGTTTATGGGGGGTTTGTACTAATACGTATGTATATATATGTAGAAGGGTTTTCGGGCTCCCAACTCTAGTATAACTCAAACCAAAGCACTGGATGTAGACGCAACAAAAACGGCCTTGTTCCCGCTAAAATCCTTGCGTTGCTCTCACCTTTTCGCGAAAAAGCACAGTTTCGAAATTGTCGTGCTTTTTCAAATTGAATAGGGCGTTGTTGATTTCTGTGGTTGGTTTTCGTGTCTGGAACGTTATTGTTCTGCACCGGCGATTCTTTCTTCTTCAATCATGGATGTTACAACTGCGAAGCCTGTCGATACTGTGAGAGCGATGCTAACGGATGTGCTTATAGGGTTCCTGCTCGGTGCCCAGGTGGCCACGAACGTCACCTTGGTCTTGCTCATAATAGGAGTGGTGGGATTTGCTGTGGCCGTCGGCCTGATCGGAGACTCGCACACCTTGGAATCTGGTAAGGTTTTACCTTTGGATCACTGGGTGATATATTGTATTTGGAAAATGTATATAGTGTTCTAGTAAAGTTTTGAAATGTGACAAACGACAAATACGGCGATGTTAAATGTTAAAATTCCAGCGCTCAATTAAGCTGGTATATTCAAGATTTAACTACAACACATGTTGGTGAAATTTTCGAATTTCGAATGATTGGATCATACATGAACAACTAATGTTAACTTTTGAAATTCCTATACAGCAGACTGGCAATAGTCTTGATTTGGCAATAACTGACATTCAGAAAGACGGTAAATATGACACCTGAATGTCTGTTAGAGGTGATATCTAGATTTGGGGAATCATCTGCGTCAGTTTGACGCGTGTATGCGGTTACACGATTTGTAGAAGGTCCGAAGTATTATTTGATTTCTATCGATGTACTTGTTTTATTTACTGACTAGAAGTTCAACTGAGCAATGTTCATGTGCACAGACTCGATAACAGCGCAGATATCAATAAATTCATAAACATGATTTGCCACTAACATGGGCTGCATGACGTTGGCCCCATTACCCCAATATATGGCTGCAAAACATTCGGCGATAGAAATTGTGTATATCTTTGCACATAAACAGAAAAAAAACCACTTTCATTTATATATACATGCATGAAGGGAGAAAGTTGCAGATAAAGTAATATAATGATATATGTATCAGACTGTATAAATTAGCAGGAGATAGTCCCGACAACTGTTCTGATGTTAGGTTTGGCAAAATCTTGTTCGGAGGATGGCATTGGTTATCCTTTAACAAAACAAAATTTTGCCAAACCTAACGTCATAGCAATTCGTCGAAGGAAATCTATCTATGCTATTCACTCGATAAGTAATATTAGCAGTAAAAGTAAAATATTACAGATCATGTTGACATTTCTCGAAAATACGAGTGTGTAAATGTGAATGAATGAGAAATACAATTGACCTCTTTATGACAAGAGAAGAGAATCGTTAAGAAAAACAAAAAACAATTACCACCTAATACAGTGTAGGCATTTGTAAGACATGCACTCCAGTGAGATTAGGGACGCATTTCGGAATTGGCTTTCAGCCTTCTCAGCTGTTTTTCACATTTAATTAACTGTTCAAATCGCCGGCTAAAGATTTCCGAATTTTTCTCATTGTTAATGATAAACTATCAAACTATCACATCCGATGTCCTACCACCTCTTCTCGTGACAACGTCAGGCCTACCTTTCATTCCATTCCCAATGAAAGCAACTGTGACGTCATGATATCCGGTTGACCTACTTGCGACGTTATTGGTTATGACTGGTCAAATTCGGTGTTCTTGATTAACAGTTCGAGAAGGTCTTTTTAAGTTATAAAGTATAGTAACTGTGATTCACGTATGTATAGAATGATAGGGTAGTACCTATTTATGACGTAATCATTGCCTAATTTACATACGCAATACGTAATTTTTGGAATAGTCAATGCTCGACTTCCAGATTGGGCCTTCAGCGCACTCATTGAGGGTAAATGAGACAACATTTTGGACAATAATCGGAGAACAAATGCAATCTGCTTTATAGATTTAGTTTTTTTTAGCTGTATACTAGTAGAGTGGTCTACCATCCATGAATAAGTTTTGACGTGAAGTTTTGATGTGAGTTCGAATCTTGCTCGAACTTGTTCGACTGCGAGTTTAAGGAAGGAGGTTTCTCAGGTACCAAGTGTCGAGAAAGCATCAAATAAATAAATAAATAAATACATACATATTGTATACCATGTATCATGTACTTTGTCTATTTATATATGGCTGCTGTTAAATTTTCTACAGCTAATGATAGGGAAAAACCTACATCCTATACAGCTCTGTTTTTTGTTGTGTATCTACCATGCCATACTGAGCCACCAGTGTAATAACGATAAATAGCATGTGTGATAACTCCGCGTGGGATAAGCGTTCCCTAGAGCTACTTCAGCTACACATACACCCGTATGTATATGACGACAGAGACTGGACTGGTTAATAATTTGCCGGGTTAATTGTGGTAATTATTAGCGGCAGTACTTGTATGTGAACTTAATAATGTGAACGTCCGCGAAGAGATAGGGAATCGTCGCTGATTGGCTGGTGTGAGAGGTGGACGAGCTCATTGTAGGTATTGGTATACAATTATTCAATCTTGACAAAGGCTTTAACCCGTGACATCCTGTCGGCCGATCAGCGTCGGTGCTATTTAAAACTGCCCCCCCTCCCCCCCCCCCAAAAAAAAAGCTGGAGCTCGGTGTAAAGGGGACATTGGAAGTTGGAAATATCCTTAATGGAGCCAAAGTATAAAAGAGCAAACTAACATACGAGATGGTCGGGGTTCAAACCCGACCTTGGGCAGAAAACAAGAGGACTTTAAGACCAAAAACTGAATGACTGAATGAATGACTGTATCAATCAATCAAATAAATAATGAACCACCCACTCATGAGATGATGAAATGTACGATCAGGGTCGTAGTGGGATTTATTGTAGATGTATGCATCATTCACTAGGCGGCTGAATGAATGAAAGAATGAATGAATGAACCAAGCAATCAAATTAATAATAATTTAAACCTGTTAGTCATAAGATACTGAATTGTACGATTAGGGCCGTAGTGGTACTTACTGTAGGCGTGTGGACCATTTACTAGGATGCTTATTAAATAGTCTGTATTCATGATGCCTCGCCCGGTTGAGTCCGTGGGAAAAAGTCAGCTATTCTCATTGTCCTTTGTCTAGAAGAACGGCCCCTGCTGCCGTTATCATTTCATAGCTGTTCTTGTTCAGGAGAAAAGCGGATGTATAGCCTTGTAATCTAAGCCTTGAATATAGAGTTTCCCACTCAGTTTTCTCTTTATAAGTATTCCCTTGGGAAGTATTGATACACCATATACTGGAGGGCTGAATTCTTCGTGTACAGAAGCCTATATCATTCATGTGCAGTGTATTGCGGTTAGTTAAAGAACGGCTACCGTGTATGTACATTTGTATCTATATTGCCACGGAGGCGGATGCATGTATAGACCTCCAGCGCGTGAGTGTGTGTGCTCGCCAATAGGTATGGGTATGTATGCCCACCGCATACGCAAATACATAATTGGTATTTTTTTTTTAACGCGTGTTTGCCCATTTAATCTATAGGCTTAGAAAAGGTCCTTCAAAACTGGTCAGTTTACGTGAGGTCATTCAGGTAAAATGACCAGGGACATGTCTTTGACCGCAATGTCAGGGAAATCTACAGAGGCTCATTTTTAACTCCGCCGGCAAACTGTGGCCGTGCTGGTGTAACCGTATACGGGAGGGGAAAATATCCAGGTAACCTGTATATGCTCATAGGCAGTATTTGTATGTTGATATTCACTCAAGATATAAAATATGCCCATGTCTATGTCTAAAAAGATAAAAGAAAGAAAAAATAAAATAAAAAAAAAGAAAGAAAACGTCGCCACATTCAAAACATGATGTTGATTACTACTCTTATATGTAATATGTACGATGTTATTACTGTCTGATCGATTGACATTAGACTAACATGAAGTGAAAAGTGATTAAAGTCCCGGGAAAAGTGTTTAATGTTTGACGTAAATTAACAGTAACCAAGTTTTTACTTTGGTATGAAGTTTTGATAAAATATACACCTATATTTTCCCGTGAAGTTATTTTTAAGCGAGTATTTATGACTTAAATGGGTCTAGCGTCAGGGCCGATTGTATTTTCCTGAAATCCCTGTAGCCATAGTAACAGAAGGTTAAGATAAATTTTTTGGTCAAATCTGTTACATCATAAAGTATTATAACGGGGAAACAGTCGCGGATAAAATAACTTTTTAGACATTCTTTTTAGTACTTGTGGTTTACATCCCATTGTCACTATGAATCAGGTATCAGCTATCGCGAAGAACGTGAAGTTCCCCTGAGAACGGGGTAACCATAGCGGCGCGTGCGGTATGCATATCCACACCGTGTTGTCATGAACTATAAAGTGTGAAAATATGTGGACTGGCGGGGATTTGGTATAGCTTTGATTCTCACCTGAGCAGCCTTTGCACTACATCTATACCTGTCCGGTATATATATATATATATATATATATATATATATATATATATATATAGGTGTGTAGGCTGATATGCAGCAGGTAAAAAGCAGAATGACTACCGACCATGCCGGCGTGAATTAAGAAAGAAGTACACCTGAGGTATTACTTACATCTCCACGCGCGCCTGCTTCTTTAAAAAAACAGGCGTATTATTTTGTGTAAACTTACCGGTGAATTTTAAAAGATGGGCAGGAATTTCTGATTAATAAGGATTAATCCACCGTTACCTTCGTCATGAAAATAACGAATCTTCTGAGGTTTGATAATCATAGCTGAACTGGCGAGAACAGGACTCGAACCCGTAACCTCAGCCTTGAACACGGTGCACTTCTGATGATTATTATCAGCATATTCTAGCGCTGTTACATTGATTCCCTAACTGTATTACATTTAAGATTTATCCTAAAACTTTTATATTGTATTCCTGCACAAACCGGGATTCTCTTCGTGGACTGAGCATCCCAGAGGCCTGGCCCCATTGCATTGTTTCATGTTATAGTGTACATGTGTTAAATGTGATGACGACACAGCATTTTGAATAATTCTAGACCAGTGACCTCTAGTATATTGCATTTAACGTCACTGCAATTTTTTAAACTTAATTCTGCGAAAGCCATGGTGCTAGGGATGGTGGTATAAGTTGTTACTTCATGCAGACTTAATATTTATTTATTTATTTATTTATTTATTTGATTGGTGTTTTACACTACTCAAGAACATTTCACTTATACGACGGCGGCCAGCATTATGGTGGCAGGAAACCGGGCAGAGCCAGGGGGAACCCACGACCATCCGCAGGTTGCTGGCAGACCTCCCCACTTACCGCCGGAGGGAAAGCCAGCATGAGCTAGACTCGAACTCACAGCGACCGCATTGATGGGCGGCATCTGGGTCATTGCGCTGCGCTGGGGCGCTAACCGACCATTTGTCAACCATTACAAATGTGGATGCCCTGGTTTTGCTCCCTATGCCCTGTAGTCTTCAATGTCCAGTGTGGTGTTTTAGTGATGTAGCATAACAGATACCGTGGCAAGGTCAGTTGTGTTACAAGATGTCAACCCGGATGGATATTGTCGAAAGTAATAGAGTCAATAGCAACGTGATTAACCATCCATCCGTTTTGGGGGAAAAGGAGGGAGTGCATAGTAACCTTTAGTTTATTTATTTAATTAGCTGGTAAAAACAATATTTATTTTCCACTGCCAGGAAAGTGTATTGATGAATGAGTTCCAAAGTGATGATCAGTGAAAACTGAACACGTAATAATATCACAACAAGCGGCAGAGGTTTTGCTTTCTCACCGGTGTCTAATTTTCAAGGGGGGTTAATCTTGCTGGGAGATTGTACTTTCCCAGGTTGTTTTATCGTGTGACGGGTTTATTGTTAGGCAAATGACGGGTAAATTACACAAGGCTTCCGCTTTGGGAATCCGATTTACACCGTGTCTGCACTTACTGTGTCGGAGATTCTTACATGCCCGGGACGATATACCCATACGTTATTCGTTTGTTTAGTTCTCAGTGACGATATACATGTATAACGAAGCCCTGAAGTATCCACAAGACACCGATGTAACAAGGATGGAGACTTTTGGAGAGTACCTTTCGCTTCTTCAGACAATTCGCCTTAACCAAAGTTTAACAACAGATTTACTTACTTGGCCCCTTGTTAAAGGTAGGAAGCAAAACGGTTGTTGACCTCGCGGGTTTTATTTTCTGAACTTATTTATTTATTTTATTTCATTACTGTTTACATAACGTCATACTCAGACAGATGCTGAGGGTCAAAACAATCAGCCTCTGGCAAATGACTCACGGACTTTTCCACGTGTGACCTAACAGACTCGCATGTCATATCATTCTATAAGACAAGTTGTCTTCAAAGTACGTCGATCACCTGTTGTATCCAATGACAGCCGGGAGATCCAAAACAGGGATTTGACCCAGCATCTCTCGTGCCAGTATGGTTGGCAATTAGTGATCAGCCGACTTAATCGAACTATTGGATAAGCCGTAACGTTTTGTCACTTTTAGTTATACATACATACATACATACATACATACATATATATATATTGAGCTCACAATGCATTTGTACTTGATATTCAGTGTTGATTTTTTTTTATGTCTGTTGATGGGAGGTGGAGGTTGGGCCTGGAATTTTCTGGAAAGAGACCATGTGCAAAATCCAGTTTTTGTTACCAATATATTTGACAATCCTTAGAATTTCATTGCTATGTACTGCTTAGAACTGACACGAGTTTTGCCCATTGCCTTTGTTGCATATGTGATTACGTGTGTGACATCAATTTATGCAAAGAATTAAGGGTGTCAAATCCAGTGTATTACGTTAGCACGGAATCTTCTCTAGTCATGCGCGTAGGGAAATATCATGTCGTACTGTCTATTGTTGTACATGCATTATATAATGGCCGTGCATCAGTTCGGCAGGGCGTGGAACTGTATACAGCGCTAGAGAAAAGAGCGTACAACCAGAGCAGCGACGACATATATCGTGATAGTTGACACATGATCACATGTAACTGGTAAATTCCTGTCTGATGTCATTTTACCTCAGTTGGTGTTATGCTAACCTCTCATGTAACTGGTAAATTCCTGTCTGATGTCATTTTACCTCAGCTGGTGTTATGCTAACCTCTCATGTAACTGGTAAATTCCTGTCTGATGTCATTTTACCTCAGCTGGTGTTATGCTAACCTCTCATGTAACTGGTAAATTCCTGTCTGATGTCATTTTACCTCAGCTGGTGTTATGCTAACCTCTCATGTAACTGGTAAATTCCTGTCTGATGTCATTTTACCTCAGTTGGTGTTATGCTAACCTCTCATGTAACTGGTAAATTCCTGTCTGATGTCATTTTACCTCAGCTGGTGTTATGCTAACCTCTCATGTAACTGGTAAATTCCTGTCTAATGTCATTTTACCTCAGTTGGTGTTATGCTAACCTCTCATGTAACTGGTAAATTCCTGTCTGATGTCATTTTACCTCAGCTGGTGTTATGCTAACCTCTCATGTAACTGGTAAATTCCTGTCTAATGTCATTTTACCTCAGTTGGTGTTATGCTAACCGCTCATGTAAATGTTGAAATAGTGGTACCTTGCATGCCAACCAGCAACATGGTTAAATCAGAATTAGGTATACACAATACAGTGATGTCATTTGCAATTTATTAGACGTTACTGGTCTAGAATTACTCAAAATACTGTGTTGTCACCACGTTTAAAAAACGATGAAGAATGATATACATTTTACAACAATCGTCAAGAAATAATAGATATACTTATATATTTACAGGAATATTTCAGTAATACTTAAAAACATCGCTCAGTAATATCTTTGGTAGATTCATACTTATTAGACACTGCTGTCTGTCCATTACTCAAATTTTAAAAATGCATCGTAACTAAGAAGCAAAAAAATATTAACTTCGTAATCCAGGATTCTCCTGATGGACTGTCCTCGAGGTCTTATCCCCTTTGCGTCGTTTCACCGTGATGACAACTCAGCATTTACATCTAAGCGTCACGTTTGACATTCGTGGGTGATTCTATACGAGTGATCGACAATCGACATCATTTTTTTTTATCTAATTCTGCTTAAGCTACGCGAGCATAAGTTGCTACTGTATAAGCAACTAAACCTACAAGTTTTCATTTTATCATTCCCCAACTGTCATTCTGTCGTCTGGACTTACTCTCTGTGCTGTAGTCTTTTATACTGTATATTTTATTGTTATTTTGATGTACTCATTTATAACCCGTTGTATCACTTTTCATTCATGAGTTGTGAATCAGAAATCCCTCGAGCGCTTCCGGACTCCTAAAGGGAGGTAACTCTCACAACGCTGTCCATGAGTACTGACTGATAATAACTGTAATTCCCAATGAATTTCGCACATGCCAAAGGATTTCACAATATTTATAGAAAAAAACAGTTAACACGCATTCAGTTTTCCATCGTTTTCTGAAGGTTGTCGTTTCGTGTAGTGAATGTTTATGTCACAAATAGAAATGCTTCATTGCATTTAGCTGCCTGACTTTCAAAGAGTTTTCGCCATTGTGGCACATTTGTGAACTAGCCTATCCATGGCGCTTTTTCTTATGAGAATGCACAGCATTTAAAGCCTTTACCATTCATGGGATGTCTCGTTGTTCTTAAAGTTACCTGAACTTCTCATAAAAGAAATCTATGTGAAATTTGCTAAAACCATTTATCAACAAAGTACAGATATTCCGTGCCCACTTCTGCGAGACGAATGCCTGTTCGCCTATGACTACGGCTGTATGCAGAAGTCATTAAAGAGTAATCTTCATGAAGCTTGATCTTTCTCATTAACCAAATTAATGATTTACAAGTAGTGAACAACCCGTAAGTAGCAAAGGCTGGGAAAGATATATATCCACCTTCGTTGGATTTAAAGGAAACTGCACATATTCCCGATGTTGCGTCTTATCTGGATTTGTAAAGCGGTTTCCTGTCACGCCGACTTTACGGCAGGTGGAATCGTTTCAGTTTTGATATTGTGAGTTGTCTTCACTTGGATAGCAATACACCGAAGGGTTATGTGAGATTCATTCATGTATCTCGCCTTGGAGCATTGTTTTAAACCGTGTGTCTCATGTGATGATTTTAATCAATATCACAAGTTATTACCGCACAAACTAGTGTGTCGAGGATATTTTATCAAATGCTTTCACCCTAAAGTTCTTAAATTTTACAATGAGTACACATCTTGTTAGGAAATCCGGGATGTAATCATGTCTAATCTCACTGTTTGTTCATTGTGTTGAATATGATCGCTACGCTGGATATATGAACAGTTACAATCAAATCGAAATTGAGATGCAATTAATTAGCGACAACATATAAAGTGAAATGGCACACGACTTGGAAACTTATTATACATTCTTCCGCCTAGAGCATTCCTCGTGCCTTTCCTCCATCATTGAAAATAGTTGACTGCTTCTCTTTGCTGTCCTTAATAGTTTCTGTTGAAAGTTGTTTTAGAAGCTGGTCTTGAGATTATTGCTCCGAAAATCTCTTTTTGGTTGACGCAAAAACGCGATAAACATGTCACCAAAATAGCTTGTCGGTTCAGTTGTCCCGACCTTAGAGCTTTTCTGAAACTTCCATCAACAGTTTCGAGTTCGAGCTCTTTTATCGCCCGAGGTAGAAGAGGCCCTAATATACCACGTATAACCTCTGAGAATGTAAGCCAGATGGCGGTTTCGACTGCGCGTGACCAGACTTCCTTCGCTGGTAGATAAACAGATACTCGTGGCAGTGTTAAAGGCATTGTAACCGTAGGCAGTCACACTCAATTCATCCTGTGACGTGCATTTTATGTGTCTTGCTGGAATTTGAAACTATGTGTGGGCTCTAGGGCTGTTTCAACTGGAAAATTCTGTGGAAAACAGAGAAAAAAGAAAAAAAATTAGAGCAGAGCTCTACACTGGACTGTTGCCGAAGTCTGTAATATTAAGAAATAAACATGAATGGTCGTGTGTTCTTGTTTTTCTACCGTATGGCGTGTTCTGCTCATGGGCAAATATGCGCAACTCGAAACCGCTATCTGGCTTATTAGGCAACTATTTTTGATTACCTTTTTACTGTAACGAGAACATCTGGTAGGTCTGGATTCGGACTCTGGAGAGAATGAAAGTTTATGTACTTACGAATTTCATGAAAGAGACATGTGTCGCTTTTTGCCTCAGGAACACGGTGAGACATTTGATCGGTGAATTAATGTCAGCAAAAGTTGCCGAATATTTTCGACTAGTCATATGATACTTTTTCGTTGAACTTTTTTCACCTGTAGCGACAAAACAGTTCGAACTCGTAACACCCCTATTACATTGCTATTAACACAGTTTTCTTCACCCCCGCAAAAAACAACAAAAAAAACAAACAAAACAAAAACAAAAACAAAACACACACACACACACACACACACACACACACACACACACACACACACCTCTTGGGACAAACAAATTAAACACAGTGAATATCAAAGCTTTGTTACCAAATGCAGACATAAAGCTCAGGATCTCTGCAGATCTATGCCAGAGTGGCATCAAATTCCACTTAACTATGGGCTACAAGCCGTATAAGCATTCTTGCTAATTACATCAACGTGATGCTGTTATGAAGACTTGCAACCAGAGAGCAGCTGAGATGCCTGTGTAGGAATACGACCTGGGAATTATTCACGGACCACGAGTTGGAAATTTGAATTGAACATCATTTCTACGACTGTCTTCTTTGCCTCATTGAAAAACGAATTACTCAAATTAATCTTCATATTGTTCTTTCCTACATATTCGCTTAGCAACTGGTGTTTTTTGTTGTTTTGGAAACGGACCGTACCATTATCGACCTGGAACACCCTTTCATGGTCTACCAATGGACTGTCAAACATTAATCTTAGGATTCTCACAGGCGACAGAGAGGTGCCTTATATATATATATGTTATATGTGTACCTATGTACCCGTGGGGAAACGTAATATATGGCTGTTCTAGGTTAAGAGTATGTCGAGATTTGTAATAGAATACAGTTTTACTTTTAAAAAGTGAAACATTTTTTTAATTTGTTTGTAACTGTTCTCAAAAAAAAAATGTTAATAACCAAAGATCAGAATTTCATTGAATGGGGCGAACGCGTAGGCTTTAGAGTAACCTTTTTTCAAATTTATCTAATCACAGGTCAGAATAACCTGCGCTTTTATAAATCGAACAATTTAAAACGTAAACTGGATTATGTTGACAGCAGTACTTCTCTTTAAGTGCTCGTCGCGAAATCTCTTAACCTTTTCTGCTCTTAAGCGACTGGGCTTCACTTAAAATCCAGAAATCCCACTAAGTGAGAGTTTGATTGGAAACATGAATTTTTACCTCTCCCGAAAGAAATCTGAACAACCACACTTGAGCATCATAATCTGATCACCAACTTGATCTTTTCTCAGTTGGCTTGCCTGGAGCGCAGAATTGAACTCGAGGTTTCGAAGAAGACGCACCTCCATCAGCAGACAGATAGAGGGTTTTTATGTTTCCCAACAGAAGACCAACATCTCCTTTCAAATTAAAACCGATGACTAAAACCTCCCCGCGCTCTCGCTCTTAACGGAGATTTGCGTGGCTCTTTCATACTCATCAAGGGACCTGCAGTGTAACCGTAGCAGTTATATGGAGAGAAAACGACGAAGGTTGTGAAAGACTCAGGGTCACTGATATAACGTCAGCGAATCATTTGTCCTCGTCCCCGTTCCCGCTGATCCTCTTCCCCAAATGACCTGCGATCCAATGCATACAACCGAAACAGCGTCTGTCGATGGCAGACAGTCGATCTGACCAAAGCTTTAATGCCTTTGCCATCGCATACCGGGAAACACACGAGTAATTAGGCTTCTGGGAGCCCTTTGGATTCGGTCTCTTAGGGGCTTGTCTTCATTATGCCCTGTGCAGTTCTATGGATGAGTCATCCAGCAGGGGCTGATGGGAGGGGAGGAGGGGGTGACTGCGGGGAGGGGGGATGGGGATAGATTTTCTAACTGCTAGCACTGTCATTCAAGCAGCGCTGAGGCGAAGCTCTAAACCGTTGTCTTAAGGAATTCAGCTGGAATGCACGACCACGGATCGATAAGCTCACACTGGCACCTCGTTTTTATGTCACGGCTCCCGGGGACCGACCGGGTCCATACTGCAAGCTGCAGTCCAATTCCTTCTCAGTTTTACAGAATGGAAATTTTTGTTCCGTACACACACGCTTCTTTGTAAAGGGTCAAGGTTTTTATGAATGGCGCCAAGATGTCCCTCACCTTATTAGGCATGTTGCGGTATGGAACACAACCGTAATTAAAAAGCTGCTCAAATCGCCTGCGGCATTGTTGAAATAAGACACAAGAAACCTTATCGATTTTGCCCATCAGCACGAGAATATCAGTAAAGGAAATTAAGATTTTAATGAGCGCTGGAGAAGAAAAAAATCCAACGAAAGATTTTCGGCTTATTTAATACTTCTTGCGCGACCTAATAATGTTTCATGGTTTAACGATTGTTCCATTCTTTTCGCGTGATGGTTTCTAAATGTTTGACAAAATAAATGTGTAATGTCACTGTTAAATTCAAGTTGAAATCGGAGTCTAAACAGAACTGCTGTAACGCGCAGATTAGCACAAGCGTGTGTTATTTCACTTTACTTTACTTTACTCAGGAGTTCTGTATGTACATTTCAAAATTTCTTCCACAGACTAGAATTTTGTGTTCTAAATGTTTGACAAAATAAATGTGTAATGTCACTTGTCAAATTAGAAGTTGAAAGCGGAGTCTAAACAGAACTGCTGTAACGCGCACATTAGAACAAGCGTGTGTTATTTTACTTTACTTTCCTCAGGAGTTCTGTATGTACATTTCAAAATTTCTTCCACGGACTAGAATTTTAACATATATGTACGCAACGCTGTCCTTGTGACCTTCGACCCTTATGTGCTTACCTAAATAAGCCATCTCTGAACAAATTTGTCTGATTGCAAAATGCTGTAATTGAATCTGAGAATTTGCACATTGTCTATGAGTTCGCTACAAGCCACCATATTAATGAGCTTAATTAATAACGGTCATTTGGTTGAGAATGGTGTTGATAATGTCATCTAAATGTTGTTACCTTGAAAGACCATGCATTAGAAAGTTTTATATCCAATAAATTGTTATCTGTTGTCTGTTATGGTCTGTCGTATAGGCAAAAACAGAAAACAAAACAAAAATAAATAAATAAATCGCCTTGAGCTCATTGTAAATAAGATATACAACGCCACAGTGGCAGCAGGAGGCATTTGCATAAATTGCTTTAGTCGGGATGAGAGTCCATCTGATGGATTCATTAAAGGGGCTTCGTCTGTGTTCATCATCCGAAAATATCAAGCTCATTTCTCCGTGCAGGAAATTAAACAGTTGTGTCGTTTAAGGCCTTTGGCTCTCCAGAAATCGCTACAATCCCATGTATCTTCGTTTTCTTTTTGAGATTTGGAAATCGGCTGCAGCACGAAACCTTAGATTCACACGCCTGAACTTTCGTTACCTTTTGGATACGAGAGTTCAGGTCACGTCAGCCACGCCCCCGACTTCCGGTCCCGTGCCCACTGTCGCGCGGCATAGATCAAAGGCGGCCGATTGTCACCGGCCGTTGTAATTGGATTTTTCCCCCTTCACTGGAAAAGAATGAATATTTAACCAACAAATACATTCAGTGATGAGTGGAAATTGCTACGGCGATAAGTGCCATTCTACGATCGTTTAACAGCGGAATTCTTCCCTGGTGGTCAGTAAATGTCGCCACTGGTCAAACACAACAGCGGGTTATGACCTCCTGATCAAATAAACGCAGCTGTTTGGCTGAGGTCATCGTTTGACAACTAACCGCTACTTTCCGGTAATTCCCCTACATGAAAAATTGTCTTCATCAACTGAGTAATTTTGTCCTTGTCACCACAACCTGGGATATTCGAAATGCCATAAATATCTACACGTTCTCATTACAGACTCCTAGGTGTGTATCAACTATTAATGTGAGCTTCATGCTCCCCCGGGTGCCCAAACCGAAAATAGATAATTTAAAATAGATCAAAATTACGATATAAATGGAAAATAAATGTTTTAAGGATATTCAAAAATTGCCAGAATATAAGAACTATGTTCAAAGATGGAAAGTACCCTCTTCTTAAAAATGTAAAACATACATATGCCTATAGTATGTATTTCTGTGCCAACATGAAAACAACACACTAAAGTTCTTGGGGTGTTTTTTGTAGAATGTAACGCTGGAAATTGTTCTAGGGATTGTTTTACGAGGAACATCCATTTTGGTTGACGACTACTGTGCCGTGGCAAACCTCACTGGCTAGAGTATGTGCAATTTGATTGGCCGTTAACACGTTACCTATGACTTTTTCACTTACATAGCGGCGGTCTGCCTTATCGGTGAAGGAGGCCGGGGGTGCCCAAGATAAATATAAACCGCGAATCTTTGGCAAGTTATTGACGAACTTGGTTGGGAGGCAAATGGTCTTCAGCAAACCGTTTATTGTCACCGAGGTCGAACAAGCTATGGTAGGAGCGCAGGAATCTACAAATTCTCTGTCCAAAGCCGGGTTTGAACCTGTCACCTCGTGTGCCAAATGCGATTGAAAGCCGAGCACTTCAGTGACTCAGCGTCAACCCTCTCTTGGGAGCCTGACTAAAGCATAGCTGTTTCGCATACAACAAATAGGCCGCTAAATTTTATTTTGGTGAATTAAGCGCTCGTATTGTTTGAACTATATAGAATATCAAGTGCATGCGCATCCACGAGTCGATGATCACGCGGAATGGCCTAATTTAATCTCGTTCTGAAACGTTCCGTTATCATTTGTGTAGCATATGGCTATCAAGTGGTCGGTGCGGCATCGTCTTCACGTCAACCACTCTCAATGCAGGCGTATCGCTATCTCGAAGTGTCCTCATTACGTCGCATGGCAAAGGCAGGTCCCTTGTACTACCGCGGCGTTCAGCTGAGGCATTGTTCATTGTAAAGCTGGGATTGGCGAAATAGAGGATCATTTCTCCTCAAAAGTGGAGCATTGTTCTCCGGATAAGGCACTCTGTTGTGGACGGGTAGAGAGGCGTTGGGGCGGGGTTATGAGAGTTCTGCTAAAGAGCTCTGTGTTTCACGATCAATTTGAGCTTCAAAAGGCGAAGGTCAAAACATTCCAAGATTCAATGGCACACCAAGTACTCGGCTGATGGAAGTGAGAGGAAACAGCTTTTGAATAAAACCACAAATATAAATCTCTTACAAAGTTCCCCCCAACGCCATTCCACATGCACGCTTCCGCCATGTAATAGCCCTGTTTCTCGCAAACGTCGCGCTGTATGTTTTGCCATAATCACGGTCGCCTGAAGCGCTTCACCAAAATGCCATTCGTCATATTCACCGTTGAAAAACCTAAAAAATGAAAGCGCAAAACTGTAAAAATAAGCATGTCGATCATGCAAGAAAATTTCTGTAAGCTCTTTAATTAATTGCCATTATTCTTTCGTACATTCGATGGTTAATATATCTTTGTTTGTCGCATGTCGCATGAGTTTGTCGCATGAAACAGTGTGATGGTCTGGTGACTTCCTGTCATTTCACTATACTGTTGCAATAAATGTAATATGGAATCTGAAAAACCTGCCTGATGATTTGTATATACCTCTCCTATAGTGGAGGTACATTTGCATCACTTTTTTTTTCTCGCAATGTTCACATAATTAGTAAATTGGCCATACAACTTACTCGTCACCACAGCTTAACCAGACAGGAGTAACATATTTATTTATTTATTTGATTGATGTTTTACGCCGTACTTAAGAATATTTCACTTATACGACGGCGGCCAGCGTTATGGTAGTAGCGAAACGCACGACCATCCGTAAGTTGCTGGCAGACCTCCCCACGTACGGCCCGAGAGGAAGCCAGCATGAGCTGGACTTGAACTCACAGCGACCGCATTGGTGGGATGCTTCCCGTTATTGTGCTGCGCTGGTGCGCTAACCGACTGAGCCACGGAGGCCCCCAAGTAATATATGAACGGGCTAATACCTTGATGAAAGGGACAATTTCCCTGTAGGGAAAGACTTTATGATATGATGATGGAATGCCGTTTGTTCTCTGACGTTAACTGTTCCTACAGGGAAACGGTAAATGTCTTTGTTGTACAAAATCCTTATCATTATCATCTCGGCTCTGATACATTTATTTATCTTTTTATTTGATTGGGGTCTGTAGTGGTTGAATGGTTGGGTGGTCAGATTAAACAAATTTCGCAAAGTAATTTAAAAAAATATATGACTACAGTTTTCATAAGGATTAGTCTGGGAATTACGTACCGGCGATAGTTGTCACGCACAAGAAGTGGAGGGAAAAATCCTAAACTGGTTCCGCGTTCAAATTGTGTCTATGTTAATCGATGACGTCATACCCATGATAATTGACAAAAAATATGCATAAATTAGAGGGATTATCAAACGATACAAAGATATGCTTCAAAAGGAATTTCCTCTCTTATTCTTTAGCATAATTTTCCTCATTTCCGTATAACAGTAATCTTCGCCGACATCTGGTATATTAAATTTAACATTTCTAAAATTTGTATTTTCACGTATGGTGCTTGGTGCTGAGGTGGGTGCCACGGTTCAAGGGGCGGTGTAAGTTGTTACTTGTTAAACACTTACGTGAACAGTTAGAATGAAACCATTATGAAAACTGACAAGAGGCCGGGTTTCATCGGCAATGTGTGACCATTCAAAGTATTTCACACTATCGGCGCTGCTCAGTTTTTACCCTCTATATGCTATAATCTTTTCTGTTTTAATCTACCTACATGCTTTAAAGCCGCGACCGAACCAAATAACAACAGCAATTCGTATGACGAAGCTGAAGCACCTCTCAGCAGTTATTGATTACTGCAGACAGACAAACAAACAAACGCACAGACGGACGCAGACGCGATCAATATCTCTGCCTTGTCGCATCAATACACACTGGATTCCGCTAATGAATGGGATCCTCCATAGACACTCACTCTGATGTTTCGAATGTGATTATTTCTTGTGCAATCCTTTTCATCTCGCTGAGTCATAAGTTCATCCAATTGAAATGACTGGACTCGTTAACGTGATATGATGATAAAAGCGTTCCAGTTGGAATAGTCCCGCTATGTCTTCCTTATCACCTGTTCTGTAGGCCGATCACGGTCCAGTGATAACCAGTACCGGCGACTTTAGCGTCTGGTACCCATCCTCCGTTGAGAGTTCAAATCCATCTCATAGCCCCCGGCAGTTTTTCTCTTTTTTTTTTTCGTTCAATGTCTGGTCCGCATGCTGTCTGGGATATTTTTATCCAGAAACAAGTGTCTCACCACACAGTCACCACTGGCACAGAGGATTCACATATCTATCACATTTTTCGAGTAACCTGCCATCTACATATCTCTTGTGTCAACAAAATACTCCCATTCATAATGCATTCGGCTGCTTTTTTTTGGGCTAACATCTCAATGCTTATGTAAGGTAACTAGTATTGATAGATTTTTAAAAAAAGTATATCCTGTGACTTCTTGCCTTCCGTGTGATTGTTCGTTAAATGTGATAAATTGCAAATTGACATAACTGCAGTTTCCAAACACAAATCTGTGCAGGCCGTGGTTTTAGGGGTCATGTCAGTTGCTGTTACTTAATCAATTAAGCCTTCTTCGGGTTTGAAACTGAATTTATCAATCTGCCTAGAACATTCATTAGGTCTTTTCGTCACCACTGAAAACTGTTGACTGCTACTCTTTACATGAGTCCGTTCTAATTTTTATATTTTATATATTTTCTTAGTTCGTTGGTGGTTTGTGTGAATTGTCGTGTTTGGAAACTGAGGCCAATTTCATAAAACTTCGCACGGATTATTTTCTCCGTAAATATACACTCTCTGTGTTGTACCTCCATAAAGTAGCACCATTTACAAAAGAAAATGTCCATAAGCCGTTTTACGAAATTGGCCCCTGGTCTTACGATTAATGACTCCCAACGCCCATTTTGGGCATACGAATGTTGGTTTCGACGCCTAGGTTGAGGATCGGTTTCAGCAGAAATAAAAGATTTTAAATTATCCAGAGCCTTTCTTGCTTAAATGCTTTGGCTACTTTCTGGTCCGTATTGTACCTCGGGCTGTAAGGACTGAGAATATGCTCGGCATTTCCAGATATCCTGCATGATATAGATTCCAAGTAAACCAAGCAGTCTGACGTGTGTCAGGATTCCATGAAGATTTCATCTTCCATTGTGTCTATAATGTAACCTTTTTGCAGAGGAAGTGATTCCTAAATGTATGACCCCTCGTTTTGGTTGAAAAACACATATGTGACTTGATCGTGAGGGAAATGTTTATTAAATGAGGCGACAGCTGTGAATTTTGAATAATTTTAGACCGGTGACGTCTAACAATTTGCGGTTAACAATTTTTTACCTAATTCTCCTTAAAGAGCTACTTTGATGTCAAAACATCTGTGTCTTAAAAACAAGGTGAATTGATAAAGACTGCGATAGTCTGAATTGCTTTCCTAAATTGTGAAAATAATGCAGCGAATTAAAACCGATATTGTAGGTTTCGTCAGAGTATACGGAAGCAAAATATTTCTGTCGTTTCCACTTTGCCTCGTGTGACGTCAGCCACGAACACATGACGTTATCAATCGCTGACGTGTATACACATGTGACGCTGCCCTTTCAAAAGCTCTTGACGTCATCCCAGCGTAAATGCCTTACTCAACGTCACAACCTGCCTAATTCGACCTCATACAGGGAATTTTATCACGTCACATCAGGAAAATTTTACGGACACAGCCGAAGATTTTGTTTTTCAAGGAATCTTCAGTTATATGGGTTAAATAATGTTATTCATCAAAATCCTTTTAAAACATAGTGGTTAGACTTACTCCGCAGGATATCAGTGTAATATTTCCACGCATTTTGTATTCTGACCAGAGTGGCACTTTAAGTTGTGGTGCATATGTATGCTTGATTTATTTAACTATTAACATGTCTTTTAACAGTTAGAATAAAACTGAATAAAGTTAGAGTAAAATGACAAGAGACCAGATTTCACGGGTTACGCGTGACACTTTTGGTACACTGTGACACTGTCGTCACTCCCCTGGTTTTACTCTCTGTGCTGTCACCTCTCGTGCATATTCACCGGTTAGGTATGACCATTTGCCAACTCACGCTGTTCAGGTTTTACTCCATGCTGGCGCCCAGTCACCAGAGCAAAAAGCCACTTCCCCCTCCCTGGCATCTGTCCATTTTAAAACAATTAAATGCATGTTTATTGTCTGGTTATCAAAAGTATTGACGCATTTAAATCACTGGAGACTCTGACTTTCCAAACTACGTTACGATATAGGCGGCCACTTCAGGCGTCATTTGTTGTGCGACAGGGGACACGAACCGATTCCTCAATCGTAAATCATCGGTGACACTCGGTACTTTCCGAGAGGCGACACACAGGAAATTAAAATGGCGCCAGGCTGGTGGATTCGGAGGGTTTGCTGATACTTCCTGGGCTGACAAATGGCAGTCTTAATGGCGGTTCAAACGCGCACAGATCGATAACGAGCCCCCGAGAGCAGGCGTCATTTTGGTTTTCCCGAGCAGAGATTTGCTCGATGCGCGATAGTGCCAGGTAAAATGACAAATGTTGAGCGTGACAGAAATTTGCGTCAGAATTATGCGCGATAACCATTTCTCTGAGGAAGTTTTCTTGGATTTAAGAGACCAGAATGAAATCTAGGGCATTAAGAGATCGTAAATCACTGTCACTCACGAAATGTTTGTCACCCCAAATCGTCTTTATCGTCAAAACACTGATAAATTGGGCAAACTGATGGATGGACATTTGTTCGGAAGTGTATGTGTGCGGAATTCCGATCCCGTTCTGGTCTCATGTCTTCCGATTTTGTGCTTTTGTTTTTCATGTCACAAACAGACATTATTAGTCTCAGAACTGTTATAATATCGATAATTAATCAAAATTTGTACGAAAGAAGTTAATACAATATTGTCTATATTTTTTCCTCCTGTCACTATAGGGCTGTTATGTTTGCCAAAATGCCGTTAAACAGTTTTCCTTTATTCTAAATTCTTTATTACAGTGTCTTTCAAATCTGATAAGCAATAAAATATGCGAAGTATTAAATTCAAATAATGAGAGCATCATTGTCTCAGGGCGCTATGTATACAACATATGTGCTTTGAAGCGTCATAAGAGGTGAGTACGGCATGCATGACTGCAGATTACAAGATGCTGTATCGAAACATTTTTTTCTCCAGGAAGTGTGCTGGGTTTGACAGCCGTATGATCTGTAATTCATTGCAAAAAACGAATGAATGACTGGAACTGTCAGTCTAAGTTAAATTTTACGAGTCCACCTCTCGTTAGTAAATCTGAACGGAGTGTCCAGAATTTCTGGGTCTCTGCTTCATAAACGGGTATAATTCCGCTTAACCCGGGGCTACGGGCCCGTGTGCCGTGTTAAATATGATTACCATGTTGGTTATGTGAAGGGTGGCAATCAAACCGACATCACATAAACTAAAACGTGGTGCACGATTTGCATATTATTTTATTCTTCCACCTAGAACATTCCTTTTGTCTGTCAGTCGTCACTGAAAACTGTTGACAGCTTCTCTTTATGCGAAACCGTTATAATTTGTATTATTCTATGTACTTTCTTAGTTGTGTGTTGGTTTGTGTAAAATTTCGTTGTGGTATTAAACTGGTTTTGCGATTATTGACCCGGAACCCGTTTAGGTTGACGGCTGGTACACGGAAGTCGGTTTCGACTCCTGCCGGTTAACGCTGCTTTGGCCATACTTCCCTGGAGGAACAAATTGCGCAGACAAGCACTTTACTGCCGGGTTTCTATGATTAGTTGCCAAACTAAGCTTTAATTCTGAGAACAGCTGGTTGTTTTATCCGTCCTACAATATACCATGCATATATTCCTTGCATTTGGAGGCTCTTATGCTCACCGTCTTTTTATGGATGCCGACAGGGCAGTAGCCTGTGCAATCACTTGAGGAGTCAGGTGTGGGCTATTAGAGGCAGTAATGAGATGTCTTGATTGTAGGGATGTATCGCGTCCCTGAATTCAAAATGACAAACCGCCATGCTCTGTAGTGCTCTTCGCCTACTTCGTGGTGGTCGCGGGGGAGAGGGGCGGGAAGGGGGAGGGTAGGTGGGGGGAGGGCGGCGCGATTGATGTGCTATTGTATAATGAACCTGGCCTGGTGCAGATGCTTCACATCTTAACCGGGACACGCAGTTTTACAAGTCAGTCTGTCTGTCTGTCTGTCCGTCGGTCGAAGTTTTTACATACTGCCCCATAAACATCATCATTCTAGTAAGGAGAGGCCTGAGTGCAGGATGAAATCACTTTGTCTGCGGAATGCTGCAAATTTTGCGACTTTAGGCCTACCGATCTTAAGTTCATCTGTTTGTCGGTCGGTCGGTCATAGTTTTGATCTCTTAACTTTTCACATAGGCTACTCATGAACTGTATAGGGGGCCTGAAAGCAGCACAACTTTGGCCTTTTTGTGAATTGTCGCGGATATATTGCTAATTTGCGCTTAATTTTAACTGCGAGAAACAAATGTATCGGTCTCCCTGTGGGTCAGTCAAATTTTTGACATAAACCTTTTCATTATGCACGAGGGTCATTCGCTTTATGAGAAAGCTGATCAAATGGAAGGCTACCTAGACTTTCTGCGGACTGTGGATCATATTGTCAATTTGCCCGTGGTGGTCTCCGTGGCTCAGTTGGTTAGCGCGCTAGAGCAGCGTAATGACCCGGAAGCTTCCCACCAATGCGGTCGCTGTGAGTTCAAGTCCAGCTCATGCTGGCTTCCTCTCCGGCTGTACGTGGGAAGGTCTGCCAGCAACCTGCGGATGGTCGTGGGTTCCCGCCAAGCTCTGCCCTGTTTCCTCCCACCATAATTCTGGCCGCCGTCGTGTAAGTGAAACATTCTCGAGTGCGCCGTAAAACATCAATGAAATAAATAGATAAATCAAACAATTTGCCGGTTGTTGGATATCGGTGATTTATAAGAAGCCGGTTTATATTGACTTTCAGTTTACTTTTGCTTACATAGCAAATAATCATGGTCCAAACCCACCTCAGTTTGCATATCTTTTCCGTGCAATCACTTTTATCACCTCTGTTCGACTTTATATCAGATGACATAATATGTCTTTGATACTTAGGTTTGAAAAGACAGAGCAATGGTGAGGTATAAAATATTCCGCCAAAATGATTTTTTTCAGTTTTTATGGCATAATTTTCTTCCTTTCCCTTAAAACCATAGTTTTCGTTCGTTTCAGAGTTCCTTCTCTTGAGTCCTTTAAAAACTAACCCTGACTTGCTACAGTTGACTCTGCTGATCAAGAGTCGACTCTTTATTGCTTTGAAAAATAATGTCTGAAAACACTGCCGTCCATTGGATAAATGATAACAGTGAGAATTCAGAGGAGGGTCGTGGCCAAGTGGCTAAAGATGCTCGCCTTTCAGTTACCATGATTGGTTTTATGCGGGTTCAATCCTGAAATCGGATAGGGAATTTAATTTCAGAGTCTCCCACTAGCTGTCACTGTTTGAGCGGGCCTGGATTAGGACACTCCGTTTGCGCAGCCCAATGCTGATGGAAAGGCCACTTGTTTTTCAACAATGTACTTTGCAAGTGTAAAGGTTTGTTATGAATTTGCCAAACGTCGATGATTTACCTCTGATACTACGGTTTAACAGTACAAGAGGAAGCGCTATAGATTTTTTTTTCTGATAATTTCCATCTCTCTGCACTTTAAAAAATATGGTCTACCTCTCGTTACTTGTTATTTTCTTGGTTAGTTTGGTGGAACGATCTCAAAAGCCTTCACCATGTATCTTGTGACTTCGAATAACACGTTTATCATATACCACTTTGTCAATGTCAGAATCGATTCCTCTCCACAGACATTTCCTCTATAATAATCTAATAATCTAATAATTTTATTAGGCATGGGCTAAAATTTTATTTGGATTTCGTGCCGAGAATATGTACCATACGTGTCTCTGACCTGACTGTGAATTGATGACTGGTGCATGTGGTATGAATATAAGTGACTTTATAGTTTTGGATTGGCTGAATATGCCTGTGTTGATGGTTCTTTTGGAAATACTGAATGGAATTGACGACAGGGTATGTGCATGTGGGAATCTTATTTTCATGTTAAGCGGCCGAGACCCGCAAAATTTTGTACGATCTCGCGTTACCAGACATGGAGGGGACGTTCCTCTAACGGAACAGGCAAAAAAAAACAAAAAAAAAAAAAAAACTTACAAAGTCAAAGATATAACAACACTGTACATATTGCTTCTATCAACTTTGATTGAATGACTCCCCTACGCTCGCGCAGACTTTCGCAGACAAGCACAGTGCCTCTGCGCTCATATGCGCACAGAGGTCATCCTATTCTCCTGTGCAAACAAATTGGCGATGTGGAGGAAATAGTTCCTTGTCCTGATTGGAGGAAATCCAATCAGAGGTCACTGACGTCATGTGTATTTTGTGTTTGTGTTTGGAGCTTTTTTACGAGAGTCACACTCGGTGTTAGCCACCCAGATACGGAGTTTGGACCATCAATCACTATAACCGTTGACAAACGGCGTCGTGGGTTCGATCCTGGTCCTCGCCGATTCGGCTGCCGCCTTTCGTCAACATATTTTTCTCGTGCAATTTAGGCCAAGGTATTCCGGATCGCAACAAATTATCCATAAGTGCCTCTCGGTCCTCTTTAAGAACAGGGGCTGTATAAAAACCCATATTATTAGATCAACACAGAACTTTTATGAACACTTCTAATTAAAGCGCGACTGAGGCTCACATATTTTAGCCCATACGCTATAGAAGTTTGTAAATGGAATTGGATGTGATGCCTGCAACACCGACTGTCTTCCCCGAGGCCTGGTCCCTTTGCATTGTTTTCATGTTGCTGTTTGTGAAATATGATGGATGACATCTCGGCATTTTGAGTAATTCAAAAGCGGTGACATCCAAGAAATTGCAACTAACAACACGACAATGTTTTTATTTAACTCAGCTTAAGCTGGTGTGCTAGAGGGCGTGTAAGTTGCTACAATTTATGATTACATGAACAGGTAAAACTGATAAAACCCTAACTGAGGTAAATTTACAAGAGGTCGGATTTCTCCGGTGACGTGTGTCCATTTGCCAATTATCGCACTGCCGTCGCTGCTCTGGTTTTGGCTCGTATGCTGTAATCATACGTATTCTCTTACACACCGAAAACTGGAAAAATTGCTTCTCTCTTACATGTTCACAACTTCATTTCTTATGTATACTTTTTACTTTAGGAATGTAAATGTCCGGTATTTTGAATTGTTTTGGAAATGAGCCTTGCGATTATCGACTCGAAACAACCCTTCATTGTCCACGAGTGGTGTAAATAGCAGCATAAATAGACGAAGAAATACATTCTTGGACTATTGCCAAAATAAAACAGGAAGTGTAGCGCTAATTATCCACGGCAGAGACATACAGAGAGACTCCTTACCAGCCTGCCCACGTCTCTTTTTATTTCGATATCCATGCAGGTGAACCTCACCCTCTCCACCACCCTGCCGCCCACTCCCCCGCCACCCCTACCCCTCTCGGGCACTACTGATCGACCTTTCCTGTTCGGTTTAAATATTCATAAGGCTCTCAGTGAGCCGCGGTTAATAATTGATGAGTCTGAACGTATGGAGCTCAGCGGTCATCCGAGGTGATTCCGACCAGAGCAGGAATTATTGTCTTTTTGCTTGTCTTTGCCGGTATAAATTGTACCTTATCTAATATTCTGGATTGACAATTTGCTTGGTTTTTAGCTATTCAGTAGTAGTTTATGTTTCAGTACGTGTGTTATTGTGAATGGAATTCTTCATCGGTCACTCGAAGGTCTGAAACTACCAAGATCGCTGAAGCTACAATAAAATGGGAGAATTGTTACCATGTAATGACACGTTATTTCACATGAAATCTGCTTGCATTTTTGTGTGAGTTGACTGATATCTCAGTACCGAATCACTAATTACTCTCAGGTGGTACTCACACATTTCAACAAACAGCCTGATTTCGTAACGCAAAATTGTCCAGCTAATGGCATCCAATGGAATAATAGTACAAGTAGCGGACGTTAGATATACATGTAAGACGCCATGAAATTTCTCAGATGAAAAAGAATATTTCTAACTTCACCGACGGTGGTTATTTTCATCTGAGGTGGGGGGTGGGGGGGGGGCAAGGGCCCGAAACCGAATTTTCCTGAGGATAAAACTGTGGACGTTTGGTAAATAACTGAACAACTTTCCCACACGTGACGCACAATTTTTCACCGGCAGTTATATTAATGGAGGTGAACGCAAATGAACTCGATGTAAGATCCGGCGGCTCTTACAATGCCGGCGAAATATTACTACCACCATTTCCAGAGCGGTGGGTGAAGCAAGAAATTCCCTCTACGAGTCCGGGATTGTACCAACATGTCAGGGCCATTTCATAACTGGAAACCCGCGATTACTGTGACCGCATGGTACACGATTTACATACTGATTTAATTCATTCGCCTAATACAAAGGCTACTGTGTAAAACGACTGTGTACAAATTTGCACCTCCAAAATGCATGCGTATCAGTGGTACACAAGTTGTGTATTACTGACACACGCGTCATCGTTGATGTGTTACACAAACTACACAAATTATGTATATATGCATTTTGCCACAATAATATGTACCACTCAAATACAGTAGTTTTTAGAGAGTACATTTGCGTCTTTCCTCCATCAATGCAAACTGTCAACTGCTTCTCTTAGTATGAATCAGTCTAAATTTCTTACCTTATACACTTTTTTCAGTTCTTTGGCAGGTTGTGACAAACCCTGTTTTGGGAAATAGTCTTGCGATTTTTTGCTGACGGATGGTATACCAATGTATGATTTGACGCCTAGATTTATTTATTTATTTATTTAATTGGTGCTTTACGCCGTACTCAAGAATATTTCACTTACGACGGTGGCCAGCATTGTTGCCCGACGGAAACCCACGACCATCTGCAGGTTACTGGCAGACCTTCCCACGTACAGCCGGAGAGGAAGCCAGCATGAGCTGGTCTTGAATTCACAGCAACCGCATTGGTGCGAGGCTTCAGTCATTGCTCTGCATTAGCGCGGTAACCGACTGAGCCAGGGACGCCCCGACGCCAAGATAGAAAGGTTGTTGTTGTAGCACGTGTTTATGATTGTTTGGGCCTAATGTAACCCCAGCTTTGTTTTATTACGGGTTGTTTAGCTTGCAAAACTTTTCCATATCTAGATCTCTGCAGCGACCAACAGTTATATGTCCATCAGATGATTAAGGACAAAAAACAAGAGTGACAAAAAAAAAATATAAAAAATAAATAGTAAAAAAATATTCGCCATCGGATTTAGCGTGATGTTCATCCATTTCCATCAGAATCGTAAAAACGAATTCTCGTAAAAAATAATGTTATGGGTTTAGTATTTTATGACTGGACTGTGTAAGGCTTAATGTTTTATCGTCTGATTTGGCACAACTTTTTGCACTATTTCCTCGTGATATCGCGTGATGAAATGTTATAATGCCAAAGCTAGGCTGACTTTATCGTCTGTCACTTGCCGTTTTCTGGAGTTCCGAAAATAATAACTGTACGCTAACTGTATTACACATATGAGTCTCTGTTTTGATGTCTGGCTGTTTGTTTATGCCACGCTTTGCGCAGATAAACTTGTAACGATGACTATCAGGGAAAAGGGAAATGTGTGGTGTACAGACAGGAAAGAGAGAAAGAGAGGCTGTGTGGGAGAGGTAGGGGGTGGCGATGGGAGGGGGCGGCAATAAATGAAAGGCTTGTGAGGAAAAAACAAACAAGACAGATGTCATGGAAATGTAAGTCTATATGCCACCATTAAGTATTCACAAAACTCATCCGCTTCCCCATTTCCATGTGACTTATAACATTTAACTAATTTCCAATTCATATAGTCACTTACATACGTAACACAGGATTAAAATACAGCCAGGAAATAGAACGACACACTTGACTCGAGCGGCTTTATGTTTTCGACTCCACTAATGCAGTCATTAATCCTGAACCGGTTTATCCGAGCACTGAAGAAGCTGTGGCCAGTTTTAAGTCATATCCGGAGGCCATACTCGATGTAATAGGTATATGTATTACATGATTTCTGATCAGCTTTCAAGTATTATGCACAGTCCAGGGATGTTGAGGAGATATTTAAACGGGAAATTATTTATTAAACCGGTACTAAGGGAAAACGCGATTTGAAGGCTATGCTTTAACCGAGACATGCACGTGTGTTTCTCTTCCCGTGTTTTTTTGTTATTTGATCTTTCATTGAAGGCGATTTTTGCTTTGTTGTAAATGGTCTGTATTATTTCCCCGATGTCTAACTAATCATTTATCTCTGCACACGTATCAGGGTATCATGTTATCATCTCGCTCGCACAGTGTAATCAGTTCATTCATGTTTTATGAATAAGACTCTTTTGTCCTCAAAAGGATCAATTACTGTAGTGGGTGTTCGCTATGATAGCGTGACTGTTATATAGCGTGGCTGTTACACAAGTGTGAGTGTTACATAACTTGGTTGTTTCACAGCGTTGCTGTTTCATAGTGTGACTGTTACATAGGCTTGACTTTCACTGGCGTGGCTGTTACACAGGTGTCACTATTACACAGGTGTCACTGTTACTTAGGCAAAGCCATGTCTGGCTGACTGTAATGGGGAACCCTTCCCTCTCACATCGCTCCATGTGCAATCTGTGTATTTCAGAAGGTTTCCGATGCAGAAATCAGTGCCTATATACCCTGAAGTGTACAATGTATTCCATCATGCTTACACATATTATTACTTTGAATTAATGTCTGTTCATTTTGGTGTTTCGTTTTTAAACATCGCAGCGTTTAAGCTATACATATCGATGTGTGTCAAACGGAGTTGAGGAACTATGGAGCGACTTTACTTCCGTTTCTAGGTTGCGATTTGAAGTACCGTTTATCGATTTCAGACTTTATAATTTTAAAATCGAAGTGAAAAACTTAATCTAAAATCAGGTAGATCTTCCTACAACTCATGTATGAATGTACATGAATGTTTCTAACCACCGTTTATAGCATTATATTTTTTTCGGAAAGAAACGATACTAGGGATCTGTGTAGGATCGTCGTCCAAAGTATATGCACAGTATCGAATGCTTCTGGACCCCCAGATCATTCGGCATGTATTCTTTCTGCGCTAACCAACTAGACTGCATTTGTACTCAGACGCATCGATCTAGCCCGCTTTACGTCCTATTGCTATAGCATTAAATCGAGAGTTCCAGATACATATGTGTGTAAGAATACGTCCTACTGTTATTCTATATTAGTCATGTACTGTTCTAGTATGTTTTCAAGAGCTGCCAGATGTATGTGTGTATTCCTCCTACCGTTATACTATGTTATCTAGAAAACATATCACTTATATGACGGCGGCCAGCATTATGGTGGAAGGAAACCGGGCATACCCCGGGGGAAACCCACGACCATCTGCAGGTGGCTGGCAGACCTCTGCCGATAGTTTCTCAGAAATAAACACACAGCTGGCCACATGTACATGTATATATACTGATACCTTTCTGTGTCAAATGTTGTTACAGCACCACTTTTGCTGATTAATTAACCAGCGGGCAACCTAATTAAAGGTGTTAATTAATTATACCGGCAAGCGTATGCCACAACCTCGCTTCCCTGAAAAATTCATCAGCCCCAGTTTTGCTTACGGCGACTGTCTGGAGGTCTGCATGACATACTGCTCTCTGTTTCCGCCATATTCGCCGATATGCACACAAGAAGAACTAGATAAGCGTGCATTTTGTAGATAGAACGATGCCTTGTTAAGTACTCTCACATGGACTTCACTGAGGGCCAGTTATACCACGTAACCACTAGTATGACCTTTGTCGCCCGTGGAAAAGTTCACCCAAAGGTCGGTGGTTTACTCCGGACTGCAAGTCAGAAAATGCTACAGATCCGAGAAATGTACAAATGTAATAACGCAATATTTTCACGAATGTGTACGTGAGAAAAACAGGTGTATTGGTGGTGCACACGGCTGTGTTTCTTTGGTACACAATAGTGTGGATGTTCACGTTGGTTACAGTCTGTGTACACACAGTCGTTTTTAGGCAGTATAACGTGACTACGGCTTTTTGAGTGGTTTAGAAAGACATGCGTTACAAAGTTCCAAAAAAGCACGAATTTGAGATTTGCCGTAGTTGTATTTATTTATTTATTTATTTATTTGATTGGTGTTTTACTACGTACTCGAGAATCTTTCACTTATACGACGGCGGCCAGCATTAGGGTGGGAGGAAACAGGGCAGAACCCGGGAGAAACCCACGATCATCCACAGGTTGCTGGCAGACCTTCTCACGCAGGGCCAGAGAGGAAGCCAACATAAGGCGAACTTGGACTCGCAGCGCCGGAGTTGTATTGTACGTGTGTACTTCGTGCTGTACATATATGTAGTAACAATTCAGATTTAGTACATAAGCCGCAAGCTTTATAATCTCTGCTTTGAATTTTAAGGTTTGGACGCTATCGCTTACCATTGATTCCATGTTCTTGATTTGCTATTTATTAGCAATACACATATCATTAAACGCTATCAATCACATAGGTTTTTCGTTTTATTGGTGCAGTAATATAATGCTCGCTATTCCATTTAGCTCCTCATTTAGCGATTTAAAACAATTCAACTAGAATATCCTTGGTTGTACTTTGTTAACAGATTTGAGGAGGAAATTTTCTCACAAACACATTTAATTTCTGCAGCGCATCACGTTCTTGTTTCTCCGAGCTCTGTGTCAGATACAAGAGTGTATGGTGTTAAACACCAATAAAATTAATGTGTAAACCCTCAAACCGTTTTTCAAAGTGGCCGGCGTTTTTGTTATCCAAGATGTTTCGGCACTGGAGTCGTGTTTTCAAACCCAAACTCTGGCTTCATTTCTTTCCTCCCTGATTTTGCTGCATGGCGTGGAGATTACTATATCAGTGATTTTTATGCAATCATAGAAAAATATTATTAATTTACAAATAATATGACATATCTTTGTATATCGCGAGGTTTTATAAAACCATATATAAACTTTTACCGCCACCAAAATCAAACAAACATACAAGAAACAAAAAGAGTGTGATTTTTTTCATCTTCACCTTATTTTGCATCCTCAGTTCACCAGCTTGTCCTGTGGTATTTGCTAGACTACAACTGAAAAGGCTGTAATCAGACTGGAAGAATCACACTATGGTCTGTTGACCAGACACAATATGGTATCGCTCTGCTCGACCGTGTTTCCGATATAATCCCCTATTAGTGGAGAACAGAGCGCCAAGATGGGGCTAGGAATGTCAGTCACGGCTTTGAATACCTGCATTGATCTCTGCTAGTGAACTCTTTATGGTACTGGCGCGTGCGAACAGGTAATTACACTTGTCACCGAAACATCCAGTCTACAGCAGCAGTTTAGTGATACCACCCATTACAACCTCCACTTGGACACGCTCACCTTTAGCGCTCCATCGATTACCCAGCCGGTCGGCCTTTGAAACCGCGCGAGCTTGTTGCCATGCGACTGGAACGGCCGCACGCGATGGATGTGTCGCGCGCTCCGATTGGTCGGCGGTGACATCATCGGTACAGCGTTGATGCCCCGGTTTCCCATACACTTATGTTTATGAGGTATCCACGGTGGCCTACGTACGATATATATGGAAGCGAGAGACTCTTGTGACAGTATGTAAGTTGGAAAACCGGGTTGAGCTTGGATGGGTGGATATTGGATCCAGGTGAGTTAAACGTTGATTGCATTATTCTCACCTGTTTATACGATTACCACAGCTGTATACTGCATTTTTGTTTACCTGACCAATATCGACGATAGGCTGCAACAATGCATACTTACATGGGGCTGTATAGGTACATAAGACGATAGCCCCAGGTACGATTGACTTATTAAATACTTTCTGCCACATTAAGGCATTTTGCATTTGCGAATTTATCGTCCACTTTTTCTGTCGAAACATTATCGTCATAGCTATACATGTATATTGACAATATAGCTGCAAACATTCCTGGGTTTCGTGGTGATGCATATTGTACTTATTAAAGAGCACAGTCCCCAGTTCGAAAGGCCTTGTTCTCTAGGTTCTTTCATACTTTCAACTTTGCAAATTTATTGTGCGCCATCCCTATTGAAACATTATCGTCATAGCTACATGTGTATTGGACAAAATAGGCTGCAGCAAGTCCTGTCATTGTATAGATACATGAAGATAATAGTCCTATATACTATGTTGCCATACTTTCTTCCATGTTAGAGCATTATCTAGCTGTACGTTTATATTTCACCTTGCGCATTTAAGCATTATTGCCAGAGGTGTATTGACGACTGTGGGGTGGGAGGTGGAGGGCAACAGTTACTACGTTACAAACCAATGTGTAGGTACAAAAACACAGCACAACCAAGTACTATGCCACTGAACTTCTTTCCTTAGGACAGAGTTTTCGATTCTGACGTTTAATTTGCGCACTGCTTATTGAAATATTGATCATGGCAGCTATGGTCACTATACCATAGCCATGTACACTGCGTTGCACGGGGATGTATGCACACCAAAGGGTAAAAATACCAAGAACTCCGTTACTATACTTTCTTCGATACATATTGAGGCATCTTCCATCTGTATATTTAGTGTACAATTTTACTGCTGACGCATTGTTTGCAAAACTACAAGGAAGCGCTGTTTAACCATGTCTGTTACAGTAGAGGAACGCTCCGCATCCTAGGCTATAGTTGTTTGCTTTACAGTATGAATGTTATACACATGTACAAGCCTATTTATCTGTAGGCTAGCACTGTAGCCATTCATTACCTTTAAATCAATATTAAGACATTGCTGCCAGCATGCGTAGTGACAGCCTAGGTCTTGTCTCTCGCCTGCTTTATGACTCGTGGGCCTTGCTTAATTGATGCTGCAAGCCACCTGCGCCTGGTGGGTGATACATAAGTAACACAGAAGCAAAGTGACAGGATTTCATCTTCAGTAATAGATATCGCCAGGTGTGGATGGATATCCAATTGACAAGATAATTCAGGTATTACGTATACCTACAAATCATACCAGTGCAAGAGAGGGCATAGATTCAGTATTCGATCCGGTGGTAGAGGCATATAATAACAACAGCATGTGTCTGTATCCATTCCATTAGAAGAAATTCTTTTAATGAATACATATGACTGCCGTACAAGTTGTCGTCGCACCTACAAGCTTACAGTCTGTTTAACAACTGATTAATTTTGCACGTGGCTACATCTGGCTCAAGACAATCAGACAGTCAACTATTTGTATTCTGATATATATGGTTCAATAAGTATATTGGGTTTCACATCGAAATAATTATATGCGTATCTTTCTTTAATAATTAAATGTGAGAAATTCCAATCTTGTGTATAAGGGAAGAAAAGTGTTATAGGAAGTATTTCAGGATTATGACTTTTAACTCTTGTTCTAATTTATATGGATGTCAGTAAGTACATGTTATCTCCGTATTTATACGTCACAGCAGTGAATGTGAATGTAAGCGACAGTTGGCAAATATTCGCGTTTAGGTTAAACATTAAAAAGCCAGAACAATACATTATTACTTAAATTATCCAAATGTGCAGGATATAGTGATGGGATAGTTCATCTAATTCCTGAGAATGAGCGGATTTATGGTAAATTTCTCTGTCCACGGGAGTAAAAATTCTACAAAATTATACCATTCTCTGCTGTGTGGAAATTTACGTACAATGTCTTTCACCAAAAGCATTTTATTCACCTTTGATTTTTTAAAAATATTCAAAGTTCATTCATGTATGGTGCTAATGTGACGAAACGTGTCTAATATGAATGAAATTATGGATGTGAAATACGAAAGTCTTACTTTTAAAGCCTTTGCCTATATTTTTTGTTTGTTTCTTGTCAACTTAATTCAATTCAGAGTGTGTAACGAAATATCATTTCATTGTAATGGTTATGTTTTTTTATGTGTCAAACACTCCAAAACTTTTCCACTTGTATATTAAGGATCCCCTTGCACTCAGTCACCCAGTGACTCGTTGTTACAATGTTATCTGCTTATTCTCTTTTAACTGTCTTTATTTCTGCAGACATCTGTGATCATGGACAGGTAAACAATGCTATACTCTAGTCTATGCTCTATTATCTCAGTTTCTTGCGCTTCAATAACCTGAACCGTCTTCAGATCTTCCGAGGAAATCTTTGCTGTGTGAACGTCCGATTAACTTAAAGGCTATTTATTTGCTCCGGAGGAACGTTGAATCATGGCTAATCTGTACAAAACCCGCATTTAACTTACCATAAGACAGATGGATAAAGGCATTGACGGCTATGCTTTAAAACGTTTTACAGACAGAATCCGTACAGTAATAATACATCTACTTATTTAACTAATTCTTCGGTATTAGATCAGCATCCCCTACGAATCCTATATTACCTCAATATTTTCAGATAGGATCTAGATAATAGATACTAGATCAATATAATCCTACAGTGAGGTATTAGGTCAAATCATCGAAAAGTCCAATATTAGGTCGAGAGGACCAAATATTAGGTAGATATCATCAGAAAATAAGGTCAGTTTGATCAGAGAATCCAATATTAGGTCGATATCATCAGGGAAGCAAATAATCAATCGATATTATTAGAGAATCCAATACTGGGATGATATCACCCGATAGTTCAGTATTAGCTTAATTAAATATCATCAGTAAATCCAGTATTGGGTCAAATCATCCAAGAATCCAATATTAGGTCGATATCCTCAGGGAATCCAATATTGAGTGTATATCGGAGAGTTATATATTTGGTTAATTAAATATCATCCAAGAATCCAATATTAGGTCGATATCATCCAAGAATCCAATATTAGGTTGATATCATTCGAGAATTTTCTATATTGGGTCGATATCGGTCAGCCATGATCTGGCGGAGCAGACCGACCCGATGAATTTCTTGAGGACGGATTTTCAATCTTCGGTCACGGCTGAGTGAGCTAATGAGTGAGCTTGTAAGACCATAAGTTCCATTGATATACAGCCGTTAATGTGTGGAGGAGTGCTGCCGTCACAGAAGTCGGTTTTATAAACTCATTCAATTTTATTTATTTCAGTTATGCTGTTTGATGAATATCAACGAATAGTATTGCATGCTTTCTTATCGCGTCCTCTGTTAATAGATTTCAATATCGTACGGTTGACCGTGTAGCTTATTACATTATCGGTTAGATCTTTGTGATCAGCAAGCTCGGGTGTAGGAATACATGCACCATGCAAGCGATGTGATTCACGGGCGAATTACGCGCGTTGGGATTCGATCCCTTCTGATGCATCCGCCACAATTTCATTGTAATGATTCATCGCATTGTGGGCTATAAAAATGATAGCAAGAGGCTGATTACGTGGCTATCCGATCAGCGTCCCTGTAATTCGTCAAATTTCTCTGCCATTGAACCTAACGAGGTTAGCGCGCGTTAAGCCAGCTCGTCCTTGCACGAGCAGCATTGAAGGTTTCGTCATCGGTAGAGGTCGAAGGTGAATCGAGCACGCGGGAAAAGATTACACCGCCAAAGAGGAATAAAGGGATGATTCAACAATGCCTGTTTTGCGAGTTTTAGACAAAATTTTAAACTTTTATGCCATGCATATTTTATGGTCCCAGAGGTTTAAATGCCAATTTTAACTGCTGTAGGATCTTAAAATAAGAATTTAAATTGTATTTCAAATTTGGACAAAACTGGTTCTGTGGAACTAATGCGAGAACTTTCGCGGTGACTTCAGACTTATTTCTTTTTCATGTAAATATATTTATACCTTGTATAGCTAAGGTGGAATCCACGAAGTAGGGTTTTGAGAGAAGTCAAAGTTTGAAATCTGATTTTAAGGCTTCTTTTTGGGCCTTCAAAATAAATCATTTAAAAGTAGGTAGGCTTAGGAAGTTTGCAGTTAGGAGAGAACTGTGGCGATTTAATCCTTTTTACCCATATGTACGTACCGAACTTTAACATTTGGAATTAAGTACAAAATCGCTGCGTGGAATCGAATATGGCAAGTATGTGGCAAGTGGTACTTGCTTACCACACATTTCAATTTGATTTTCAGCAAAGAGTAGAGGCCTTATTCATTCTGGTGATATTTTGAAATTAAATATCGGTCGCTTGGTTCATTTTGTGGAGGGATAGAGACGAAATATCATACATATGCCGAGTAGAAATATGTCTTCTGTACTTGGGGCGTCTTCTTGATATTTGTTCCTTAAATTTTGTGGAAGCAGTTCGATCAAAATAAGCCCAGTATTCCATCACTAAGTCCATCAGTCAAACTCTCCGTCAGTCAGATTCTGATCATCGTTTATTCAATCAGTCCGTCAAAAAGTCGAGCTGGCAGTCATATAAGATAATGCGTTTCCGTGTTTTGAAACCAAATCTATCGGTCGTCTCATAGCATGTTTAAACGTATTGAATAAATTAAACGGGGGTAATGTATTGAATTCTCTGTACTAGACACTTGTTACCGCGGTAAACCCGTTCCTCATTCATGTAGCCCGGATGTCGGCCCTGCCGGGGCAGTGCTCCTTGGCTGCCCTTGTTTTCACTCCAATTCCCCTATACACTGCCACTGGTTCTACACTCCTGTGCATGTGTAACCATGTGGAATATGCGCGCAATCCGGGGGCCCACGGGCTGGCTTAACGCAGAGCTCCCAGTCTCATGAATAAGGCCTTCTGTGGAGGAATCGATCAATACCTCCCCCTTCCCCTCCCACTACCCAACATCTCCGCGACATGCCAGCATCCTCTTAGCTCCTCTGCGATGGCGAGTTTTCGGGCTGACCTTCTATCTCTATAGAGGTATGCGGGAAAGGCTTCGTCGCTGCTGCTCGCTGCCGCCGAGGGTCCACCAATGCCATCAGCGCACGACGACTGGTAACTGTTGGTCGCCTAGCTGTCTTAGACTACATCGACCCTCAATAGCTCTGTACCGTTTTCTCCCTAGCACCAGATTTACCATAATCTGTTTCGCGAAAGCTCGCCGCCATGCCACCGTCGAGGAACCGTCGTCGTCTTCTAGAACCGACAATACCAATAGAATTCGCCACCGGAAAACGTAGACTCGTCCTGTTACAGTGATACTTATATCCAGGCGACCTTACAAATGTTTCTTGAAGGTAAGCTGCTAGACTTTGTCCTCAAAAATTGTTACAGGTCGCGAATTAGAGAATGTAATTATCTCGTGCTTCAGAGTCGGCATATAATTATCACTCGGTCGGCTCTGTATTTTGTAACGTCCGCCGAGGCGTTGACCGAATTAAGCATATATCTACCTTATTGCCGTTAAATGTACTAGAAAGCATTCTTTTGGAAGGTATACATATGTACATGAGCGTAATATTCCCGTAGTCTGCGGAATGAAAGGTTTTCTCATCCCTTCTAGTTGACGAGAATTTGCAATTATCTTTCAAAGAAATATGCTTGCATTTTGTGCCTTCATTTCCTATCGGCCATAACATATAGAGCTTGCATTTTGTGCCTTCATTTCCTATCGGCCATAACATATAGGGCTTGCATTTTGTGCCTTCATTTCTTATCGGCCATAACATATAGGGCTTGCATTTTGTGCCTTCATTTCTTATCGGCCATAACAAATAGGGCTTGCAATTTGTGCGTTGAAGAAGGATGTCAATGAATCATATATATGTATACTTTTTTGAAGATAGCATTTGTTTCGGTCTTTGTATTTAGATTTGCTAAAACGCTGTTCGTTATGAAAATTGGCCTGCGTGTAATCATTCACCAACTGGCTGAGCGCTTCCCAAGTGTCATCTTTGTCATATGGCATACACTGCCATAGTCTATGTTTCGGTTTTATTCGATTGTGAAAAAGTACCTATGGAAAGGGCATGTCTATTTAAATGTCTTCGAGTTTTGAACTAATATTTTGTTTTCGTTCTGAACTGAAATGGTCTTTCATGACACAACTGATTTTTAGCAGCTATGAAAAAAGCCAACACACACAGATAGAAGATTTCACTCATCAGTGCTACACGGCATAGAGCAGCGCTTACAGTGAGATAGTGGGCAAACGGTCGGTCACACGCAGTTTACCCGGGCAGTTAGGGCTTTATTGTGATTGTTCATGTAGATGGTTACAGAACATCAGCCTTCAAGTCCAGCTGATGCTGGCTTCCTCTCCGGCCGTACATGGGAAGGTCTGCCAGCAACCTGCGGATGGTCGTGGGTTTCTCCCGGGCTCTGTCCGGTTTCCTCCCACAATAATGCTGGCCGCCGTCGTATAAGCGAAATCTTTTTGAGTACGAAATAAATAAGTAAATAAATAAATCAACATATAGCCCGCTAGCAACATGGCTTCGAAACTTTTTCAGTTTTTTCCACATGCTCTATGAGTATTTGTTTGTTCCCCACTGCATGTCCGTCTACGTAACAGGTTTTACTGTTAAACTCAGTTTCAAACGTTCATAGGCCACTGCGGCATGCAAGATTCTCGTTACCAAGTATAACAACAGTGTCGCTTAAAATTTATTTGCGCGACCTGTACGCTACTGTTCGCTTCGCCACATAGACTGTTGTGACTGATTGTATACATACAGCAGTTAAGTAAACTGACATTGTTACCATACTTATACATGTTTGTGGGTACAGAGTAAATACTAATATTTGGATGTCGAATATGAGCATAAACACAAATCATTGTGTTTTCGGAAGCCTTGTATTCTACAGCCACATTTATCGAGCGGATGATACAGGGGTGTGCAGTTAAAGTACATCCTTAGATTTAGGAGAGGGTTAACTATTCTGTCTTCATATTATCGCATGTTCCACTAAATGCCCTCGCTTGAAATCCTGAATTTCCTCTGTCATCTCTCCTTGAACGGTTTTAAAGTAGGGAGAGCCAATTTGAAGTGACATACTTGAATACTCACATGTAGCAATCAAATGAGAAAAAGTCCGCATTTGGAAGTATAACCGGAATTCACTACTCCACAAATATATACAACATATGTAAATAAACGGTGCTGCATCACTGGAACGCTATGCTGAAGACACAAAATACAACACCTTTCCATGCAGTCATGGTATTCGGCGTTACATTTAACCCAACAGTACTACAGTTGTTCGGTATGGCCTGAGCGCCATGAGAAGAACCAAGTCAATGGTAAGAACCTATGATGAAGATCAAATTCAGGTTCGATTCTGTATTTTCTCAGACTACGAGGGGGACGCGCAAACCAATCGCTGTAAAGAGTAAACCATAGCGTTTGGGTGAAAGGGTGAAAGGGTGAAAGAACGGCGGTGACCAATAAGTGACTATTGCTACTGTATGGGTTTTCAGTTTGTACATCTTTCACTTGCCGAACTGACCAGTGCCTAAAGCGAGTTAGTGCCAGAAGTTTGAAATTTTAGTCCTAGTTATGACTCGACTCAGGGTAAACACCGGTAATCTTCCGATCATTAGGCAGACGCGCTGTATAATTTTAAATGACAGTGAAAGTAGTGATCAGTATACTGAGTGGGATTTTTTTTGTCTGGTGTCCTCGGCCAGGCATTCCAGTGAGGCAGCACTAAAATTATGTCCACACTGGGTCCTGCCTGCTACTAGGGGAAATCGTCGTGATCTGACAGAAATTATGTTGAAAGGTACGTTCATTCCCAACCAAACAACGGGACAAGCTCAATACATGCTATTTATGAAGTAGGAATTCGTGCTAATATTTATTGAAAATAGGATTGTGAATAAGTAAGGAACATATTGAGATTCTTGACATCTCCGTCCGTACGTGGGAAGGTCTGCCAGCAACCTGCGGATGGTCGTGGGTTTTCCCCGGGCTCTGGCAAGTTTCCTTCCACCGTGATGCGGACCGCCGTCGTATAGGTGAAATATTCTTGAGGACGGCGTAAAACATCAATTACATAAATAAAAAAAATTATTGCCGATGTATCGTGATAATCATGCAAGCGTTGTGCACGATATTGTACGTGACATGCACCAGACTCCGGTTGGGGAGTTACTTTTCAAAATTTACATTCAAATATTGTCAGAACGTTTACACAGATGTGACTGATTAAAGCTCAGAACTGAAACTCGTCTGTATATACATATATCACCTTTCCTTCGCCAGGTGTCTCATCCTTATTTATACACTGTTTTTCTCCTTTTATTATGTAAAATATTGAACGTTAATACTGTGGATCATTTATACAGAATATATTCTCTACTTTTTTTTTATTTGTTCATTTCTGAACTTTTACTTTCATCTTATATTGTACTGCCATACATATATACACTATCAAAATCCAAGCTTCATCTTTTTATATGAGAGCCGAAAAATTGCCGATGTGCCAATAAACTATAATCGTTCCTTCTTTATATTGGGATTGTACATTTCTTTTTCCATGGCCAAAGGAAATACAAATTTCCAATAGATTTCTTCGCCGTGGGCATGCATCTGGCGATTTATTTTCGATTTTAATATGGAAAGAAAAGGTTATCTTATTTGTGTCTCTCGCTTCTTAATATAACTCAGTGATCTCGTCTCCCGCCGTGCGCAGATTGGCCGGAGCAAATCAGACGGGTGGGCGAGTTTCTTATGTCATACTTATCACATATATATATCATTTTAATCAAAATTAGAATCTAGTTTAGCCCGCCTGTACATGGAAATTGTCCTCATTCTGGATGCCGCTCATGCAGCATGACTGGAATATAGTACGGCTTCAGGTACGCTCCAGGATAGATTTTAAAGAGGCGCATACTGGAAATTTTTGGCAAGAAATCGATGAGGGAAAATCAAATCGAATTTTTGCTGCTATCTGGGAATAGCCCAAATGATTAAATTTCACAAAATATCAACCTGTGAAAGCGTTACCTTCCCAGATCGGTAATAAAGTTCTTAAAATTTTTAATGGGAGTCGTTTAATAACTTTTTCAAACATTAGAATCATATTATCATTATAAATAGTTTAGGTAGGAGTCTGATATTATCTGAAAGAAAATAAGTTGAGCTATTCTTTAGAGAAATAGAGAAAATTTGATTTGATGAGCAAATATGGATTTTTTGGCCAAATCCTCTGTAACTTTGAATCTCCCTAGATAGCGTTCGCCATTGGGCATTGATATGTAGGAAAGTCAGAATGACATAGAGTTTCTCTTAAATATTAATGTCACATATGAAGTTTTGAAGTGACCGTTTAAGAATAATCATTTAGACAAAGTGGGTAGGTTTTTATTTCTCGCTGATGTGAACAAATGTGATTTTCTTAAGAGCTTAAATTAAGCTTCAGGGGGCTTTGGTGGAATTTTAGGACGAACTAATTCACCCTTTGTTAACTGATATGTGGAACTTTCCGTGTGGTCCCGGAAACATAAGCGATTTCGTTTTTAAACATCACTTCGTTAAACTTTTCCACCAGCGCGTGGAAAATGGAGAGAGTTTTATATAATGCCGGGTGCCATAGGAGTAAATAAATAAACTGTGCGCAGGTTTGTTTTTTTTTTAAAGAGATTTACCGAGATGGTTTCACACCATCTTTTGATGATATTCGCGTCAGCACTTTTACAACAATTTCAACAATCAAGCAGACATTGTATAAACATGTTTAATTTTAACAATTAAAAACGACCGTGTAATAATCCGCGGCATGGGTGTCATTCCATGTCCTCGGATCACGTGACCTCTGAAACACTGTTTAAATCCGACAGCTTTTCTCACAGACGATACACACACAGCTTGTTTGAGTTCTCTCGCTCTCCAGAAACCGACCTTGTTGTCATCCGCTATGTTTGCCCTGTCAACGGCCGTGTTGATCTCCGCATCAAATCTGTCGCCATCTTGTTTACTCTCGATTAGGTCGTATTCACTCCTCAATCAGAAAGGGATTGGTTCCTTACGGCTTCCGACTGAAACGAATTTTTGGCATTTTTCCAAGAAAAATTGCATGCTGTATAGTGGCCCATGCACATGAGGTTCTCGCTGGCTACTTTCTGGAAACAAAAATTGTTTCTGACAACAACAACAACGTGTTTGTAAAAATAACAATGCTGAGCTGAGGTCATGATAACTCTACATATTTCTACATTTATTAAACCTGATCAGATCAAAGCATTCACAAGCCTTTTTTATCCAGCTTTTGGTCACTTGCCATTATGTCTATGCGTTTACGTGAAAACGGCGCCAAAAGGGCAGATCACAGTTTGTCCGACACCAAGAACGATTGTTAGTTTGAATCCTGACATGGTGATAAATATTTATTGCACATATATAATAGACGCATTGTGCGGTCAGTTTCTTGATTGACAAGTGAGTATAATTTGAAATCACCTTTACTATCATTGGGTGATTAGTTAGAAGTCACACAGGTAAATATTGGTAATATTACTGGGTCTCTTATCTTGTCAGTCTTTTGTGTAGTCACTCAGTTTTGTCAGTTATGTAGTCACTCAGTTATCTTGTCAATTATTCAAGAAGCCAGTTAGTTATCTTGTCAGTTATTTATGTAGTCACGCAGTTATCGTAGCTGTTATTTATGTAGTCACTGAATTATCTTGTCAGTTAATTGTGAAGTCACTCAGTTGTCTTGTCAGTTATTTATGTGGTCACTCAGTTATCTTGTAAGTTATTTATGTGGTTACTCAATTATCTTGTCAGTTATTTATGTAGTCATCAGTCTAGTCAGTCACGCCGTCGGCGAACTGTGGAGACAGTCAGCTACTCAGTTAACCTGTGTCATTTAGTTGAAGCCGTAATCATTCATATAAATCTGTCAGTCAATCAGCCAATCTAGTTATCAGTAAATATAACAGTACACACCAGTATTTTAACCAGTCTACGTCTTTGTCAGCAGAATATCAATTTTTAACATATCCCGGATGTTCTTCTATTTTCGCTGTTTTGACTTGCTTTTTCCTTCAAAGTTTTGTAGTTTGTACGTTAAAATAGAGAAATTTTTTCGGGAAATGTTATAGAAATGAACGAATATATTTTCATGGTCAGATGGAATACACAAGCAAAAGAAAAATTCTCTCTGACACGCACTTTTCCTGAATTCACACATAGCATTTATTTGTTGAAGCAAAAAGACCCAAACAAAACATTTAATTCACAGGACAATTCGATTTTTTGGAACAGCTAACCTAAGGTATATTTTCCTGGGAAAAAAACAAAGTTCAGAAGCAAAACCTGGTTTTCGGTAAGCTCCGGCTAGACGTGGCGTCTCCAGATCCAGTCGTTTGTTTACTCGCTCCTGCATTTGTCTGTTTCAAAAATCCACTCCTCATCGCCGTCTGTAGAGAGGCCATGTCAGTACCGTGTTTTGGGAGCGTGTGATTGTGCGGGTTGTGGTGCTGTAAGCAGAAACGGAGTTCACCTTGACAAGGTCACGAGAATCACCTTGAAAAATCCAGCATTATCACACCTTCTCATTCTGTCTCCGTGTATTCGCTTTGTGACAGCGCATTGGAACAACAAGACGGGAGTCACCGAGTGCTTGGAGAATGACCGCAATACGCAAGCAGCTTATATTTGTAGACATTTTCGGAAAATTTAGCTTTCTACGTTTCTGTGAAACGTCGTTATCGTTGTCGTATAATACTCCACCGCATGCCGTATGTTTTCACACACAGACAGACCTCGATAAAACGCCTTAGAGCTGACTGAAATCTTTCATTTCATCCTTTAATGCATCGGCTTGCAAACTGTGTTATCAATTGCTGCGTGTCTTACCAGGTGATGTGTGTGTTATCGAGTGATATCACCACTTTGGTTAGTCACGATTGGATAAGTTTAGGAAAACCGCCATTTTTTGTCGTTTCCGACTAGTAGAAAGATATATTCGGCTCTGGTGTTCTCAAATGTTCTTGTGAAATCTGACAGTGAGATTATTTCAACATTAATCTTTAAACGCTGTCTTGAGAACTCAGAGCAAAGTCCTTGATTGAAATCAAGAAATCAAATGTCCGCGTTGGACCGCTTGACACATAGCACTTAATTACCAAACAGTCTTCGCTTACTCCAGGTCATAAGCAGCAACAAGCAACTCTGTAAATTCGTGCATGCTGATTTATGCGCTCACTGTTCTAAAATAAACGTTTATGAACATATATGACAAAAATACGTGACGAATTAGAGTAAATGCTTGTCAAAAAATGAATATTAGGAATACAGACAAAAATCGCAAGGAAACATTTTAAAATGACGCTTAGTGAAAAAAAGTGAACAGTTTGGATTGGTAAAATTATCAATGTCTAAAAAAGAAATGAACTTGCGCTAGTTTGTAAACTTTATAACAAACAGCTAAGATTAAATTTAATCACTACATAGTGTATATATACACCACGGTGGAATTCACCTGACCTTACGTTTCTCGTTTTGTTTTTTTTAATGAAATGGAACAAATCTATTTTTTGGTCTCCAACGAGGTACTTCTTGCTTAAACTGTCAACCTGTGTTGAAAGCCTTAAGCGTCATCTTGAAGCCGGATTTTCTTGCATGCTATCAATTTACCGTGTGAGAGGTACTCATATATCGATGCGGGTTTAAAAAAAAGATAACAATGATTAACCTAATGCCCATGGCCACGGGCTAGAGTTCAGTTAATTACGTAGAAGCTAGATGAGATGGATATCCGTAATTGTGGACCAAACTTGAGAACATGTGGGAGGAGAAAAAATATAGCAAAATGAAGAATAATCATCGATGTGTTGAACTCCGTTTAAGAGTTTTTTCCCGTTTTTGTGCGCTTTCTCACCAGTCAGACAAAGAGCACTGGGGAAATGTCATTGTGCGTGGAAATGACCTGTGTAACTCGACCAGGGCTTGACGCGTTAGTCACGGACAGTCACTCAATGGGCTGAAGGCTTTACAGTGTAATTGGGCCTACTGATTCAGCCCAAATCCATCGTGGATCACTGCTGGCTATAGGACTTGATACTACAGACCATAAACACAAGCCACTTTTACGGGCCTTATATGGTCTTCGAATGAGCAAACTCATCAGGGATTTTTTTCCTGCATCGACATTTTCTTCTTCCTCAGGCCGATGTGTCGATTATTATTTTTTAGAGTTTCCCCAACATGGATTTTGCGGCGAATTAATTTGTAGACTTTTTGCTCGACGTGCTGGATTATTTTCCTCTTTTTATTACGCTATTGGACTCATCGACTGCGTGAAAAATGCTGATGTGTGTGTTTCTATGAAGATGAATGACAGCGCACCGTGGCCTCGACTCAAAAACTCGGTCAGAATGTTGAAACAAGGCATGACTCAGCAGGCGCCCCTGTTACATACCAGCAACCGCGTGTAAACGCTGCCGTGCTTGAGCACGGCCAGGCGATACCTAATACTTGTATTTGATTTTTGGACTTGAATTCGACTCGGACAGAGAGGCTTATAAAGGCAATGTAGTTTACGAGAAATATCATGTGTTGTATGTATCAGATAAAATACAAAACTACATTTCGCTATATGAAATTAGCTTTTTTCTTCAATAAAGAATAATAATAAATGATTTAAAACTTTCCATCGCCTAAGTTTCGGTCTTCTTTTCGTAGATATTCCCATTTTCCTTTGAAGAATAATACTAATTTTTAAACCATTGTTAAAACTTGTAATCTACAAATCTATTATTCTTTCATTTCCCCAGCCCGTATTTCCGCTTAATAACTTTTCTCGCACAGAAACCATGCAATTAAATTAGAGTGGCCTGATATGATGGTCATTCCACTGCCGCAATCTTGCAATCGGCAGGCCTTAACCCAGGAGACATTGCTGTCACACTGGTTGCTGAAGTGCTCCATCCATTCATTATGTGGCTCCCGTCCTTTGCACAGCCGTAATTGATTGAAGATTTTGGAGAGATGACATTCGGGGAAATTTCAAATTCCACTTGACACCGGGCAAAAAAAGGAGATCTTGAATAAAAGAGAAGATTGCGTAACTCAGAGACACGTTGACATTTTTCGCTTTTATCTGTATTAATGTCATTCGTGGATTTCTATATCTTGCTTTTTCTTAGACTTTTTTGAAAATTCCAAGTAGTTTCCCTTGGGATGATCACGTTTGGTTTCATTACAGATGCATACAGGCGAAATTATCCAGGAGAATTGTCAAATTAGCCGATGTAACGCGTTGAACATTTAAACTGACATTGTATCATTTCGACGAGTCTGTCCATCGTGGCTTCAACAATCCTATACTAGGAAAGGTTTCTTTGAAACGATGAAACAACGTGAATTGATATTTCGGGTGTAAAAGTTTTGGGTCCTGTAATATTAATTTATTCATTTATTTGATTGGTGTTTTAAGCCGTACTGAAGAATATTTCACTTATACGACGGCGGGCAACATCATGGTGGGAAGGAACCGGGCACACCCCGGGGGAAACCCATGACCATCCGCAGGTCGCTGGCAGACCTTCTGACGTAGGGCCAGATAGGAAGGGTCCTGTATTATTGAAGCAGGCGTACATTGGTACTTGGAGTTTACAAGGAGGTGCAACAGAGAGGTTTGCGATATTTGAGATATAAAAAGGATATATGTAGATATATTCTTTGCGATACATGCAATATATAATCTGAGAGGAACCATATTTAAAGACACACGGCACCTTAAAACGGCAGCTTTTGATATGTATACGTTTACAGATACACTGTTTGAGGTGATGATAAGATAATACATCCCAAAAATTCGTGGCTTTCCAGGTTTTCTTTATATTTGTCACAAAATTAACAGGTGTAATCTAAGTGAAATATCGGTAAGTATTTTGTGAAGTTACAATGAAATAAATAAATAAATAAATAAATAAATAGGTATATCTTAATTTAATTACATTTTTATTGTTGCTTAACGACCTACTCATGAAAATTTGGTGCATATATGAGGAGAGGAAACCGAAGTGCCAGGAATGAACCACCGGCCTTTGGCAAACTGCTGACGAGCAACCCAAAGTGTGACGAACAGATAGGCACACCATTTTGGTGAAAGACAGTAGGGAGTTTCGAGTTCGAACTCTTTTATAGCTAAAGGCAAGAAAAGCCCTGCTGTACCATGTGACATGTCAAAAATGTTAGGCAACCATTTCTGATTACATTTACCATAGCATGGGCATCTGAGAAAAGTTTCCAAAACAGACTAGACGTACGATAGGGAGAATTAAGGAGCTGGAAGTTTTTTAATTTAAGATGCTGCTGATTGAGGGAGAGGTCGTTCCTGCCACCCAGACTTGGCGAGACACGTGATCGGTAAATTAAAATCAACACAATTGCCTGACATTTTTGTTAAGTCACGTGGTACAGTAGCACTTTTTTTTAACCTTTAGCGATAAAAGAGTTCGAACTCGAAACTTCCCTATTAAGCGCCCGCCACTTCTTGTCACCTTTCATCGAGCAGTGAGAGCCGGAAAAGTGTCACGTGGTCATAGACTGATCAGTCAGTATATGTAGTGGTCATCGGAGACCCCCAAATAAGGTATTACCGAGAGCGCTCCTGTGGCCTGCTTCATGCACCCATTTGTCCGTTAGGATCATCGCGCGAGGTTTGGACGCTATGAATAATCATGAGACAGGCATGCATTCCATCCCGCTGTAAAACCCCTTCAAGCTGTATCAAGCTTTCTTTGAAAAGAAATCAGTCGAAGTGAGGCTAATTGTTCGGACTTTTCTTCTCCCAGTGTCTTGATTAATGAAACTGTGTCACACTGGTTCACACTCATCGAGGTTTTCGCCAAAACCACGTGATCAAGCGAGCGGAACCCTCTGATTCAAGAGGCGTACGATCTTTAGCCTCAAAAACAAAGATGGCAGCTGAATGCGTGCTTTGATCGACATTATAGCAGCACCGGTGTTGATTTGGAATTCATTGATTCCCCCTCTACCCAACCCCCAACCCCACCCCCAGTGTACATGTCACGGAAAGGCTGCGTCGAAGTTTCCAAGCGCAGACCGAGAATTCCAATAAGGATCTCTTGGATTCCCACTTCGCTTTATTAGCGCTTTAACGTTAACTAACCATCGGAAAGATCAAAGAGTTTTAAAACCTTGATCTCCATCCAGTACTTTGGCTGTATCGCTCAATTCCCGACATTTGGCGCTGCATGGAGTCTAATGCTCTTGTACTTTAACAGGAAGTCGCTGGAATAGTTCATACCAACATCAAAAAGAACTCGAACACTAATTAAAACGAATGTTGGCAGACTTAATGAACCTTTTGAACCTATTTATTAGCACTTTGATCATTGAAGTGTAGCTTTGCTTTCAAACACGCGAGTGTGCGACTCCCAGTTGCGTGCAACAACCAAGCACAAGGGCTGGGTGGGGGTTCAATCCCGCCCTTGGGCAGGGAATTGTAGATGTTTCACCTCTTATTTTTCGTAAGGGCCTTGGTGCCCTTTAACATGGGTGTGGTCCTCTATGTGGTCCTATACCTTCTTTGAAGACATCATGACCTCCCCCAATACAAGGTGTGCACCTCATGCACACGTACAGAAAAAGGTCGTCAGCAACTTCCCAAAGGTCGGCAGTTTACCCCGAGGCGTTCCACCGAATTTCCTATGTGAGAAAATACGACAGCAATGTAAAATAGCATCTAGGTCTCAAAGAGTAAAAGTTCGATTCTATATATTTCAGCATGCCGTCTTCACCCAAATGGACAGAGCCACGTTACTCAAGAATGTCCGTGTCTCTGAGCTGTCCAAATCAAAATCCAGCCCCACAACCCATTCACTCTCAGCCGGCGTCCATTCACATCAAAGGGGAAAACCTCCCTCAGCGTGAACGAGTTCCCCAAACCTTTAATGCCATTAATAATTAAAAGCGTTTCCACATTAAAAAGGTGAACCACTCTCCCTGCTTGCCAGCCAAATGTTGCAGGATGAGGGCTTACATTGTAAACTAAGCTATCATCTTGTCAGCTGCCCCCGTCTCGTGGGTGATATTCCACCCACTTATCCTTAAGGGACCACTTTTTCCTAAGCTCTGTTCGCTGAAAGCACCCCCAGCGTGGCGTCTATCTAACATACAGACCGGACAAATATTTTCAAGTACGACGTGAAACGACAGTCAAATGAATAAATAAGTACATGTATATAGACGCGATAACGTCTGCAAGTTGTAGGCGTTACACGGTTAGCATCACTTTCCTGTCGCAATATTTTGTATTTTTATATGTAACATTATAAATAGTGCTACAATTTGATTAAAAAGAAGCATACTTCGATATAGAAAAAACAACATGTTTCAAATATACGCTAAACAGCCCAGCATGTACAATAACTTTTAAACGCATTATCGTTAGGAAAACAGCCTGAATAATATTTTTTTTTTGTACTGAGTTGCAGCTCCCTTTCATTTGAGGGAGACTTTCTTGACACTGACATAACAACCCAGACATACTTCATACGCTCTTCTTTTTTTTTACCAGTGCCAAGTTGGAACATCAAAATGCACTTGCTTAAACCTGCTTTAAACTTTGCTCAATTTATTTTCCTGGCGCGACAACCCGTGATATACAAAGCAGTTTTAGTGAGAAAACGAAATTTTTGCCACGGTGATATTTTTTTTGTATCGTGATCGCATGCGATGCCGGTATAAAAGACTTTTTATGTTCTAGCGCGTCTGCAAGCCGCACGAGACACATGTTTTTGTTGAATTCTCGATGGCACTAATATAATTTTTTGTCTTAATACATGGCAGTGAAAAATAGCCTTGGTTAGGACTGGATCAATACGGGCTTTAACACATGAAAAATAAACATTAGATATACACATTACAACTTTCTATCACTGGCTGTATTTGTCTATATTCTTAATATGTCTCATTGATGATGGCCATTGTTCCAGTAATTAGGCCTGTAAAACTTTGCAAGTGTTAATCGTTTTATCCAGCATTTACAATCATTGAGTGTGTCGTAAAGCTTTAACCCAGTACATACAACCACAGAATGTGCTCTGAGTCCAACATTTCTCCGCCTTAACTTCGATATTAAATGTGGCGGTCGCTTACCGGCGAAAGCCAAATGATGTTCCATCTGTACATATTTTGGAGTAGTGCCAGAGTTTTTCCGCCTCCGACCCCAAGCAGTCATTGTGTGTCTGCTGGAGAAGCACAGACCTGTATTAATTGGCGAAGGCAGGGTAATATAACGCTAATGTGCTGTAAAGCTTTTGTCAATGTTGGTAGCTGTTCCAGTTTTTACAGTCACAGTTCAGTATTAAAATAATTACCGCCTCTGAGTGCACCGTAAAGCATTGTAATTGTTTAGCGGTGGCCCATCTTTTACAGCCTCGGAGTGTGCCGTAAGTTTAAAATTCTAGTTTGAATCTTGACGTACCCAGCTAGGAGAATACTTAGAATTTCACGAAATATGTAGCCTTTGTTCTATAGAAGGCAGTTTTGTGCAATTCGATATCTCTGAATATGGGTTGATCATATCATGTGTGGGAATGATATTTGTTTTTCTTTGGGCAAGTGAATCAGTGTTGAAAGCCAACAGTACCTGGTGCCAATGGTGCTATTTTTGCCCAGTCTGTAAAGGCAAATTCCCTTTCAACAAATAAAAAGACCAACAGAGGAATATATCTATGTAAACAAAGCTTTTAACAAATGTAAAGGTTAAGTTTGCCACATTATCTCGATCACAGCTCTGATGTCACTGTATAGTTACAGCGCTACGCAGTATAGTTGAACTTTACATGTATACAGCACTAGGTGTCTGCGTCAATTAAACACTGCGTTTTCATTGGTCGAGTCTTTGGTGTAAATTTTGTGGACGCATTAACTGTCGTCTGGATCCCGAGTTGGAGGTGAAAGCTTTTTCCTGTCCCTCCAGTTCTCTCTGTCAGGGATAGGGAGGGCTGAGAGAGGGGGGAAGAAGTCTGCCAATAGAACCTGCCAAATCTCTTCACCGCTTCAATCTCCAACGAGGGATAGACCTAGCCTTGGGAGGGGAGAGGATTGAGAGGGTTGGTAGGAGGGTCGGGGCGGCGGGGTTGGGGGGGGGGTTCAAGATCGATTACACGTCAGTCTGTGATACGTCTGGTCCCGCGGGCTCTTGTCCAAGTCACAATCAAATATCGCTTTGAGAGACTGGGAAACTAATCAGAGTCCTTCATCGGTCTCGGGAAACGATCGTCATTCCTCTTCAAAACGTCGGTCAGACTTCCAATCAGACGACTGGAATAATTTGTCCGCTTTCCTAAACACAATCCAATAGATATTAAGAAAACCACTTGTTCACCGCGCATGCGCCGAAGGACCTCTTGTTCTATGAACTGAACCTTGGTCGAGACCCTGTGTCGGGGTCTGTGTACAGGAAATAACAGAAGACCGTTGGCAAAGGAGACGATTCAAGCCGATCGGCAAAAATGTCCAAGGAATTGGCAGAAACATCCAAATTTCGTTTCCATCCTCGCCAAACATGTACGCAGTAGACATTCAGCCGCTGTGCATTTCTGTATTGAATACCTAACTGTACACAAGGTTAGAAGCCTTCTGGAAATTAATTACGAATTGTTAATTATATTTAATTGCTCTAAGTCAGCGAAGTGTCCAAATCACACTTCAAGACGTCAGCTTAACGTAAAACAACATCTAAAGTCATATTCCTAAAAACCAGTTTCGTCATCAAAATTAGCATCGTAATCTCGTAAAGGTAAGGTATTGTACTACTTAAAGTGTGTCGTAAATTATAGAAGTCTAAGAGTTGCCCCTCCTCGTCCCCTCTCTCCACCCTCCCCCTCTCTCCCCATATGCCAAGGTAAATAAGACCTTGAACTTAGGATACCATGCCTTTGTACGATAGTAACGTTTGTGACGTTGGAATCTTTGTATAGGAGAGCAAGGCATGCAAGGTTCGAGACAAAGTGGGGTGAATAAACAACCTACACTTGCTAAAGAGGTGACTGGGAGCTTTGCGAATTGTTATAAATAATCATAGTCACTCGTCTAATTTCCTCGAAATGTTACAAAAATTGTTCTACGGATTTAATAATGAAAATGTAAAGACATTCATATGACGGCTACGATTGGAAAGAAAACCAGTGAAGACGGTTCTGGTAAAACGTCATACATCGTAATTAAGACTTTTCTTTCAAACTTAATTCTGTATTCATTACGACCATCTTTTTGCAATAGTTAATTCAAAATAACTCTAATAAATCTTATAAATCTCATTTTCAGGTTTACGTCCAGCTTTTTTGGCCATATTTTTTTCTTACAATTATCATATTTCTTGCAAAGTAAAATCCTAACGTTAATCGAATAATTCAGTTTTTTGTGAAGTGAAATGAACCAATCCCGTTTCAGCTGCGGGAAGGACTTTTTGTTGTGAATATGAATTAGGTCATTCGTTTCATGGGTTAACTTTGAATATATTTGATTCAATAATGTATATCTTTAAACCGGACAAGCGGAAAACCGAACACGTGACTAACACAGCAGAGGGTTTTGTGAAGCCAAAAACGTGCCCTTCATAATAAAAAAATACTCAGCAATTTTCAAGCAAAAATGAGGGATATATGACCACATTTTTAACGTTGAACTCAATCAAAGGAATATCATGCACGTGAGACATTAAAGGACGCGCCTTTAGACTTCCAGATATATACAAGATACAATGTATCAATACTATCATCTACAACGCTTCTTTTGATTTGTGGGAGGTTGATAGTGAATATTTTCTTGACCAAGCAAATAAATAAATAAATAAATCATTACGGCGCGCTGGTACGCTAACCCCCTCGGCCACTGAGGCCCACTCAGTGAGTAAGGTGCGCGACTCCCATACCCGCGAGGCTCTCCAGGTTCGGGTTCAATCCCGACCTTAGACACATCTGGAGAATTCTCCTATTCTCATCACTGTTCGTAGGGACCTTGGCCACAGTTGACACTCGAAAGCGCTCTTTTAAGATTACTCATCTTCAATCAGTATTAATAGGGTGCAAGTCTGTGCGTCAACCTCCATTGTGTAAATGAGAAATTCTTCACTGTAGAGTTAAATAACAATGAATCAATCAATCAGCTTTATAAGTTCAGCAAACTTAAACCTTGAGAATGTCTACACAGAAGCGTGAAACTTCCTCTGTTCATGTGTTTAACATGGTTATATTGAAAAAACTATTATGTCTGATTGGAAATAATACGAAAAGGCAATTGACCTCGATATTGTGGGTTTCAAAGCGAATTCCTTTGGCTGACAATCGATTTTAAGGTTTAAATGTTATTTTTTACGCCTTCCTATCTCTAGAAAGGGAAAGAGCAACATTTCCAGTTGACGTGGTTTATATGGTTTCCCCACTGCGAATGTGGACAGCATGCTAACAGTGCGAGGTGAATTAACTGTCGGGTGTGAAAAAGGAAGCAGGAAAAAAGAACATAAAACAAACTAAACAAAGAAAACAAGCAGAATGCGATTTTATCAGTGCTGAAGGGTCCATTTGAATGAAAGATTACGTTGTTTGCCGGTTAAAATAGGATTTTATCCATGGGTCTTCTTTCCAAGAGAATCCACTGAAAAACAAGCATCCATTAGCATTTATATCGTGTGCTGTTTTTACACCATTTATTACCGTTAACGCGAATGCCTGTTTATACTGTGGAAAACCGACTAAATCGTGGTTTTATGGACATTACAGTGTGGAACCTTTCAGAGGATTTTTATTTCCATCGCTTTTTTGTTATATTTCATGTTCTTTTTTTTTACGTCTAAAGTACCTCTTCACCAAATCCTTCCCAATGAAGCAAGGGTCTTCACTGGGTGTTATGTCATACCGTTAGGCTCATAATGTTGGCGGACGGATATTTGTGTGGAACGCGGAAGGTTCACCTCACTTCCTCCTTAGGGACTATCCCCGGATGAATTCGTGAACGCTGATTTGTTTGGAAAACTTGGCGCCATTAAAGGTGACATCCATTTAACATGTAGAGGAATCTGGCTCGAAATCCCATTCCCCTTCCACTCATCCTGCGTGGAAAACGTTTTTAATGCAGAGCGCCCTCTAGTGGTACTCACGCTTATGTTCCATTTGGGTATAAGGCGCTATAATAAGATACATGGGATGCTAGGATAATGGCTTTCACTTCATTATCGCGAAGATTCAATGCCCGTCTCTCTTTCTCTCTCCGCTTCGCTTTTTGTCGCGGTGAAGAATTTGTACTAACCCTTAGTGACCCAGAGTTTCACTTCCCGTTTACTGGCCTCGCACGTTCTTGTCTGGAAGTATGGGCATAATCCATAATTCAACAGATAAGCCTGCGGGGAGATTGATAGCCTGGCACTGGCCTCTGTATCGATCGACTGCCATGATGGAAACAACTCTGAATTTTATCACACCAGTATTGCCGCCAGAAAGGTATTTTAACGTCCAACAAAAACTGGTAAAGTAGGGGTCGATCTCTCTTTGGCCGTTATATCCAGGATATCTGCGGCTATGTTACGTAAATTATCATCCATAATAACTGTTAGACAAAACCAATTTCCATGGCGAAATAGGTATAGACGACACAGCAGTAGGTTGACTGATGCTGTTATCTAGGCCGTAAGACCTGCTAGCCATTCCAAATTTAAGATCCTTTTTTCTTCATTATTATTTTATCATATAT